>JAVLUZ010000154.1:21900093-22500093 GCA_036768485.1 Mermis nigrescens | reverse complement strand
CACATTTGATCGATGATGCTCCATATACGGAGAGTAAATGTCGTTTGATCCAGCTGTAGATATTGTAGCATGGAACAGGCACACTTGCGTTGACCAATGTAGTCGACGGCGAAAGCGACGTATTCGTGCCCCTACCATTTGGAATCCTTATCATATTTGAGATATTGATCGTATTGAAAAAGTTCAGCGCAAGTTTACGCGGAATTATTTCTGGCTTTAAGAGCGGTTTGTCTTATAACGATCGCTTAATTAAACTGTCTTTAAACGCCTCAAATTACGCCGTTTTTGTTTTGCTTTGTGTTTGTATTTGTATTTTCAAATTATTACTGGACAGCACACAAGGGCATGGGTGAGGTTTGGGGGTTATGCACCCCCCCAGAAATTGAAATACCCCCAGAAATCAAATACCCCCCGCCAGAATTCAATTTTTGAAAATTTTTTTCTTTTTTTTTCGCAATTTCTTGATGCCAATGGATAGTGCTTGATGAGAAACGTCGAAAATGGTGTTTTTATCGCCATACCACCATTTTTAAGACCATTTTTTGACCTTCAAAAATCTTGCACACCCCCCAGCATTTTCTTGCTGCCCACATATGCATACAACCACTTTTAAGACCATTTTTTGCCCTTTGAAAATTTTTTCACCCCCCCAGAATTTCGGTGCTGCCCACCTATGCTGGACAGTCTCATATTCTTTGTGACGATTTTTTTGCTTTCAATGACAATTGTACTCGCTCCGCAAATAATTTTAAGCTTATTGTTCCTCTGGCTCGTTCTGATATTCTCAAGTATGATTTTGGTCATAGATACTTAAATCTGTGGAATTCGCTTTCAAAAGATGTTGTAAATTCACCTAACCTGGAAATTTTTAAACGCAAACTCAATACTATCGATCTGTATATTGTTGTAAAGGGGCGTACTTAAGTTGTCACCATCATGACTGCATGTCCCTATTGCTAACGTTGTAGTCATATATACTCGTATGTTGTCATGTGTGTCATTTAAAATATTGCATTTTTTTATCGAGTTTCATCCCTTTTTTGTATTTGTGTGTTTTTCCCAGACGTTGCAATAAATGCTTTTTGTTTTTGTTTTGTTTTGTTTTTTTGAAAACGTATTTTCGCAATAAATAAATTTTCCACAAATGACAAAAGCCCAAAATTTGTTCCATTTTCCACAATTTTGGGTAACAAATAGACCAAAAAAGGAAAAACGGTGGATTGTAAGAAGGAATGAAAAAGTAATTACAACTCAATGCAGGCGCATAGCGCACGCAGACCTAATTTTCCATCCTTAATACACAAAACATTTGTCTCAAATTAATACCGATTTGATGATAAGTGATATTAAAACATACGTTAGACCTATCCTTGAATACGGACCTGTTGTCTGGAATCCATACCAAATTGGAGATATTACACGACTTGAAATAGTACAAAGAAAATTTACAAGGTCCTAAACTTAGAACGACTCGAAAGTCGAAACTCGTCAGATCCACACTGATCTTGTTTTTGCTTTTATAATTGCTAAACACAAAATATTGACATTTAATGAATTTTTTTAGCTTACACCTGACAGAGGTACTAGATACGTAAATAACATGAAACTGTTCATCAAACAATCACGTTTAGATTGTGGAAAATATGACTTTGGAACATTCTCCCGCAAAATACAGTTGACTGTAATAACCCAATAGCTTTCAGAAATATGATTTTTGAAATTGATTTTAGTGTTTATCTTAAGGGGCGTCGTACGTAAGAGCATTGTGCCTTGCGCTCCTGGTACTATTGCATTATCTGTTGCTTTATGCACATACTTTGTTTGGCACTTGTTCACTTTAATCCCTATCGAATTTTTTCTATCTTTTTTTAACATTATGGTATATACAGCATTACAGCATTATGATATATCTATCATATGATATAACCTTGATTTTCTTCAGATTTTTTTATTTTTTTTTTATTTTTTTAATTTTTTTTAAAATTTTTTAAATTTTTTTCATTCTTTTCAAATTCATAATCAACTTTTGCAATAATTTACTTGATAAGATACAGGAAAATGTAAGTTTTTGCTTTCAATATACTTAGGCTCAGGCTTAGTATATCTGAAAAGGTGTTTTAAGCTGCTTAGGTCGAGGTCGCTCCCGCTTAGGTCAATGCATAGATGCTTAGGTCGATGTATAGATGCTTAGATCGATGTATAGATGCTTAGGTCGATGTATAGATGCTTAGGTCGATGTATAAATGCTTAGGTCGATGTATAGATGCTAAGTACTATCTCCTCATTACTTCGTTTTTATTTCTTACGAGAAGGAGGCTTAGCCGATCGGTAACATGTTGCGCTGTAGAGCGATAGGTCGGCGGAGGGTCAAAACCTGTCACCTGAAAGTTATTTTCTGTCTCGGGAAAACTAGTGTGAGAACCCTGGTGTTAAAAAAAGATGGAAGAAATTCACCCTGTATATACCCTAATGTTAAAAAATATAGAAAAAATTCGATAGGGATTGAAGTGAACAAGTACCCTGTTTTATGCAGATTGTGTATTATGTTCACATTGACAATGCATTTTTACCCAATTTTATGTGCATTGTTTTTTTTTTGTACGAGACAAAGATTTTGGAGGCTCGTACAAAAGATTTTCGGAGCCATCTTTATACAATGTACAAAGACTTTTCGGGGTAAAGTAATAGAAATTTTAACCTTTTTAGAGTATTTTTTAGTAAAATTTCTATAAATTTTTCGCGCTTCGCGCCGAGTATCATAGTTACATTCTATTTAGCTCCAAGCGCGGGCATTTAACACTCCAAAATCTATCTGTTAGCGTCTTTGTACAGATTGAAGCATCTTTTACATCTATTTCCACTGTTTTATAAAGATTTTATGCAGAAAAAACTAATAAACAGCTTTGCTCTGTTTTCTGCCAGTTTGAAAATAAAATTGACTCTTTTATCTTTGCGTTGTTGTTGTTGCATTAAATTCATAAGCAAATTGGTGTCTATTATGAGATTCAGTCAGCACATTGCAACCGCTTATAATTATGTAACACAAGTCATTTTAACTTGCTGAGTCGAATTTTATGTGTAATTCCAACCAAAGACTCATGAAAATTATGGCGTTTCGGGCCGAACTAATATAACCAGCTGGATTTAGGACAAAGTTACACCTTTTGCGAAGCGTGCGGGTCACGGATAACAATCTAGTAGTATGTAAAAATGTGTACATTCAATTAGATATCTATACGTTATATGTACAAAAAAATTTTCGCTCGCACAAAGATTTTTTCGGAGATCTTTGTACATGTACAAAGAGGCTCGTACAAAAAAAAGTGTTTATGTGTCTTTTTATAAATACTTTCACCGAATAAATTTTCTTCCTTCTTCTTCTTCGTCTTCTATATACAACAAGCTACAGTAATAACTTATTCACTTAAGTAGAGGCAAATGTCCTAGCTTCCGTAATAAACTAATATTCTGCTCAAACATGCCAGTTTTTTTATAAACCCGCCACAAACAACTGCCAAAAACCTGCCGTCCCCGTGGAAAGCTGCCAAAATGGCAGAGTAATTGCCAACCTGGCAACACTGTATGTAACACGAAGTATTGCAATAGTGTGTATGCTATACTCAACCGTTAATTAGGCAGTAGGTACTTGTTTTATGCAAATATAATGAAATAAATCCATTAAAATCAATTATGCTATAATTTTTCAAAAATATATTTGAAGATGAGATTTACAAATAGGTCATACGGTCTAACACGTTTTTTTTAAATAATTAATCATAAAATAAGAAATAGCTAAACCATAAACCTAAATGAAACATAGAATGTGTCATAACAAAGGTAGACGCTTACCGGGCTTAAACTTGAAGAAGTTGCAAATTTCCGTTTTTGAATGCGTATTAAATATTTAAACATATGCATGTATTAAACGCGCTAACTGTAAGTTTTTATGCTAGGTTTATTACTGTAATATGATATAAGTAGCGCAGGGCAGGGTTGCCAGGTGCAGGAGAATTCTCCTGAATTCAGGAGAATCTAAAATTTTCAGGAGCAGGAGCAGGAGAATGGGCTTTTCAGGAGAAATTTCAGGAGAAGTTGTAAACATGCAGGAGAATGCAGGAGAATTTTAAAATGTCAGGAGAATTCAGGAGAATCCTGAAAATCTAGGAGAATTCAGGAGAATTTTCAAAACTTAAACAGCAAGTTATAATGATTATCATACATTAACCTCCTTACTGTACTTACTGTAGTTAGTTAGTTGTTTCACATTAAGACTTTATTTCGTTCATAGTTAAGACCTAAGTGTTAAGTTATAACTATATCCAAATAAGTTTCGTGCTTCCGTAGTAAATCATTCATTCATTCATTTATTTATTCACTTAATATCACGAAGTGCAGAAATACATAGCTTTACACACCGTCTAATTGTTTTTATCAGTTTCATAGACGTTTGCAAACACCGTTTTTTTCCACTTTTTGGTCTATTTGTCAACCAAAATTTTGGCAAATGGAAAAAATTTTTGGGCTTGGTTGGCATTTGTGGAAACTTTTTGTAATGTTAAAAATGCGTTTTAGAGAGTTAAAACTTCAAAAATTTTTCGGCGCTTCGCGCCGAATTGATTAAATTCTTACTTATTAGTAATCCTTAAGCCGCGCCGCGCCAATTGCAGCATTTTTATCGACAATCTGGTCTAGAACTTCACTACGATTGAAAATCCTTATCTTCTGCACAGATTCGGTTAGTTTTTGTAATGCAAAAATGCGTTTTAGAGAAGTAAAACTACAAAAATTTTTCGGCGCTTCGCGCCGAATTGATTTAATTCTTTTTTGTTTTTAATATTTGAGCCGCGCCGCGTCAACTGCAGCATTTTTATCGACAATTTGATCTAGAACTTTACTACGATTGAAAATCCTTATTTTCTGCACGGATTCAGTTAGTTTTTTAATGCAAAAATGCGTTTTAGAGAAGTGAAACTACAAAATTTTTCGGCGCTTCGCGCCGAATTGATTTATTTTTTTGTTATTAATATTTGAGCCGCGCCGCGTCAACTGCAGCATTTTTATCGAAAATTTGATCTAGAACTTTACTACGATTGAAAATCCTTATCTTCTGCACGGATTCGGTTAGTTTTTGTAATGCAAAAATGCGTTTCAGAGAGGTGAAACTACAAAAAATTTTCGGCGCTACGCGCCGAATTGATTTAATTCTTACTTGTTATTGATGTTTGAGCCGCGCGGCGCCAATTGCAGCATTTTTATCGATAATCTGGTCCTAGAACTCCACTACGATTGAAAATCCTTACCTTCTGCACAGTTTTTGAGCTAAAATTTCAAAATTTTCTAGCGCTTCGCGCCATTTGATAAATTATAATTTTAATTGTCAAAAACGACTTCAGAATTGGCTAAAATGCTTTACTGAAGGAAGGAAATTAAGTTTCAACATAAATAACGTTACTGATCGTGATATTCTTGTAGAGCGCGAAATTTTTATACAAAAAGTGCATCAAACACCGCTATTGCATGTGTACATAAAATTTTCCACGTAAAAACACTGATTTTTCAACACAGGCGCTCTATTTTGAACGTTTTTAGACCTCCCAAAAAATGTGGAAAAAAGTCGGAAAAAGTGGAAAAAAATTTTGGGTTCGGTCTATAATGTCAACCAAATCGCTGGGAAAAAAACGGTGTTTGCAAAGCGCCTATAAACATTTTTTTGATATATTTCAAAACGTAAGGATTTGCTTGCTACTGAAGTACATACAATTAGTAATAAAGTATTATTTATTTTTTCAAAAGACATTGCAAACAGGGCTCTTTCCAGAAATTTTTGATGATGTAAGTGCAACTGAAAATTGGCGGTCACTGTTTTAAGCACAGAAACTGTTTTTTCGAATAATGTGTATTGTAAACAATGCGACCTCTTTAGCTTAGGCCCTTGAGCAGTATATCCTGATGAAGATCAGGAATCTGTTATTGAATGTTTGTCAGCTGTTGATGTTGAATAAAATGTTATACTTTGTGGTGCAGCATTAGTCTTCCATTATTTTTGCATCTGCCTGTATAATGCAGATATGCTCCATGAGCTTTTTGTGAGAGAATTAATGTTCATTATTTAGCCTTGAGTGTCCTTAGGATTAACAGGCAAGAGATCAGAATAAAATAGTTGGGTGAACCAAGGTAAATTGGCCTGAGCATGCTTGATATGCATGTGTACATACAATTGTAGATCTGCTGTACAACCTTTCCTGCAAAATATGAGCCAGGAGAATTTTCAGGAGAATCAAAATATTTTCAGGAGAATTGCAGGAGAATTTTTCCCCAATTTTACCTCTGTGCAGGAGAATCTGAATTTTGGGACCTGGCAACACTGGCTGCAGGGTTGCCAGGTGCAGGAGAATTCTCCTGAATTCAGGAGAATCTAAAATTTTCAGGAGCAGGAGCAGGAGAATGGGCTTTTCAGGAGAAATTTCAGGAGAAGTTGTAAACATGCAGGAGAATGCAGGAGAATTTTAAAATGTCAGGAGAATTCAGGAGAATCCTGAAAATCTAGGAGAATTCAGGAGAATTTTCAAAACTTAAACAGCAAGTTATAATGATTATCATACATTAACCTTCTTACTGTACTTACTGTAGTTAGTCAGTTGTTTCACATTAAGAATTTATTTCGTTCATAGTTAAGACCTAAGTGTTAAGTTATAACTATATCCAAATAAGTTTCGTGCTTCCGTAGTAAATCATTCATATTTCATTCATTCATTTATTTATTCACTTAATATCACGAAGTGCAGAAATACATAGCTTTACACACCGTCTAATTGTTTTTATCAGTTTCATAGACGTTTGCAAACACCGTTTTTTTCCACTTTTTGGTCTATTTGTCAACCAAAATTTTGGGAAATGGAAAAAATTTTTGGGCTTGGTTGGCATTTGTGGAAACTTTTTGTAATGTTAAAAATGCGTTTTAGAGAGTTAAAACTTCAAAAATTTTTCGGCGCTTCGCATAGGCGTAGCCAGGATTTTCGCCAGGGGGGAATTCCAAAAAAATTTTTTCGTCTAAAAAACTCGTAAAAACGCGCAGGGCCGTTAAATAACGTGTTTTTTGGGCTTTTCACATCATCCTGCACGATTTAAGCCATTAAAAAATTAAATTTTCTCAAAATTTTTTTCATGTTTTTGACGGAAAAAATGCTTCTTATGCGCGCGAAGCGCTAATTTTTTGATTTTCCACCAATAAAACGGTAGAAACTGCCAAATAATAGAATAAACCGGCGCGAAGCACCGAATTTTTCGATTTTAATCCTTAAGCCGCGCCGCGCCAATTGCAGCATTTTTATCGACAATCTGGTCTAGAACTTCACTACGATTGAAAATCCTTATCTTCTGCACGGATTCAGTTAGTTTTTGTAATGCAAAAATGCGTTTTAGAGAAGTGAAACTACAAAATTTTTCGCGCTTCGCGCCGAATTGATTTAATTCTTTTTTGTTATTAATATTTGAGCCGCGCCGCGTCAACCTGCAGCATTTTTATCGACAATTTGATCTAGAACTTTACTACGATTGAAAATCCTTATTTTCTGCACGGATTCAGTTAGTTTTTTAATGCAAAAATGCGTTTTAGAGAAGTGAAACTACAAAATTTTTCGGCGCTTCGCGCCGAATTGATTTAATTTTTTTTGTTATTAATATTTGAGCCGCGCCGCGTTAACTGCAGCATTTTTATCGAAAATTTGATCTAGAACTTTACTACGATTGAAAATCCTTATCTTCTGCACGGATTCGGTTAGTTTTTGTAATGCAAAAATGCGTTTCAGAGAGGTGAAACTACAAAAAATTTTCGGCGCTTCGCGCCGAATTGATTTAATTCTTACTTGTTATTGTTGTTTAAGCCGCGCGGCGCCAATTGCAGCATTTTTTATCGATAATCTGGTCCTAGAACTCCACTACGATTGAAAATCCTTACCTTCTGCACAGTTTTTGAAATGCAAAAATGATTTAAAGAGCTAAAATTTCAAAATTTTCTAGCGCTTCGCGCCATTTGATAAATTATAGTTTTAATTGTCAAAAACGACTTCAGAATTGGCTAAAATGCTTTACTGAAGGAAGGAAATTCAAGTTTCAACATAAATAACGTTACTGATCGTGATATTCTTGTAGAGCGCGAAATTTTTATACAAAAAGTGCATCAAACACCGCTATTGCATGTGTACATAAAATTTTCCACTTAAAAACACTGATTTTTCAACACAGGCGCTCTATTTCGAACGTTTTTAGACCTCCCAAAAAATGTGGAAAAAAGTCGGAAAAAGTGGAAAAAAATTTTGGGTTCGGTCTATAATGTCAACCAAATCGCTGGGAAAAAAACGGTGTTTGCAAAGCGCCTATAAACATTTTTTTTGATATATTTCAAAACGTAAGGATTTGCTTGCTACTGAAGTACATACAATTAGTAATAAAGTATTATTTATTTTTTCAAAAGACATTGCAAACAGGGCTCTTTTCAGAAATTTTTGATGATGTAAGTGCAACTGAAAATTGGCGGTCACTGTTTTAAGCACAGAAACTGTTTTTTCGAATAATGTGTATTGTAAACAATGCGACCTCTTTAGCTTAGGCCCTTGAGCAGTATATCCTGATGAAGATCAGGAATCTGTTATTGAATGTTTGTCAGCTGTTGATGTTGAATAAAATGTTATACTTTGTGGTGCAGCATTAGTCTTCCATTATTTTTGCATCTGCCTGTATAATGCAGATATGCATATGCTCCATGAGCTTTTTGTGAGAGAATTAATGTTCATTATTTAGCCTTGAGTGTCCTTAGGATTAACAGGCAAGAGATCAGAATAAAATAGTTGGGTGAACCAAGGTAAATTGGCCTGAGCATGCTTGATATGCATGTGTACATACAATTGTAGATCTGCTGTACAACCTTTCCTGCAAAATATGAGCCAGGAGAATTTTCAGGAGAATCAAAATATTTTCAGGAGAATTGCAGGAGAATTTTTCCCCAATTTTACCTCTGTGCAGGAGAATCTGAATTTTGGGACCTGGCAACACTGAAGTAGCGGTTGTCTCGCCTAAAATTTGCTCTGTGCGCACCTCCGTTTTTTCAACATTTAGTGGTTTTTGCAGGTCCTTATCCAGGGCGTAGGGGGTACGTTCTCCCCCTCCCCAAAATGAAATATAAGAATGATTTTTTCTTTAATTTCTCTTTGCTTTTTTAGTCAAAAATCGCAACAAATTTTCGGTGCTTCGCTTCGAATTTCACAATTATAGTTTAAGTCTATTTAGGGCTAAACTTTACTTTATGGTGTGAACGGAAACTTGCAGGTGTATGTTGAAAGAAACGACATTAATTGAAATGAGGAGACATGCAAAAAGAAAGTGCGGAAAAAAATTTCATGGAAAACGGACCAATATTGGTGAAGATAGAACTACGGGGAGTTTTCGAAGAATATGAGAACCGATTTTGCGCCATTCCAGCAGAACCGCCATACTATTGCGCAAAATCGATAGTTTGTGTCACTAAAAGACGCGGAAAAAATAATAAACCAAATCCATACAAAACTCACAGAGTTACAGTACTTACTTCAAACATCATACTTCGACATTCATTATTTTGAGCCACTTTAAGGAATTCTAGCAGTTTATCAAAAGTCTCCAATTTGTACTAATTAATATTTTCCTGCCATTTTCAAGGTCGCGGATTACAAAAATTAAGTTATACAGTGCGTGGAAACCAAGATAAAGAAAAATTTTTTGTAATTCTTGGTCCAAATTTTCAAGAAATTTTTTTTAATTCTCAATATTTTTAGCATTGTTTACATCCAGTTACAGATTTCTACTTAAATACGATTCAAACAGCATTTTTGGATTATTTTAAAGTTCCAACCATTTGAAAATTCGAACAGTGGATTGCAGAATAACATGTACCCAACTTAGGTCGACCTAAGCATCTATACATCGACCTGAGCATCTATACATCGACCTAAGCATCTACATATACGTTGACCTAAGAATCTATACCTCGACCTAGGCGGGAGCGACTTCGACCTAAGCAGCCGAAAACACCTCTCAGATAAACTAAGCCTAGGCCTGGCGTCATTTAAGCAGAAACTTGAATTTCCACATATCTAGACAGAAAGAACATGCAAAAAATTGTTTAAATTTAAAAAATTTTTCAAAACAAAATTTTTTTCCCGTGCAATAAAAGTTATTTTTCGTAATCAGCGACCTTGAAAATGTCAGATACATATGTTTTCAGCCCAAATTCGAACATTTTTGGTAAACTGTAAAATACCCTCACTTTAATGTAGCTATATCCTGAGTAACTCTATCTTCACCAATATTGGTCCGTTTTTCATAAATTTTTTTTCCGCACTTTCGTTTTGCATGTCCTCCTCTTTTCGATCAATATCGTTCCTTTCCTTACACATCTGCAAGTTTTTCCGTGTCGTCACTCATAAAGTAAAGTTTAGCCGAACTACGGTACTGCACTTTGTCATAAATGCACTCAGATGGCAGACGATGTAAGGGAGAATATAAATGTGGATCTGAAGGTGTTTCAAAAAGTGGGGCATCAGGAAAAGTCTGTGGCGATGTGAGCAAAATCGACTGAACAAGTTACTCCGGATATAGCTACATTACAGTGGGTAGGTATTCCAGGCAGTTTACCAAAATGTTCCGAATTAGGGCTAAAAACATATTTCTAACTGACATTTTCATGTCGGCGTTGATTACGAAAAAAAAATGACTTTTATTGCGCGGGAAAAAAATTTGTTTTAAAATTTTTAAATTTGAAAAACAATTTTTTGCATTTTTTTCTGTCATTTTACTTTATAAGATATATAAAAATTCATGTTTCTGCTTATATGACGCTTAGGCTTAGGCTTAGCGTTATCTCAGAAGGTGATTTCGGCTGCTTAGGTCGAGGTCGCCCGCTTAGATCGAGGTATAGATGCTTAGGTTGATGTTTAGACGCACAGGCGTTTAGCCAGTGGGGAAGGGGGAATTTCCCATCCCCACCTGGGGAAAATTTTTACATTTTCAAAAAGTGAGCAATATGGTTGCATGATGCTGTTTTTGCGATGAAAAATCGAAAAATTCAGTGCTTCGCGCCGGTTTATTCTTTATTATTTGGCAGTTTCTACCATTTTATTAGTGGAAATACACAAAATTAGCGCTTCGCGTGCATAAGAAGCATTTTTTCCGTCAAAAACATGACAAAATTTTTGAGAAAATTCAATTTTTGTAATGGCTTAAATCGTGCAGGATGATGTGAAAAGCCCAAAAACACGTGATTTAAGGGCCCTACGTTGTTTTACGCGTTTTTTAGACGAAAGAATTTTTTGGAATCCCTTCCTGGCGAAAATCCTGGCTACGCCTATGTATAGATGCTTAGGTCGATGTGTAGATGCTCAGGTCGATGTATAGATGCTTAGGTCGACCTAAATAGGGTACATGTTATTCTGCGTTCCACTGTTTGAATCTTCCAATGGATGGAACTTCGAGATAATCCAAAAATGCTGTTTGAATCGTATCCAAGTAGAAATCTTAACTGATGTAAATGCTAAAATGGGAACATTTAAAAAGAATTACTTGAGAATTTGTGCAAAAAATTACAAAAAAAATTTCTTCAATCTTGGTTTCCCGCAGTATAACTTAATTTTTTGGGAATATATTCGTTATTATTGATTTTTCAATACTTACAAAACAGCAGTTTTTCGGTTTCGAATGATCACGAGCATTGCTAGAAACCCAAAACTGGCCGCGGAAATAGTTTTTCATATGCAACTTAGTCTAATTAGCATAGTATGCAAATTAGGCTAATTAGCATATTGCAAACTTGCTTAATGGCAAGTCTTGGGTTCATCGCGCTGCTCATGATGATAAGAAGCCCAAAAAGTGGTGTTTGAGGCTTCAGATTGGTCAGGGGATGATCTAAGCCTAAGCCAAAGATGGGGCAAAAATTGCTTCACTCGCTCCGCAGTTTTCGCCCCATCTGACTCAGGCTTACATCATCCCCTGGCATCAATTTGAAGGCACATTACTAAGCCTAAGCCAGTGCTAAGCTCAACTTAATGATTAGAAAACATGTTGTTTACACCACTCACTATTCTAATCCTCCAGTTTGTCGGGCCTTTGTCACAATTATCAATTAGCAAAGTGTGATTGGAGCATCAAGATGAGTAAAAATCCGTAGTAGTATAGATTTTCGGGCGCAGATAAAAAACTGGAAGGTTCTAGCTGCTAATCTGTTGAAAATATGATATAGTTAAGCGGCAGCAGAATTAGTGGTATCAGCCGAAATTGACGAATCCAAGGACTTTCTATATGTGTATATTCGAATTCTCAAAGAATGCACGCTGGCAAAGCACACTCAAGCTCGTCCTGGCCTTTGGTGCCTTCCACATCTTCACTGATACCTGTGCCCACCACATAGCGATTCCTTACATATTCACCCGTCAGTACGTCACATTGAATAAAGTTTAACAATGCGCGCGGGAGCATTGCATCTTCCTTTTATAGGTAATTTTTCCTGTGTTGCTAGAAAATTTAGCGCGAATCGATTTGATTTGCTGATGATGGATTTTGCAGAGGTCAGTAAAAAACAAAGTTTTGCGCTCTTCCCTACCAATCGCACGTCAGCCTCTTAAACTGTTGTCCAATCCGATTGTCGCCTGTAGTGAATATAGAAAGTGGTAAGATTTCTGTGATACAGTAAATTTTGTGATTAGATAATTTTCATAAAGGGAGGTAAGGTACTTGATCAGATGTGATAAGGCTTTACTAACAACAGTAAAATGACCAAACTTGTGTTAATTAGCTTTTCACTAATGAGCATTTTCTGTCGCTTCTATAAGTACGTCTCACTAATGTTCATGTACCTCCTACATCTGTACCAATCATTTCGGATCATGTAATAGTCTGTTTCATTGAACTTTGAACGTCCCTTATTTATCCGGTCACACCTAATAGGGCTGAAAATTACCTCACATCATATTTGCTGTAAATGTCCTTAAACTAATGCGGTAAACGTGATATTCTACAGTATAATGAGTTACAATGAGTCAAACACATCCGCCTAATGGTGTTATCAATTACCTACTTCATGATTATATGTCAATGTCCTTTAAACTCATGCATGAACGTGATATTCTACAGTATAATGAGTTACAAGCAGTCAAACACATCCGCATGTCTCTTTATTATTCCAAATAAACTTATCACATGACTAATCGGTTCAGGATCGCTTCACTCTTTCACTAGTTCTGCTTCCCTCTTTCCTCTGTCATATTTCCATCAGCTTTGCAGCTTGAACGTTCCAGTTTTCTTTCTGCGGTTGCCTTTTGGCTGGTCTTCGTTTGTTCTAACACCTCTATGCTTCTCCTATCGCGGTTCGCTGGTTCCAAAACTCAGTTATGCCGAATGATACCCATTTTTTGTAATCTGCGACTTTGAAAATGGTAGAAAAATATGTTTGTAGTAGAGCTGTGCTGGGGCCACCTTTTTTGCCAGGGCCGGGGCCGAGGCCAGGGCCTAGGCCCCGGGCCGGGGCCAATAATAGTGTGCTTTACCATGCTCATAGTACGACCCTGCCCTACCCCTTATATGTACCTATGCATATATTCTTGCTTGTAGATATGCACGTCAAGCGTTAATATTTGTTGGGATTACAAGATATAACAGAACATGGGCATTGGGGGATCTATACCCCTAGAATTCACATTCTCCCCCCCCGAAAAATCCGCTAGACACCCAGAAATTGATTTTCAGAATTTTTTCTGTTTCTCTGCGGTTTTTTGATGCTAATGGATAGCTCTCATTGAGAAACGCGAGAAAACGGTGTTTTTTTCGCTCTACCATATATTATCAGGCACTTTTTGACTTTGAAAAATTTTGGACCCCTAGAATTTTTGAGCTGCCCGTGTATGGATTTAACTCCTCTGACTTGGATGCGTTTTTCAATGAGCTTTGAGCTTTACTTTGCACTTTTAGGCTTATTATTCTATTTGTTCTGATAGACGTAGCTGTCTGCTACCAAGCAAGCTGGAAATGCTCGTCTATATGAATTGCAATTTAAAATAAGTCAATTTTGATTATTAACTAGAAATTTGCACCAATCTGACATAGCGAAATAAAGATTTGAATTAGCAAGATCTGTGGTTTGCTTGAAATTGAGTTTGAAGGTAAATCTACCCAAAACATTATCAATTTTCTACATTAAAATCAACTCTAAGATTGGCCCCGGCTCGGTGTTGAAGCCAGCCTGGCCCCGGCACAGCTCTAGTTTGTAGTAAAAATTGGAAACTTTTGATAAACTGCGAAAACTCCTAAAAGTGGCTCAAAATGGTGAATGTCGAAGTATGATGCGTTTGAAAGTGACATACAGGTTCATGAAAACACGCGTCATCACTCCGGCACGAGATGAGTGCGGTCAGCGAGCGCCGCAGCAGCGGGCCGCGCCATGCTGAATGTCTCTTCTACTAAGCGCACAACCCATCCTGCGAGTCTGACGAGTGCGGACGGCGCAATTTAGCTATTAATAGCGCCAACAAGGAAGCGTGCACGTGAATGCTGGCGCGCTTCCTTCTTGTTGGTGCCACGCTGTACTGGCTGCATTGCGCCGGTCCGCATCGCCAGATTAACGGGATGACGGAGGCTGATGGCGCTTAATAGAAAAAGTGATATGATGGCGCATGATGGACGTAACGCGGACACGAGTGACGCACCATCCATTATAATTCTGAGGGTGATGGCGCATCATCTTTCATTATGGCGACCACTGTAACCCTGTGAGTTTTGTATGGATTTGGTTTATTTCTTTTTTCCGCGTCTTATAGTGACACAAAGTATCGTTTTTGCGCAATTGTATGGCAGTTCTGCCGGAATGGCGCAAAAATCGGTTCACACCATATTCTTCAAAAACTCGCAAAAAATTAAGTTATACTGCGCGGGAAACCAAGATTGAAGAAATTTTTTGTAATTTTTTGCACAAATTCTCAAGTAATTTTTTTTAATGTTCCCTTTTTAGCATTGTTTACATCCACTTAAAGATTTCTACTTAAATATGATTCAAACAGCATTTTTGGATTATCTCAAAGTTCCATCCATTTGAAGATTCAAACAGTGGAATGCAGAACAACATGTACCCAATTTAGGTCGACCTAAGCATCTATATATATACATCGACCTGAGCATCTACACATCGACCTAAGCATCTACACATCGACCTAAGCATTTATACATCGACCTAAGCATCTATACCTCGATCTAAGCGGGAGCGACTCGACCTAAGCAGCCGAAATCACCTTCTCAGATACACTAAGCCTACGCCAAAGCGTTGTATAAGCAGAAACTTGAATTTTTACATATCTTATAAAGTAAAATGACAGAAAAAATGCAAAAAAATTGTTTTTTCAAATTTAAAAATTTCAAAACAAATTTTTTTCCGCGCAATAAAAGTCATTTTTTCGTAATCAGCGACCTTGAAAATGTCAGTTAAATATGTTTTTAGCCCAAATTCGGAACATTTTGGTAAACTGCCAAATACCCCCACTTTAATGTAGCTATATCCGGAGTAACTTGTTCAATCGTTTTTGCTCACATCGCCACAGACTTTTCCTGATGTCCCACTTTTTTGAAACACCTTAGATCCACATTTATATTCTCGCTTACATTGCCTGCCATCTGAGTGCATTTATGACAAAGTGAAGTACCGTAGTTCTCTCTTCACCAATATTGGTCCGTTTTCCATGAAATTTTTTTTCCACACTTTCTTTTTGCATGTCCTCTTCATTTCAACCAATGTCGTTTCTTTCAACATACACCTGCAAGTTTTCCGTTCACACCATAAAGTAAAGCTCAGCCAATCTGCGACCTTGAAAATGATAGAAATATATGTTTGTATTAAAAATTGGAAACTTTGGATAAACTGCGAAAATTCCTAAAAGTGGCTCAAAATGGTGAATGTCGAAGTATGATGTTTGAAGTACCGTAACTCTGTGAGTTTTGTATGGATTTGGTTTATTTCTTTTTTCCGCGTCTTTTAGTGACACAAAGTATCGTTTTTGCGCAATTGTATGGCAGTTCTGCCGGAATGGCGCAAAATCGGTTCACACCATATTCTTCAAAAACACCAGTAAAATGACAGAAAAAAATATGCAAAAAATGGTTCTTTCAAATTTAAAAATTTAAAAACGAAATTTTTTTCCGCGCGATAAAAGTCATTTTTTCGTAATCAGCGACCTTGAAAATGTCAGTTAAATATGTTTTTAGCCCAAATTCGGAACGTGGCGCTTCGCTTCGCATTTTAACCTGTAGTATGGTTTTAGAAGGCACTTTTATTTGAGATGGTCTGACACATTTGCTTCCTCAATATGGAAAGTTTTTTTTGTGCTGCATGGGTAGCAGCTTCAATAGCTGCCCAGTCACCCATTAGCGCATTTTGATAGGCCAGCATAAGCTCTGGTCCTGCATGATAGATAGTGAGTAGCTGTTGCTGTTTTTGTCCTCATTCTGGGCAGTGATCGGACCGAGGCCTCGGCCTCGGCAATCCTCGGCATTTTTTGGAGCCGAGGGCGAAGCTGAAAAGTGCCGAGGCGCCGAGGGTTAAAATCAAATTTGAATAAGTTTAATATATCCGTTGAATATTAACTATTTAGAATGCATCTGCAGTACACAGGCTATTTTTTACCTATAGACTTCTCTCATGGTTTTTGTCACGTACCCAGTTACACCAAGTTACATACAGCAAAGTGCCAATTTATTATTCATGTGATGACTAAGTTTTAATTCTCATGCTCGCTACATGGATCGGAAACACACATTTCCAAAGGGGGGGTTGAGGGAGGGTTATTACCCTCCTCTCAGGGTACAAGACTCAAGTCACTGTCAGACGATTTTTGGTGAAACCTCTTTTGAATAATTTTTGAAGTTATTTTTTACTATGGCAAAAGTGCAGCTAAATATTAGAATTTCACGAAGTGACACAGTATTTTTGAATGTAAGCAAGAGTGAATAGACTAACTATCACTATAAAACATGCATGCAACAGCTCAAAATTTTCGGGAGGGGCTCCTCGGCATACATGTAACGGCTTGGAATTTCGGGTAGGGGTCCCTGGCCATTTTTAGAATGAGGGGGATTAGCGACTCTAATTTCATGTCAAAAATGGCAAAAGCACCTAAAAATAGCCAACAAAGCGCAAATTTTCGCCAAAAACCGGGAGGGTGGGTCAAAATTTTCTGACGTTGGAGGGAAGGGTGTGGGGAAGACGTCCAACTAGTGTTTTTTTTTGTACAAGGTCCGTTTGTACATGTACAAAGATGGTCCCTGAAAGCCTTTGTACATTTCGTACACACAAATTTTCGGGTACTATAATATGGTACAGTAGCGATTTTAGTGTGGTAAAAACAGAGTTGTTCGACCTTTGGTTACGTATTTTAGCAATTTATAGGTTTCTGAGGGCAAAAATCGGTAATAATCGTCTCAAAACGGCGCGAAGCGCCAAAACATTTGGCATTTTTCCTTTCAAAATGCAATTTCTGAAATTATAAACATATATCTAGAACACACAATCGCTCATTTCGGCGCGGAGCGCCGAGAATTTTTGCGAATTTCGAACCTTTTCTGCACTTTTTGTCTTCCAAAAAATCTTTGTACATGTACAAAGACAGTCCCCAAAAGTCTTTGTACATCGCGAAAAATCTTTGCCGAATACAAGAAAAACCGTGCGTCCAACCCTTGGAGGATGGGAATTCCCCAAACCCTCCCTGTTACACGTATGGTTTTCGGCCATTTGTATGGGAGAGGGGTAAATGATCAGGAATTTCCGGCCGAAAATCGCAAAAAGGCACCTAAAAAGGGCGAATAAATGCAGGTTTTGCCAAAAATTAATTTCGGCTCGTGCATTTTTTGGAGTCATTTTTATACAATGTTAAAATACTTTCTTGGACAAAGTGATATTAATTATATCGTTTTTCAGTATATTTCAGGAAATTTCAAGAAGATTTCGGCGCTTCGCGCAAAATATCGCTAATATACTGTATTTAGATTGAAGCAGGGGAAATAAACACTCCAAAATCAATTTTTGTGTAATCTAGGCATCTTTATGAAGATTTAAATATCTTTTGTATCTATTTATACTGTTTTTAAAGATTTTATGCAAAGTAAGTACTATTTAATAACTTTGCACTTTTTTGCCGTTCAAAGATAAAATTGATCAATTTATCCTGATGTTGCATTGGATTTCTAAGCACAGTAGTGCTTATTACAAGATTTAATTGGCATATTACAATATCTGTAATATTTCTGATTTTGTAGTACAAGTTGTTTTAGCTTTCTCAGTCGAGTTTTATGTGTAAATTTCATCAAAAGCTGATAGAATTTCGCGCTTCGCGCCGAACTAATATTATCAACTAAATTCAAGCCGAATTATCACATTTAGGGCCACGGTTTTTTGTATTCGGCAAAGATTTTTCATAATGTACAGAATCTTTTTCAGGACCGTCTTTGTACATGCACAAAGATTTTCGGAGAGACAAAAACTGTAAAAGGGTGTAAAATTCCCGAAAATTTCCGGCGCATCAGTAATTGTCTGTCCTATATATCTTTAAAATAGTAGAATTTGCATTTAGAATGGAAAAATGTCAAATATTCAGAAACCCAGGAATTAGCTAAGATACACTACCAAAGGTCGAAAAACCTGTTTTACTGCACTAAATCGCTACTGTACCATACTAGTTATAATAGTACACAAACATTTGCATGTACAAAATGTTCATTGTACACGTTAAAATGTATCTTGCACAAAAAAACACTGTTTAGGACTAGAGCTGCACGCGGCACTGAACGGGTACCTGGTATACCCGGTACCCGGGTAGAAAATAGTTTATACTACCCGGGTACCCGACGTATACCCGGGTACCCGAATCCCCTAACATAAAATGGAAAATTAGCACTGAAGTCAGTGATCGGACCGAGGCTCGCCTCGGCCCCGGCAAGCCTCGGCGTTTTTTGGAGCCTCGGCCTCGGCGCCGAGGGCGAAGCTGAAAAGTGCCGAGGCGCCGAGGGTTAAAATCAAATTTGAATAACTTCAATATATCCGTTGAATATTAACTATTTAGAATGCATCTGCAGTACACAGCCTATTTTTTACCTATAGACTTTTCTTATGGTTTTAGTCGCGTACCCAGTTACACCAAGTCACATACAGCAAAGTGCCAATGTATTATTCATGTGATGACTAATTTTAATTCTAATGCTCGCTACATGGATCGGAAACACACATTTCCATAGGGGGAGGGGGTGAGGGAGGGTTATTACCCCCTCTCAGGGTACAAGACTCATGTCACTGTCAGACGATTTTTGGTGAAAACCTTTTGAATATTTTTGAACTTAATTTTTACTATGGCAAAAGTGCAGCTAACTATTAGAATTTCACGAAGTGATACAGTATTTTTGAATGTAAGCAAGAGTAAATAGACAAACTATCACTATGAAACATGCATGTGACAGGCTCAAAATTTTCGGGAGAGGCTCCTCGGCATGCATGTAACGGCTAGAAATTTCGGGTATGGGTCCCTGGCCATTTTTAGAAGGAGGGGGGATTAGCGACTCTAATTCTATGTCAAAAATGGCAAAAGCACCTAAAAATAGCCAACAAAGCGCAAATTTTCGCCAAAAATGGGGAGGGAGGGTTAAAATTTTCTGATGTTGGAGGGAAGGGTGTTTGGGAGGACGTCCAATCCTGGGTGGGTGGGGAATTCCCCAAAGCCCCTCTGTTACACGTATGGTTTTCGGCCATTTTTATGGGAGAGTGGGTAAATGATCACGAATTTTCGGCCGAAAATCGCAAAAACGCACCTAAAAATGGCCAATAAATGAAGGTTTTGCCAAAAATCAATTTCGGCTCGCGCATTTTTTGGAGCCATTGTTATACAATGTTAAAATACTTTCTTGGACAAAGTGATATTAATTATATCGTTTTTCAGTATATTTTAGAAATTTTCAAAGAATTTTCGGCGCTTCGCGCAAAATATCGCTAATATACTGTATTTAGATTGAAGCAGGGGCATTAAACACTCAAAAATCAATTTTTGTGTAATCTAGGCATCTTTATGCAGATTGAAATATCTTTTGTATCTATTCATACTGTTTTTAAAAATTTTATGCAAAATAAGTACTATTTAATAACTTAGCACTTTTCTACCGTTCAAAGATAAAATTGACTAATTTATCCTGATGTTGCATTGAATTTCTAAGCACAGTAATGCTTATTACAAGATCTAATTGGCATATTACAATATCTGTAATATTTCTGATTTTGCAGTACAAGTTGTTTTAGCTTTCTCAGTCGAGTTTTATATGTAAATTTCATCAAAAGCTCATGAACTTATCAACTAAACTCAGGCCGAATTATCACATTTAGGGCCACGATTTTTGTATTCGGCAAAGATTTTTCATAACGTACAGAGACTTTTCAGGACCGTCTTTGTACATGCACAAAGATTTTCGGAGAGACAAAAACTGTAAAAGGGTGTAAAATTCCCGAAAATTTCCGGCGCATCAGTAATTGTCTGTCCTATATATCTTTAAAATAGTATAATTTGCATTTAGAATGGAAAAATGTCAAATATTCAGAAACCCAGGAATTAGCTAAGATACACTACCAAAGGACGAAAAACCCTGTTTTACCACACTAAATCGCTACTGTACCATACTATAATAGTACACAAAAATTTGCATGTACAAAATGTTCAAAGACTTTTGGATACCATCTTTGTACATGTAAAAAGGTATCTTGCACAAAAAAACACTGTTTAGGACTGCATGTCGGTTGCAGGTCACTCACTGGCAGTATGTAAAAATGTGTATCTTTAAAAATATATTAATATAAAATATCTACAAAAATTTGTTCGCTCATACAAAGACATTACTTAATTTACTGGTCCCCCATGTTGGGATTTCACCCTTCCCTCGACTCTGGACCTTGGGAAACTATGATCGGAAAGTACAGTGCAGTTTCCGTCATATTACCTGCCGCACCAGAATTGGATGATTGAAAAAGCGTGTTTAAAATGCATTACTGCAAAAGCGAGCACAACAATGGCTACAATTCTGTCTTTACTTAGCTTATTTCGTTTGTTCGTTTATTTCTTCGACACTGTTTTCTTATTTATAGTAATAAAAGTTTTTAAGTGCTTGTTCAGCCATGTTTTTTATTAATTTTTCCAAGTCTTCAACGTCAACTTGTTAAGTTAAGTATGCTTTCATGCTGCTGACTTTATTCAATAAATCCTTCACACATTTAATCTACTATTATTGAAAATAAGAATGAATTGTTTGTCCATTCGATAAAGTGCTTAATATTACGATTATTCTCTAGCTCATGTGCATACAAAATATCCTAAGAGTACTATTTATGGGTATAGGTATACAAGCTTGACCCTCGGCATTACCTCGGCCTCGGCCTCGGCCTCGGCCGAGGCAAGGATTTTAAGTCGCCTCAGCCTCGGCCGAGGGTCCAAAAAGTACCCTCGGTCCGATCACTGATTCTGGGGAATTGTTTTTGATTTTAGTGGAAATAAAATGCTTCAAAGTTTATTCGACACTGTGAAACAAGGATTCCGAAAAGCATTTATGAATGTTTCGGATTAGTCTCCGAAGCGTCGGGGGACTGTGGACTGAGCGGGGTTGCTAATGTCTTAGGCTTAGGCTTAGTTATGTGCATTCACATTGATGCCAGCGCATGGGCTAATCCTGAGATAAATGGAGCAAAAATTGCAGAGCGAGTGGAGCAATTTTTGCTCCATTTATGCTCTTAGGCTTAGGCCATGTCTGGCACCAATCTGAATCCGCAAGCAATTGCTGTCGCTACACACCATTTTTCCCGGTATTATATGTATCTGCTGTATAATTTTATTTCCACTAAAGTAAAACAATTCCCTAAAAAGATTTAGGTATTCTTTTAAATGAATATATGGATTTTTCGCCCCACATTGCATTATAGTTAAAAGTGCATATTTTAGGATGTCACTGATTTTTAGAGCATTTAAGGCTAAAGATGCTGAACTGCTATTCATGGCTTATATAACGTATATTCGATCTTTACTAGAATATTGCACGATCATTTGGTCACCACACAAAAAGCAAGACGTGAAAAGTATTGAGAGAGTTCAAAGATACTTTACTAGTAGGCAGGAACGACCGAAGCTTTGGCTTCGGCCGAAGCTGGTGGTTTTTGCTTCGGCCGAAGGCCGAAGCAAGAAGGAAAAAGGCCGAAGGCCGAAGCTTTATTTCATAGCAGTTTTTTATTCGCATTAAAATTTAGACTATGTGCAATATAACTATCCTCAGACGATCGCCATTTAGCTCAATTTATCTTCTAGTCACCTTAAGTCTTGTTAAAAATATGCTCACAACAGTAACTTTGACTATACAAACAGCAAGCAACCATGTATTAATAACAAAAGCGGACTCATCTAAGCATTGTACCCGCTCCACATCTGTTTCCATTCTTAGAAAAGTTCGACTATGAATGAATCACTAGCGATCGCGAAAATGACCAGACACTTAAGGAAAAAGCCACACTTTATTCCTAATGTCTCACATTTGAAGGCATGTCTTTGTTTACTCAAAATTTCAACGCCATCTTTGTACTTGTTGTATGTCGTGTGTCTACTGTGTACAAGTGTTTTTTTAAACAAGGTTCGTCTGTACATGTATAAAGATGGTCCCTAAAAGTCATTGTACATTTTGGACAATCAAATGTTTGTGTAGGTATGTATATTATAGTAATAGTACAGTAGCGATTTTAGTGTAATAAAACAGGGTTTTCGACCATTGGTAGTGTATTTTAGCTAATTTCTGGGTTTCTGAAGCCAAAAATTACTAAAAAGTGTCTCAAGATGGCGCGTAGCGCCGAAAAATTGGACATTTTTATTTCAAAATGTAATTTCTGACATTATAAAGATATATAGGACACAAAATTACTCATTTCGGAAATTTTTGGAAATTTTACACCTTTTTACAGTTTTTGTCTTCCCAAAAATCTTTGTACATTTTGTACACAGAAATTTTTGGGTACTATAATATGGCACAGTAGCGATTTTAATGTGGTAAAAACAAAGTTGTTCGACTTTTGGTAGTATGTTCTAACTAATTTCTAGTTCTCTAAGGGCAAAAATTAGTAAGAATTGTCTTAAACGGCGCGAAAAAATTCGACACTTTTCTTTTTGAAACGCAATTTATGTCATTATAAAGATATATAGAACTCACAATTACTCATTTCGGCGCGCAGCGCTCAAAATTTTTGCGAATTTCAGACCTTTTTTACAATTTTTGTCTTCCCAAAAATCTTTGTACATGAGGAAAAATCTTTGCCGAGTACAAAAAAAACACTGCTGTGTTCTTAAATTTCTGCATCTAATAACGGGAAGAAATCTCTATTTGCTTTTATGTCTACCTTACTTCTACAAATTTAAGTATCGCCATGAAAATTAGGAATTTATAAATTGATTGTTTTCATAATTCTCAAAAATTCCAGGCTTTATTCCTAATAATACATTATATTTTTATATATTCAGGATAGTAAATCTGATGATGATCAATACATATTAGCTACTGATATAGATGAAATGTCTAATAATGAAATCAATGTTAATGAAGAGAATTAATTGCGCTTTTGAAAAATTTTTTGCAATGGATGACACTATTTTATCACTTCATATTTACTCTTGAAACATAATCAAGCTTAACTTTCATATTTGTGACTCAATTCGCAATTCATTCTTCATACTATAGTCTGTTTCATTTATCCGAGAGCTTTTACAGTAAATGTTTTCGGATGTTACAGTAACCCCTTATTTCTTATTTACTGTAAGTCGCTAGATCTCACTTTAGCTACGTAGCAAAGAAGGGTTTCCCAATAACATTTTTGCGGCATAATTTATTCTCGTCTTCCAGCAGATCAATTACTGACTGATAAAATCGCTTATTCATCTTATCCTGAGTCGACACTTTAAACACAATCGACTAAGATGTTAAGAAACGCTGCGAACTCCCGCATTGCTCAGTGGTAAAACCTCTTGCTTGTAGTCGAAGCAACCCGGGTTCGATTCCAGCCGATAGCTTTTTGTTTAGCGCACTTACTGTAGTATGTCCCAGCACTGATTAAATGCCTAAATCAAATTTATTTGGGCGTATTAGTGCATTAAAAATGGGAGAATTCTAGCCACTCGCCCTCACTGAGCTGATCTGCCGAAGTACAGTAATTTGTCTTGTTTAGCTTACTGTAGCCCTTAAAAGAATTGACTAAAAAGCTCTCGAATAAATGGAACAGACTATAATGAGAATTAGACTAAAGAATTTTTATAGATTCGGCCTCCGGCCGATGCTTCGGCCGAAGCAAAATTTTGGAGCTTCGGTCGTTCTTTGCTAGAAGGGTCTTAAATTTTCCCAACTTGAGCTATAGGGAACGTTTAGATTTTCTTAAATTAGACTCACTTCAGTTGCTTTGGGTCCGTCACGATCTATCGGTGGCCTATAAAATTTACCATGGTCTTATAGACATAGATTTTAACAAGTTGTTCACGGTGTGTAATTGCATCACTCGATCAGTTAACTCGGTGAAGCTAAAATTACCAAAATCTCGCTTAAATTTGAAAATGTACTGTTTTACAAATAGACTCCCTCCTCTTTGGAATAGTTTGCCAGAAGAAGTTGTAAATGTTCCGAACTTTCCCTCCTTCAGCAGTCGTTTAGAAAATATCAGTTTTACCTTAGACTATAAGCAAGTGCAAACCGCCTTTATAGTCCTTGCGCAGGTTATTGATATTACACATTGTCTCATCACAGTAATCCATAGTTCAAACTGCATTGCATTGACGTCATTTTATTGTACTTTGATTTTTTTCTTTTTTTCAATTTGACCAAATTTGTATTGTTTTAATTTTGTCTCTGTCGCAATAGAGTATTTCATTTCATTTTTCATTTCAAGAACAGTAGTGATAGTGATAAAGGGGTGGGCAAAAGCCCTTTACGCAGGCTAAGAAGCCCATTGTGTACCCCACGGAAACTTTTGAGAGCTAGTCGCACAAATAAACCCCAAAAGTTGAGCAACAGGCTCCTGTAAAACTGTCGAGGGTTCAATATGTGGAGCATGGAAGAACCTAGCTCTCAACTTATCAAACCCAGGGCAGTGACAAAGGAAGTGGATAGAATCCTCTTCTGTGAGCAGACATTTAGCGCATTTGGGTTGTCAGAAACCCCAATAGTACATAGGTGTCTGTTGAGGGGACAGTGTCCAGTTAAGAGACCTATTACTGTCTTAAGCAGCTTACGACCTAAGCTGATCAAGGAGCTGGCTATTTTCTTGCATGGCCTCTCCATAAAGGATCTGGCCTGACGACAAGTCTTTTGCTCACTCCAATATTGAACATGTTGTTCCCTGACCCAGCTGTTGATGTCAGCCTTAGCAACAGCTCTGGAGACAGCAACTACCGGTTCTGGGCCAACATGTTTACGTGCTGATCCCATTTTTGCAGCATGATCCGCAAATTCATTGCCCTCAATGCCGCAGTGACCTGGGACCCATAATAATTTGACATTGTTATACTGCGAGAGTTCTTGCAAAGCAAGAACACACTCGAGAACTAACTTTGAAGACACTTTTGGAGATAGAAGTGACTTCAGAGCAGATTGACTGTCAGAGCAAATAAAGATGTTCTCATTTCTGAGGGCCATCAATTCTCTGCTACGGCAGCATTGCAAAATAGCAAGTATTTCTGCCTGAAAGACAGTACACATACTGCCTAAGGTAAAATACCGCATCTGTTTTAAGTTCTGGAAATAGATGCCCACGCCTGAGGTATTCACAAAGCGTGATCCATCAGTGTAGCAGACAATTCCAGGAGGCGAGAGAATATCCACTCTAGATTTTTTCCCAGTCATCCCTAGTGGGAAACTGAATGGTATAAAGTCTACCAAAAATAAATTTTGGTACAATGAAGTCACTTGGCATTTTGAGCACTGGCCTAATGGCCTTAGCCCAAACAGCATTGTGACCTACAACCTTGCCTTTTGCATTCCAACTGCCAGCTATGTTTAGTCCCGCTGCCCTTGCACAACCCTCCACAAAGATATGCAGGGAGGCAGGTCCAGCAATACTTCCATGGCTGCAGTCGGTGTGGTGCACATGGCACTACAAATGCTGAGGCAAGCCATTCTATGTAAATGATTAAGCTGACATTTCACAGTAGACAAGTGTGCACGAGGCCACCAGATTAGTGCAGCATAGGTGATCATGGGTCTGATCACAGACACGAAAAGCCATCGCATGACTTGTGGTGATAGACCCCAGGATTTCCCTACAGCTCTCATGATCATTGCCAGAATGCATTAACAGCCTTCTGACATTTGACCTCTACATGATTGCGCCAGTTTAATTTTTGGTCCAAAATAAGTCCCAAAAATTTGACCTGGTTTGCACGTTGTAGTGGCTACCATAGAAAATTGGTGGTTTAAACCCATCAGGTTTCCGTTTATGAGTGAATAGCACCATTTCGGTTTTCTGTGGGTTCACAGATAGACCATTATGGTGACACCACTGTTCCACCTTGGCTAAACCACTTTCCATAAGTGAGGAAATGGTGTCAAGGAACCTTCCAGTAACAAGGATTGCCAAATCATCAGCATATCCTTGACTGTAGAGGCCAGACTTTTGCAAATTCTGCAAAAGTTCGTCCACCACAAGGCACCACAGCAAAGGAGATAGTATATACACCTCCTTTTGGACAGCCTTTTGTGGTAGTAAAGATCATGCTGTCTCCATAAGAGTCAGTCATGATATGGTGAAATCTTAGCATAGCATCAATCCATTTAACAATGGTCTGATGTATGCCATGATTGGATGCTGCTTTTGCAGATAGCATTGAAGGTTGTATTGTCAAATGCCCCTTCAATGTCCAGAAAAACGCTCAGTGTGAATTGTTTGTTGTCTAATGCCCGTTCAATTCTAGAAACTAGTTCATGAAGGGCCGTATCAACAGACTTTCCACACTGATACGCATGTTGTGTAACATGTAAAGGATGTTCCAGCAAGGGACCATCTCTTATAAAGCGATCAATTAATCTTTCCATACACTTCAGTAAGAAGGAGGAAAGACTAATTAGTCTGAAGGATTTTGCCAGGTCATAGGAACTACGCCCTGGCTTAGGGATAAAGATGACCTTTACTTGCCGCCAGGCTATTGAAACATAGCCAAGTGCTAGGCATCTTCGATAAATATTCACAAGGGGTCTCACCAGCATGTCCAGTCCTTCCTGCAAAGAGCTGGAAAAATGCCATCAACCCCTGGAGTCTTGTAGGGTTCGAAGGACTTTACAGCCCAGTGAACCTTATCAGGTGTTATCACCCTGCAGGCCAGAACTTGGTCACCAAAGCCAGAAAAACTGGTTGGGCCCAATGTGTCCGGATATGCCTCATTTCCAACTGCAAAGCTGCCAGGAAAGTGAGTGTCAAGAAGGTGAAGCAGGGTTTCCCTTCGGTTGAGTGTATACTGACCCGAAGGTAGTTTTAATGAGCCAAATTCACCTACTTGAGGTTTACATAAAATGCGGCGAAGCCTAGCAGCATCCAACATTTTTCCAATGTTGGAGCAGTAGTCCTGCCAGCACAATTGCTTTCTAATGCGTATAAGATGCTTATACTCCTGTCAAACCTTGCGGTAATCAGCCCAATCGGAAATTGATTGAGATAATTTTGCTTGATTCCAAGCTCTCCTACTTTTCTTACGGAGGTCTTGGAGCTCCCTATTCCACCAGGGAATAGGTTTGCTCTTTTCCCTCTGTAATGTGCAGGAGTTCTCATATGAGGATGTAAGTGCTTGCTGTACAAAGTCAACAGCACCCTCTACGTCCTCTTTGTTGAGCAACTAGGAGCCCAAGAACCCAAGCGACTACTAAGGTGCTGCTTAAAAAGAGCCCAATTAGTGGACCTTGGATTCCTGTACAACCTAGAAGAAAAGGAATCAGCATGTAAAGAGAAGCATATCTGTCTGTGGTCAGATAGAGACTCCTCTTGTGAGACATGCCAGTTTCTAATATCATTAGTGAGGTCGAGAGAACGTAAGGTTAGATCAATAACCTCCTGTCTCTTTGCCACAACAAATGTAGGTTCGCTTCCCCTATTTAATAAAATTAAATTGGTTGAGGCTAAATATTCAGCAAGTGCAGTCCCACGTTTATTGGTATCGCTGCTGCCCCACAAGTTGTGGTGAGCATTGGCGTCACACCCAATAATTAGTGGTATCTGCTTTTTACTGCAGTAGTCAACCAGAAGAGAAAAAGCTCTACCTGGAGGTAAATGAGGAGAGTCAAAAGGCAGGTATGCTGATGTAACAATGATGTTACGCCAGTGCCCTGCACTTTTATAACTTAACTCAACAGACACCATGTCACGGTTGCTGAATTGTTGGAGGAGCACTGGGTTAAGTTTCCGTGAGACAAGCACGCAAGCCCTTGGTCCTTGTACCACAGTCCCTACTAACACAGTATATAGTTTATCATTTAATCCACATACCTTGTTCTTATAGATCCAAGGCTCCTGGATCAACGCTAGTTTTGTCTGCAGTTTTGCTAGGCAGCGACTAAGTACACCAGTCGCACCTTGGCTATGCTGCAAGTTGATCTGGAATAATTCCAGTACTGATTGGGATGGGAGAGTACTAGTACCAACCATCCTAATCTATGTACAAATTATGCGCTTATTCCAACTTGGTATGTGTCATCAAAGTGACACGCCCAAGTTTGAAATAAGTGCCTGAAGTCCAGCTGCTTAAGCACCTGGACCGATGGATGGTCCACTCCCAGGACAAAGAAGGTTTGACCTTCTTTTTCCTCCCGTTTGTAGATTCTCCAAAGGCCAGTGCACAAACCAGGGTTCTGGTTCTGCAGTCTGGAAAACACTGAGTCCCTGTCAGCTAAGCCAGGGAAAAACACTGTGAACTTGGTCAACTTGGGAAGTTCTGATTTGCTGCAAACGCGCAGATCAGCTCCTTCCCAAGGTGGATCGAGATTAGCTAAGGTATTCTTCAGCCAATCCAGAGTGAACTGATCTGCACATGTCATATAAAAAACGCCATGTGACAGGCCAGAAGAGTGAAACCTTGGAGGGGTCTTGCTAGTGCTTGCGACCTGATCCAAGGCTGTAGTTAAGACAGCTGTGAGTGTATCAAGCTTATCAGCTGGAATGCCGCCTTCGCTGCTGAAGTCGACAATACCAACTTTCAGTGATTCCTCAACTGCTGCTTTATAACTAGAAGGTTTTTTAGACCTTTTAGCTGGCTGTGTCAGGCTAGTGGGCGTGTCATCCTTAGGATGTCGCCGCTTGGCCTGTTTGTTGGGCTTAGGAGTTGGGTGTGCAACAGCAATTGCTTGCTGTGCTCCCCCACTACTAATTGCCCTAGATTCTGAGGGAGCTGGGTCCTCCTGAGCAGTATTCTGCCCAGTGCCCCTGCTCGAATCAGCACCTGTAACTTCGGGCAGGTTAGTGCCAGATCCCTGGAGGGCTCTGGCAGCACGAGCCTGCTTACGAAGTTTTCGTTTCTGGGCCCCAGTGAGTTGCTTGCCCAAATTTATGGAGCCCAGTTTCTCCGAAAGGTTCTCCAAAGGAGTCCCTTTCGCAGGTGTTCCAGTAGCATCGCCCTCAACTGCCACCTGGTTCCCTATGGCAACTGAGGAGCCACAAGTAGCTTGACCACCAGTGATGCCCTGTGACAACACACCACTAGTTGGGCTGCAAGCAGCATGACCACCAACATTGCCTTGCAACGACACAGTGCTGGCTGGGTCTCCGGAGATTTTAGAACCCTCGTCTGCCGGATACTGAGGGCCGGTCTCTAATAACTCCATCATGGTTATAGAACAGTGAGTTGGTTCATGGCTGACAAACTCAGCAAGTTGACAGTTAGGGTCCCAGCAGGGCCCCTAGTGATCCCTTAATGGGCTCACCCTGCCAACTTCTGACGGCCACCAACCGCCAGACATGCCCAGTAGCCACTCAAGCCCTGGGGAGCAGCTCTTAGTCTGGCCTCTCAGTTAACTTCATTGAGGCACTCAAACCCCTCCACTACGATAAAGTGGCTGCTCATCGGAGGGGTCAAGAACAGTAACAGCTACGCAATATCTATCATGCAGGACCAGAGCTTACACTGGCCCATCAAAATGTGCTAATTTGTCGATGGGCAGCTATTGATGCTGCAACCCATGAAGCGCAAAAAACATTCCCTATCGAGGAAGCAAATCTGCCAGACCATCTCAAATAAAAGTGCCTTCTAAAATCATCTACTACATGTTAAAATGCGAGCAAAGCGCCAACTTCCCATATCAATAAACATTGAACTTGACTGCATATAATATCACATTGTGTGCTATATTACCCGCAGTCTAGGCCGCTGGTTTTTGACTGCATATAATTTTATATTGTGTGCTATATTACCTGCAGTCTAGGCCGCTGGTTTCTGACTGCATATAATTTTATATTGTGTGCTATATTACCTGCAGTTGACTGCGAATAATTACTGCCCAAAAAGGTCGGCGCTTTGTGCCGATTTCTTCTATTCTTTGGCAGTTTCTATCATTTTATTGCAGGAAAACTCAAAAAAAATTCTGCCCGTATAATGTGTTTTTCAGAAAAAAATCTTATTTGACCCCCTGGCAAAAATTCTGGCTATACATATATTAAACACTCCATTTTTAGTCTCTCCTAGCTAATTTTGTATTTATGTCTTCTGTTTTCACTAGGTTTTATACCGAAAATAAGATTTGCTTAAGAGGGTGTCCATTAAATTCTCACTATATTTAAGACATCTGGGTAGCAAAATTTACAAAGTTTACAGCTCTAGTTGTCGTAAAACGTCTTTTAATTCATCCTTTGGTTCCCCCTTATGTTCTTAAACATTTTGGTCTTGCCACTCCCCTTCGAGACAAAATTCTGGATTCTGGCCTGGGTTTTTGTAAACCAAAATTTCGAGATGTGAAAAAAAAATTTGGGCTTGGCTAACATTGTGGGAAATTTTTGTAATGCAGAAGTTCGTTGTAGAAAGTTGAAGTTTTCAAAAATTTTCGGCGCGGATTGATTTAATTTCATGTACTTGTTATTGATGTTTAAGTCGCACCGCGCCGATTGCAGTCCTTTTATCGGCAACTTGCACTCTAGAATTTCAGTATAATTGAAAATCCTCATCTACTGAACGGATTTGGTCAATTTTTATTATGCAAAAATGCGTTTTAGAGTATCAAAATGTCAGAATTTACGGCGCTTCGCGCCCGATTGATTTATTCTTGTACTTCTTATTGATGTTTAGGTCGCGCCGCGCCGATTGCAGCACTTTTATCTGCAACTTGTTCTAGAACTTTACTATGATTGAAAATCCTCATCTTTTGCATTGATTTTCGGACAATTCTTGTAATGCAAAAATGCGCTTTAGAGAAGTAAAATATCAACATTTTGCAGCCCTTCGCGCCAAATTGATTTATTTTTCTTGCTTGTCATTGATGTTCAGGCCGTGCCGGATTCGGACAATTTTTGTAATGCAAAAAATTCGTTGTAGAAGGCGCTTCGCGCCAATTTTATTAATTATTGAGTTTTTATTCTTCAATGAGACTCCAGAAATCGGCTAAAGTGCACTAATGAAGGTCTGAAAACGCAGTTTTATGTGACAGCAAATTCTACTGATCGTTATATTCATTGCATTGCACTAAATTTGCAATGAAAACACTTATCCTTCGTTTTAAGCCGCAAAAAGACATTTTGAAAAAATTCTCCGATTCCACTCCCGCCTTCAGAATTCCCATGTTGTGCGTGTCTGCTGCATAGATGCACTTCGACCTTGCATGCGCCGCGTATCTATACCTCATACCTTAAAAATTCGATACCTTTTACATGTCAGATAGAAATGATGGTCGTACATAGCATATGCTTATCTTAATATAAGAAAATTTCCCTTTGTTTTTTTGAAGAAAAATTCATGATTCGCCTTATGCCTTACCTTGATCAATGTGGAAGATAACAGTTATGGCGTTGTATACTTTCTTTGCGTTCCTTAGTAAATTATGCCAATTCGTATGCTATTTATTCAGGAAGCAAAGCAGAAAGGTTAGTGCCTTAACTATAATACATCGTGAATTTATTTTACTTCTTGAATAGTACATATGTTCAATTCTGGATTCTGCTCTGTTTTGTATATATCAGAAATACTCAAAAATTTTAAGGTAATTCAATATCAAACGGTTCGATATGTTATAGTACCCTTGAGCCCGTTGATGAAGCAAAGATTAGGTATAATTGTTTTATATTTTCGATCTCACCTAGTTGCCAGTTCTTGCTGAATTGAACCTTTAAGATTTATTGAAACGAAAAATCCTTGTTCTTGACTTGGATGAAACATTAATACATTCGCATCATGATGGAATAGTTCGACCGATGGTTAAGCCAGGCACGCCGCCCGATTTCGTCCTTCGAGTAATATGGTACTTTATTTGCACGTTGACATTTTGGGTAGTTGTTTAGAAAAGGTGAGGTATCCGAGGCGAAGAGTTCGAAAATTTCAGAGCTAGAATCATCTATAATGCTTTGCGTGCTATTGAAGGGTAACTGTCAAAAAAATTGCTATTCATGAAATACAACGTGATCGAGGTTAATCCGAAATTTTGATTTTCAGTGTAGACATGCACAGCTGGAATCAAAACGGTGGATACACGCCAAAAACACCATTTTTGGCGTTTCTGACAATCCTCCATTTTTCTAGAGCGTAAAAACATGAAAAAATTCCGAAGAAATGTAAAAAAATCGGATAAGAACAAATTATAGTCAAAGGATGAGTATATTGCGGTAATCGCCGAAAATTTGACACTTTTGAGCAAGCAGAAAGCTAGATACGCTTAAAACAGAATCTTTTTCACGGATTGTTTGGAAATCGCGAATTTTGGGGAAGTGGAAAAATTTCTGGAGGTTGAAAACATCTGGGTTTGAAACCCTCCCCCCGATCATGTATGAACCCGACCAGACATGCACAGCATGGGATTCTGGGGGGGCGAAATTTCAAAGTGCCTTTTTTGTGCTCAGAAACAGTGGATACGCGTCGAAAAATTTTTCTATAACAATCATAATATTTGCATTACATGTTTATTTCACTTTTGACATTTCTTAGATCGTGTTCAGGTTACAATCGATAGGCACCCAGTACGTTTTTTTGTCCACAAAAGGCCGCACGTGGACTACTTTTTAGGCGTGGTAAGAATATGCTATAAAGTTTCACTCAGGGGCGTACGCAGAATTTTTCTAAAGGGGGCGGTCCAAAATTGGTGACCCTATGTTTCGGGATATGTTCGCGGGGTCTCGATATAAAGTGCATTTTTTGATCGTTTTCCATTAAGTTCGTAAGATTCAAACTTTTCAAAAAAAATTTTTATTTTTTCTCAATATGTCCATTAAAAATGACGGTTTTTGGCCGTGTTTGGGCCCAAATTATTGAAAATAACTATTCTACGGCGCTAAAAGCCGAAACTTTTGAGATTTTTCGATGAAAAGATGCCAATTTTCATTATTTTTAATGCATTATCTTACCTTTTCAGAATTATTCTCGGGTTGAGGGGGTGGCCGCCCACCCCTCCCACATACACATTTAATAGGAGGATGGGGGATCCCCAACCGAAGTCGGACGTCCCCCCTATCCCCCAAAGCCAGAAAATTCTTAGCCCTTCCCCGTTTTTGGCCGTTTTTTGGCTGAAAATTGGTGGTCGTTTACCCGCCCCCACCAGTGATCGGACCGAGGGTACTTTTAGGACCCTCGGTCGAAGCCGAGGCGACTCAGATTCTTTAAAGTCACACTATTATAAGCAACTACTTTGAGATTGTGCTTTACAAAAAGGAGTTTTTGAACTATTGATACAATCGACATTATGAAATACGAGTATAGTAAAATCGAATTGCTGAAGTAAAGCACAATGACTGAGAGAACATTACTTCAGAGAACAAAATTTTCATGCACAGCCGATTTACATACAAGTATTTCAATGAAAGTGAAATCGAAACGCATGATGTGTCAAACAATTCATTCTTATTTTCAATAATAGTAGATTGAAGGTGTAAAGGATATATTGAATAAAGTCAGCAGCATGAAAGCATCTCTAATTTAACAAGTTGCTGTCGTAGACTTGGAAAAGTTAATAAAAAATATGGCTAAATAAGCAATTAAAAAGTTTTTTACAATAAATAAGAAAACAGTGTCGAAGAAATAAACGAGCAAACGAAATAAGCTATGTAAAGACAGAACTGCAGCCATTGTTGTGCTCGCTTTTGCAGTAATGCATGTTTAAACACGCTTTTTCAGTCATCCACAGTGGCGGATCTAGGATTTTCCTAAGGGGGCGGTATCCCAACTTTTCCAAAAACAGTCAAAAATAGGTCTAAAAATTTGCCCTTAACGCGCGAAATAGCGTTTTTTCGGTGTTATACATTGTATACTTTTACATAAAATCATTTTTGACGCAATATTTTTGTTAAAAATTATAAAATTTCCGACAATTTTGTGCGAAAAAATCATTAAATTTCTTTGACTTTAACAAAAATCTCGTGCAAAGCGCCGGAAAATTTGTGAAATTAAGGCGGATAGACGTCTAGAAGCATGATTTCTTGTATTTATAGCATTTGATGCGAAACATCTAAATTTTTAATTGAAAATGGAAAAAACTATGCAAAAATAGCTGTTTCTGCTGTTAAAATTGTTTTGAAACCTACATGAATAGAAAATGGCTTCCAGGTCGAGAAAATGGCTTCCAGGTCGCCAAGAAAGTAAATAAATGTCATTAATATGTAGGTAGCATCCGGCGCTTAGCGCCGGAAAAATTTGAGAAATTTTGGTCACTGATGACCAAAAATCATTGTACATCGCATATCCATTCTTTATCTTGCCAAATATTTTGGCCAAGTTTCCAATCCATTTAGCGAGCATGAGAATTGAAACTTAGTCATCATATGAATGGCACTTTGCTGTATGTAACTTGGTGTAACTGGGTACGCGCCTAAAACCATAAGAAAAGCCAATAGGTAAAAAATAGCCTATGTACTGCAGATGCATTCTAAATAGTCATTATTCAACGGATATATTAAACTTAATCAGATTTCATTTTAACTCTCGGCGCCTCGGCACTTTTCAGCTTCGCCCTCGGCGCCGAGGGCGAAGCTGAAAAGTGCCGAGGCGCTGAGGGTTAAAATCAAATTGAATAAGTTTATTATATCCGTTGAATATTAACTATTTAGAATGCATCTGCAGTACACAGGCTATTTTTTACCTGTAGACTTTTCTTATGGTTTTAGTCGCGTACCCAGTTACACCAAGTTACTTACAGCAAAGTGCCAATTTATTATTCATGTGATGACTAAGTTTTAATTCTCATGCTCGCTACATGGATCGGAAACACACATTCCCAAGGGGTGAGGTAGGGTTATTACCCTCCTCTCAGGGTACAAGACTCATGTCACTGTCAGACGATTTTTGATGAAAACCTTTTGAATATTTTTGAACTTAATTTTTACTATGGCAAAAGTGCAGCTAATTATTAGAATTTCACGAAGTGATACAGTATTTTTGAATGAAAGCAAGAGTAAATAGACAAACTATCACTATGAAACATGCATGTAACAGCTCAAAATTTTTTGGGAGGGGCTCCTCGGCATACATGTAACGGCTAGAAATTTCGGGTAATGGTCCCTGGCCATTTTTAGAAGGATGGGGGATTAGCGACTCTAATTCTATGTCAAAAATGGCAAAAGCACCTAAAAATAGCCAACAAAGTGCAAATTTTCGCCGAAAATTGGGAGGGTGGGTCAAAATTTTCTGATGTTGGAGGGAAGGGTGTTTGGGAGGACGTCCAACCCTTGGCGAGTGGGGAATTCCCCAATGCCCCTCTGTTACACGTATGGTTTTCGGCCATTTTTATGGGAGAGGGGGTAAATGATCACGAATTTTCGGCCGAAAATCGCAAAAACGCACCTAAAAATGGCCAATAAAAGCAGGTTTTGCCAAAAATCAATTTCGGCTCGTGCATTTTTTTCGAGCCATTTTTATACAATGTTAAAATACTTTCTTGGACAAAGTGAAATTAACTATATCGTTTTTCAGTATTTTTTAGAATTTTTCAAAAAATTTTCGGTGCTTCGCGCAAAATATCGCTAATATAATGTATTTAGATTGAAGCAGGGGCATTAAACACTCAAAAATCAATTTTTTTATAATCTAGGCATCTTTATGCAGATTTAAATATCTTTTGTATCTATTCATACTGTTTTTAAAAATTTTATGCAAAATAAGTACTATTTAATAACTTTGCACTTTTTTGCCGTTCAAAGATAAAATTGACTAATTAATCCCAATGTTGCACTGACTTTCTAAGCACAGTAGTGCTTATTTTAAGATCTAATTGGCATATTACAATATCTGTAATATTTCTGATTTTGCAGTACAAGTTGTTTTAACTTTCTCAGTCGAGTTTTATGTGTAAATTTCATCAAAAGCTCATGAACTAATATTATCAACTAAATTCAGGCCGAATTATTACATTTAGGGCCACGATTTTTGTATTCGGCAAAGGTTTTTCATAATGTACAGAATCTTTTCAGGACCGTCTTTGTACATGCACAAAGATTTTCGGAGAGACAAAAACTGTAAAAAGGTGTAAAATTCCGGAAAATTTTCGGCGCATCAGTAATTGTCTGTTCTATATATCTTTAAAATAGTAGAATTTGCATTTTAAAATAGTAGAATTTGCATTTACAATGGAAAGGAAAAATGTCAAATATTCAGAAACCCGGGAATTAGCTAAGATACACTACCAAAGGTCGAAAAACCCTGTTTTATCACACTAAATCGCTACTGTACCATACTATAATAGTACACAAAAATTTGCATGTACAAAATGTTCAAAGACTTTTGGATACCATCTTTGTACATGTAAAAAGGTATCTTGCACAAAAAAAAACACTGTTTAGGACTGCATGCCGGTTGCAGGTCACACACTGGCAGTATGTAAAAATGTGTATCTTTAAAAATATATTAATATAAAATATTTACAAAAATTTGTTCGCTCATACAAAGACATTACTTAATTTACTGGTCCCCCATGTTGGGATTCCACACTACATGCATTACTGCAAAAGCGAGCACAACAATGGCTACAGTTCTGTCTTTACTTAGCTTATTTCGTTTGTTCGTTTATTTCTTCGACACTGTTTTCTTATTTATAGTACCTAATAAAAGTTTTAAAGTGCTTGTTCAGCCATATTTTTTATTAACTTTTCCAAGTCTTCAACGGCAACTTGTCAAATAAAGTATGCTTTCATGCTGCTGACTTTATTCAATAAATCCTTCACACATGTAATCTACTATTATTGAAAATATGAATGAATTGTTTGACATTCGATAAAGTGCTTAATATTACGATTATTCTCTAGCTCATGTGCATACTAAATATTCTAAGAGTACTCTTTATGGGTATAGGTATACAAGCTTGACCCTCGGCATTACCCTCGGCCGAGGCAAGGATTTTAAGTTGCCTCGGCCGAGGCCGAGGGTCCAAAAAGTACCCCCGGTCCGATCACTGCTGCCCCCCTAAAATTGACCGGAACCCTCCCCATTTCGAACCGTTACATGTATGCCCCCTGCGTACGCCCTTGGTTGCACTAGTATACACATGCAATTCTTTTTTCTTAAGTGTAAATGGAATATTTTCTCAACTTAGAAAACGGTCAGTTAAGCCATCTAACTGTGCATTGTATTTACTATTATTAATCCTGTTTGAAGGTCTGTGAAGGATCTAATTTTGTTCTATTAGAGTGTTTTTGTGTGTCAGTGGAGTAATGTCGAATAAAATGACAGCTTTGTGTTTCAAAATTTTATGTAAATTGCGCATTTAAAATTTCGAAAGTGTTTATCAGTTGGACTGTCATAGATGCGCCATATCAAATTTTTAGCAAGGTCATTCAAAAACACTATTTCACTGTTGGAAAGTTATGAGCTGCCTGCATGATCTACAATAATAAGTTTGAAATGGGATTTTTAAGAATAATTTTTTTTATCGGGCCAAATAGAGAAGCATCAGTGTAACATGAGCATCTCAATCCACGTTTGTTGTAGATTTTGAAGGATTGAAGGACAACACAACATTAAACCCTAATAAAAATATTTTCAGGGGTCCTCACACCGGACTTTAGCAAGAACGCTGTATAATTAATTTTATGATTAATTATAATTTAGAGGATAATCGTGGGTTCGATCCAAGGGCACGGATCACCTGATCAAACTAGTTATATTTCACCTCACCCACTTCAAGAGAATCAAGCAGCGAGTTTTCAACATCGAAAAAGACTAGCTATTCCTCTGATTTTCGTCTGACGTGCAATAAAGCTTGAATTTGATTCCGATTAAAGGCAAACTTTGTTGCGATCTTTTTACTTGAAAAGCGCCGTATTTGAGTATTGCTATTTCTATTTACAAAACGACTATGCAGCCATGCCGGATGTTAAACGATATTTTTGTGATTTGCATTTCTGGCTTTCTTCCTATTCTAGTTGAAGAAAGGCTGTATTATCGGCTTTTTTCAACCGAAATTATTTCAACAGCTGTATATGAACAACTTATTTTTTTGATTTGAGGAAAAATGCCCCGTTTAATCTACGATTTTCTTTGTATTCGGCAAAGATTTTTTCCGCTGTACAAAGACTTTTTAGGACTGTCTTTGTACATGTACAAAGATTTTTGGGAAGACAACAATCGCAAGAAAGGTTTGAAATTCGCAAGAAGTTTCGGCGCTTCGCGCCTAAATGAGTAATTGTGTGTTCTATATATCTTTTTAATGGCAGAAATTGCATTTCAAAAGGAGAAATGTCAAATTTTTCGGCGCTTCGCGCCGTTTTAAGACGATTTTTAGTGAGTTTTGCTCTTAGAGACCCATAAATTAGCTAAAATACACTACCAAAAGTCGAACGACTCTGTTTTTATCACACTACAATCGCTACTGTTCCATATTATAATGTACCCAAAATTTGTGTGTACAAAATGTACAAAGACTTTTGGGGACCATCTTCTTACATGTACAAACGGACCTTGTACAAAAAAACAACAAATTTATTTATTATCTGTTTAGAACTCGCTACTTTCCTCAATACGCTATGCAAGCATAATAATCTCATTCTCAAAGTATGTTTCTGTTTATTGGACGAGGCGAACGGGCCGCTTGGACGGGATTGTTTTGTATACTTACTCAAATACATAATTTTTTTGCGAAAAATCAAAATATTATTGGTAATGAAGAAATACAAAAGTGAACAGTACAGAACCTAATTTTTATGCAAAAAAAACCTTCAAAAAACCACTTTTAGGCCGGAGAAACGACTTTTTGTACCATGACCAGCAGTTTTTATACCTAAACAAACACTTTTTGGCCAGGACAATTAACCTTTTTCACTGGGTGGTTGGACGTGGCGGACCACTGACCATTGCCCATGTATAAATTAAACGATACTAGATATGCGCGAAGGTAGGGAATTTCAAATTGCCTTTTTAGGCTCAAAAATGATGTGGATACTCCTTAAAAACGTCGTTTCTCGGCCTTTCTGACGATGCTCTATCTTCCTAGGGTATAAAACATCGAAAAATTTGAGAAAAAATTCGAAAAATCTAATAAATTCTCCAGAATATAGTAAAAAATGAGTTTTTGGCGCGAAGTAATTTTCGGCAAGTTTGGTTCGTCTTTTGAGCAAATATGTAGATAGCTAAAAACTCTCGAACTGCACCTTCCTCTACGAATTTTTCGGAAAGTTGGAAAATTGCAAATGGTGGGGAGGGGTGGAAACTTTTCTGGGTTGCCCTAATGTCTTCCAAGATAATGTTTAGTTGGTAAATACATATCAATTAGACTGGAACGTCCGACATATGCTCAAGGTCGTCCACTTTAAAATCGTGTAATTTAGGTCGGTCAGTGGTACGATTTAGTAGTTTTTACGGCGAGTATGGAGATATATGGTACTGCGGTCGCCGATAAGCTGGACGCTAATCGAAATTTATTCAATAGCAGATACTTTAGACAGGTATATAGCACGATTTCGCTAGAAAAACTTGAACGCTTCCCATAACGAAATGATACTAGTGTTGTAGGCATAGGTGGGCAGGGCAGCACCGAAATTCTGGGGATGGTGCAAAATTTCTCAAAATTCAAAAAATTGTGGTATGGCGAAAAACACCATTTTTCAACGTTTCTCATCGAGAACTATCCATTGGCATTAAAAGATTGCGAAAAAAACAAAAAAAATCGAAAATTGAATTCTGGGGGATATTCGGCCTCTTGGGGGTGCATACCCCAAACCCCGACCCTACGCCCACGTGTGGTTGTAGGTACCTTTGACAGACATTGTTTGTTTAAATGTTAACTTTTGTATTTAGCTCCTTGATTTGCTTTTCGGTTAAATCTTTTTCAAGAGTCTTAGTTATTGTATGAAACAGAAGACGAATGGCACAAATAAAAAGAGATTAATAAAAGCTTATTTTGGTGATGACTGTATTTACTTACAAACTGGACCTTTAAATAATGGCTTAAGAGTTTTCTACTGTTTTAATCATTTTCTGATACCTTCATGTTGAGAGGTTTCGTGGTATTGAGCTTTACTGGCTTGTCAATAGCAAATTACTCCGAGTTACTCAACTCAAGCTTGTTATTTTTGTAGTTAAATGACTTCTTACACATTATGTTGTTAAAAAACGAAACAAGGAAAAACTGGCCAGTGAAACTGCCTCACTTGGAGTTTTCACATACGCACGTACGTACATACAAGTATGTAATCTCTCGTATTTTTCATCATTTTATTATTGCTACATATGTCAATTTTTTGTAGTTTTGCATATGTTACAAAGCAAAACCAATAGATACGGAAAAATATTGCCATTCTGCCTTTTTTTATTTGTTACAGGTTTTTTCATTTTTCAGCATTGTACATTAGATTTCGGGGGTTATACGAAAAATTTATCTGCGATATGTTCGGATCTCAGTTCAATATTGATTTTGGACAACTCGCCTGGGGCTTATAGGCAGTTTCCAGGTATTAATTATTGCGCTGGTTCGTCTCATTTACGTACATTCACTTTGTTATAGTCTGCTAGGTTAGTTTGAATAGTCTGAAACTATAAATTTATTTCAGTAATTTATGCATTTTCAATATTCGTTTATCATTTTTGTAAAAACTGTTGTTTAAAGGGAGCATAAAAGCGGCCTCTTTAGAGCACTGCCCTTTTTTATTTTAAATTATAAAATATCAAAATAACTATTTACACTAATGTGACTTAAGGGAATATTTCTTTAATGTTCAGAAATAGTAGGGTAGGGTCAATTAAGAGAGTTGGTTACACAAATTGACTTCGTATGTCTAAAAAGCGGAATCGAATAATTTTTTAAACTCGCGATTGTCTACTTTGCAAAAAATGTCTTCATTCAATGAAATATAGTCGGAAATGACTATTTGACGCAAAGCGCCGATAACAGTGACATTTTTAAACTAAAAGATCGCCTAAGACGTTAGTTGGAAAATCGAAAATTCTGTGGGTGAAGATGTTTTGGTGGCGGATGGTTGTCGGCCAATTCACCTGAAGGGGGGTGAATGACCTTCTGTTTTTTGTTTAAAAATAGCTTTGAAACGCGATTAACTAAATCGGGAGGGGGTAGGACTCAACTTTGCGGGATGGGCACAATAGCTAACTATGACTGGTTGCATACATGTGACGACTCGAAATTTCGGGAGGGGGGGCCGGCAATTTTCAGGGAGGGCTGAAGGACCCTCAATTTTTGGTCAAAAACGGCCAGAAAAACACCTAAAAATGGCCGAAAATGAGTTTTTCCAAAAATCGGGGGTCAAATATTTTCTGACTTTGCGGGGAATGGGGACGACCAGACCAACTTTGGGCTGGAGGATTCCCCTGTTCATACATGTACATTGGGTGTGGGGGGTATTACCCCCCTGAGCTTCGAAAAACTGATAGCTATACAGCGATTTTGGCCGAAAAACCATTGCTTTATAGCCTTTTCTGGGCTCAGAAAATTATGATATACAGCCTTTTTGGGCTCAGGAAACTAGGTATATAGTCTTTTTGAGCTCAGAAATACAATTTAATTGTCTTGTCTGCGTTTAAAAGGATATATAGCTGTTTTCTCGATTCCAAAAGGGATTAATGGCTATTTTTAGTCCAAAAAGGCTATTTAGCTATGTTGGTGAATGCAAAAAGGCTATACGGTCAGTTTTCGGACACCAAAATGGCTATATAGCTAATTTTCTGACCCCAGAAGGACTATAGAGCCGTTTTTACGAAGCAGATAGCTATCTAGCAATTTTTGGTTCTTACCCTCTGCTGAACGTTTGACCTGGCGCACCTATGCCCCTTTAACATGTTTGGCTGGGTGTCTTATCGGATCACCCTATCGTTTTACATTCCTGGACCGAGTGATATCTCTTCCACGCTTTTTCGCAAGTGCTTTTTATATAAACGATTCCTTGACAGATAACGCGATTCCGATCAAATCTTGGTTCAGCGACCCCACTGACACAGCTTTACTGAATTTGCTGCCATTTTTGGACTCGTTAAGGTTTATGTCCGACGTGCGGTCGGTGTTGTCCAGAAATTTACATTTACACAGGATAGGCGAAGCACAGATTTACCCTCCGCCTTCTGGCTAGTAATTTTCGTTTGTTAAAATGTTATCGTTGCGCATTAATTACTTTTTTGCTGTTTTTCGTCTTTTGTTATCCGGATTGTTGCTGAATTACCGGATTTATGCGTTTTTGCGTATTCGCTTGTACGTTTTATTGTGCGTATTCGAAAGCTAATGGGGCGAGAAAAGGGTTTGTTTAGCTGCTTTGCAATAACCAAAATATAGCTACGTACAGGTGCGGATTTAAGGGGCGGGTGGCGGCGCCCTCCTTTCTCATTGGTCCAGCATAGTTGGCGAGATAAATGATGGATGTGTAATTTGCAATGATGCTATTTCAGCATACTTTTCTTCTATTTTCAAACGTAACTTAAAATTTTCGACCTTCCGCATCGATATCTACAAGAATACAGGAAATCGAGCAGTGAATCAAGTTTCTAAAACGTCCTTCCGCCTAAATTCCAGAAATTTTTCGGCTCTTCGAGCCGGATTTTTCGTGTCAAAGAAATTCAAGTAATTTTTTGGCACAAAATTGTTGGAAATTTCATAATTTTCTGTGAAAAAACGTTCCGCCAAAAGCGACTATACATAAGAGTAGATAACGCAAAACGCCGGGGAAAACTATTTTGCAAGTGGAGGGCAAATTTTTTGACCTATTTTTGACTGTTTTCAGAAATATTGGGGCAACGCCACGCCCCCTTCTCTCCCTTTACGAAAATCCTGTATCCGCCACTGGCTACGTATCTGATCTTTGGTTCTCAACAGTGTATTTTCGCACACTATCTTTGTACATGTACATAAGTACAAAGGTGGTAGTAAGGGTCTTTCCGACCTGTAGTATTGTAGTTTCGCCGATTTCTGGGTCTACGACAACAAAAATACAACGATTTGAGCATACGCGGGAAAACATGCATGTATTATTGCCAGTTTCGAATATTACTTGCGGTTTTCTTACTACAGATATGTAGTTCGCAAAACTAAATTCAAAGCTAAATTAGCTCGAGTCGTCAAAGCGATTGAAAATTTAATCGTTTTTACTACCTGAAACACAATTTTGAGGCTTTCTAATGGCAAACGGAGCATAGAATTGTCAAACTGGTATTTTCGCATCTTTATTATGACGTTCAGGTCGCAGAGGATTAAAATTAATGAATCTGAAAAACTCTAAAATATTTAAGAATCGTCAAGCTTGTGATGCTATTTCTAGTGCTTTATAAAGAGAAATAATACATTAGTCAAAACATTTGACGTTTTTGCTTTTTTTGAACAAAAGCTTTTTGGAAATTTTGGGATTTAGCTTTTCTCCCCTCAAAAATCATTGTACTCATACGTGGGCCGCAAGAAAATTCTGGGGGTGCAAGATTTTTTGAAGGTCGAAAAATGGCCTTAAAATGGTGGTATGGCGAAAAAACACCATTTTTCGACGTTTCTCATCCATTGGCATCAAAAAATTTGCGAAAAAACGAAAAGAAAATTTCAAAAATTGAATTCTGGGGGTGCATACCCCCACGCTCAGGTGTGATTGTACTGCCTTCGTACAGCCTAAAAAATTTTTGCTAGGTAGAAAAAGCCTATATTCTTTATGAACATTAATCCTTTGTAAGAGGAGTTTTTTATGTGCTCGAAGTAAGAAAAAGAATAATAAATATAATTAAAGCATAGCGAAAAAATGAGGAAAGTAAGAGTATTTTGATTCATTACATGAACTGATAAACGTGTGTGGCCTAAGTTGTGATAAGAGAAAAAGAAAAGGGTCATCATTTCATAATTCATTCGCAATACTTGAGATTTGCATGAAAATTGTTTATATTGCAAAATTGAATCATCGTTTTGTCCCTTAATCGGTATTTATGCCTTGACAGTGGCACTAATTTTTATTTAGTTGTCACCATAGGTGGGCAGCACCAAAATTCTGGGGGTGAAAAAAATTTCAGAGGTCAAAAAATGGTCTTAAAAGTGGTCGTATGGCGAAAAACACCATTTTTCGATGTTTCTCATCAGGCACTATCCAATGGCATCAAAAAATTGCTAAAAAAAGCAAAAAAAAATTTTCTGGGGGGTGTGATTTCAACTTCTGGGAGGTGCATACCCTCCCCCAACCCCCCACGCCCATGTGTGGTTGTCACCACACCTGGGGGTTTGGGAAGTATGCACCCCCGCCCCGAGAAATCAAAATACCCCCTAGAATTGAATTTTTGAATTTTTTTGCTTTTTCTTTTCGCAATTTCATTTTTTGACCTCTGAAAAATCTTGCACCCCTCCCCCAATTTTGGTGCTGCTCACGTATGGTTGTCACCATAGGTAGGCAGCACCGAAATTCTAGGAGGGGTGAAAAAATTTTCAAAGGTCAAAAAATGGTCCTAAAAGTGGTCATATGGCGAAGAAACACTGTTTTTCGACGTTTCTCATCGAGCACTATCCAATGACTAAAAATTGCTAAAAAGCAAAAAATTCAAAAATTGAATTTTGGGGTGTATTTTGATTTCTGGGGTATTCCAACTTCTGGGGGTGCATACCCCCCTGGTTTTGGGTCATTCAAATATACATACTTTATAAGTATTGTTTTCTGCGAAATTTGGGCCATCTAAACTTACTTTATTCCTTGATTATTTTTTCATAGCATGCTTACATGAATATCTTGCATTTTATGTACTGTACTAGCAGTTTGTTTAGTTATGTAAATAGTTGCTGTAAGTCAGTAACAGTAATAAAAATGACTTATTCTGACTTTATATTTTTTGGAGTCGAGTCGAATCGTCCGACCATTTTCATGTGTGACATAATCTGGCGTGTTCTTTTAAAACATTGTTTGTACGCGATTTTGAAGCTGTTTTCCTGATTTATTAAATAAGAATGTAAACTCTGTTGAATTTATTATTGAAATGCGCAGTTTCTTTTCTTTTGCATTCTTCGCGTGATTTACGTTTTTAACAAATATTTTCTATTTGGTTTTTTCGAACTTCTATCGGGGATTGGTAAATCGAAGTGCAATCTGTTTTCTCTCTTCATTTGCCTAAATTTAAGTGCGTACTTATCTTTAATAACAAACTTCATTTGTCAATATTTTAGGCAGATATTGAGTTACACAGTATTTGTTGTACAAGGTTCCTTTGTACACGTACGAAGATGGTCCTTAAGTCTTTTTGCAATATGTACTTGCAAATTTTTGGGTACTATAATATGGTATAGTAGCGCTTTCAGCGTGTTAAAACTGCTTTTTTCGACCTTTGGTAGTGTATTCTAGCCAATTTCTGGGTTTCTGACGGCAAAAAATACTAAAAATTGCCTTGAAATAAATGGCGCGAAGCGCCGAAACATTTGACATCTTTCCTCTCCAAATGCAAATTCTGCCATTATAACGATTTATACTACAGATAATTACTCGTTTTCGGCGCGAAGCGCCGAATATTTCTGGGTAGGTATCTTACACTTTTTCACTGTTTTTGTCTTCCCAAAAACCTTTGTACATGTACAAAGACGGTCCCGAAAAGTCTTTGTTCATTAGAAAAATCTTTGTCGAATGCTAAAACCGTGGGTTGACACCATACTTGGGCAGCATCCGAATTCTTGGGGATGTACGATGGCGCAAAATTACCAAAAGTAGCACCAAAAATTCAATTTTTGGGGTCCAGCCACACCCTCCAGACCCTCCCCAACGCCTAATTGTGGGTGACTGCCTAGGCTCTTACGTGACGTCGTGCTGTAGTTTTGGCCAGTAGTCTGTAATATCTGAAGATATGTAGCTGTTTCTATTTTCATTTACGAATATTCATGTCTGTAGTGTAATATTCGCTCGCATGTTCATTATCGTTGTCGTCAGAGGCTCTGTTCTTTAGCTCAGTTATTGTTTTACCGACGAGTGCTCTGACCTGATGTGGCGTGTTATTTTTGTTAACGGTTTCTTCGAAATGTTCCGAATGCTCACAGTAGGTACCTAAACACCTACGATAATTAAATGAACTAGAATTGTGAATTCTACATTTAATTGCAATCTGTGGGCTATTGTCGGACTTTAAAATTTATGCTCAAACTTGTGTGAAACAGACTAGCACAAGTTCGAAATTAGCGCGTGTTACGAATAAATTCCATTAGATTTTCTCAAAGTATACAATCGTAAAACAACCTCACGCATTTTTGATTGTTTTGAAAAGCGATTATTTCAAGAGCGGTAGTGTAAAGAGTGTATAGAGTGAAAAATTTTGGGTTTTCGACTTGCTATGTCTGCTAACTTGTCCGATTGAGAGCCGGAAAAAATTATTTTGTTTGAGAAGTATTATATTTCAATGGCTATGCGTGACCGTGTTCGTGTAAAGTCAATATGAAGTTAGTCGTAGCAGCTTAAAGTTTACAGTCGTGGTGGACGAAAGGACACGTTTTTACCTCTTTTAGTTTGACAACTTCTCTAGTTTATCAATTGGGGCGTGACGTGTCAAGGATTAGACATCACATTTGGACGCATTTCCATAAGCTCAATGTACATACTTGAACCTGGAGATTTAAAGTTTAAACTATTTAAAAACATGTTTTTCGTCCATTTTGTCTGCCAACTTCTTCGGTCATGATTAGAGTCATGCGGACTGTTTTAAAAAAGTAGATGTCAACCGTTACCGCACCTGGTCGCCTTTCTCTACACTCAATACTGAGCTAATTATGGACGTGTAAACTTCAAGATATTGGGGTGAAAACATGTTTTTTTAATTGTTTTCTGTCTGCCAACCATAAAAGGACAGCACCAGAATTCTAGAAGCCGCAAGATTTTTGAAGGTCAAAAAATGGTGGTATGGCGAAAAAAACATTTTTAAACGTTTCTCAGCACTATCCATTGGCATCAAAAAATCGCGAGAAAAACTAACAAATTTCAAAATTTGAATTCTGGGGGTTATTTCGGTTTTTTAGGAGGGGGACTTCGGCTTTCTATGGGTTCATACGCCCACGTGTGGTGCCAACTTCGATTAAGAATCGGATTGTGCAAACTTATCTATAGTCTGTTCAATATAAGTCCGCTCACGTTATCGTGCCTGTAGCATCTTGACAAGCGTCGGGTGGATGCTTATAAGATTCTTATCATCTTATCCTTTTTCTTGTTGATGCTTATGGTATTGCACGATTTCATAAGCAAATGATACTGCTTACAACTAATCTTGTAAGATGTCAAATTCTTATAAGATAGCTTGTACCATCTTGCATATTTGCCTACCTTAGCTTTTTGCAGGCAAGCAAAATGACAAGTATCTTTGCAATATTTGATAAGTAAAAAGCAATTTTATAAGAAAATTAGCTGCTTGTTGCTTACAAGCATGAATAAGCAAACTTATAGGTCATAGTATGCATTATCGCAAGACAACTTTTTGCTTGTTTCTGCTTGCAAGCACTGACAAGCAGAAGAGCAAGATAAGTTTTAAATATGTCTACGGATTTACAGTGACGTTTTATCAGACTGACCAGAAATGATTTGGAATGAAGTCAAATACTTGTAGGTACAGAGTCTGATTACTTTAACTTTATGGTTTTCTTTTGAATTCAATTAATCCGCATGCGTAAGGCCACAAAAATGGTTAAACGGAAATTTAATAAAATTAAATTAAAATTAAGTCAATTAAACAATCTATTGAAATTTTCACAAGCGTACTAGTTACTGCTAAGTAACTCCAGTGATGCAGAAAATATTGCTAAAGCAAGTGGTGCACCTGCCAGTCTCCTCATAAAGGTTATTTAATGTGTATTATTCATCCTCATCGGCTTTTTCAAGGAAGGCTATAATTGTATACATAAACACGCTGAGCCAATCGTGCTTATAAGTCATGAAAACAGGCCAAAATTCTTACAAAAATAATTTTAATTATTTTTGTAAAAATTCTTACAAAAATAAACGCATATAGTTTTATTCAGCAATCCAAAATCTTGTAAGACGTTGAAAGTTTTAGCCAACCTTCAGCTATCGGAAATTTTTGAAAACTTTATAAGGACTAAATAAAAAATGCTGGGTTGCTGCCGTTTTTGGTCCGAAATTCGCATTTTCACGTCAGAAATAAGCTTTTTATGAATACACACAATAATCGTGGTGGTGATCATTCCTGGGCGTGGGGGGTTAGGGGGCATGCACCATAAGTAGGCAGCTCCAAAGATCTCGGGGAATTCAAAATTTTTGAAAGTCGAATATTGGCCTAAAAATGGTGCAATGATTAAATACACCATTTTTGAACGTTTTCTCGTCGAGCTATATCGATTGGCAGCATCAAAAAATCAAAAAAAACATAAAATTTTTCAAAAATGAACTGTGGGGTATTGTTGGGCTTACCTGGGCGCGGGGGGTTTGGGGTATGCATCCCCCAGAAGGCAAGTACCCAACAAGAAATGGCAAATACCCAACAATCCCCCAGAATTTCAGTTTTTGGAATTTTTTTTGCTTTTTTCGAGTTTTTTATGCCAATCGATAGAGCTCGACGAGAACCGTTCAAAAATGGTGTCCTTTCGCCATAGCACCATTTTTAAGGCCAATATTTATTTGACTTTAAAAATTTTTTGCACCCCCCAGACGCTTTGGAGCCGCCCACCTATGTTGTTGATTATTTTCATTTTCTTGTTATGCATTTGGCCATCTGGGAATGCTTACCCCCACCCCGCCCACATGTGGTATGCACCCCCAGAAAGCAAAATGCCTAACATGAAAATAAAAATACCCAGCAATACCGCTAAAATTTCAATTTTTGAATTTTTTGCTTTTTTCATGATTTTTTGATGCCAATGGTTGACGAGGAATGTTCAAAATGGTGTTTACTTTGAGGTGTGGGTAAAATCCGGAAACGGAAACGCAAACGCAAACGGAAACAATGGGTAAAAGCCGGAAACGGAAACGGAAACGGAAACAATGGGTAAAAGCCGGAACCGGAAACGGAAACGAACCAAAGTGGCGGAACCGGGGTTTTCTAAGTAGGGCCCATCAGGGTCAACACCCCCAGCCCCGTTTCTGCCAAATTTTCTCCAACTGAAGAGGAGTTTAGGGGCTCGGAAACAGGGTACCCCATTATTCGTATGCGAAGGTGACCCCGGTTCCGTCGGGTGTTTCTCCGCCCTGGGGGCGGTCCAAAGTGGCGGAACCAGGGTTCCCCAAGTAGGGCTCATCAGTGGTCAACGTCCCCAACCCCGTTTCCGCCAAAATTTCTCCAACTGAAGGGGTGTTTAGGGGCTCGGAAACGGGGTGCCCCATTATTAATATGTGAATCTGACCCCGATTCTGTCGGGGTTTCACCGCCCTGGGAGCGGTCCAAAGTGGCAGAACCGGGGTTCCCCAAGTAGGGCCCATCAGGGTCAACACCCCCAACCCAGTTTCCGCCAAAATTTCTCCAACTGAAGGGGGTTTACGGGCTCGGAAACGGGGTACCCCATTATTCATATGTGAATCTGACCCCGGTTCCGTCAGGGGTTTCACCGCCCTGGGAGCGGTCCGAAGTGGCGCAAACGGGGTTCCCCAAGTAGGGCCCATCAGGGTCAACACCCCCAACCCCGTTTCCGCCAAAATTTCTCCAACTGAAGGGGGTTTTTCGGAAACTGGGTACCCTATTATTCATATGTGAATCTGACCCCGGTTCCGTCAGGGGTTTCTCCGCCCTGGGAGCGGTCCAAAGTGGCAGGACCTGGGTTTCCAAAGTAGGGCCCATCAGGGTCAACACCTCTAACCCCGTTTCCGCCAAAATTTCTCCAACTGAAGGGGGGTTTAGGGGCTCGGAAACAGGGTACCCCATTATTCACATTCGAAGGAGACCCCGGTTCCGTCAGGGTTATCTCCACCCAGGGTCGGTCCAAAGTGGCGGAACCAGGGTTCCCCAAGTAGGGCCCATCAGGGTCAACGCTCCCAACCCCGTTTCTGCCAAAATTTCTCCAACTGAAGGGGGTTTAGGGGCTCGGAAACGGGGTACCCCATTATTCATAAGTGAATCTGACCCCGGTTCCGTCAGGGGTTTCACCGCCCTGGGAGCGGTCCGAAGTGGCGCAAACGGGGTTCCCCAAGTAGGGCCCATCAGGGTCAACACCCCCAACCCCGTTTCCGCCAAAATTTCTCCAACTGAAGGGGGTTTAGGGGTTCGGAAACTGGGTACCCTATTATTCGTATGTGAATCTGACCCCGGTTGCGTCAGGGGTTTCACCGCACTGGGAGCGGTCCGAAGTGGCGCAACCGGGGTTCCCCAAGTAAGGCCCGTAAGGGACAACACCCCTAACCCCGTTTCCGCCAAAATTTCTCCAACTGAAGGGGGTTTAGGGACTCGGAAACAGGGTACCCCATTATTCATATTCGAGGGAGACCCCGGTTCCGTCAGGGTTATCTCCACCAAGGGGCGGTCCAAAATGGCGGAACAAGGGTTCCCCAAGTAGGGCTCATCAGGGTCAACGCTCCTAACCCCGTTTCTGCCAAAATTTCTCCAACTGAAGGGGTGTTTAGGGGCTCGGAAACGGGGTACCCCATTATCAATATGTGAATCTGACCCCGATTCTGTCGGGGGTTTCACCGCCCTGGGAGCGGTCCAAAGTGGCAGAACCGGGGTTCCCCAAGTAGGGCCCATCAGGGTCAACACCCCCAACCCCGTTTCCGCCAAAATTTCTCCAACTGAAGGGGGGTTTACGGGCTCGGAAACGGGGTACCCCATTATTCATATGTGAATCTGACCCCGGTTCCGTCAGGGGTTTCACCGCCCTGGGAGCGGTCCGAAGTGGCGCAAACGGGGTTCCCCAAGTAGGGCCCATCAGGGTTAACACCTCCAACCCCGTTTCCGCCAAAATTTCTCCAACTGAAGGGGGTTTTTCAGAAACTGGGTACCCTATTATTCATATGTGAATCTGACCCCGGTTCGGTCAGGGGTTTCTCCGCCCTGGGAGCGGTCCAAAGTGGCAGGACCTGGGTTTCCAAAGTAGGGCCCATCAGGGTCAACACCTCTAACCCCGTTTCCGCCGAAATTTCTCCAACTGAAGGGGGGTTTAGGGGCTCGGAAACAGGGTACCCCATTATTCACATTCGAAGGAGACCCCGGTTCCGCTAGGGTTATCTCCACCCAGGGTCGGTCCAAAGTGGCGGAACCAGGGTTCCCCAAGTAGGGCCCATCAGGGTCAACGCTCCCAACCCCGTTTCTGCCAAAATTTCTCCAACTGAAGGGGGTTTAGGGGCTCGGAAAAGGAGTGCCCCATTATTCATATGCAAAGGGATCCCCGGTGCCGTCAGGGGTTGCTCCGCCCTGGGAGCGGTCCGAAGTGGCGCAAACGGGGTTCCCCAAGTAGGGCCCATCAGGGTCAACACCCCCAACCCCGTTTCCGCCAAAATTTCTCCAACTGAAGGGGGTTTACGGGTTCGGAAACTGGGTACCCTATTATTCGTATGTGAATCTGACCCCGGTTGCGTCAGGGGTTTCACCGCACTGGGAGCGGTCCGAAGTGGCGCAACCGGGGTTCCCCAAGTAAGGCCCGTAAGGGACAACACCCCTAACCCCGTTTCCGCCAAAATTTCTCCAACTGAAGGGGGTTTAGGGACTCGGAAACAGGGTACCCCATTATTCATATTCGAGGGAGACCCCGGTTCCGTCAGGGTTATCTCCACCAAGGGTCGGTCCAAAATGGCGGAACAAGGGTTCCCCAAGTAGAGCTCATCAGTGTCAACGCTCCCAACCCCGTTTCTGCCAAAATTTCTCCAACTGAAGGGGTGTTTAGGGGCTCGGAAACGGGGTACCCTATTATCAATATGTGAATCTGACCCCGATTCTGTCGGGGGTTTCACCGCCCTGGGAGCGGTCCAAAGTGGCAGAACCGGGGTTCCCCAAGTAGGGCCCATCAGGGTCAACACCCCCAACCCCGTTTCCGCCAAAATTTCTCCAACTGAAGGGGGTTTACGGGCTCGGAAACGGGGTACCCCATTATTCATATGTGAATCTGACCCCGGTTCCGTCAGGGGTTTCACCGCCCTGGGAGCGGTCCGAAGTGGCGCAAACGGGGTTCCCCAAGTAGGGCCCATCAGGGTCAACACTCCCAACCCCGTTTCCGCCAAAATTTCTCCAACTGAAGGGGGTTTTATCGGAAACTGGGTACCCTATTATTCATATGTGAATCTGACCCCGGTTCGGTCAGGGGTTTCTCCGCCCTGGGAGCGGTCCAAAGTGGCAGGACCTGGGTTTCCAAAGTAGGGCCCATCAGGGTCAACACCTCTAACCCCGTTTCCGCCAAAATTTCTCCAACTGAAGGGGGGTTTAGGGGCTCGGAAACAGGGTACCCCATTATTCACATTCGAAGGAGACCCCGGTTCCGTTAGGGTTATCTCCACCCAGGGTCGGTCCAAAGTGGCGGAACCAGGGTTCCCCAAGTAGGGCCCATCAGGGTCAACGCTCCCAACCCCGTTTCTGCCAAAATTTCTCCAACTGAAGGGGGTTTAGGGGCTCGAAAAAGGAGTGCCCCATTATTCATATGCGAAGGGATCCCCGGTGCCGTCAGGGGTTGCTCCGCCCTGGGAGCGGTCCGAAGTGGCGCAAACGGGGTTCCCCAAGTAGGGCCCATCAGGGTCAACACCCCCAACCCCGTTTCCGCCAAAATTTCTCCAACTGAAGGGGGTTTAGGGGTTCGGAAACTGGGTACCCTATTATTCGTATGTGAATCTGACCCCGGTTGCGTCAGGGGTTTCACCGCACTGGGAGCGGTCCGAAGTGGCGCAACCGGGGTTCCCCAAGTAAGGCCCGTAAGGGACAACACCCCTAACCCCGTTTCCGCCAAAATTTCTCCAACTGAAGGGGGTTTAGGGACTCGGAAACAGGGTACCCCATTATTCATATTCGAGGGAGACCCCGGTTCCGTCAGGGGTTATCTCCGCCCTGGGGGCGGTCCAAAGTGGCGGAACCAGGGTTCCCCAAGTAGAGCTCATCAGTGGTCAACGCTCCCAACCCCGTTTCCGCCAAAATTTCTCCAACTGAAGGGGTGTTTAGGGGCTCGGAAACGGGGTACCCTATTATCAATATGTGAATCTGACCCCGATTCTGTCGGGGGTTTCACCGCCCTGGGAGCGGTCCAAAGTGGCAGAACCGGGGTTCCCCAAGTAGGGCCCATCAGGGTCAACACCCCCAACCCCGTTTCCGCCAAAATTTCTCCAACTGAAGGGGGTTTACGGGCTCGGAAACGGGGTACCCCATTATTCATATGTGAATCTGACCCCGGTTCCGTCAGGGGTTTCACCGCCCTGGGAGCGGTCCGAAGTGGCGCAAACGGGGTTCCCCAAGTAGGGCCCATCAGGGTCAACACCCCAACCCCGTTTCCGCCAAAATTTCTCCAACTGAAGGGGGTTTTATCGGAAACTGGGTACCCTATTATTCATATGTGAATCTGACCCCGGTTCGGTCAGGGGTTTCTCCGCCCTGGGAGCGGTCCAAAGTGGCAGGACCTGGGTTTCCAAAGTAGGGCCCATCAGGGTCAACACCTCTAACCCCGTTTCCGCCAAAATTTCTCCAACTGAAGGGGGTTTAGGGGCTCGGAAACAGGGTACCCCATTATTCACATTCGAAGGAGACCCCGGTTCCGTTAGGGTTATCTCCACCCAGGGTCGGTCCAAAGTGGCGGAACCAGGGTTCCCCAAGTAGGGCCCATCAGGGTCAACGCTCCCAACCCCGTTTCTGCCAAAATTTCTCCAACTGAAGGGGGTTTAGGGGCTCGGAAACGGGGTACCCCATTATTCATATGTGAATGGGATCCCCGGTTCCGTCAGGGGTTGCTCCGCCCTGGGAGCGGTCCGAAGTGGCGCAAACGGGGTTCCCCAAGTAGGGCCCATCAGGGTCAACACCCCCAACCCCGTTTCCGCCAAAATTTCTCCAACTGAAGGGGGTTTAGGGGTTCGGAAACTGGGTACCCTATTATTCATATGTGAATCTGACCCCGGTTCCGTCAGGGGTTTCTCCGCACTGGGAGCGGTCCGAAGTGGCGCAACCGGGGTTCCCCAAGTAGGGCCCATCAGGGTCAACACCCCCAACCCCGTTTCCGCCAAAATTTCTCCAACTGAAGGGGGTTTAGGGGCTCGGAAACAGGGTACCCCATTATTCATATTCGAAGGAGACCCCGGTTCCGTCAGGGTTATCTCCACCCTGAGGGTCGGTCCAAAGTGGCGGAACCAGGGTTCCCCAAGTAGAGGCTCATCAGGGTCAACGCTCCCAACCCCGTTTCTGCCAAAATTTCTCCAACTGAAGGGGTGTTTAGGGGCTCGGAAACGGGGTACCCCATTATTCAATATGTGAATCTGACCCCGATTCCGTCGGGGGTTTCTCCGCCCTGGGAGCGGTCCAAAGTGGCGAAACCGGGGTTCCCCAAGTAGAGGCCCATCAGGGTCAACACCCCCAACCCCGTTTCCGCCAAAATTTCTCCAACTGAAGGGGGTTTACGGGCTCGGAAACGGGGTACCCCATTATTCATATGTGAATCTGACCCCGGTTCCGTCAGGGGTTTCACCGCCCTGGGAGCGGTCCGAAGTGGCGCAAACCGGGGTTCCCCAAGTAGGGCCCATCAGGGTCAACGCCCCCAACCCCGTTTCTGCCAAAATTTCTCCAACTGAAGGGGGTTTTAGGGCTCGGAAACGGGGTACCCCATTATTCATATGTGAATCTGACCCCGGTTCCGTCAGGGGTTTCTCCGCCCTGGGAGCGGTCCAAAGTGGCGGAACCGGGGTTCCCCAAGTAGGGACCATCAGGGTCAACGCTGCCAACCCCGTTTCCGCCAAAATTTCTCCAACTGAAGGGGGGTTTAGGGGCTCGGAAACAGTGGTACCCTATTATTCATATTCGAATCTGACCCCGGTTCCGTCAGGGGTTATCTCCACGCTGGGGGCGGTCCAAAGTGGCGGAACCGGGGTTCCCCAAGTAGAAACCATTAGGGTCAACGCTCCCAACCCCGTTTCTGCCAAAATTTCTCCAACTGAAGGGGGTTTAGGGGCTCGGAAACGGGGTACCCCATTATTCATATGCGAATCTGACCCCGGTTCCGTCAGGGGTTTCTCCGCCCTGGGGGCGGTCCAAAGTGGCGCAAACCGGGGTTCCCCAAGTAGAGACCATCAGGGTCAACGCTCCCAACCCCGTTTCCGCCAAAATTTCTCCAACTGAAGGGGGGTTTAGGGGCTCGGAAACTGGGTACCCTATTATTCATATGTGAATCTGACCCCGGTTCCGTCAGGGGTTTCTCCGCCCTGGGGGCGGTCCAAAGTGGCGGAACCGGGGTTCCCCAAGTAGAAACCATTAGGGTCAACGCTCCCAACCCCGTTTCCGCCAAAATTTCTCCAACTGAAGGGGGTTTAGGGGCTCGGAAACGGGGTACCCCATTATTCATATGTCGAATCTGACCCCGGTTCCGTCAGGGGTTTCTCCGCCCTGGGGGCGGTCCAAAGTGGCGGAACCGGGGTTCCCCAAGTAGAAACCATCAGGGTCAACGCTCCCAACCCCGTTTCTGCCAAAATTTCTCCAACTGAAGGGGTGTTTAGGGGCTCGGAAACGGGGTACCCTATTATTCATATGTGAATCTGACCCCGGTTCCGTCAGGGGTTTCTCCACCCTGGGGGCGGTCCAAAGTGGCGGAACCGGGGTTCCCCAAGTAGAAACCATTAGGGTCAACGCCCCCAACCCCGTTTCCGCCAAAATTTCTCCAACTGAAGGGGGTTTAAGGGCTCGGAAACGGGGTACCCCATTATTCATATGTGAATCTGACCCCGGTTCCGTCAGGGGTTTCTCCGCCCTGGGAGCGGTCCGAAGTGGCGGAACCGGGGTTCCCCAAGTAGAAACCATCAGGGTCAACACCCCCAACCCCGTTTCCGCCAAAATTTCTCCAACTGAAGGGGGTTTAGGGGCTCGGAAACGTGGGTACCCTATTATTCATATGTGAATCTGACCCCGGTTCCGTCAGGGGTTTCTCCGCCCTGGGAGCGGTCCAAAGTGGCGGAACCGGGGTTCCCCAAGTAGAACCCATTAGGGTCAACGCCTCCAACCCCGTTTCCGCCAAAATTTCTCCAACTGAAGGGGGGTTTAGGGGCTCGGAAACGGGGTACCCCATTATTCATATTCGAATCTGACCCCGGTTCCGTCAGGGTTTCTCCACCCTGGGGGCGGTCCAAAGTGGCGGAACCGGGGTTCCCCAAGTAGAAACCATTAGGGTCAACGCTCCCAACCCCGTTTCTGCCAAAATTTCTCCAACTGAAGGGGGTTTAGGGGCTCGGAAACGGGGTACCCCATTATTCATATGCGAATCTGACCCCGGTTCCGTCAGGGGTTTCTCCGCCCTGGGAGCGGTCCGAAGTGGCGGAACCGGGGTTCCCCAAGTAGGACCCATCAGGGTCAACGCTCCCAACCCCGTTTCCGCCAAAATTTCTCCAACTGAAGGGGGTTTAGGGGCTCGGAAACTGGGTACCCTATTATTCATATGTGAATCTGACCCCGGTTCCGTCAGGGGTTTCTCCGCACTGGGAGCGGTCCAAAGTGGCGAAACCGGGGTTCCCCAAGTAGAAACCATTAGGGTCAACGCCCCCAACCCCGTTTCCGCCAAAATTTCTCCAACTGAAGGGGGGTTTAGGGGCTCGGAAACGGGGTACCCCATTATTCATATGTCGAAGCTGACCCCGGTTCCGTCAGGGGTTTCTCCGCCCTGGGGGCGGTCCAAAGTGGCGGAACCAGGGTTCCCCAAGTAGAAACCATCAGGGTCAACGCTCCCAACCCCGTTTCCGCCAAAATTTCTCCAACTGAAGGGGGTTTAGGGGCTCGGAAACGGGGTACCCCATTATTCATATGTGAATCTGACCCCGAGTTCCGTCAGGGGTTTCTCCGCCCTGGGAGCGGTCCAAAGTGGCGGAACCGGGGTTCCCCAAGTAGAAACCATCAGGGTCAACACCCCCAACCCCGTTTCCGCCAAAATTTCTCCAACTGAAGGGGGGTTTAGGGGCTCGGAAACGGGGTACCCCATTATTCATATGTGAATCTGACCCCGGTTCCGTCAGGGGTTTCTCCGCCCTGGGGGCGGTCCAAAGTGGCGAAACCGGGGTTCCCCAAGTAGAAACCATTAGGGTCAACGCTCCCAACCCCGTTTCCGCCAAAATTTCTCCAACTGAAGGGGGTTTTAGAGCTCGGAAACGGGGTACCCTATTATTCATATGTCGAATCTGACCCCGGTTCCGTCAGGGGTTTCTCCGCCCTGGGAGCGGTCCAAAGTGGCGGAACCTGGGTTCCCCAAGTAGAAACCATCAGGGTCAACGCCTCCAACCCCGTTTCCGCCAAAATTTCTCCAACTGAAGGGGGGTTTAGGGGCTCGGAAACGGGGTACCCTATTATTCATATGTCGAATCTGACCCGGTTCCGTCAGGGGTTTCTCCACGCTGGGGGCGGTCCAAAGTGGCGGAACCGGGGTTCCCCAAGTAGAAACCATTAGGGTCAACGCTCCCAACCCCGTTTCCGCCAAAATTTCTCCAACTGAAGGGGGTTTAGGGGCTCGGAAACGGGGTACCCTATTATTCATATGTGAATCTGACCCCGGTTCCGTCAGGGGTTTCTCCGCCCTGGGAGCGGTCCAAAGTGGCGGAACCGGGGTTCCCCAAGTAGAAACCATCAGGGTCAACACCCCCAACCCCGTTTCCGCCAAAATTTCTCCAACTGAAGGGGGTTTAGGGGCTCGGAAACTGGGTACCCCATTATTCATATGTGAATCTGACCCCGGTTCCGTCAGGGGTTTCTCCGCCCTGGGAGCGGTCCAAAGTGGCGGAACCGGGGTTCCCCAAGTAGAAACCATCAGGGTCAACGCCTCCAACCCCGTTTCCGCCAAAATTTCTCCAACTGAAGGGGGTTTAGGGGCTCGGAAACGGGGTACCCCATTATTCATATTCGAATCTGACCCCGGTTCCGTCAGGGGTTTCTCCACCCTGGGGGCGGTCCAAAGTGGCGGAACCGGGGTTCCCCAAGTAGAAACCATTAGGGTCAACGCTCCCAACCCCGTTTCCGCCAAAATTTCTCCAACTGAAGGGGGTTTAGGGGCTCGGAAACGGGGTACCCTATTATTCATATGTGAATCTGACCCCGGTTCCGTCAGGGGTTTCTCCGCCCTGGGAGCGGTCCAAAGTGGCGGAACCGGGGTTCCCCAAGTAGAAACCATCAGGGTCAACACCCCCAACCCCGTTTCCGCCAAAATTTCTCCAACTGAAGGGGGTTTAAGGGCTCGGAAACGGGGTACCCCATTATTCATATGTGAATCTGACCCCGGTTCCGTCAGGGGTTTCTCCGCCCTGGGGGCGGTCCAAAGTGGCGGAACCGGGGTTCCCCAAGTAGAAACCATTAGGGTCAACGCTCCCAACCCCGTTTCCGCCAAAATTTCTCCAACTGAAGGGGGTTTAGGGGCTCGGAAACGGGGTACCCTATTATTCATATGTGAATCTGACCCCGGTTCCGTCAGGGGTTTCTCCGCCCTGGGGGCGGTCCAAAGTGGCGGAACCGGGGTTCCCCAAGTAGAAACCATTAGGGTCAACGCTCCCAACCCCGTTTCCGCCAAAATTTCTCCAACTGAAGGGGGTTTAGGGGCTCGGAAACAGGGTACCCCATTATTCATATGTCGAATCTGACCCCGGTTCCGTCAGGGGTTTCTCCGCCCTGGGAGCGGTCCAAAGTGGCGGAACCAGGGTTCCCCAAGTAGAAACCATCAGGGTCAACACCTCCAACCCCGTTTCCGCCAAAATTTCTCCAACTGAAGGGGGTTTAAGGGCTCGGAAACGGGGTACCCCATTATTCATATGTCGAATCTGACCCCAGTTCCGTCAGGGGTTTCTCCGCCCTGGGGGCTGTCCAAAGTGGCGGAACCGGGGTTCCCCAAGTAGAAACCATTAGGGTCAACGCTCCCAACCCCGTTTCTGCCAAAATTTCTCCAACTGAAGGGGGTTTTAGGGGCTCGGAAACGGGGTACCCTATTATTCATATGTGAATCTGACCCCGGTTCCGTCAGGGGTTTCTCCGCCCTGGGAGCGGTCCAAAGTGGCGGAACCGGGGTTCCCCAAGTAGAAACCATTAGGGTCAACGCTCCCAACCCCGTTTCCGCCAAAATTTCTCCAACTGAAGGGGGTTTAGGGGCTCGGAAACGGGGTACCCCATTATTCATATGTGAATCTGACCCCGGTTCCGTCAGGGGTTTCTCCGCCCTGGGGGCGGTCCAAAGTGGCGGAACCAGGGTTCCCCAAGTAGAAACCATCAGGGTCAACGCTCCCAACCCCGTTTCTGCCAAAATTTCTCCAACTGAAGGGGGTTTAGGGGCTCGGAAACGGGGTACCCCATTATTCATATGTGAATCTGACCCCGGTTCCGTCAGGGGTTTCTCCGCCCTGGGGGCGGTCCAAAGTGGCGGAACCGGGGTTCCCCAAGTAGAAACCATCAGGGTCAACGCCCCCAACCCCGTTTCCGCCAAAATTTCTCCAACTGAAGGGGGTTTAGGGGCTCGGAAACGGGGTACCCCATTATTCATATGTGAATCTGACCCCGGTTCCGTCAGGGGTTTCTCCGCCCTGGGGGCGGTCCAAAGTGGCGGAACCGGGGTTCCCCAAGTAGAAACCATTAGGGTCAACGCTCCCAACCCCGTTTCCGCCAAAATTTCTCCAACTGAAGGGGGGTTTAGGGGCTCGGAAACGGGGTACCCCATTATTCATATGTCGAATCTGACCCCGGTTCCGTCAGGGGTTTCTCCGCCCTGGGGGCGGTCCAAAGTGGCGGAACCGGGGTTCCCCAAGTAGAAACCATCAGGGTCAACGCTCCCAACCCCGTTTCTGCCAAAATTTCTCCAACTGAAGGGGGTTTTAGGGGCTCGGAAACGGGGTACCCCATTATTCATATGTGAATCTGACCCCGGTTCCGTCAGGGGTTTCTCCGCCCTGGGAGCGGTCCAAAGTGGCGAAACCGGGGTTCCCCAAGTAGAAACCATTAGGGTCAACGCTCCCAACCCCGTTTCCGCCAAAATTTCTCCAACTGAAGGGGGGTTTAGGAGCTCGGAAACGGGGTACCCCATTATTCATATGTGAATCTGACCCCGGTTCCGTCAGGGGTTTCTCCGCCCTGGGAGCGGTCCAAAGTGGCGGAACCGGGGTTCCCCAAGTAGAAACCATCAGGGTCAACACCTCCAACCCCGTTTCCGCCAAAATTTCTCCAACTGAAGGGGGTTTAGGGGCTCGGAAACGGGGTACCCTATTATTCATATGTGAATCTGACCCCGGTTCCGTCAGGGGTTTCTCCGCCCTGGGGGCGGTCCAAAGTGGCGGAACCGGGGTTCCCCAAGTAGAAACCATCAGGGTCAACGCCTCCAACCCCGTTTCCGCCAAAATTTCTCCAACTGAAGGGGGTTTAGGGGCTCGGAAACGGGGTACCCCATTATTCATATTCGAATCTGACCCCGGTTCCGTCAGGGGTTTCTCCGCCCTGGGGGCTGTCCAAAGTGGCGGAACCGGGGTTCCCCAAGTAGAAACCATTAGGGTCAACGCTCGCAACCCCGTTTCTGCCAAAATTTCTCCAACTGAAGGGGGTTTTAGAGGCTCGGAAACGGGGTACCCCATTATTCATATGTGAATCTGACCCCGGTTCCGTCAGGGGTTTCTCCGCCCTGGGAGCGGTCCAAAGTGGCGGAACCGGGGTTCCCCAAGTAGAGACCATTAGGGTCAACGCTCCCAACCCCGTTTCCGCCAAAATTTCTCCAACTGAAGGGGTTTAGGGGTTAGGAATTCGCCCTGACCCTGATTAATTTGCAGGGGTTGGGGGTGTTGACCCTGATTGGCCCTACTTGGGGAACTTCGGTTCCGCAACTTCGGACCGCTCCCAGGGCGGAGAAACCCCTGACGGAACCGGGGTCAGATTCACATATGAATAATGGGGTACCCCGTTCACGAGCCCCTAAACCCCACTTGAGTTGGAGAAATCTTGGCGGAAACGAAGTTGGGGGTGTTGACCCTAATGGGCCCTACTAGGATAACCCCGGTTCCGCCACTTCGGACCGCTCCCAGGGCGGAAAAACCCCTGACGGAACAGGGGTCAGATTCACATATGAATAATGGGGTATCCCGTTTCCGAGCCCCTAAACCCCGCTTCAGTTGGAGAAATTTGAGCGGAAACGGGGTTGAGGGTGTTGACCCTGATGTACCCTACTTGGGGAACCCCGGTTCCGCCACTTTGGACCGCTCCCAAGGTGAGTGAAACCCCGGCGGAACCGGGGTCAGATTCACATATAGATAATGGGGTAACCCGTTTTCGAGCCCCTAAACACCCCTTTAGTTGGAAAAATTTTAGCGGAAACGGAGTGGGGGGGTGTTGATCCTAATGGGCCCTACTAGGAAAACCCCGGTCCCGCCATTTCAGACCCCTCCCATGGCGGAGAAACCCCTGATGGAATCGGGGTCAGATTCAGATATGAATAGTGGGGTATCCCGTTCCGAGCCCCTAAACCCCCTTCAGTTGGAGAAATTTTAGCGGAAACGGGGTTGAGGGTGTTACCCTGATGGGCCCTACTAGGATAACCCCGGTTCCGCTCTCTTCGACATTCACATATAAATAATGGGGTACCCCGTTTCCGAGCCCCCAAACACCCCTTCAGTTGGAGGAATTTGGCGGAAACAGGGATGTGGACGTTGACCCTGATGTGCCCCTACTTGGCGAACCCTGGTTCCGCCACTTTGACCGCCCCCAGGGCGGAGAAACCCCTGACGGAACCGGGGTCAGATTCACATATGAATAATGGGGTATCCCGTCCCCAAACCCCTAAACCCCACTTCAGTTGGAGAAATTTGAGTGGAAACGGGGTTGATGGTGTTGACCCTAATGGGCCCTACTAAGAAAACCCCGGTTCCGCCACTTCGGACCGCTCCCAGGGCGGAGAAACCCCTGACGGAACCGGGGTCAGATTCACATATGAATAATGGGGTACCCCGTTTCCGAGCCCCTAAACACCCCTTCAGTTGGAGAAATTTGGCGGAAACGGGGATGGGACGTTGACCCTGATGGGCTCGACTTGGGGAACCCTGGTTCCGGCACTTTTGACCGCCCCCAGGGCGGAGAAACCCCTGACGGAACCGGGGTCAGATTCACATATGAATAATGGGGTACCCCGTTTCCGAGCCCCTACACCCCCCTTCATTTGGATAAATTTTGGCGGAAACGGGGTTGGGGGTGTTGACCCTGATGGGCCCTACTTGGAGAACTTGGTTCCGCCACTTTGGACCGCCCCCAGGGCGGAGAAACCCGTGACGGAACCGGGGTCAGATTCACATATGAATAATGGGGTACCCCGTTTCCAAGCCCCTAAACCCCCTTCAGTTGGAGAAATTTTGGCGGAAACGGGGTTGGGGGTGTTGACCCTGATGGGCTCTACTTGGGAAAACCCGGTTCCGCCGCTTTGGACCGCTCCCAGGGCGGAGAAACCCCTGACGGAACCGGGGTCCCCTTCGCATATAAATAATGGGGTACCCTGTTTCCGAGCCCCTAAAAACACCCCTTCAGTTGGAGAAATTTTGGCGGAAACGGGGTTGGGGACGTTGACTCTGATGGGCTCAACTTGGGGAACCCTGGTTCCGCCACTTTGGACAGCCCCCAGGGCGGAGAAACACCCGGTGGAACCGGGGTCACCTTCGCATACGAATAATGGGGTACCCCGTTTCCGAGCCCCTAAACCCCCTTCAGTTGGAGAAAATTTGGCAGAAACGGGGCTGGGGGTGTTGACCCTGATGGGCCCTACTAGGAAAACCCCGGTTCCGCCACTTTGGTTCGTTTTCGTTTCCGGTTCCGGCTTTTACCCATTGTTTCCGTTTCCGTTTTCGGCTTTTACCCATTGTTTCCGTTCCCGTTTTCGTTTCCGTTTCCGTTTCCGTTTCCGAATTTTACTTTTCCCCTTTACTTCGCCATAGTACCATTTTTAAAGCCAATGTTTGACTTTAAAAAATTTTGCACCCCAGAACTTTGAAGCCGCCTACCTACAGTCGTGCTGATGCTGCTTTTGATCATATGTCTGAAATGAAGAAATTCAGCCTATGGTTTTGATTTCCAAAAAAAACAAAATATAAATGGAGATATATTGTAGGTATATTACAATGAAATTCAAAGAAAATTTGACATATTAGCCCAAACTGTTTTTGTCCACCTACGTATATAGCTGCCCCCCATGTTTATCTTGAAGCTGTGAGGGACATACCTACATACATAAACAAGATTTAAACTTTGGACGCTTATAATTATGCACAACCAAGTTGATATTGTCAAATTATGGGCAATTTTTAAAAAAATCTCATACCTGCTTATAAGCACTACTCTCTGCTATTAAACCCGTGAAGATTATGTTTCAAGTTCATATTAAGTAAATTCAAAAGATCTCGATTATCAAGCAGCGCACGCATACCTGACTTGGAGCATCTTGCACAATAATGCAGATGTAGATGTGTTTTTTGTGGTTGTGCACAGTGCACTGTAACTAAGACCGGCTGCCAAAACTTTTTTGATCGGCATTGCATTTGCTTCTAAGCACATGCGAGAATATGCTTATAAGATGCTTGCACGTTTTTATAAGCAGTCAGCTGGGATCTTGTAGAACTGCTTGTAGGGCAAGCACTTGCAAGCAAAATTATAAGTATGCTTGCAAGATAGAAATTCTTGTAAGATTCGGATAAGCAAGGTCTTACAAGCATTTCAATAAGATTCAAAATTTCTTGTAAGTTTGCTTGTAAGAATTACGTTTTCCTGTAAGTTGGCAAGTAAGCACATGACGAGCAAAAGGTACAGCACTTGCAAGAAAACTAACAAGCATTTCTATAAGATCTCATTCGTAAGCACTGCAAGCACACATAACATGGGCGTGCATAAATTTTAAGAATTTTTATCGACAGTAAGCCGAGGGTTACGGTAATTATATATCATATCATTGCTACAATCACAATCTGTCAGTTTATTGGCGGCTTTTAAATATATGACAGAACTTTTTTTGAAACGGACTATTAAAATAAATTGCGTCTCAAGGATCACGAGTGGGTCTTGCTTAACCATAAATGCACAGCATGGTCGATCTGAAGGGAGGGTGAAAAATTGAGCTTTTTGGGCCAAAATGACCTCAAAAACTGGTCTAAGCACATAAATAGCGTTCAGACACGTTATTACACAGTTTCTCGTCAATTTGAAGCACTTCGAGAAAATTAAATTTTCATCTGTTTTTGGTCTTCATTTTGCCTTATTTTCCCCACAAATTTTTTATTTTTTTATTCTGGGGGCCTAGACCTTACATGGGCATCGGAGGGTGGTATAACCCACCGCAGAAGTTGAAAAACCCGCAGATTACTGTAGACCCCCAGAATTTTATTTTTAGTAACATTTTTTGCGATTGCACCCCCCAGAATTTTCTTGCTGCCCATCTATGGTCTAGACCACACCTGGGCGTGGGGGTATGCACCCCCTCCGAAAAACCAAAATACCCCCTTCCTCAATTAAAATACTCCCCCCAGAATTCAATTTTTGAAAATTTGTTTTCGTTTTTTTCGCATTTTTTTGTTGCCAATGGATAGTGAGTGCTTGATGAGAAACGTCGAAAATGGTGTTTTTTACGCCATAAGGCCATTTTTGACCTTTGTAAAATCTTGCACCCCCCCAAAATTTCTTGCTGCCCACGTATGGTCTAGACCCGCTGACCCCACACTCCACGTGCATGTCTGATGGCCTTGACAGCGCTTCTTTACACATAATATTAAGTTATTTGTAGAGGTACAAAGATTAAACTATGGTGAACAAGACGTGTTTTTGGCATTTTTTCGCCAACTCCTCCGGTTTATGAATCTGGGCTTGAAAACTTTTTTATATATAAAGATCGTTTTACATCGCAGTTGAGCGCGTTTCTTTACACTCAAGATAGAGTCAGTCCTGACAGTGTACAGTTCAAATTCTGGTGCGTAACACACGCTTTTGCCTCAGTTTTGTCCGTCGTCTTCCGCTATAATTTGTGAGATGACCTCAATTCTAAGAATGCTTATACCGCAAGGGTCACCTCACACGTCATGTTTGAAGAATTATTTTACATTCAATAGAGGTGAAAATTAGTTCACACCAAAACTTTGTTTCGCTCTTATATAGCTTAGAAACAGACTATAGGTTTAAAGCTTTGCTAAAGCGAAGTTACAGTCTGTTTCACGCAAGTTTTTACATAAATTTTAAAAACTATGTCCGACAGTAAGCCGACGATTGCGATCGTATCATTGATTTGATGTTATAATTATCGTAATCCGTCAGCTTGCTTTCGGAAAAATTCTTAAAATTTATTTCCTAACTAATGTGAAGCAAAGTATAGTTCGGGTAATTTCGGCCCGAAAAGCCTAATTTCTAATCCCCCCTTTAGACCGGCTGTCCCCGTTCGGCCATTCTGTGTATGTATCTATGGTTGGGACTGGTGGCCATGTTGGGACACAATCGTGCTAAATAAGCAATTTACGTGTATATCAATATCACATTTGTCTGATAGTATAGTATAACCAACATTTTAATCGTTAATACTCGCTGGTTGAATTATGACATTCGGCATCATACTGTTTTGACCACACGTAGGCGTGGGGGTATGCAACCCTTAGAAGGCCGAATACCCCCCCCCAAAAAAAAACCAACCCCCAGCATTCAATTTTTATAAATTTTTTCGTTTTTTCGCAATGTTTTGATGCCAATCGATGGTGCTCGATGAGGAACGTTGAAAAATGGTGTTTTTTCGCCGCAACACCATTTTTAAGACTCTTTTTCGACCTTTGAAAGCACCGCCTCCCCCAGAATTTCGTTGCTGCCCATCTATGGTTTTGGCCCTCCTGTTACACGTGACGTAACTATGTACCTAAATTTTTCTTTCTTTGACGTCCTATTTGAGTTATTCAAATTTTCCTTGTATCACTATGCACCGTTGCATTTGCACGATTGTCCTGCTCATTAACGTTATGCTGCCCTATATTTTTCAGTGCTGCTTGTTAATGCATCCTTTATGTCTTGCTGGAGCTTATGTCGTTTTATATGCTATAATGATTCCACCAGGTTAGTAAATGAAATGGACTGTCGTTTTTAAAATACATATTGGACATTTCTTTTCGAAGAATAAACTGTTGCGTTATTTATTCCTCAATCTGGAGTAAAGCTTCCTTCTGTAGGAAAAAAACAGCAAAATCACATTATTATTTTAGAATAAATATATCCAACCAATGTCGTTTTTTATTTATTTTTGGCTATCAAAACAACAATATAATTTGCATGCTCTAAATAATTAGCGCGCAAAGGAAAAAAGATGGGAACATTACGTAAATAAGACGCATGTTGCATAGAAAAACTTAATAGATTTTATGACACTTTTTGCGTCAAAAAGGTGGTTAATAATCAGAAGGCCTAAAATAAATATGTGTAGGTAGGTACTCACATGGTACTCGCATTTAAGTTATAAAATTGTCTGGTAAATTGACGTCCTGCAAAATTAAATACGATGCGAGCATTCCACCATCAAATACACCCAGTATTAGAGATCAGTATCAACGTTGACCAAGCCCTTATCCCAGGACCAGGTAAGAATTTTTTATTTGAAAAATAGAACTCGTCCGTTCTATCTTATCTATGAATTATTTTTGTGCATTCAATGGGCAAAAGGAATTACGCATGAGTTGTCCGTGAAAAGTTGGTTTCACGCTACAAATGACTGACTTTTTTCAAAAACTAACTTTCCACTAGAATATATCCATTCTATTCTTAGATTAGTCCAGTAAATAAATGGATGAAACATCCTACACCACTCCCTGAACATTATTACTCCTCTTATATATATCAAGATGCGACAAACAGTGGTTTTATTTTTGGTCGTAGTGGAAACCCAGTCTGGGTGTGTCAGATAGACTCGATTTTAGCACCTGTCGAAGGGATTTTTACCACGGTGCGATTTATTCACCGATTAATCCATTTGCCCGTAAAGCATGACATCTGCTTTCAGCTCAATTTTGCTATTTGCGTGTTTGCTTTGCTTGTATAAAGTCGATCTATCGAGCGCGGGGCCAGCATTGTCAGGGCAATATGGCGAAGTAAAATACAACTTAATTCATAATTTGCAAAGAATCCATTTGACATTATTCTGCTAATAATGCATAGCAAAAATAATTTAACGATAATGGGAGAACCTGACGTTAATTTTAATTAAAAAACAAATAACATGCTTCTGAACTGATTCGCCAGATAATCCTTCTGTACATACACAGTTGCGTAAAAAGTGTGTACATATAGCAGGTATAGCATGTTTGTAGGGTGTCGTAGGCAGTTAATAGACATGAATGGTAGTAGTCTTTTACTTTTTATGATTGATTGTATAGGCCGATATGCGCCTTAGGGGAGTGGGAGCGTCTAGAACCCTAGAATAAAAAATGGAAAAAATTAGGCAAAATGGAGGCCAAAATCGAGGGAAATCAAAATATCATAGCTTTACGCTAAATCAGCACTAATACCAGTTTCTGAGATCATTTTGGCTCAAAAAGCTCTCTGTCGACCCCAGACCGGCTGACCCCTGACCGGCCATTTTGTGCATCTAAGGTCAGAAGCCTACGAGGAGCCGCTGCGCTTCGAGTAACAAAGGTATAGGTTAATCTACTGTTTATGACCTAATGATCCTGCACGGTATAGAATATAACACACGCTATACGGAGCTTTGTACGTACGGAAGGAATACTGATCCCCGGAATACGGTGCATTCATTTATGTAAAATTTTTTTGCGCATGCAAGTCTTAATAAACCATAGTTGAACCAATAAAATATTTTTGGTAATTCAGAGTATAATTCTAATTTAAAAAATTTTTCAGGTCAGATGCGCAGGAGGTTATTCAGAGGGTCAAACGGTGGATAGAGGGCGCTATTGGTACAGGTGTGAACGAGGTTATCTGACCCCGATGGGCTGTTTTTCTGACGATCGAACACGCCTGGAGATTGGCGGTTCGTTCAAAACCCGCGGCTACGTGCTCCAATGCATACTTGAACCGAGCGGAGATTTATCTTTTAAATACAAGGGATGTCTCAACGATAAGTGAGTTATATATGCTTGAATGTTTTTGTTTATGTCAGTAGTATGAAAAAAAAATTTTGCATGCTTCTTCCTCAAAGCTCACTTCCTCCATGAGTGTTACTGTCCGTCTGAATTTGGGGGACATAACTTTTGAAATCGGATATCCCAACAACTATTTGTAGATAGGCGAAAATAATGGTGTTTCTGAGCATTTCTCAGCAACCGCATGTTAAAAAGAAAATAAATTTTAAAATTTAATTTGATTTCATCATATTGGAAAAGTATGTTGCTTATTAATAAGTGCGCCCGAATTTCAGATTTATTAGCTCCAAAGTGTGCTAAAATCTATTCTAGCAGTCTTCCAGATGCGCTTAAAGTATTTTCAAGTTGATCCTCACACCCCCTACAGCTACGCCACCTTAGGTGGGCAGCACCAAAGTTCTACGGGGGAGGGGTGCCAAATTTTTTCAAAGGTCAAAAATGGCTTTAAAAATGGTGTTATGGAGAAAAACACCATTTTAAAACTTTGCTCATCGAGCACTATCCATTGGCATCAAAAAATTGGGAAAAAAGCAAAAAAATTCAAAAATTGAATTCTGGGGGTATTTTGCTTTCTGGTTGGTGCTTACCCCGTAAACCTCCCCAACGCCCAGGTATGTACGCCACTGCTTTCCTCTAACAAGTCTTATTCGAATGCACCGTCTTTATTTAATATTGCATTAAAATCTGTACAAGTTCTGGATCACACAAAGTCTTTGCTTTTAAAAGATGCACAACTACGTTATATTTAACGCTCACAGAATAACAATAGAGTATAAAACAACCGTAACAGCGCCATCAAATTTAAAAAGAACAAAAAATTTGAGTGTAGTGTTTCATTATATTCATTCTTGAACGAAATATTTTTGGAATAATTGAATGCTGAGGAGGCATTTTTGGAGAGATGCGAAAACATTTTATTCAGCTACCACTTGCATGGATGAATTGATTTGCTCATGTTTTATCTTTGTTCAATTAGGCTTGTTGAATTTATTTCTTAATTAAAGACAAGAAGAAATTGAACCCAACGGCACATGGCAAGATAAAAGATACTGGTATTTGTGTCTTGTGAAAGGCGATCATTTGATAAGCGTGATTGGTGGTTGTGTTGAAGCGAACGTCAGATACGGAGTGAGTTTAGCATAAATGCAAAACGGCATATGCATAATTCCATAATAGGTAATATATTATTTGCAAGCACAAAAATCTATGTGAAGAAATAAAAGATGTACGAGTATGTTATATACTGCACCTATGTATGTTTTCACAATTGCTTGCAGTCTTCTTTCAATACTGATTACCAAAGATGCACAGCATGACCGATTTGGGGGAGCGAAAAAATGAAGCTTTTTTGGGCTTAAATGAAATTAAAAATGGTGTAAATGATAAAGTGGTGTTAGAACCTTGTACGTTCGTTCACAATTGCTGATCAATTTCAAGCGCTTTAGAAGATTTAGTCTTCACTTCGCCTCATTTACCTCGGAAAATTTTCCGTTTTTTCATTATTGGCGTCTAGAGACCCTCGAACCCCCCAAGTGCCTGTCTGTTGATAACTGTTTGAAGCTCGGTATATATATATATATATATATATATATATATATATATATATATATATATATATATATATATATATATATATATATATATATATATATATATATATATATATATATATATATATATATATGTTTATTTCAAAGCATGTCATATGTACTTGTACCCAGACATGCACTTGGAGCTTTGAGTGTGCTGCATCAGACAAGCACGTGGGGTCTGAGGGGTTAGACCCATACGTGGGCAGCAAGGAAATTCTGGGGGGGTGCAAGATTTTTTGAAGGTAAAAAATGGCCTTAAAAATGGTAGTATGGCGAAAAAACCACCATTTTTCGACGTTTCTCATCAAGCACTATCCATTGGCATCAAAAAATTGCAAAAAAAACGAAAAAATTTTCAAAAATTGAATTCTGGGGGGTATTTTGATTTCTGGGGGGGGGTATTTTGGTTTCTGGGGAGGGGGTGCATACCCCCCAAACCCCCTCCCCCCACGCCCAGGTGTGATTAGACCCCTAGAAGGGAGAAAGGAAAAATTTTCTGGGGAAATAAAGTAAAATTAAGTCTATAAATCAACAAACTTCTGCAAAAGTGCTTGAAATTGATCAAAAACTGTAGCTTGACATAGTTTTTACGCTATTTCAGCATTTATGTCCGTTTTTGAGGTCATTTTCGTCCAAAAAAGCTCTCTGGTTGGTCCATGGTTGATCCCCGGCCCAGACGGGCTTTTTCCTCTAAACCGGTCATGTTGCGTTTCTATGATCTTTCGACCCTAAAAATGGAAAAACAGGAAAAAAATTCGGAAAATTACTCGAAATTGACCAAAAACTGTAGGCTAGCATAATATTTTACGATATTTTATCATTTATACCAGTTTAAAGGCCATTTCGACTCGAAAAATAATTTTTTGTGCTTTTTTCAAATCTTTGGCTAATCCCCAGAGTGGCTGACTCTCCAACTGGTCATGCTATGCATCTATGATTCTGCTTAATGTCTCGGAATCAATCGGAAGTTGTGAGAACGTCTGGATAACTTAACGTTGACTGTCATTTATTTTCAAAATTTATAGATTGGAGCTACTGTAGAAAAGAAAGGTTTCCTATACGAGTGTCGTCGATATGCAAATAACACTGGATCTATGTGTCCCGTGGCTTGTGTGCACAACAACAAGCGTTACAACATTGATGATACATTTGAGGTTGGCAAATACTGGTACACTTGCACAATCTACCACGGGCGACTGGCCAAAGTCTGCGTTGGATGCATGCACAGGACTAGGCGGCTAAAAGATGGAGACAGGTACCTAAATAGATCAGCTTCTAGCAACCATACATGGGCAGCAAGAAAATGCTAGGGGGTCTGGTTCGCTTAAATCGCTAAAAAATATTACTAAAAATAGAATTCTGGGGTCTACAATAATCTGCGGGAGGTTTTTCAACTTATGAGGGGTGCGAACCACACGTGGACGTGGGGAAGGGGTATGCATCCCCCAGAAGTTCGAATACCTCCCCCAGAAAACCAAAATGCCCCCAGAATTCAATTTTTTTAAAAATTTTTTCTGTTTTTTCGCACTTTTTTTATACCAATAGATAGTATTTGATGACAAACGTTGAAAATTTGTGTTTTTTCGCCATACCACCATTTTAAGACCATTTTTGACCTTTGAAAAATCTTGCACTCCCGGAATTTAGGTGCTGCCCACCTATGGTGCGAACCCCCAAACCTCCCCCCAACGCCAACGTGTGCCGCAACGCATTTGTGATGGATCTTATTTTTACCTACCTACTTAATCTTTACTTTGTTTCGTCTGCACCTCTGGGTGAAAGAAAGAATTTGTCAATTAAAACGTACATTTTTAAAACGAATGCACGTTTGTTTGTTTCATATAAGCATGCAGTTTTTTTCAAGAATTTTTATCAACAATAGGCAATTTACTATAATTACGGATCATTTCAACGCAATCACAGAAATCCGGTGGCGGATCCAGGATTTTCTGATCGGTGGAAGCCCACATTTTCCTAGAAGTGTCAAAAATTGTCCGATTAATTCGTCTGTTATGCTTTGTTTTGCTGTCTTTTAATAGACATATTCATTTGTGATCTAAAAAGAAATTTCTGAAATTTCCGCCGAAAAGCCCGTATTTTATGAACTAAACAATTCTTGCTCTGTACAAAAACAAGTCTTCGGAACGTAAAACGGTTTAAGAGCGCCAATAAAGTCAGCAAATGTGATTAATGAGTGCTACCCGGCGCGGAGCGCCGGTAAAATTTGAAAAATTGTGATAGAAAACGGCGAAAATCATCAAAAATACTTATCAATCTCTATTGCGCCCAAATATTTTTTGATGACAAGGGAGGCAGCCGCTCCCACCCACTCCCTCTAAATCCGCCCTTGCTGAAAATTTTCGGTTGCGGCGACCATAGATGCACAGAATGGCCAGGGGGTCATCCGGTCTAAGGGGATCAAAAAGTGAGTTTTTTTGACCAAAATAAGCTCAAACACTGGTGTAAGCGCAAAATAGCGTTAAAATTACATTATTACTAGAGCGATCAAAATTAGGTGCTGCATCATATTTTTAGAACCTACAATGAGATTCAGAATGTCAAGAAAAACACATTCTCAGCACTCATCCTATATTTTTTCTGCACTAAATTCACCAAATTGAGTAATTTGCACCGGATTCGCACATTTTTAAAAATTTGCACCAAATTGGAAGAAAATTAACTTCAAACTCTCACGGTTAATTGAAAAAATGAGCTATTCTTACGAGGGGAACATAAGTCAAGTGTGTTGCTTACTACAGTGGAAATTTTTCGAAGATTAAGGCATTTTTAAATGCTTAGGCAGATGACGTGACAACCACACATGGGCGTGGGGGGGTTCGGGGGGTTTGTACCCTCTCCCTCCCTCAAAAGATGAAACCCCCCAGATTACTATAGACCCCCAAAAATTCTATTTTTAGTAATATTTTTGGCAATTTTACCCATCTTGACCCTGCCCCCGGAATTTTGTTGCTGCCTACGTATGGTGACGACTCAGCTGTGGTTCGGAAAGCGGCATAAAGACCAGCGTTTTAAAACATGGACTATTTGACGTGCATGCATACTTACTTTCGGCTTTTCACCAGCGGCAATAGAGCAGCTTGAAACACAAAATTTTGATCAAGGAGAACAGTGCAAATTTTTAGCAATATTTTGAAGCGCTCGGATTGATTCAGTCGTGAAAAACTGAAATTCATTGGGGGTGGGGAGTTAGCCTCTAGCTTAAGCAGAAACCCCGATGTTAAACTTTTGTCGCAGAAATAAATCCGGAAATTCGACATGAGACTTTAAGTGCTCCTTCAGTTTCAGTCAACGTAGAACCATCGTTTTCGCAGTATAAATTGCTCTCAAAACCGATCAAAGACAGGGTTTTTGTTTGAAAATATCAAGTTGCGAAATCTAATGACGTTTAACAGGTTTGTGTTTGAGCAAAACCTGCGAATTATGTACCGAATCACCGCTTTTGCACCGAATTTTGCACCAAATTGTCCAAATTTTTGCACCAAATTAGTTATTTTTTGCACCAAATTTTGACTGCTCTAGTTATTATACAGTTTCTGGTCAATTTAAAGCACGTTTAAAGAAAATTTTTAATTTGTATCCATATTTGGCCTTCATTTTGCCTCATTTTTCAAAGAAAATTTTTCATTTTTAAATTATTGTCGAGTTGAAGCCGATGTGAGAGAAAGTTGAGTTTAGCTGCCCACATAAAACTCCATACGACGAAAAATGCAATGAAATATTAATTTGATGAAGCTATCCTTAGTTTAAAAAAATCATTTTTAGTGTTTTTCACGTTTTATTTGTTAGGTATTTTCAACGCGACAGTGTGTTTCAATGCGAAGTCCGCAACAATACCGATCCGGAACATCGTCTGATTGGCTGCAGGGATGATTTGCCAGATGGTTCGGCAATAGAGCGCAAATTGGGGTGCGTGTGGACAGTGGGCACGTATCCTTCACAATACCTCATGCAATGTGTATCCAGACATAACCGAGCTGTTAAAGAAGTTATCAAATGCTATTATAAGGTATATGTAAGCTGTTTTTTCACGCATTGCAAATTCGGAATTGTGCTTGATTCTCTTGAAATCCTGGCCATGGTTGCTCATATTTGCCCTAATATCAGCAACTTTCTACGGTTATGCAAGCGAACCCGCATGGGCAGGCCCCAATTTTTCGGGTTTAAATATTGAATATAAGGAAAAAAGACCGTTTATTATTTTAGGTAAAAAACGCCATTCTCGATTTTTCTCATCGAGCGCCATTCTCGATTTTTCTCGTCTAAATATATACAAAAATTACGGAAAAACGATAAAATAATCCGGAGGTCTTATGGGGTTCAAATTTCCTGACTCCCTCCATGCTCAGCTGTCACTGACGCACGGAAGGTTTGTAAGTTGGGTTTCTAGAGTTAAAAAGAAGAAAATTTTATCGACAAAATAAGCAAAATTAGCTTAACAAAAGTTACGAAATTTTCTTAAAACTAAGGATTGTAGCTTTTGTTAGCGTTTAGTTTTTGCAGACTCAAAAAGTGTTGATCGTTAACTGATTAACGGGTTAGTTAGACTTTTTCGAATTCCATATTCTACATTGCAGCAAATAGGCGTTGGTGAAAATTTCATATGTAGGATAGGAAGTATTAGTTTAGTAAGCCAACTCAAATCGAAATTTTTCGCAGCGAAATTAGTGAAAAACATTGAAAACTGGTCAGATTGATGCAATGCACATCTGAGAATCTCCTAGGACATTTCGCTGAGTATTTTCTGATGAAAAAATGAAGGTTGTTGCTCAATGACATTTTAGCTTAAATAGCTAGTCTATTTCCGTTGATTTAATGTATTTCTAATCTTTTCTTGACAACATAATTTTAATAGACCAAATAGGTACGTACCTTAAGGTCGGAATTTGACCACACGGATTGGATACATACTGTCTACTGATGAAATCGCATTTCTCCGATGTGATGACATATGAACGATACTAATACCGGCGATTTTAATTTATTTATGCATAATGATGTACAGTAAGTTTTTCTCAATTAAACGAAGCCTGTTTCAAAAGGCTTGTATTTTGCATGTCAAATTATTTAAATTTTAAGAATTATCAGTAAAGATCGATATGCAGGGATAGATGCTAGAAAGTTTCATTCTTTTATCTTAAAAAACCACCGTTAAGGTTCTCAATCTAAACGTTTTTTTTAACTTAAGAGCTTTGAAATGGAACCCGGCTGCTTTAGAGTCATCGTGCCTGAGGTTGTAACTTGCCGCAAAAACAATGGTGCTTTGATGATTGAGCAATTCAACGCCGCCACGGATCTAGCTAAGGTGGCCAACAGTCATCTCAAGTATTGTTGCAGTCCAGAAAACCCGTGCCCTGACGCTGCCGCACGGCTTATTACCAGCTTCTGATTGAAGCTAGCTTGAGTAGCTTGAATGGACTCTTCCGATGATCTGCTGTAAACTTATCTTTGTTGTGCCCGTTGCTAAGATCGGAGCAGCACGTTCGGCTCTGAATCGGTTTCTTTCTTCCCTGATTCCATCAGAACTTGCGATCCACCTAGTACGGCTGTGCCAATGGAAGCTCGGTGTTGATGCTATGCTTAAGCGGTGCAACAGCATGCCTTTTCGATTGTACCCAAGGGGCGTAGCTATGGGGGATAGGGGGAATAGTCCCCCATAATTTTGGAAGTATAAGTATTTTTAATAATGGTCCTCTTGAGGAAAAGATTGAAAATTTTTAAAGCATATCTGATAGACCGCTAGAATAGATTTTAGAAATTTTTGTAGCTAATTAGCCCAATAAATAACGTATCTGTTTAATATATGTAATTGAATTCAAGTTGAATTTTTTAAAATTTTCTTCTTCAATGTGTACATCTAGCTGAGAAAAACTTAAAGAGAAAATTATTGTTGCCTGTCTGCATGTGCTTGTTGAGATATCCAACTTTAAAATTTTCGTCCATTTCTGAAGGCCAGCTACGCTACTGATTAAACGTATTGTGTAAATGAAAGTGTGCTTAAGGAGATCCAAGTACATGATACTAACAAAAAATGTACCTTTTGAACAATTTCCTTGCCGCCGTTTTTTATCCGATCTTTTGAAGGGTTTAATCATCTTACTTTGAAGGGTTCAAGCATCTTATCTATGTGAATTTATGCAGAGAAAACGTAACAAGAACGAAAATTGTTTGTTTGAAAAGATGTTTAAGGATATTGCTTTATTCATGCCCGCGTCGTAAATTCAAAAAACGGTGGCGGGAAAATTGTTCAAAAGGTCCAAAAAAATAGTATTAATTTATGCAATGACTTTAGTATTAACACCGTTTTAGAATTGCTCCTCAAGGCTTAGTTAGTGTACATTTTCCTGTGTGTATCTGCTTTTCCTTTTATGTATATAGGCACTTTACTTCGTCATATGCTTAGTTTTACTGCTGAAATTTACTCAACGTTTACTGGAATCTATACAAATGTTGAATAATAAAGTTTGGAATAAAACTTGTATACTTTTGTCTCTTTATCATAAAACGTTTGATTCAATCCGAGCAGTCCATCTAATAGATCAACACCTATGTACATATGTTTATTGCTTAAATTAAATGAGACAGGTTAAAACAGCGTACACCAACAAAAACAATCCATGCAATTATGCATGAAACAATTTGTTTAATGGATAGACAAATAAAACAAGTCCAAATCACTATTTTCAGAGAATGTTGCATTTTGTCTTAGGCCGCTTTTGTTTTCCGCTCATATGATCATTAAGTGATAAAGTTAAATTCCTTCTCCTCTCAAGGCTGAATAGCTTTTGAAATGTTTCTTTGATGTTATAATCAGCTTTGGCCGAAGTTTCAATGAAGGCGTCGATCAACCAAGTTTTGGCCGTAGAAATACCCTGTTCAGTGGTCACTTCTCGATCTGATTCTTCATCGGTCTTATTACCAACTGGAAAGAACGATTTTGAATTGTGATTAGAATAACGTAAGAGTGTTAGCATACGTCTTCTTGAGGGATCTCGACCCCCCCCTCCACATGAATGGATACTGACCTTCCAATAAATGGCCCCTACTTCCACCAGCATTGTCGATTTTTCGTATCGATCGAAAAAGTGTGCTTTTAGCGTTTTTGGCTCGAAAGTGTCAAATTTTTGGCGATTTGCGCCATATACTCATTTTTTTACCATATTTCATTCAATTTACTCGAATTTTTCACGTATTTCTGTTCTAGAAAAAACAAATATCTTCCAAAACGTCAAAAAACTTTGACGTATGCCCATCGTTTTCAGCCCAAAAAAGCAGTTTTTAAAAATTTTTGGGATAACATCTCCCAGAAATCCTATGCTAAACATGTATGGTTTGATGGTAGGTACTCGTACATACGTACATACACGTATAGAAACCTACAAAGATAAATTATTCAAGAAATCTGTTTCTTATAATAACGAAATCAATTTGTAAACATAGCGATGGTGCTGTTAGATAACGAAACGCATTTATCTTTTAGATTACTGTTCAAATATCCTTAAACTCTTAGAAAAACATGAATCTTTTTTTATGCAAAAAATTGTACAATCTGTTTCTATTTAACTTTGCGCTTCTGAATTTATCCGCAAGAATTAGTTTACAGAGGTGGTTCAAAATTTTGATGCAATGTAGCATATCCCAGTTGCTCAAATTCTTCCAAAAACCTCACTTCAGTGAAACGAACTATACACGTTGTTGCGAAAATGTAGTAAAGCGTTCGTTTTAATGTAAACCCAATTTTTTAGAGCCAAGGTTATTTTTTTGGCTGATCTCTCGAAATTATTGTCATGCATCTTAGAATGACTGCATTATGTATCCTTAGTCGAAATATTGGGGGAAAAGTAAAATCCAGAAACGGAAACGGAAATGATGGGTAAAATCCGGAAACGGAAACGTATATTATTGTGCACACGGTTCCGTCGGGGTTTCTCTGCCCTGGTGTAGCCCAAAGTGCCGGAAACACCCCCAAACCCGTTCCCGACAAAATTCCTCCAATTGAGGGGTGTTTAGGGGCTCGTAAACGCGGTACCCCGTTATTCATATGTGAAGCTGACCCCGGTTCCTTTGGGGGTTTCTCCGTCCTGGGGGTAGTCCAAAATGTTGGAACCGGGGTTCCTCAAGTAGGGACTATCAGGGCGACCCCCAACCCCGTTTTCGGCAAAATTTCTCCCTATCAAGGGAGTTTTGGGGCTCGGAACCGGGTACCAATTATTCATATATGAAGCTAACCCCCGTTCCGTCGGGGTTTTCTCCGCTTTTGGGGTAGTCTAAAGTGCAGGAACCATGGTTCCAGAAGTAGGGCCCACCGACCCACCGACGGAACCAGGGTCAGATTCACATATGAATGATGGGGTACTCCGTTTCGAAGCCCCTAAACCCCTTCAGTGGGAGAAATTTTGCCAGAAACGGAGTTGGGAGTGTTCACCCTGATGGACCTTACTTTGGGAACCCCGGTTCTGGCACTTTGGACTGCCTCCAGGGTACAGAAATCCCCGACGTAACCGGGGTCAGCTTCACTATATATATGAATAATGGGTATCCCGCTTCGGAGCCTCTAAACCCCTGTTCAAAGGTAGCAATTTTGCCGAAAACGGGGTTGAAAGTCTTCACCCTGATGGGCCCCACTTAGGGAGCCCCGGTTCCAGCACTTTGAACCAGGCCCAGGGCGGAGAAACCCCCGACGGAATCGGGTTCAGCTTCACAAATAATCTATGGGTTACCCCATTTCCGAGCCCCTTAACCCCCCTTCAGTGGGAGAAATTTTGTCGGAAACGGTATTGAAGGTGTCAACCCTGATAGGCCCTACTTTGCGAACCCCTATCCGGCGCTTTGTACCACATCCAGGGCGGAGAAACCCCCCGACGGGACTGGCTCAGCTTCACATACGTATAAATAATGGGTTACCCCGTTTCCGAGCCCCTAAACCCCCTTCAGTGGGTGAACTTTTGCCGGAAACGGGGTTAGGGTGTTCACCCTGATCGCCCTACTTGGGAAACTCGGTCCCGGCACTTTGGACTATGTATCCCCAGGGCGGAGAAACCCCCGACGGAACCGTGTGCACAATAATTTATGTTTCCGTTTCCGGATTCTACCCATCGTTTCCGTTTCCACATTTTACTCATGGTTGCCGTTTCCGGATTATACCCACACCCGAAATATTGTTCCAAAGCCCGTTAAATAATTCACTGCATTAGTTCATAAACTGCTAATCCTAAATGAGCGAAGTTTGAACTTGCATAACCCAAAATAATTGGCGGGTTTTCTTCAAGTCCATTTGATGTTTTGATTTCCCTGATTATGTCCAAGGTCGCTTTAAGCTCTTGCAAACTTTGCCAACAAGTAACCGAATAGACGAGCATGAAAGCGTTGCCCTTTGACACCGAAAGTCTTTGCATAGCAGGAAATTGATGCGATCCGGTCGTATCTGTTATCTGAAGAGTGCATACATTATTTTTGCCACATCCAATCACCGTGCTGTACGTATCTTCCACCGTCGGTACATAAGTATCACTGAACGTTCCTTTCAAAAATCGTTGGACAATTGAACTTTTTCCCACGCCACCTGAGCCAAACACTGATACCCTGTAATCAGTGCTCTGTTCTGGCATTAGAACCAGTAATAGTTTGCTTAGCTCTAAAACTATAGATATTAAATAGTTGTCGTATATTCATAAGCAGTTTGTAGAACCACGACTTTGCAAAGTTCGAATTTAAAACGGTTTGAACTTGGAAATTTTTTCATATCATTTAAAAGAGAAAAACAAGACGCAATTTTCAGATGAAGAAAAATTGACATTAATGCTATTGAATGTGCAACGTTTCTAGTAGGTAAGTCCGGCATGAATGACAAATGATATCAAAATTAGATCAGGCAACCGAAAAAATTCCTGGATGACCGACTTTTGGCTGTCCGTTAGCACCGTGTGACCAAACAATAATGAGTGGCAGAGAAAATGATCGAGCGCGTTTTTATAGAGAGAGATGCTTTAGGCGTATATTACCGATAGAATTAGCTGTATTTACTATTTTTAGCACCGCAACGATCAAATAAACAAAGCATTTTCGAACATTTATTCCTCTGAACTCTTTCGCCTATTGACGTTAATCTTGTTCATTAAGAGATAAGTACTATCGCCTTCGATTTTTCACGCGAAACTATCTAGTACAGCGCAGTACTATAAACGCTCCACATAAAACAAATGTATTCACTTGGATCATCTATCCGCCCATTCAAAATTCAAATGAATCTTATTTTTGGAAAACTCACAATTTTTAGCCCTTTTTTGTTCAAAAATTGGAGGTCATTTATCTCCCCCATAAATTTGGCTATGTAATCCCACAAAAAAAATTTCGAGCCGTTACGTGTACATACGAGTGTGCATATACTTCATAAATGCCTGATAATATTTACGTCAGAAAAACTTTTTTGATGAGGAAGATCAAATGTACTTTATATGAAAATAAGAGTAACGGTCGGCTAGCTGACAAAGATGGTCGTGCTTGAATACAGCTAGACACATATAGGGTGGGCCACCTATGTTAATTATCCGCAATGCTCATCAACTACAGCTTTTCTACTAATGGTTTATATTCAAAAAAATTAACAAAAGACACATTATCTACAAGTAATGGCAAAATAAGTTCCTAAGTTTTATTAATTCTACAGATCACCATTCAACTCAATCAGATGGTGAAATCACTCTTTATATCCAGCATTGTTATCGTCCTCATTTCGTTGTATCTTTCCTGAAAGCCAGTTTAATTTAATTTAACCAAATTAGTTTAATTTAATCTAATCTAATTTTCAACAGAGCTGGATAGTGATCTCGTAGAATAAGTGTATTGTCTGATCAATTTGTTTGTTTTAAACAAAACTTTTGGAACTTTTTTCGAATAGTCTATCTCTGGCCGAATTTTCATCAAATTCGAATTATTATTAAAGAAGCTACGGTTCAAAAACACAGCGGATAGTTACATGGGTGGCCAGGCCACCCTGTACAAAATAAATATTAGAAAATCTGGAAAACGAGAGTTCATGATTATCTTTGAATGGTGCGCCAATTTTAATGCATAATACTAATAAATCCGCCCACATGCGCCGACCAATGGAATAATTGCTATACTGTACTGCCGGTGAGCTGGAATAGTCGATCGCCGGGTATAGTTTATCACGTTATGATAGATCATTAAAAATAATAAGTTCGCATTTAGATAACGAAGAAGAAACATCTTGCGTGATCAATTTGTATGAAATGAAATGACTGGTGACAATAATAGCACATCGGCATGAGCTAAGCTCATGTGCGCAAGATTATTCGCATAGCAAAATGGAACCTAAAAAGCACTGAGACGTTAATTTTTCTAAAGCCTGGCATGCGTTAAATTATTTAATGATCTTATATTTTAGGCGGCCCTCTTATACTCAAAGAATTCAAAATTCAATCAAATGTAATTAGCCAAGAGAGTCCAACGTGCATATGTTCAACTTTATGTTGGGAATTTTAGCAGACGCCGAAATACGTAAGCCTAATTGCACGTACGCACGCAGCCATATCAAGCTCCTTTTGGATAATTAATTAAGTATGAGTGTAATTTCTTTAAACTATGATTGCTTATGATATAAAGTTGGTTTGATCCTTGATATGGTGTGCAAGCGAGTCGAATAAGCGCAGTCAACCACTCAAAAGGCTATGTTTTTCACTATTATTAATTGATCGAGTACCATTCCCCCATTCAAATGCCAGGCTAAGCCCACCCTAAATTAGGCGCTAACGAAAAATTAGAAATAAAATAGATGCCTAAAAATATACATATATACATAATGTCTAGTTACTAAGTCGTGCCCATAAATTTTTTATTCGCCAAGCAAAGTTGCAAAGTTCAAGCAATTGTTACCTGCAAAAAACAACTTGACAAAGACTTTCAAGCGACATAAATGCCCACCACCATACAAAGAAAATCTGTGTACCTACGTTTGGACTTACTTATACAAAAAAAGCTTTATTTTCATGATAAAACGGGATTTGTAAAATACAGTGCTTTTAGTCGGCTGCAGTGGTCGTGTGTTGCATTATTTTTTATATTTGTATATTGGTTTTAGCGTAGGCAATTAGGGAGCAAAGGAGCAGACATGGATGTCACTTGATTTATAAATTGCTTATATACCAATTAAGAAATAAGGACTTAAAAACTAAACCGAATGCCAATGAAAGTAATAAGCACAAATGGTTGGATAAGCGAGATTCCGTGCAACAAATTATGGAACTCATTTTAAAAATTCTTCATTCATGAAAATCCTATGTTTTTGTGGATAAAAGAATGTAACAGATAGTCGTGATAGAATCATAAAGTAAAACGAGAATTAATTCAATTATTCTGGTTTAAGCCTGGCCTAAACCATGAGAATATCGAGGCCTTGTGCCTAAATTAGGAATATTATGCCTTCTTTATTTACTACAAGCTTAGTCAGAAAGACTAGTTGCTTAGGCTATCAGATTCATTGAAATGGCATAGAAAAAAGGAGCTTTTTATCTCAAAAATGATTTTGATTCCTTCGAGAAAAAAATCTATGAATTAGAATTTTTCTTAAACAGAGAAGAAGAAATATATGTTGCTCAATAAGTCAGGTTTGCATGTGTGTATGTACTTATGCGCTAATAGCATAATAAAAAGGAACTATAAAAAAGGAAAAAGATCCAAAATTACTAGTGAATTTCCATGCAAAATACTAGGAAAAACTTTATGTCATATAGGCGAGAAGCGAGAAGAAGGATAATTAGCTAAGTGTGGATTTTAAGGCACCATCAACACTGTAGAAGACAGTCAAATAGTGGATGCAGCGTTTCGTTGCCCTGTTTACAGACGCTTATAATCCGTTTTTCTACATCACCCGGAGCTATTATTGGCTGATTTTCTACAATTAGACTAAAAAACAATAGACTGCATCACAGAAATACGCAAAAGCTTAGCTAACAGGCGTACAAAATGCTAGCTTATTCGACACTCTGAGCTTTATTCAACGAATTGAAAAATATGTGTGGGTTTTTGACAAAAATCACTCTAGAATAAGCACTCGCCGCATATTCGAGCTAATAATCTTTTACTAAGAAGCAGACGACATCACCGCAAAATCGATAGGCAATAGGAGTCGTACTGTCTGTTCTGTACGAAATGTTTCATGTGTGTACTAAGGTTACCTCTGTATGTATTTAGTAAATGCGCGTGATATGGTCTAAACCTTTAAGCTGGTTACTTCAATTTTTCATATTGAAAAATAAACGAAATTTGAGAGACAAAATATAAATAGCTACGGAATATCTCATAATGCACATGTACGAGTGATAAATACAACCCCTGGCAGACGGGTTGTGTCTCAACAGTCCTACCAGTCCCAGTAGTCCCACCGTCCCCACAGTCCCACCGTCTCACCAAGGAACCCAACAGTCCCACCAGTTCCATCAGTCCCACCAGTCCGAACAGTCCACCGTCCCAACAGCCCTACCGTCCCAACAGTCCCACCCTACCAACAGTCCCACCAATCCCAACAGTCCCATTATCACATACCTATTAAGAGTGGAACAATTCACGTAGCATCGCAGAATTGAGCTGATCGCGGTTTTAGCTGTGTATTAACTTGTTAAGCATGCATTATTATAATCACTTCCAAATTGTTTTACCATCCTTCAAGTAACATTTTTAGAAATATTTTCTGTCTCTTCTTAAGCTCCTTGAAATGGTTTATAATTGATTCGCGTTCGAAATAGCTACATGAATAACTTCTCAGCATCCGTCCGAGCTCAAACCTAAAAAAGTTCTAGCTACTTTATTCTAGTATTATATTGTCAAGAAAATATATAGAGAAAATAAATAATTCGATATGAAGCACCAAAACTTTTGATGTAATCAAAATGCATTTCCTAACTTGGCTGCTTAGCACACATAAATTACATTAAAGCATCGGCGCCTGAAAATTTCGAATTTTTAAGCTTAAAAGTGCGCTTAAAATTCATTTTCTTGGTTTTTCAAACACGCTTCGAAAACATTTAATTTTTTCCTTGAATGGACGCAAATCAATTACAAATCATTTTAATAGGCTTACAAAGAAAACAGAAACGCAACGTAGAGAGACTTAGTTATTTGAATGGAAAACAACAATACGGAAGGGATAGCAAATTTAATAACAAGTTAGATAGTACCTACATAGCAAACAGTGTGATCAGCTTGATTTCACATGTTGATGCTGCGTGAATTTCAGTTATGGTAACATGATAGTGGAGCTATTGGGACAGTGGAACCGTTAGAACTGGTGGAACAGTTGAGACGGTGGGACTATTGGGACGGTGGGACTGTTGGGTGTTGGCACGGTGGGACTATTGGGACGGTGGGACTATTGGGACTGGTGGGATGGTGGAAAGACTGTTGGGAACGTGGGACTGCTGGGACGGTGGGTGAAACTACTGGAACGGACTGTTGGGACTGGATTATTGTGGCCGGAGGGATTATTGGGACCGGAGGGACTCTTGAGACATCGCCGGCAGAAGATACGCATGTGCGCTGTAAATATTTTTACAATTGCTTGGAACTTAAAAAAATACGAGAACCTCGAATTTCCTAAAATACTAATCGTTTATTCTTTAGTGCTAATCAAGTAGGATTCTATCAATCGTGCCACAACGTGCAATATAAGCAAATTTCCATTCGACGACGGTTTATTACAAAAACTATCTCAGTTTCCATCTATCTGGATGATTTAAAAAATTTGGACTTTGAATTTGGGGTTTTGATTCCTATTTCAGTACTTTTTCGCTTTCTTCAATAATATATTAAAATGTTTCAATTGCTAGATAGGTTGTCCCCTGAGTCGTTTTTATGTCGTTTACCGCATACTCTTACATAAAAGAGGCAGAATAAAAGAGTCAAACCACCTAATTTCCGTCCGGAATCCGAGATTTATGGAAATAAGCCGTATGCAAAAGCGCACGCCAGGTTACCAATCAACCTGAAAATTTATCGTTGTCTCATTAACCATTCAATCTCTCCATGAATGCACTTCTCGCGTACATTGTCGACCGATTTTATTGCCCAATATTAATTTTTATTTTAACAAAATCTACGGAAAAGCGGCATTGATCTTTCTACATATTCTTGAATGAATTGACTCTTCCCCGAAAAACATGCTTACTATTAGCTTTGTATTTAAGTAAAGGTAATGCGGTGCCTACTTTGTTTTACGTCGCCAAATATTGCGAAGAGTAGGTACCTGCATCAGAATGCTAGTATTTTGCCTTTGTAGCTATGAATGTACGTTCTGCGACCTATTGCTTAAAAGGAAATCGAGAAAACGAAAAAGTCAGTAAATGAATTCAGCTGAAAAAAGAAATGACGAAAAAATCGTCCCAGTCAGAAGAGTAACACTTTTTTTAAAAGAATACGATGAACAAATGAGTAAATCGTTCTAAAATTGGGAAATAATTTCAGTGAATGAGTTCGGTCGTTAGAGCGTTGAGCCTAACTGCAAATTTGCTGTTTTTGGACAGGCTCGAGGACAAGCTAGACTTATGCAACTGTCAAATATTAGTGTTACTTTCTAAAACGGCCTAAAAGTGACCTAGCTAGTAGGGATGCAACGGATATCCGGATCCGGATCCGTTATTATCCGGTAATATTTTGGATCCGGATCCGGTATTTTGAAACATTAAGATCCTGATCCGGATCCAGTATTTTCAAAACATAAGATCCGGATCCGATCCGGTATTTTTACATTTTAAAACGGATCCTAAACGGATCCAAAAGATTATGATAAAAGATCATTGAACCTTTAATTGTATTGAAGAAACAACTTCACTATGATACAAAAGCTTTACTTTGACTGATTTATTACTCAAATTCAAACCAAAGAAAACGGTAGATTGCTCAAAGTCATGAGCTCAACCAACCGCTTATCTATATCAATCGATCCCGCATCATCGTTAGTCCATTTTTTACCCTTAAATCGTACATAAGTTAATTAGGAATCCTCTCTTGAAAATAGAATATGTCATACAGCAAGTAGCATGCTTCCATTGTCATTTGCACTTTTTGTTTTTCCTGTTTCAAAGCAGTCTTTTCGCAATCTGCGCGTTTTTCTGCAAAGGAATGTAGACATGCCTGACGCGAATCTTATACAATCTATGCTTAACAAAAATACCCTTTCCCTTCCTTCGATCTGCTGGGACTCCTCTGCTTTGTACTTTTTATAATCCGCCGCATGCTTAGTTTGCAGATGCTTTTTCATACAGGTGGCACCCCTCCCCGCTTCTGGAAAGCTTTGTTGCGCACAGATTACATTGCGATTTAGTTCCGTTATCAGCTAGCGTAAAATAGTTCCAGATAGGACTGAAAATGCTTTTTGGCATTTCCTACTAATGAGAGAAAGACACCAGATCAGTGTTTTTTTGTACAAGGTCCGTTTGTACATGTACAAAGATGGTCCCAGAAAGTCTTTGTACATTTTGTACATGCAAATTTTTGTTTACTAAAATATAGTACAGTAGCGATTTTAGTGTGGTAAAACAAGGTTTTTGATCTTTAGTTGTGTATTTTAGCTAATTTCTGAATTTTCTGACGCAAAAAATTACTAAAAATTGTCTCAAAACGGCGCGGAGCGCCGAAAAATTTGACATTTTTTCATTCTAAATGAAAATTCTGCCATTTTAAAGATATAAAGGACAAACAATTACTCATTTCGGCACGAAGCGCCGAAAATTTTTTGGGAATTTTACATCTTTTTACAGTTTTTGTCTTCCCAAAAATCTTTGTACATTTTGTACACACAAATTTTTGAGTAATATAATATGGTACAGTAACGATTTTGGTGTGGTAAAAACAGAGTTGTTCGACTTTTGATAGTGTATTCTAGCTTATTTCTGGGTCCCTAAGGGCAAAAATCACTAAGGATGATCTTAAATCGACGCGAAGCGCCGAAAACCTTGACATTTTTCCTTTTGAAATGCAATTTCTGCAATTATAAAGATATATAGAACACACAGTTAGACATTTCGGCGCGAAGCGCCAAAACTTTTTGCGAATTTCAGACCTTTTTTGCAATTTTTGTCTTCCCAAAAATCTTTGTACATGTACAAAGACGGTCCCGAAAAGTCTTTGTACATCGGGAAAAATCTTTGCCGAGTGCAAAAAACACTGCACCAGATTCGCAGTTTTTCAAGCTAGAGCCGAATTGAGATCAATCCGGACCACTGAACCAAGCTCATGCAGCTTTACTTATTTCATCATCCTACAGTATGTAATTCTTCTTCTAAAACTAATGAGCCTGAAAACCGTATTCGCAAAAACAAAAATTTAAGTATTAAAAAAATTAAGCTCCATAATGTATATTCATGGTTCCGGATCCTATCCGGATCTGTTATTATTCGTTATTTTGATAATAAAAGATCCGGATCGGGATCCGTTATTTTAAATTGTATGGATCCGGATTTGGATCCGTTATTTTGAGTTGTACGGATCTGGATCCGGATCCGCATCCGATATTATTGGAAAACCCGGATCCGTTGCATCCCTACTAGCTAGAGAACTTTGAGGTCGGCGGAGCATGCAAGGCATGTTCGGGGTGCCAAATAACCTTTTGTTTCCCTGAAGCTGTACAGGTAAATGCCATTAATATAATTTTTTATACTTTTTGTAGGAAATTCAGTTTCTAATTTATCTATAATTAAATTATTGCTTAAACGTGTGCAATAATGGCGGGAACCTACGACGACGAAAAACAACGTACGATCTAAATCAAAAGCATCGCTTCCCGGAAGGCTCGCGAAGCAGGAGCCACGTTAATTAATCAAGAATAGATCGCACAAAAATTGGGTTAAAGTGAAAGATGGGTCCACAACACAAGGAATAAACATGTAAAAAAATGTTTTATAGAATTTGGATAGGGCCGAGCACTGATTTTGTTACAAAAAAGCCGAAGAACTATCGAAATTTCTAGCAACATTGATTTTTGGAGCAATGATATTTGACCTGAAATACTCTCATGATCTAAATGCTGCCGAAAACCCTAAAGCGATTGTAAAAGGCAGATTTGAAGACCTTAATTGTTTTGCGTAAAAATTTGAAAGTTTAGAAAATTATCCGAGTCGCCTGAAAATTTATTGTTTCTACCCACTTTGTTTCAAAGAAATTTTGAAAGCTCACGGTGGGCACACAGGCTACTGATTATATATGTACCGATTCCGTTTCGAATTTCGGACAAATTGATAACTCGACTTAAAATTTTTTATAGTTACTGCTTAGGGGAGCAAAAGGTTATTTGGCACCATACATGGGCCGCGACCAAGCTCTGGGGGTCTAGTAGTGTAAAACTTGCAAAAATAAAAAAAAATAAAATTTGATTCTGGGGTCTATCAACTTTTGGGAGATCTACCGGATTCTCGGGGGTTTAAACTTCCTCCTCACGCCTATGCATGTTTGGTACCCGGATGTCTGAAAAAATATCTTGCACTTGAGCGAAAAACAAGTAAAGTTAGTATAGTTGAGAATATGGTTTATGAATCAGTATCCAAATGTTAGACGCATTCAGAAACGAGACCTTGGTTATTATTTGGAGGAAATTTTCTGAAAAAATTTTAGGTGAAATATTTGAATATCAAAAAGAATCGCGATCCTGCTTGACGTTTTAAGCACTGTACCTTTATTTATTTTTGATCACTCCATTTATGATGACATGTCAGAATTTCATAGATTCCATCTTTTCAAGAAAAAAATGATGTTACAGAGTGTAATTTTCTGAAAAGTTCAATGATGACAAGATTACTCAGAAACCTAAGTAGGTATCTACATGAATAAATTAGCAATTTCTATATGCGGAAGCATACAAATTAGAAGACAACCGATAAAGCGACGAAGGAAATAGAATTAATTATCTTTGTCTGCGCTCATGCTTGTTCCATTCAGCAAAGAAAAAGACCTTGTAGCAGCGAATGTGTTATTATTTATGAAAAGTTTTGATTGGAACGATAAATCATCCTTGAAGACAAGATAAATCATCCCTAAAAACAGCAAAGATCATGCAGCTAATAAGACAAAAGCCGCATTTTGGGTTCAGTCCCAAAACATAATGTACATCTTAATAATTATTTTAAACCGAAATGACGGCAAAAATTTCTGGACCAAAATGACGGCGAAAATGGTATAATGGTATAAATGCTAAAGCGTTAAAGTATTTTAACCTACAGTTTCTGGTGAATTTCAAGCACTTTCGACTTTCGAAAAAAATTCTTTACTTTCATTCGATTTTAGCCATCATTTTGCGTCATTTTCATCAGAAAATGTCACATTTTTTCATTCTGAGTGTCTGCGCACCCTTCCATGCGCATGTCTGATATGACTCAGAACTCATCCAAGGCTCAACTAAGACCCAATTATTCACTGTACGTACATATGTATACGTTCATAAGATGATTAAGTCATCTGGTCTGGTCATCCTCTGTGAATTTTAAAGAATCTTTGACTAATAATCATGTTTGAATAAGGAAACACAAATTTTTAAATGTACGCAAACAGAACAACGACATAGAATCAGCAAATGTTGCAAGATTTCGGGCAGCTTTGATGCATCCATCTAGGATTTCGTTGACATTCGCCAAGGGAGGCCCACGCTTCACAGTCAGAATTCTGATCGCGACACCCTGTGTCAAATGCAAAGATGAGCATTGCTTATTTATTCACGCTCATAAAACCCACTAAAAGCAGAATCACATATTGTTTATAGAATAATTAAGGTTACAGTAGAAATTTTCAGAAAAAAACCTGAGGCGGCGCTAATAAGAGACGAACAGAAGGGACAAACTATTTAAATGAACTAGCAAACCTTGACGTAACAAAAAAACGGATATGTATTTATTTTCAACAGTCATTTTTGCATAATTTTTCGATTTTTTTACGAGCACTTATCGATTCAGCTCTTTCGTCTATTGTTATTCGTTATAAGATATTGCTGGCTAGTACAAATATTCCTGGTGTAAATGGCATTTTATTTTGTTTCGAGAGCATTAATTTGAAGAAAAAGGTACAAAAAGTTGATTTCGCAGCCATAACCAATGTATTTTCGCATTTGAATATTCTATAAAATTAAACAGCGTATGTAATTTGCTAAATCCAAGTTTTCGGAAAAATCGCAGCATCAAGAATGATTCTAAACTTGATGCCAGTAAACTTTTCGCACTTACATAATGCATTTTTGAAAGCATTTTCAATATTTTCAAGACGAAAACTTCAAACCGTGCGCCCTATAAAGCCCTTGGATTCGTCAATGAATTAAATGACGCCTGAGTACATTTGAAATAGATGTTTGCAGAGGGACAAAAGTAAATGCTTGAAATTCATAAACAAAGAAAAATGCTCCGATGGAACAAAAAAGGTAAATATACTTGAATTTATTCATTGCTAAGGATGTAAAAGAAGGGGACTAGGGAAAATTTCCCTCTATGCGCAGAAGCCATAGGAATGTGCTAAATAGTTAGACTTCCCCTAAACAACGCAAAAATCGAAGTATATTCTGCGGCCTATGCGCGTTTCTGCAGATTTTCCGTAGTAATTTCGATTATGATGGCGAGTATTTTGATTACTTTATTTTGGAAAATTTGAAGAAATTTTTTGTGCTTTTTCAAGAAAACTATTGAGTCGGCCATGTAGGTGTAAAGTTTAAACTATTATCTTTCACTCCAGAGCATTGTGGAAGGTCAAGATTTCATTAAATAAGTAATACATTGATTATTTAATAATCATGAAAGTGTCTTCAATGCTCTTTTGCAAAATACTTAAATACGCTTTGTGACTACACCCTCATTTTTTCACAGGCCGCAGAATATACTTCGATTTTTGCGTTTTTTGGGTGAAGTCTAACTGTTTAGCACATTCCTATGGCTTCTGCGCATATAGGGAAATTTCCTCTAGTCCCTACACTAAAATGATCACAGATCAATGGAAATTCCGTTGAAAGAGAAAAAAAATTTCACGTTTTCAGATATTGTAGCCCTCTACATTATAAAACCAATTGGACTGCACAGAAACCAAAATTGAGCTAGTTAAGCTTTAGGACACGCTAACAGTAAAAAACCCGTATACTTTACACTTTTGTGCAACAACTATTGAGTGTAAAGAAATTTAAGGTTAGATTCGTAATCTACAACTGAGGGGCAACATTTAGAAAAAATTGGCCCTCCGCAAGTTGTTTGATACCCAATGCTCTGGTTGGAAAAGTGCTTCTTAGTGTAAACTTTACACTTGTACGAATAACGCAATGTTGGGTGTATAGGAACGAAATAAACTAGGATCTGTAACGCTAAGGTCAGGGCACATTTTAAGCATAATTAGCATGTTCCGCCTACTTAGCGGAGTAGCTGAAGAAATTTAGATTTTCGTCTCGAACCCTTTACACTAAAAGGATCACAGACCAAGAAATATTGCGTTAAAAGAGAAAAAATTCGGTTTCAAGATATTGCAACCCTCTACATTATAAAACTAATTGGACTGCACAGAAACCAAAATTGAATTAGATAACTTGAAGGACATGCAAAGAGTAAAAAAACACTTATACTTTACACTTTTGTGTTACAAATATTGAGTGTAAAGAAATTTTAAGTTCAGATTCGTAATCTACAACTCAAGGGCAACATTTTGAAAAAATTGGCCCTCCACTAATCATTCGATTTTTCGGTTTAGAATTTACACACTCATTGCTAACTCGGTTTTAGTGTAAAAAAATAATTCACTACTAAATGAGAATCTCGCAAAATAGCATCAAAACAATTGTGACAAACATCAAAACAATGCGAAATAAAATTGCATACGTAATAGCTTAGCAGGTAGGTATATAATGTATGATAATTGTTTTTTACACCTGCTCAATCGCCGACTTATTACGCCACTATGTCATAATAAATGGATAAATTACTAATAAAGTCACTGAAGCAATTTAAGATATGTTTGAATGATATCAGCTTCTGCAGCTTCAATATGCGCTGGAAAATTCGCGAAATTCTTTTAATGGTTTACTGACAAAGTGAGTACAGTGAAATTATTCTTTGTTAGTCTAAATGTTACTTGGCGTATATTAAGTATTGAAAATACGTAGGATTTTTTGAGAAAAAACTTGTTATCGAACATGCTTATCAATTTATGAGTCTTTTTCTAACTTTTTGGTTCTGGTCTCAATATGATTGAATTTTCTTGCGTAAAAGAAGAAAGATTTACAGTTATGCTCTAAGATTCAATCTGTCCAGTACTGAAGGTTTACTCGGTTTATCTCGCTCCTTAGGCCCTGTGCCGCATAGTTCTTCAAGAGTCATTCGAGGTCTTTCACATACATTGCAACTTCGTCGACAGTTTTCTTCCATCCAGTATGAATTTGAAGTACATTGGTTCCCAGCTGCCCATTGTGGGCATTGTCTATGATAATCCGAGCAATGCTCATCTGTAAAGTCACAATTTCAAGAGGGAATAATAATAATAATAATAATAATAATAATAATAATAATAATAATAATAATAATAATAATAATAATAATAATAATAATAATAATAGTAATAATAATAATAATATCAATATTATTAATAATAATAATTAGTACTTTAACAGACACAGCTGCTGGTGAGCTTGATATCAAAATCTTAGAAATTAAAACAATATTGAAGAACAATTCGAAAATAACCGCTGTCTACAAGACTCCTTTGCGGTGGCCTGAAAAAAGTTATAACTGAGACTTTAGATATCGCGAGAGTTGTCAAAATGAGTTAATATCATTCTTATTATGGTTTCGTGTTTTAGCTTCACTGCACTTTAAAAGACCATTAAGTCGATTTATTCATCAGCGAACCCTTCAAACCAGTCGTGTTCTGCTCCGTTAATGAGTACATTTAAAAAATTTTTTCCTGTATAGTTTAAGAAAAACCGTCCCATCAAAAATGTACATGAAATAACACTTTCTCCCTGCTTATTAAGTGCTTCTTCATCAGTACAGTAAATCATATTTGAGCTAGCATGTTGTTCAGCAAGTTCATTCAACAGATAAATAAGGAATCGTTTAATGCTTTAGAACTTTTATCTTACATTAAAGTAATTGAGCGACAAAACCTGAAGACAAAAAAACATATAAGCGCCTACGAAACATGACCAATTAGAGCTTTGTTCCAAAAAGTCACAAAGAGCAGAACAATGGAAATCCAAAAAAGATATGCCGCCATATGAAATTAGTTCATAATTAATTAGCTGTTGCAAGAGTATAATTGAAAAAGCCATTTATTCAGTGAAAAAGTAATACAGTAAAAAGAATCTTTAAGCCGGAAAATGAAAGTGGACCGTTTGGAATAGAGCAGATTGCAGGCGCTAAATACATTCAGTCCTATTTACCTTCTTCTGGTGTAGTTCCACTGTCGCAGACGTTGCAAGATTTAGGGCAAGCTTTCACAAGCCATCTATTAGTTACACACTGTCTCGGTGCCGCAGTCCATATCGAACAGCAACGATGAGTATTAAGGCAATCTGTGAACCAATTTGGCGTTAGCAAAAAAGTCACAGGAAGATGATCACCACACATGGGCGTGGGGAGAGGGGTTTGGAGGGGGCATTGAAACCCTCAGAATTCGAAACCCCCCAGATTACTGTAGACCCCAGAATTCTATTTTTAGTAACATTTTCGGCAATTTTACCCATCCTGACCCCCAGAATTTTCTTGCTGTCTACATATGTTGATCACACTTGTTCTTGCGGAGCTTGTCGGGAGGAGCTTGCTCTCTCAAAATACTGCTAGCCCCAGCGAAATTCTTAATTTTCTGAAAAACCAAAAACATATGCCGTTTGAAGTGTTTTAAAGACTTTTTAGGTAAAAGCATCAATTTATCATGATAATCTTTTGACAATTAAAAGACTTGTATTGATAACGCATAATGATAATAATAATAATTACTATTTTAATAATAAATAATTGCAATATTAACTATAGCAATTTCAAAAATTTTCTGTCGCTTTATATACTAGAAAGAAAAGCATTGGCAGAAACGTCGAAGGATGGTAAAAATAATTTTAAAAGATTAAATCATGAAAAATGAAATTCACACGTTGTACGAGTACATAAATATAGATGACACTGATTGCAGTTTTTACTTGGATTCCGATTTTGAATTGGTTTGATAGGTACCGGCGTTGTGGTGGGCGGTGGCGGTAAAGTCTTTATTGGAACGTTCAGATCAAGAGAAAGCGGGTTACATATGATACGAAAGCGGTCACTTTAATTTGGGATATACATTTAAAAATCTACAAAATCAATAAGATAAAGTTAACGAATAATGCCATGCTCACATTCTGACGGATCAGGTGCATCTTATTTGCTATTAATTTTATGGACGATTTTTAACTTTTTATGTTCACATTTAATATAATAAGAAGATTACGGCATTTTACGCAATAATAATAGTTTTTGAGTGAAGAATTTCGACACTGTTTCAAAAAAATAGCACCGCACTAAATAATGTGTACTGTAGCGTGTACTTATAAATAGCAATTGAAACTTCGCAATAAAGTAGTCCAATATTGGTTTGTTTGTTTGGTAAAATTTAAAAAGAAACATCCAAGGCATTTCTTTTATACCTACATGATTCGAGTTTTGGCACAAAATCTTTTTTACTGATTTCTGCTAAAATAGTGGTATCTGACAACTCATAGAAAAATTTGACCAAAATTCGTGAACAAAAATAAATTAAGAATATTGCATACATTAAAAAAGCAAATTTCTATGCCTGCAAATGCCTGTCAAAAAAATTAATGACTTCGCTGCATACTGAACATGAGGGGTGAGAAGCATGCATGGGCAGCATCGAAATTTTGAGGCAGGATAGGTCAAATCGCCAAAAATGTTACTAGAAATAGAATTCTGGGGTCAACAGTTATCTGCGGGGTTTTTCAAATTCTGGGAGTACAAACCCCCCACGCCCATGTGGGGTGAGGGGTGCATTACTCACCCATTCACTTTACGGAACTGATATAGCCAACGGCCGAAACATATCACTTTATAGCCTATTTGGGTTTTCAAATGACTACATATTTAGATAGCCTTTCATAGACTCAGAAACATACCGTAGGAATACTGATATAAGATTTTAGTTGTTTTTTTGTGTTTTCCTAACCTTTAAAAGGACATAGGTACAGCTATTTTCCTGACTTTGAAAAAAGGGCTATTTGGCTATTTTTAGTCCAAAAAGACCGCTATGCTCGTATTTTCAAAAAGGCCAAATGTTTGACAGAAATGCTCATAAACGATGGTTTTAAAGCGAACTGTCGTTTGTTGCTAAATAATCGTCGTTTACAATTTTTTGAAACATTTTTGATTTTCAACCCCTCGCTGTAAGTCGCACCTTGCGTAGCCATGTTTAGCCGTTTGATTTGGCTATCATTGTCAAAGCCGGTAGAGGCCATTTTGAGTCTCAATCACAGATGCACAGCATGGCCGATCTGGGGGGGCTTAGTCGGTATAAGGAGAACGGTCAAAAATTGAGCTTTTTTGAGTCAAAATGACCTCAAAAACATGATATAAGCGCTAAAATAGCGGTAGATCTATTTTATTACACAGTTCCTCGTCAATTTGAAGCGGTTTTGAATAAAATGTTTAATTTGCATCAATTTTTGATCTTCATTTTGCCCTATTTTTTCCAGAAAGATTTCCCATTTTTTCTGTTCTGTCTGGTCCCAATTACTGAAACTTTACAGAAAACTTTCCAGCTGTGTTGTATAAAATTTTTCACGTTTGTTTTCAATGTTTGTCTCTCTAAATTCTGACAATTTCAGCAATTTGCGCCGAAACTCAAACCATGTAGTTTTACGAGAAAGGCCTCAAAATTCAAGAAAACCTAAGCCATGTTATAAATTTATACCAAACTAGCAAACGAGTGTAGAAGTTCACTCTTGTAAAGTTTCAACTGCTAATGCTAAGCGTACGCTATAGATACCGTTTAAGTTCGATAACATTTTTTAAAACACTCTTCAGGTCTTTCTTTAAGGATGGACAATTGAAGGAGTCCGGCTTATTAATTGCCTGTCTTACATATGAAGAGAAATTTGGTCGGAATTCGCTGCTGTCCTCTCCACAACAAACTTGATGCCGCTTCGATGCTTGTTGCAACTTGATTATCAGTAATCTGGCTTAATCGAAGCTTCGGTTCACAATTTTCATACCCCAAGTCGGAATTCAACAAGCACATGCTTTGACATTGGTTTCCAGTGGCAGGATCTTGAACTTCTAAATTTGCTTCCACGAGATTATTCGATGCCGCTGGATTGATTATTTGGGCGAATGCCGCTCCGGTGTAATATGAGCTTTGAGTCGGATCGGCTGCTCGGCCTGTTAGCCTGACACCAAAGTATGAAAATCGACTATTGAATTACCCAATAAAATGGTCTTATTTGAGAAACCTTTATAACGTCTCGTCTTAAGATTCAACAAAGACACCATAGATGAAATATTTTACTGACTGAAATTTTACCATAAAGAATTGTGTTCATTTTAAGAGTCAATTTTATTGCGTAATTGTTCTAATAATATTTCTTTTTTAATAGGTTTCTCATTCTTTGATGCATACAATCACGATTAAGCTTCACTACACGTATTCTTTGCGTGTTCGACCCCTAAAATGACTGCTGCACTGACCCCACAAAACGGTATTGTATTGAATTCTTTGTGGAATTTTCAATTTTTTTAAAAAAGATCCGAGTAAAATATGCTTTTTAACGCGTTTTTAGTAAACGACTTTTTAGCCAAAAGTGTCCATTTGTCCGTTTGTTCCATTCCATTAATTTTTTGGAAGATTTATTTTATTTTTACGTCTTATAAGAAAGCGCATCGTCCGAATTGTAAAAAATAGTGTTTTTGATGTGACCTATCATATTGAAGCCTGACGGAAAAATTTAGGGTCTAACCCCATTTTGTTAGGTTAAAAATATCAGCCACCAAAATAGAAGAATAAAAAAGTTGGTTTTATCATCAAGCGTGTACTTTAGATGTTTTTTTAAGTTCTCGAAATTTAAGGAAGAAATAAGCCCCCTCGCATCTACGCCCCTTTTGCATGACTATTTTGATTCGTGAATTTTAAGCTACCATGGATTAGTAGATATTCTTACTTTGACTTGATACTGTATTGCCGAAATTCGATAGTGAAGGTGTGGAAACTTCATAAAAGGAACAGTATACCTGCGTCCAGTCCATCTGTCCATTGATGTTATGTAAGCTGGTGCATAAGCAGCAAGCGATCTTTTTTCAGTCAAGGACAGCACTGTAATTGGTAACCAGGCAGTCTCGGGAGGAGGAGGGAGAGTCGTGGTAGTGGTTGTGGTGGTCGTTGTAGTGGGTAAAGGCGCACATCGCCCCCACTGGCACTGTCCCTGATAACAGATGTCCGTACCCTCATAGCCTCGGCAATTTCCGCGCATTTTGACTTTAGACATACAGCGATACCGTCTTGTATCACAGAATAAAAAGGATGATCGACAATCTGGATCCTAATAGTGGATTGATGAGCAAAACACGATGATTAGAATTTTTTAAATACATAATTCGAAGACTGATTTGTGATATTCGCTTTGCGAACCTATAATAAAATGCTAAAACATGCTCAAAAAATAAACATTAGCGATCTGGATCGCAACGTACAATTTCAGTTTCCTACATTAAAATAAAACTCAACAAGAAATTGATTGCTTAAACTTATTTGCCTATGTCTTTTTTATTATTTGATACAATGTCTTCACCATCTATCTACCCCGAAACGCTTTCAGTAGGGAAGCTTGAATTACTATCGCTGCAGTGCATTACCTTGCGCGGCCTCCTAGAATGGCTGAAAGGGCTTTTTACAGTTTTTCATCGCTCGCTAAGTAGCCATTTTGACCATGTTATTCAGTTTCATTAATTTTCCAAGGCTTTTTATGTTTTATGGTCTAAAAAAAGCATGGTCAAAACATTGAAAATTAATATTCTCGACGTGTATTGCTTCAAGCACAATTGCACTATTTTTTAATATCAAAAAATCACTGTCCACTTCGTATGCGGTTCATTTGTGACTATAGTCTGTTTCACTCAACTTCACGAAGTTATGTGAAACAAACTATAAGTGCTTGTTGCTTCACATGCAAATATTCAGCTCATGGCGTTCTATTACCTCATAAAGTCATTGACAACATCTTTACCTATCACGAATTTCAATAGTCATAAGAATCAAAAATCATAGTTTAATTAAAAGTCGAATAACATTTGAGGTCACGATGAGAGTACTTTAAATCTTATTACTTATTAGAAAGTATGGGAGCGCAAAAAATCAATTTGAAGAACATTTTGAGCGTCAAATTCAGTTCTACTATTCATTGGTGCATCCAGAATTTTCTGGTAGAGCGACGGAAGCCCGGATAGTTCTAAAGATATCAATAAAGTCCTTGAAAATCCGTTAATTATGCGCGGAATGGCGTTTTTGCCATTTCCTAGCAGACAAAATAGTTTTTAGTGCAATTTTTTCGATTTCAATTGACTGAAACTTTTGTGTTATGAACAATTAGAATAGATTGTTTAAATTGCAGTCATTGCAAAGACTGACCTGATACGGCGTGCCATTTCGGAATTTTTGACTAAAGCAAGGCTAGAAAATAACTAAAGTTTTGTAGCTCTCTTCCCAATACCTAAATGCTAGTGAAATATAATACTACAAAGGAAATTGAATGGCTCAGAGCAATAAGGTGTTAGATGACATTTTTGAAAAATGGGGCTAAGGGTCATATTTTGGGACACCAGCGTCTACCCTTCATTGTTGACACGCTTGGAGCAGCAAGGTGCTAAATAGCATAGCCATTGAGGCAACACGGTGTAAACTTTATCACAAGTTCAGGAGGCAACATGTTTCAATTTTGTAACTTAACATCATATTGCTCTGAGCCATTCAATTTTTAAAATTTCGCTGAGAAATTAGGGAAAATTGTTTATATTGAAATGAATATAAGGGCCACGAAAAGTTCGTTTTTGGCTCAAAAATAAGTTCTCCAGACTTCCTTAAAAGGCAGTAAATATAATTCAGTTTTACTATGAGGCGCAAAGCGCACAAAGAAATCTGTGAAATTATGACAGATGATGGCTTAAAATTGTTACAAAGCGGGTCTCCGACGACATGTCGCAACTCTCTTGAGCCGACAGGAGGCGGCCGTTCCCAACTCCCTAATCCACGCCTGCCACTATCGATTTTTATTCCAGTTTTGCAAAGTTATTTTTAGTATTATGATTATTATTACATTATTTCCTCTTAATCATAACTAGCGCGTTAGCACGTACCTATGATATACTTGGGTACTCCAATATATTTCTATCCCCTGCAGCTATAACCGAACGCTTCTGTATTGTGCGGTTTTTTGAAAGATAGATAAAAAAAGTTTGATGCTGCCGTTTTTTACACTTCTACCCAGTGTGTAAAGAGCATGTAAAGTTTTACGGTAACGTTATACCATTTAGTTTTTTAAATTTTGGTCGGTCACTTGAGGTTATCTAACCAAGTTTTGCATTCTGTTTGGCAGGCTTATTAAATTGTAAGCAAATGAGTAAGCTCGATACGAAAAATTTTTTTAAAATTAGTTTTTTTCTAAATTAGCAGTGTGAAGAGTGTAAAGAATCTGAGGGTTAAAAAAACACATTTTGGCTTCTTTTTTGTTTGCCAAGAACTCCGGCCATAAGTCCCTAGGAATTCTGTCCGGCAAAAATGTACTAAGACCTAAGGGCTACTTTGGCTTACCAGCAAACTTTTGTAAACTCAATCCGGAATAGGAATGAGGTTTAAAATTTACACTCTAGTGGTTGATGTAAAAAAAGTTTTGTTTAATATTTCTCCGCCAACTTCTTCGGTTATAAGTCGGGACAAATTGAATAAAATAAAAACAATGTACGCTTTAATATTTAGCGAAACAGAAGTTTTTCACACACAAATGCACTTCAATTTGAAGGCTGCAAAATGGTTTGAACAGAATTCCTTTGCACTCAATGGGAAGCTGGGTTCAGATTTTTAAAGTTTACAATGTGGCGTATTGTGGAAAAATACGTTTTTATCCTTTTTTAATTGCCACTTTCCTCGTTAAAAGTCGGAATAAGTCAAATAGAATAAAAATCAAGTACTTTCTACGAGGAGCCGTCACAGCTAATCGTGTTTTTTACATCAATATTTAGCTTTCTCGGGAAGTGTGAAGTCAAAAATCGGGAGGGGTGGTGTAAAACATGTTTCTGCATTGTTTTTTCTGCCATCTCCTTGGGTAATTGGTCTGGACATGAACTCAAGTTCAAAATGTACTAGGGGTCAAACGTCATATGTCAATTGAGGGCGTTTGTTTACACTCAAGAGTGGTGATAAAGGTTTACATCTAATATTTATTTGTCTGAAGACCATTTTGGAAAGTTAATTTTTTCATAAATATTTTTTGTGATATCAGAGTAATACCAGAATTATGAATCCGACTAAAACCATCTTTACACTGGGTGATTGTGTAAAGTTTACACTGATAATTAACTTTGGTTCTAAAGCGTTGTAGAAGCTTGATTTTTTCAAAATGCACTATGTAATGTCAGAATAACGAATGTGACTATTAGTTTTCTCTAGAACCCAGTAGTTGTGTAAAGTATGCACTATTGAATTATTCTTATGTGCAAAGTTAACACTACAAATTTATTTTACATCCAGCGTGTTGTGAAACGTAAATTTCGTCCGAAATATGTTCCGGAAGGTCAGGATTGCGAATCTGACTAAATAATTGCTAAAGTTTACACTAAAGATTAAGTTTAGTTTCAGAGCGGTGTAAAAGCTTCGTTTTTTAAAATGTTTCATGTAACGTCAGGATTACGAAGCTGAGTGTAAGTGTTCTTTACACTCAGTGGTTGCCTAAAGTTTGCGCTGAAAACATTTGATCTGTTTAAATAAGGTGAGGATGTTTCGTTTAGAAAAGATAATGCTGATGTTTAGAATAATATTGTTTTGGGTGTTGTTGAACTATTGTCATGGTTGTGGCATGTTACTGTATGCGTTTACTGACTGATATACTCAAATCATGCTAATTAAAAGAAAGGTACTGGCAAAGAAAAATGGTCCAATGGAACAAAAAAAGGACGATTATACTTGGAATTACGCATCATTAAGGACATAAAAGGAGGGGACTCAGGAAAAGTTGCCTATGTATGCTTGTGAAAGTTTTAAGAATCTACTAAAAATTAGACTTCCGCTTAAAAAACGCAAAAAATCGAAGCATATTCTGCGGCTTCTGAAAAATAGCGTGCCCTCACAAAACATTGTTCGGTAGTTCAGAAAAAGAGATTATGAGGAAGCTTTGATTTGTTTAAATCGATTTAGTATCTTATCGATCAAATTTCTCTTTCAATATATACTAATTTTAGTTAATCGTCAGTGGCTTCCTAAATGAATTATGACAAGCACACCATCTTTCTAATTGTTGCCCCATGCATACCATGCTAGCGTAAGAATGCGCATTATATCGTTTTTTTAAAATAATGATCGCTTCTCCTCTATGAATAACCTACGCATGTTATTTATTTTTACGTCGGAGGTGCAAATCTCTTCTGCAGGCCGCAGAATATACTTAGTTTTTTAGCATTTTTTAGCGGAATTCTAATTTTTAGTAGATTCTTATAACTTGAACTGGCATACATAGATAACTTCTCCGTAGTCCCTACCTTTTAAGTCCTTAATGATGCGTAATTCTTAGTATATTCGTCCCTTTTGTTCCATCGGAGCATTTTTCTTTGCGATTAATTTATTATATTAGGTACTTGATAAGAACAGGATGGTCTTGGAGCGTACTGATACATGTTGTCCGTATAAGCGTTTGACAATCCCTCCAGCATGTTGATCGGAAATGGCCTCATCTGTTGATCACCTTGACAAACAGCATTGCAAGCTTCATTATTATTTACATATTCTGTTTCTCTCTGGTATCTGCTTTGCTTTACCTGTCGCCACTCTTCCCATATCAGATCTATAAAAAATTGATAATAATTGATTTTCAAGACAAGATCGCAAATAAAATTGATTCGTACAAAAGAAACCTTTCAAAAACTGTGTGCCTAGAGATGCGGAACATTATATTTTTTATTGGATTAGAAAACAGTCAATTGGATAGTTCAAGGTTTAAGGACAAGTGATTTTTGAAAATCGCTATCGATAACGTAACCAGACTTGTAAAAATTATGAGCAAACGCAACCCTACTCTTTACTTTATCGGCATATACGTACATTGAATCAAATAAAATTGTATTATTAGGAATTTACTCATGCAATATACAGGCCCTTAATTGAGGGGAGACGACTGGGAAAAGGACCAGTCCCTCCAAATTTTGGAAGTAAGAAAATGTTTCTACAAGAGTCCTTCAAAGGAAAAAATTGAAAAGTTACGAAGCGTAAAGACTGTCAGAATAAATTTTAGTACACTTCTAAGAACAAGCAAAAATTTTTAGGGGCTTCGCTCTGGATGAATCATTTTTATCTTATATTTGTCTTCTAAACAGCTAAAGCTTGAGAGACATGAAAAATATGTCAAGATTTTCTAAAACTTCCCGCAACATTATTGATTTTCTATTGCAGTGCACTAGAATAGGTTATAAAACAAATTAGAAAAATTTTTTTAAAGTCGAGCTCAAATGAAACGTTGAGAAATCATTTGTATGGCTATTTTAGATTATAGTTTTGTACATGATTAAGATTAAGTGAATTTTTTCTTTAGTGTAAAGAGCACGTCAAGAAACGCAAAAATATTATCATTTTTTCCCAGTTCTTAGTATTTATCGAGATATCTCACCTCAACATTTTCCCCTTTCCTATGTTTGGAAGGCTAGCAGACTGGACAATCAGAACCAAGTCGAATACTTAATGCGGAAGGAGCTCTGCCTGAGGAACATGTCAGAAATTTTAAAAATTGCTCTGAAAATAATTAGTTCTTTAAACAAAATACTCATTAAATTATAAGTCCTTTCCTCTAAATTTCACTCTTACTCTCCGAATAGTAAGCTCGGCAATGTCTGCAGTTTTTATCCTTATCGCAGAAATTTACTTGCAGCTGTCTTTTAAGAAAAGAAAATGGCAAGCATTTATTATGATTTATTTTAGTTTTAAATGAAATAAACTTATCCTGTCATTCTTAATAAAAAAGATCGATATGTCGATTGAAAAGAAATAAGTAAAACTTTTTTGAAGCTACGAATTCAATGAGTGAGATTAATCACGTCAATCAGTATTTAGTCTAATACACGAACTAAAAAACATTTGTTAACTCGAACAATTAAATAAGCAAATGCAAACAATGTGGTCACCTATAAAACTGTGATACACGAAAAATATTGGATCATTAGGCGCAACCCTGAGTTCAACCATGTGGCCACCAATCCATAAATGAGCACCGCCATGCACGAGTTCAAAAAATGGATTGACGCAATAGACAAAATCGCGGAAATACGAGTTTCTGCGCATCAGCTCATCAATATCGCTTTGTCTAACTAAACCGCTAAAGGGCATGACTCCTGCCAAAACAATCCTCAATTAGAAGTAAAATTTTTCATAGCACCTACTTTTAGCTTTTTTGAAAGCTATAAATGCGCGAATCCTGGATTGCTCTAGAAGCTTTTGACAAAACTATTACTCGTACCATAAATCTGGCCTGTATGCATAATTTTCTGAAGATTATGTGCCCGTATGCATACGTGTCTTGTTGTCCTTTTATTGTGCCTTTATTTGTACATTAAATTACATATTTAAGCAACCGATTCAATAATCTTTGACCAAGTATTTCCGCATCCAGTCCATAAAGTAGTAAAAATATTCTACAATTTATTTTGACCAATCAGCTCAACCTGTAAAATGAAGTATCCCCGAACGTAGTTGCATCTTTCATTATAAAGCATCTATAATTTTTTTGATAGTATTTAATGTCACCAGACGAAAAATAAGAATTTGTGGGTAAACTAAGTTTATTCGCTCTTACAAATAAGCACAATCGAAGCAATTTTTTCGTAAATTACCTAGATTCCTGGTGATTTTCCAGTATCTCGACAATTGACCTACTCTGACGTCGTACACTGTTGTCCAATTAGAAAAAGGTCCTTCCACAACGTCGCCATACCCATTACCAAAAAACAAATCCGACCACACGATCGAGTCTCTAGGATCCGGCAAGGGTTCGTCTAGAGTTGTGTCCCAATAAGGTATTCCCATACTAGATTCAATAGTCCTTAGCGACACCTCGAAGCCTTTCAGCAATTCGCGGTGAAAAGGCAAAAACGAGGCACAATAATGAGCTTCCGGTGAATATTCGGGCGTATGATGCTTGATGATCAAATCGTATTTACTTATACCATCCACTAATTCTACCTTGAGCCTAATTTTCATGAATAAAAAAATCTTTATGCTGTGAAATTCCGCGAAAAAGTTATTTTAGTTAGTAGCATCAAGTAAAATACGATATTGTTTGCATTTGTATGTTTTGGAATGCAGTTTACCGCAATTAAGTTCGATTGATGCAGAAGAAATTACAGTAATGCGCGATTAGAAAAAGTGAACAGGATTGAAATGCAAATCACAAATGTTAGCCGGTGCTTAAATTTAACCTTTTATTAATTTTTGACCTACCTAATGTTTATGTTACAACAAAGTGCAAATACTAGCTTACTTTCAATAGCAGCGTGAATGACAAGCCAAAAAAATTGATTTAAGCTTTGTTTATTAATCAGTAATGATTGCGATATTGGATATGAAGTTTCATTCATATTATCTTAGGAAAACGAATTTCGGGCTAGCATATTACATTGATACGCATTTATGCTTTTTTCAGCTATGAAAATGTTTAAGGAAATATAAGAGAACTGTGAGCAAAAGGATTGCCTTAATTAAAATTGCATCAGCACTATTTAATAAAATTGCATGTGTTTTTATTTAAAAAATGAGTTTTTAAAATGTACCTGTTCAAAGCTCGGTGATATTTTGATCTTTCGTCATCAGTTAGGGCACGAATCTCCTTTCTTGTAACTTTTCCAGCCTACAAATAATTATAAAGTTAACAACATAGAATGCGTCGAATAAACTCTCTGCTTTGAACGAAAAGATTTAAATATTCGCATCATCATTATTCTATCGAAGCAGTAATATTGGTTGAACTTTATGTGCACAAAATAAAGACCACTAGGTGCAACTTAAAAACGTGCAATTCTTTACTTCACTCAGCTTTAATGTCATAGAAAAAGAATTTAAGTGCTAAAACCGAAAGTATCGCAACTCTAGTTTTATAAGTTTTAGTCACAATCATACCTTCTGAATATGTAAATGTATATATAGTTATGTGAGATGTCATTGAAAATGTCTATTTATACATAAAAATATCCATACGGCTGGCAAAAATTTAAGATTTATCACAAGTGGGTACTTTATTTGCTAGCATGATAGTTTCATTCTTATTATTCCTTTTCAGAACTAATGCGTTCTCATCTCATTAATTTCTAAGCATGATATTTATGAAAGCAGCGATGGTGTCAAGTCAATGTTCATTTAGCCTATTTCTGACTTCAGAGTGCAAAAAATTTTCAGAAGAAGAAATATCATATCAATAATAGGTACAATGAGCTGAAAAACAGAGATTTCGAAATGAAAAATTCCTATAAAAAGCATAATTAAATATGCACGTTCATGATTCAAGCGGACATAGTGGGATTGGAATACATGTGGTCAACAGTAATTTCGCTCGTGTCCCAAGATTCCGACCGTCCCAACACTCCCACCATCTCAGCATTCCCACCGTCCCAACATTCCCACCGCGAAGTAGCAACATTCCGAACGCGAGTCCCAACTCTCAACATTCCCATCATCCCATCCTTCCCACCGCGGATCCCAACATTCCCACTACAGATCCCAACATTCCCACCATCCAAACATTCACATTTTCACCGTCCCAACATTCCCACCGTTCCAACATTCCCACCGTCCCAACATTCCCACCACGAGTCTCAACCAGACATGCTTATAGGAAAAGGGGAGGTTTGGGAGTCTAGACCATACGTGGGCAGCAAGAAAATTCTGGGGGGGGGTGGTGCTAGATTTTTTGAAGGTAAAAAAATGGCCTTAAAAATGGTGGTATGGCGAAAAAACACCATTTTTCGACGTTTCTCATCAAGCACTATCCATTGGCATCGAAAAATTGCGAAAAAAACGAAAAAAATTTCAAACATTGAATTCTGGGGGTATTTTGATTTCTGGGGGAGGGGGTATTTTGGTTTCTGGGGGTGCATCCCCCAAATCCCCCCACGCCCAGGTGTGGTCTAGACCCCAATCTCTTCAAAAATGACACTTTTATAGTCACTTTGAATTTTTTATAAAAACCTCAAAGTTAAATGAAACGGACTATATCTATAGTCTGTTTCACGCAATCTATAGTCTGTTTCACGCAAGTTGACAGATTGCGATTATAGCATTGATTTGATATATGATTATAGTAATCTGTCGGCTTACTACGGGTAAAAATTCTTACAATTTATGCCCAAAGATATGTGAAACAGACTATAGTCCATGTCCGTATTTCACGAAATCTTGTGCATGAATTTGGGATATCTGCTACGTTCTAGGGAGTGTAAATTTAAGGAGTTAATCTGCCGCTTATCGACACCCGTTGTGGGAGAATGTTGGGACGGTGGCAATGTTGGAACTAGCGCTGGGAATATTGGGACGACGGGACTGTTGGGACGGTGGCAATGCTGGAACGGTGGAAAAGTTGGAACTTGCTGTGGGAATGTTGAGACTCGCGGTGGGAATGCTGGGATGGTGGGCATGTTGAAACCATAGATGCATGGCCGGTCTAGAGGGTGGAAAATTGAGCTTTTCTTGGGCCAGAATGACGCTAAAACCTAGTATAAATTCTGAAATAGCGTAAAAACCAAATTAATCTGCAGTTTTTGGTCAATTGTATGCACTTTTACAGCAAATATTCGCAAGTGATTCTAGTGGCACGGTTTTTTTACCGTTGGTGGAAATGCTAATACTTGCAGTGGGAATGTTGGGACGATGGGAATATCGGTACAGTGAGAATGTTGGGATGGTGGGAGTGTTGGGAATATGCCGTGATTTCGAAGGCTCAGGAAGGCAAGTAAATGCGCGCGGAGGTTTGAGTCATGTCAAAAGAATTCTATTAAGAAACAAGACTAAGTTAAGACCAATAACATATAAAAAATCGAATTCATTTCGTGGTGAAGGTATCAAATAACTAATGCGTCTTGCACAAATAAATCTTTCATGAATAATCTACAAACATATTTTTTATTATAGACTATTCTAATTTTTAATCTTATCTTAGTCTTCTAACTGAGCTAGCTCTTAGTGCTTCTTTTGACACAAATTTTCTCTCAAAAAATCAAAAGAATGTTTTTGAAAAAATAAGCGAAATAAGAAAGCAAAATCAAATTTTTAGTCACGAATACACTATGTGATGAATAATATTCTATTTCACTTTTTTTTGATTTGATCTGAACTCTCTTACATCAACTTACCGTCTAACCGATGATTATAGTCTGTTTCACACAAGTTCGGTCATAAATTTTAAAACTGTCTCCGACAACAAGCTGACAGATTGTGATCATAGCATTGATCTGATATATAATTATCGTTCGTAACCCTCGGCTTACTGTCATGAAAATTCTCGAAATTCGTGCATGAAGTTATGTGAAACGGACTATAATTGCTTGACACTAACAAATTATTTCTCAAGATTATTGTGTTTGTGTAAAGAAAAACTATAACTTGAAAACGTTTTGATTCTTTGTTGGTAGATTCTGTTAACTGAGCAAAGGCCTGATCAAGCAGAAGTAAGAAATTTGGTTGAATGGGGATGATTTAATCATATTGTATTCAGTCGATTGCTTGACTATCGCGTCCTGTCGTCGATACTTTTTACAACAGTATTATTTTGAAGAAATTATAAACTTCTCATTATTTTATTACGAATTGAAATTGAAAATCTGCAAAAAAATAAACTGGGCACAATTCTTAATGTACCTACTTTCCCGATTCCGATTCTGTGACTTTTAGGCAAATTAGGATTAAGCGTGAATGTAACTGCATGAAAATTCCAGGGAATCTGCCCCAAAAATTTTCTTAAGCGGCTTTTTAGCTTAAAAACGCTGGGCACGTCAAAAACAGATTTTTACATTTTTGACGATACCTTCTATTCAGAACAGCCCATACATAGGAAGGAACAATGTCATTGAAAAAGTAGTGTATTTAACGACGCACGGTCACAGAACTGACAAATTGACTCTAAGTTCTACAGAATTAGTGCATTTCGACCCGATCATCAACAAGACAATGTTTGAAATAGCAAACTTATCAGCTTTATTTAGATTGGTAATTATGTTGGCGCTTTTGCCGAATTTTGAATAGGATTCAGCAACCATTCTAGTGTCGAAACCAGATATGAATGTGGGGGTTTGGGAAAAACAATGCAAAAATAACGGTCAAAAAAGATTAAAGTAAAACATTTCTTCAAAAATGCTTGAAATTGGTCAGAAATGGTAGATTAATGTGAATTTAACACTATTTTAGCGTTTATACCAGTTTTTAGGGCACTTCTGGCTTAAAGCGCTCTAGGGATGACCCCTCCAGATCGACTGACCCTCAGATCGACCACGCTGTGCATCTGTGGTCGAAACCCCCAAACCCACTAGAACAGACTGCAAATTTGCGCATAGTTGTACATATATTGAAATTGTCTTATGCGCTGTGCTGTAGCCAGCGAAGCTTTCAAATTACTACTTACTATTTCTGTAGTAAGCAAAGGCTTGAATATTATCTTACTCTCTCATTTATCATGTCGTTTATATTCTGCCATTCACGTTGTCTCTTTGTCCTAGAAATATCTCCTCCTTTCAACGTAGACGAAGTATTAAGAGCGATGGATTCGTTGGGGCGAAACGTCAGCATTAATTTTTTGCACGATTCTATCATGTGGCACATGCATACCGAATCCTTACAACGCCACACTTCCGAAATCCAGTCCCACTGAGCCGGAGTTAAATTCTTTGGTTTATAGGCGGCTTTCGAGGTGGATCTGGCTAAGCTGTCCAAAAACTCCCGGTTCCATTTCATATGACCTTTGCAGTGAGTCATAATTAATTCGTCCGCGAATCGATTTTTTATATTCGAGTTAGCCTTTAAAACATCGTCGTAGCACTTTCTTATTCGATGTTTTTCGTCCGTGAGTGTCAAGCAAGGACAAAAAAAGCACAAAAAAGTCGCACAGGCAATAAAGCTGAATTCCGAATTCGGTCGCATGTCCGATCAATGATACGATTCAAATGAGGAAAGCTATATTTACAAAAGTGTGGTTGCTTGCGGTGGCACAGGGATGACATTGACCCTGAGCCGACTTTAAATACGGCACTAAAAATTCTTTGGGCTACTTACGCACGTAGCTACCAAAATATTTTTTTCGTTAGTCAATAACCACCTAAGGACATGTGTGGTGGGCAGTTCACCGTTTCAAATCCGGTCGTAAGCAATTAATAGGTCGCTCCAACATGTTGTTGTCTTTTCAAAACTGATTTTGCACACTTCGCGCACAAATCTACTGAATGCAGATCGTAAATAGTTTTTCAATCAACATTCGCAATTTACAGTTTTTGTTATTATTTTTACAGCAAGCATGATGCCCGGAGAAATGAAAAATCGGTGACTTGCGCCCCGAAAATAAAAACACCAGTTGCGTGTTTATGTGAAAAGTTTTATTGTGAATCGTTCACCATGGCTATTTACCCACATTTTCCAACACCAACACGTACGAGGAGAATTGCAACTGGTTTCGATTATACCTTGTCCTGGCGCGTTCTCAAAGCAAAATTAGCTTTTTTATTCCAGCTGGCGAGGGATTAAATCCTTTATTGTAGTGCTACACAACCAAAGGTCCTAAGCTTTAGTTTGAGCAAGAAAACCTATTAGTTTCTGATAAATCTGCATTGACAAATGTGTACCAACCAACACACTTGTTGGTAAACAAACAACGACCTTGATTAAGACGTAAATAGCGAACCAGTCATTTTGACATTAAAAAATTTGGAAAAAATGAAATTGGAGATTACCGCAAGGAAAGTGAAATTTTGATAAGTTCGGAAAATTCCAACCATCGATGCGCACGTATGCATGCATAAATAACTGTGATGTTTTTACCGCACTAGCTGTTGCATAACTATTCATCACCAAACATGCACATGAGGCAGGAGTTGCGGGTTTAGACGATGAAAATGGGCGTAGGGGATTCAGAGGTTTAAAATCCTCGAATCTAAAGTACTTCCGTAGATTCCAATAAAGTCAAGAATTATATGTTCAGCATGTTTTCCGCAAATTTTGATAGTTTTGCCCCACCCATACCCCGAGAATGTGGTTGCAGCCCATACATTGTTTTAGACGGCCAGGAGGACAAAAATGTTTGGGGGGCATGCAAAAGTATAGTCAACGTTAAAGTATATACCATTGTTCGGCGACGCTCAATGAGAACAATGGCGAGGTTGGACGAAGGTCGGCGCATGTCAATAAATGAGAACAAAAGAAACTGGCAGGGCCGTGCTTAGAGGTTTAGCGGCCTGGGCGAAACTTATTTTGGCGGCCCCCATAATTTTTAAAACTGGTATTGTATGCATCATAATTATCACTTATGTATTTATTTCCTTTACATATGTACCTATATAATCGCAGTTAGCATCTTACTGTAAATTTACTAACAAAATATTGTGCAACATTATTTTTAGTAGGTTAGGTATCGTATGTTTTTTCTCAAATAATTTACCTATTTCGTGAATGATGACGTGCTTTATTACAAAATAAATTGCCTAGCTTTCTGAGCGGCAAACTGGTCAATCAATTGCAAAAAATCTAACGAAGATGATAAATCCTTTTCAATTGAAATAATCGCTAGTGCACTTAGACGAGAATCAGTCATAGTTGACCGCAAATATGCTTTTATTATTTTCAGTTCCGAGAAGGAACGTTCTGCTGAGGCCACAGCAATAGGTAGTGTAAGTAAAATTCTGAAATAAATTATAAGGTTTGGTAAAACATCCTGGAAGCCATTTGATAGATATTAAAGAGTAGCTAGTGGCGAAGTTAATTCATTTGGATTTGATCGAGCAAGAACTTTTAGCTCTGTGTACATGTTTGGTCCATCAAGATCATCCAGAAACGCAGCTAACTGTGTGCATGACTTGAGCAATTCATCATCTTCCCATGTTTTTGAAGCTGGTATTCGTGGTTAGTAGTGCTCAATGAGAAACCTTGAAAACGGTTTTTCTTAGCCATACTATCATTTTTAAGACCATTTTTTGACCTCTAAAAAACCTTGCACCCTTCCCGGGATTTTGTTGCTGCCCACATATGCTGCGGGGGTCTTAAGCCTGATTTATACTTCACGCGGCGAGCGAAGCGGCGAGAAATTGCCGCAACGGCCGCCGCAGAAATTTCGCGCAAACCCATTTATACTTCGGGCTGCGGCGCGGCAGCCGGCGAATTATTCGCCGCCGCAATTTGATTTATACTTCACGCGGCCGCCGCGCCGCGGACTGATTCGCAAAAGTCTAGATTTTTTCGTCGCTTTCCAATTTATACTTCTGCCGCGCCGCAAGGAGTCAAAATTGTCATTTTTAGCTTTTTCTGCCATTTTTTCGCCGGGCCGCAAAAGTCAAAAAGCCCATTGCTCTTGCGAATGCTAATGAGGTTTCGAGCCGAGTGTCGACGTCGAATCATTTTGAATTTTAATGAGGTATCGATTTACGCAATATTCTGCAGCAGTTCGCAAGAAGTATAAACGCATTGCGCGAAGCGGCTGCGAGGCGGCGGTGAGGTGCCACCTTGTCGCTGGTTTTTTTGTCCACGCGGCGAGCTCGCTGCGTGAAGTATAAATGCACGACGCGTCGCGGCAAGCGGATTTTGCCGCAGAATATTCGCGTAGGGTCGACTAATTTTTGGGCATACTGTGGCCGCAAAACCCCTTTGCGGCGCGGTTCGCGTGAAGTATAAATCAGGCTTAAGGTGGCGCGGTCAAGCGTTCCCTGCGGGTCCGGGACAGAGTCCCTAAAAATTTTGTAAAAAAGCATTTTAATGTCAAATAGTAACGTTAAAATTTTCGCAAAAACGGCCGAATTTCGGTCCTGAATGGAGCCCAAAAACACTTAAAATTGATGAACTCTTACATTGCACAAAACTTCTGAGCTGAAATGCATTTTTTGACCTCTGCTAATTACATAGCGTAGCAACGGGTCGCTGCCAATAAGATATAGAAAAATGTATAAATTGAAATTTTTGTTCTTACCCTTTTCAGGCCCATTTGTGGCCTTCTTATTAAGAAGATGCAGTTCAGAAAACAGGAAATGCACAAAAACATAAGAAAATTTGGCTATTTCTTTCATTTAAAATAGGATTGTGTCCTTGTAAAGAAAGACAAACAAAGCAAAGAATAGACAAACTGGTACACAATATTTTTCGCACTTTTAGTTTTATGCTCAACAAGCATGCGCACTTTCATTCAATGAACAAATAGTGCATTAAATTTCTAGTGATGTGAAGTGCTAGATTATTTCAGCTGATTCAAGCATTTAAATTTATTTGATCTATGACTCGGTGCAAAGCGCCGGAATATTTTGACATTTTAGCCTTTTCGAACTCAATTTTCTGGACACACATTATTGCAACAGAAAAATCAACAATTTGTCTGAAAAATGAGAACAAGTATAGCTCAGACAGCGTTCTCTTAAAAATGCAAGTAAAGATTTTCTACTGACTGTCTGTGTTTGCATTAGAACGTCGAAAAATCGATCCTTTTGAACGTATGTATCGAATTATTGTAAGAGGGCCGCCAAAAAATGAATTCTATACGGCATGCACCACAACTTTTTTAGCGGCCCATAATTTTGGCGGCCCTGTGCGGCTGCACAGTTCGCACCCCCCTAGGCACGGCTATGGAAACTGGGTCGCGCATCCGCGATTCGGGCAAGTTTAGCATTCGATTTTAAACTTCGAATTTGCAAAATCATCGATTTTGAATGTTATATTCAAATTCAGCGCATTTTTTGCAGCAAGATGATATAAAATTTAATTGAAAAATATGAATTTCTAAAAATCACTTTTTATTTATGTACGCACTCAGAACTAATTAATCAAAATTGTTTCACGGACAGAATGTAATAAAAATCCTTTGAAAACATTTTTATTTCAACTTAGAGACTCTAAATTTGTTATAGATAATTTAAATTTTAACTAAAGCAGAAAAGAATATGGTTTCACCTTGAGGTAGACATCATATAATGTGTCAGACGCTTTTTCTAGATAATCACTTCATATTTAAAAAATTTAATTCAAGTTGTCAATCTAAACTTGATCTTTCAGTGTCTAACTCCTTCAAGAAATTCTTAAAGATAAAAGTTCTTGATTTACGCCAAGAAAATCTATCAGAAAAGACAACAAGCGCAACATGCAAGTTATGTATGTGAATAAAAAGTGATTTTTAAACTTCATATTTTTCAATTAAATTTTATATCATCTTACTGGAAAAAATGCGTTGAATTTGAAGGTAACATTCACAATCGATGATTTTGCAAATTTGAAGTTTAAAATCGAATGCTAAACTTGCCCGAATCGCGGATGCGCGACCCAATTTCTTTTGTTCTGATTTATTGACATGCGCCGACCTTCGTCCAACCTCGCCATTGTTCTCATTGAGCGTCGCCGAACAATGGTATATACTTTAACGTTGACTATACTTCTGCACCCCCCCCAAAATCGTCTTTAGCCCAATTTATTTGACTAAAATGACTATAAGTCATTTACAAGTAAGCTTTATCCTATTTCCTGCAACAGTCATCATGGCCACACGTGGGCATGAGGGCCTGGCTGGCTCCCAGAATTTGGTGGACCCAACTACCAAAAATCGATAGATCCCTAGAATTAAATTCTTGGTGCTATTTTTGGCAATTTTGCTCAATCGGACCCCCAGAATTCAGCTGCTGCCCATGTCGATCATGACCATACATGATCTTGGATAGGGGGCTCAGAAGTGTCAAATTTTTAGCGCTTAGCGCCACAAACTCCTTTTTTCACTGTATTTTATTCAATTTATTCGACTTTTTTTATTTTTTTTTCGAAATTTTTATATGTTTTTTTGCTTTAGAAAGATAGAGCATCGTCAGGAACGCCGAGAAACGGTGTGTACCTACCATTTCTGGGTCCGAAAAAGGCACTTTATAATTTCATTTTCAACTTCCCCAGAATTCCCATGCTGTGCATGTATGATCATGACCATACATGAGCAGCAGTCAAATTATGGGGTTCAGGGTCGTGTAAAACCGGCAAAAATCATAGAAAACATGCCAAAGATTCAATTCTAGGAGCTCTATCGTTTTTTGGGGGGTCTACCGGATTCTCGGTAGGCGGATCTACTCTAAAGCCTCCAAATCTCCCACACCCATGTGTGATCATGACCATAGCTGGGCAGCACCAAAATTCTTGGAGGAGTTTGCAAGATTTTTCAAAGGTCAAAAAATGGTCCTAAAAATGGTGGTATGGCGAAAAAACAACAGTTCAACAGTTCTCATCGAGCACTATCTATTGGCATCAAAAAATTGGGGAAAAAACAAAAAATTCTAAAAATTGAATTCTGGGGTCATTTTGGTTTCTGGAGGGTAATCGGCCTTCTGGGGGCGCATATCCCCCGAACACCCCCACGCCCACTGTGATCATGACCCTTAGGCTCTCTTTTATTTTTCTGAATAATAATTTCAGTTTATTGTATCCTGTTTAAAAAATAAGTCGTGTGGTGCATGATGTATATATATTATTGTTTTTATGACAGCCCATATCATTGTTTCATTGCGATTCGAAGGCTTTTTCAGTTTGGGTCGATTAAACAATCAATTTTCTTATTGTAAATTTTATTCGATTCTACTCAGAAAAAATTGTTTTTCAATGCCAGCGGATTGCTCTATGCGCTTTACCTGTGACTTCCACAACACGTTACGGTACGTCGCATCAATTACGATAATTGTTGGCACAACTGGTTGTTTATGTCATAAACTTATAATTGTATACCACCAGCTATTGCATTTTTATACCATTTACATACTGAAATTACACAAATAAATACTCAAAAATTAGCTACATGAAATCATCAATTAATTATACAACTGACTGACTTTTATTATAAATGATACTATAAATAAATTCATGCGCATATGTAGAAATAAATAAACGAATAGCTACAAATAAAGAGAGAATAAGTTTGAAGATTCGTTCCTCTTACAGTGGAATGCAAATGAGAAACCATCGAAGGTCAACAGCCAGTAATAAAAGCTAATTTAAGACATTTCCTGAAAAATTCATTTAAATTGAACATTAGTAATCGAAGTAATTAATTAATTAATTGATGAATTAATTAAGTAATTAATCATCAATAATCCATTTATTAAATATCAAAATGAAAATCGCAATCATTCCTTTCACTCCTTAGATCAGAATAGAAGGTAACGTCCCGGGTGACCGACAGTCCCGGGTGACCGACAGTCCCGGGTCACCGACAAATAGTATAAAAATAGATCTGTCAATCAAAAAATTCCCGAGTGACCGACAGTACCTACTGGCCGACTGTTCCGAGTGGCCGACAGTCCCGGGTGGCCGACTGTACGGGTGGCCGACAGTTCCGGGTGGCCGACTGTACCGGATGGCCGACAGTCCCGAGTGGCCGACTGTGCCGGCTGGCCGAAAGTCCCGGGTGGCCGACACTGTACCGGGTGATCGATAGATAGCATAAAAATTCCCAAATGACCCGGTTGTACTATTACTATGAATATATGTACGTACGTATGTATGTATGCACTTACATTTTTCGAAATCGAAATACATAATTTTTTCATTCTCTAAGAATAGCAATAAAGTTTTCACTGGCATAAATGTGAATATAAACTTATTACATGTACATATTGTATATAAACTTATTAAATGTACATATTTAATGTAAACTATCAAAAGTAAAAGTTTCGTATCAAAGATTCATTTTTGTCACAATAAGTTTAAGTAGGATAGCACTAAACAATAAGTTTAAGTACATAGAATAGCACTAATTTAGTTTAAGTAGGATAGCACTAAATAAGTTTAAGTAGGATTGCACTAAACAATAAGTTTGAGTAGGATAGCCACAATAAGTTTAAGTAGGATAGCACTAAAATATTACGCATTGTAAATAATAGGCCTTTTTTACAAAATCCTGCATGTTTTAAATTTGCTATGAATTCATATGAGCAATGTTATCGCATTAATAAAACTATTTATGTGCATAAATAGGTACCTACTTGAGAAAGCATTAATTCCGAAATCATTAGTCAGTTAGGAATTTTTATGACAAACCTATTATTATACCACTTGTCGGTCAACCGGGACTGTCGACCACCCGGTACAGTCGGCCAACCGGGACTGTCGGCCAGCCGGTACAGTCGGCCACTCGGGACTATCGGCTACCCGGTATAGCCGGCCACCCGGGACTGTCGGCCAGACGGGAATTTTTTGATTGACAGATCTATTTTTAAAACCATTTGTCGGTCACCCGGGACTATCGGTTACCCGGGACTGTCGGTCACCCGGGACTGTCGGTCACCCGGGACACAATCGAATAGAAGAACGATGACTCTTACTTTTTATGAATAATTTAACAGGATATGATCAGCATATCGTAGCGATCGCATATTCAAATAAATATTAGCTCTTGAATCGTTTTCGATTCATAATTCTGCACATCAAAAATGCTGCCTTTTATGCGATGATTTTGTTAGCTTCAACTTTTCCCCAAATTTGGTCATTTGCTGTCTTAATCCTTTGCGGAAATTTCTTTGCAGTGATGTGTACATAGGTGCAACAAAACAGGCAAAGCAAGCTCCTCTTATTGTGCAAACGAAGACTCGAAACATCAAATCAGGCATTCCAAAACTCCCTTCAATTTGACATTTACATTTCTAATTTGTTGCTTCTGTTGATTAGTTGGAGCTTCTATCTTAAAATTGGCGGCTGACTGTATTGGATATCACATAGTTTTTACTTTACTGTACAAGAAAACGAGAATGAATACATACGTACATCTTTTTCGCACCCTAAATAGCGTTCGCACAATTTCAAAATCTAATTATATCATGCGATCATTTCCGCCCGACTTTATTGCTCCGTTGGGTCCACTGACATACACGTTCTCAACGAAAAAGGAACTCGGAATCGAATTCCGGGCAGATTAAGCTGAAAACAATACTGGATAATTTATGCCAAAATACTATCCCGACGCTGCATCACAATAAATGATTTATTTGGAAGAAAAAACAATTTCGGAGAAAAAGGTTCATTGCTGCCTCTAGGGAAATTAGTGCCTTGAGCTACAAACGTTCAACTTTTATTATGATAGCCTCGGTAAGGTGCTGATTAGAGAAACGTTTTTGTTTTCTTCTTCTTATTTCAGATGTGCCCCAGCTTTCGAATTCATTTTATTTCTAGATTACGCCGATCAAACTATGTATTCTGCCGATTATTGAAGAGAATTGACAAATAAAGTCAACGTTGGACTCAATTATTCAATAAATTACGCAATGTTGCTGGAAAAGCAGAGGAATCCTCTGGAATCGGACGAAACCGACGAAGACGAACCAAGGGGTTGGAAAAAAGTAATTTGACACTTGTATTTTTAAGATTCGTTAAAATCTTTTTGTTTTAATGAGAGTCAAAAACACCTATTGTTCAATAATAAGTGAATATTAAAATTACAGAGATGTGCTTTTTACAACAAAAGATTTAAAGTTTCTCTGAAAAAGAATAAGAAACTACAGTCTAATTTTTTTAATTAACGGTGAAGAAACCTCCAAACCACTCTGTTACGGAACAACCGAAAAATCAAATAAAGTTTTCCATGACATTATGCAAATTCATGTGTGCAAGTTTCCTTAAAACCAAGTACGCCTTGCTCATTGCCTTATATTCAAGTTTGACTAGACTCACGCAATACGACATTCGACAAAGCTCAAACGTTAAGCAAAGTGCTTTCGTTAAAAATCATTTTGCTTAATCAAAGAAAAATCGGATTTATTACTTATTCTACATAGTTCTTACTATAGAAGTAATTTCACTCAATAAAACCTCGTACATGCATGAAATTTAAATGCCACATTCAATATTAATGTTTTCGCTTAATTTGAACCATTTTTTAAAATTATTTAAAAATTATTTTTAAAATTATTAATATTATTATTATTATTATTATTATCATTATCATTATTATTATTGTTATTATTGTTATTGTTATTATTATTATTATTATTATTATTGTTATTACTATTATTATTATTATTATTATTATTATTATTATTATTATTATTATTATTATTATTATTATTATTATTATTATTATTATTATTATTATTATTAAAACTATTACAATCCTTTTAAAACATTCGATTCAACAATCGTCATTGGATTTTATACTGCTGTTTTCTGAAGTTTTTTCATTATTAGGACAAAAATAGAATATAAACGGAAGTGGCGACGAATTTACAGTTGAATATCCGTAATCCGTTATCCAATCAAAACTAAATTATTTAGAACAATTTAATCGACGATTGCATAATTGAGAAGTATACACCTACGGTTGAAAGGCTTAAGTGTCTTTATTTTGCCGAAAAGCTAGTTTTGCGAAATCGCTTTACCTTACATAAAACAGGAGCAAACGAGATCAAACTTGGCCTGCTGTTGTCGGTACTGTCCAGGGTGGCCGTCCGTCCTACGTGGCCGTCCGTCCAGCCTGGCCGCCCGTCCAGGGTGGCCGTCTTCGTCTTGGTCACATTTTTCTAGGATGGCCGTCCGTCCTATATGGCCGCCTGTCCAGCCTGGCCGCCAGTCCAGGGTGGCCGCTTTAATTGGCTAGATAGCCTAACCGCTCTAACGTTTCTTCGACCATCCCAACTCACCGACTGTCCCGATCTCCCTAAAAGGAATAAAACAGATCATTTTCAGATTACCCTAATTCCATTTCTCCGACCGTCTCGATTGTCCGACTCATTGTATGATAATTGCTTTTGCAAATGGCTTAAGGGCAGTTTTTAGATTCGTTTTAGTGAGTACCAAAAACTAATAGGACTTATTTAATGTATAAATTATTACGCTATTATTCTTGCTTATCCAAAAAGTTCTTATTTACTTATTTAGATAAGTTGTAAGTGGCATTTTCAAGCTACAAAACTACTCTGATGCAGTGAAAGACGTATTGTGAATAGTTGTAACAAATTTCGCCTTCCTAAAATCATTCACGCTTTTAGGCAGCTACCTCACAACAAAAGCAAAATACCTGAATAAGACAGAAAATATGCTTTTTGCTGAAGGAAACACCCAGCGCACACATTTCGTTTGACAAGAGCATGATAAAATAAAAAAGACGCACACAAACGAGATACTTTTCTTAATGTGCAAGATGCATATTAATTAGGTTCCTTTTCTAAAACAGATAACGTCAGTACATGGTACTGATTTTATTAATACTGAAGTAAATATTGTTCCAATATTACGTATTTAAAATATAAAGTAAATATAGCATAGACGGACGGCCACTCTGGACAGTAAAATTAAGCCACATTTTACTGTGGACGGCCATCCTGGATGAGCGGCCAGCATGGATGGACGGCCATGCTGGATGGGCGGCCACCCTAGAAAATTCACGCCGTAATTTGGCGCTCGTACAGCATGGGACGGCCACACTGAATGGACGGCCAGGCTGGACGGACGGCCAAGCTGGGCGGGTGGCCACCTTAGACGGACGACCACCCTGTACACAATCCTGTTGTCTTCCTAGACACATTAAGAGCCAGAATTATTTCTGTTTTCTTCATCTTTTTTCCGAAGAATGAAAATAACTTTACTCGAGTAAATAACGTTTAATACAGTCCTGCATTCTAGTCATTCAAAGCATTTACATTGTAGAAAAAGTACCTATTTAATTAATTTTAAAAACATTTTTCTAAAGGAAATAGCAATACAAATCCTGCATTTTTCACCATTTTTAGCGCATAAAACTAATCGTCATTCACGTCGCTCTGCTAATGACTGCATTGATTTATGCTGCTCTTGGCAGCACCATATTCGTCAGCGTTGAAATGCCGTACGAGCAAGAGATTCGGTTCAAAAGTATTACTAATATTCTAAAATTAAGGCACACGTTAGCCGAATATGTCATAGAACAAAAGTCCAGACCGGGCATTACTGAGCACGAATTCAAAAGGCTGTCGGGTAAAAAATTGGAAGAGTTCGCCAAGACTTTGTACACGGCGTACAAAAAAGAATTTGTGAAGTATAAACATTTGGAAGAGGCGATAGAGAGGGAGAAGTCGATGAGAATTTCTTCATTAGACCAATCGTCGATTTTTGTTGAAGTTGCGTCGTCAGAATCTGGAGCAATTTCGACGGTGAATCTTTTTGAAAATCAATCCATTTTCAGATATTCGGATGATTCCAATACTAAAATTGTCCAAAATAAAATCAGACCGGAGAATGACGAGACGCAGTTCGCAGCGCTTAATAACGAGACTGGCGTCTGGCACTGGCACTCCGCCTTCATGTTTTGCGTTACCACTATGAGCACTATAGGTTAGCTTATTTGTTGCATTTTCAGGTATTATTTTCACACCTTTTTCTATTCATTTTTCCTTTTTTGTCGTCTTATTTACAATCGGTTTGTTTGTACCCGTAATCTAATGTTTCATTCTCATTATTTGTTGTTTTTCGGGAGAATATAAGACAAGTTCTTATTTTAATTTTTAGTCATAAAAATTATACTACGACTTCCCTTTATTTCCATAGGGTGGGGTGAGGGGTATTACCCCTACCTCAGAGTCCAACTTTCGAGTTTCTGTCAGACGATTTTAAACTATCAAACATTTTCTGCATTATTTTTGGGGACGAAAGTAGCAAAGATGTTTGTCATGAAATGCCTCGAATGAAGTTAAAATGATCTAAAAAGTCTAAATTTGATTAATTATTATTTTTTTACTGATAATCAAAATTGGATAAAAAGCTTTATCAAATTCAGTCTTCCTTAATTAAATATTTCGTATAGGATGCTTTAATAATTTTCCACATTTGACTTGCAAAAAACAGGCTTGAACCCTAAATTTACTGGTCCCAAATTTCAGCATTTCCCTTGAACTCTTGACTTCAGGAAACTACGCCGACCTATACAACAATCAGTTTGAAAATTAAAACTGATTCGTCCAAATATTGACAGCTCTCTATAGCTGTATACTAAGACATGAAAATAAAAAATTAATAATTTTAATCAATTAACACAATACGGTAAAAAACGGTCATTTGGCGCAAATCATCCAATTAATTAATACTGTGAGTCACAAGATTGTTAAAAACGCTTGAAACAACACGAGTGTTAGCTTTTTTGAAAAAAATAAAATTCTGAAGGGTCTGCAACATTGTCATTGTGGACGGGGGTTACGCTTTGAACTTTCAACAAAAATGCTTTACCCTAATCGCTCTTTCATTACGTTTCGAATTATTGCCAAAACCAAGTCGTGTCTTTTTATCGTGCAAAATCATTTTCCTCATAAAAGCGTAAAATTCAGACCAAAATTTTGAACAATAAAAAGAATAAATAATACATTTTCTGAATGTTTCATATCGATAATTGAAAAGAATAATAACAAAATAAAATGCAAACAAATATAATGATATGACCTTCTCGAAATGATCATTCTGTAGGTGTATAAATATTCATGCAGGTTACGGTAATATCGTGCCACTGACATTACAAGGGCGTATAATTTGCATATTTTTTGCATTGTTCGGCACTCCACTTGCGATCATCACGATAGGCGATTTTGGGAAGTTTCTTTCCGAAATTATAGTACGATCGTACGGAGCATATAGGAAGATCAGAAGGCGTTTAATTGATATTTGTCTGTGTATTTCGAAAGAAAAGAGAATGAAAATGATTTTGTCCACGCCAGTCAATAACAATCCTGTGAACGAGGTACATATGAATTAAAGCTTATTTACAGGCACGTACCTGGCCAGGCTATCCGAATTTAGGGGACTCACAACTTTGAAGTCAGGAAGGCAAAAATAATGGTGTTTCTGAAATTTCTCAGTAAGCTCTGCATATTGGCGAAGGAAATAATTAAATTAGTAATTTTCAAAAAAATACACAGTAGATAATTTCTAAACATGTAAACATTATATCTAAGCTTGACACTGCAAGTGCTTGTTTTGTACTCAGTGGGGTACATACATTGTAAAGGAAAGCAATGTGGAAAATAATTTATTCTGCGTGGGGTGCCAGAGGATTTTGAGATTTTCATCAAGAATTTCTGATTTTTTCCTTCAGGGGAACCTTGATCAAAAATACTCGAACTTTCAAATTTTGGGAGACTAGTCCCCCTCCCCCACAGCTACGTGCCTGCTTATTTGCTTTCGATTTCTCCTGTTATCGCGTAATTTTGAAAATTTTGACATACTTTTTCAAGAAATAAGCAGATTTTGATTTCTAATCTGGTTTCATGTTTAATGTACAAACTTTAATAATTTCTGGTGCATTGATAATTAAAATGACGTAGCCGTGAAAAACAAAACGGTTCAAGACTTTCAAGAATGAAATTGATATTCTTTAAACCATTGTCATTGTTGTCAGTGGGAAAATTATTTAACGTTTGTGCAAGCAATCTATTGAAATATTCAGGACGACGATGTTTTTACGTATGAAGATATTCTATCTCGGCACGTTCAAGTACCCGTTGTGGTTGTTTTTGGCATCTTGGTTTTGTATATGGCTATGGGTGGATTTCTATTCCACTTTATCGAAGATTGGTCTTATATAGATGCCTTTTACTTTTGTTTTATCAGGTAATCTCTATTGCTAATTTTGAATCTTGGTTCTATTTCTGAAATGACCGTTTTTCCGAACTTTTCTACATATCATTGAGGAAAAAAGGATATAATATATGACTACTTGCTTCTACAAACATATCTGACAAGTTGTTTGAATTGATTAGTTGCTGTGTTGTATCCTGGATTTTCTGACTAGTCCGAAAAATCCGTCCATTATCCTTAAAATAGCGGTTTTTGCCGTCTTTTGACAAATAGAATTATTTCTGATACAAAAAATTTACAAATCTCCCAAATTTTTAAAAGTTTTGTATAAAAAAAGTAAAAATTAATGCAAAAATCGTCATAAAGTGCCCAGAAAATACTTGAGAAATCAATGTAAGATCACAGAATCTTTGTTCGAAAAAACTACTCTTCTGACGTAAAAATAAAATTTTAGAGCGACAAGAAAGTCAATATATGTTATTAATAACTACTAACGCCGGGAAAAATTCTGAAAAATCATGGTAAAACGGCTGAAATCATCAAAAATACATATTTACCTCAATTGCGCTCAACTATAGTCTGTTCCATATAAGTTCGTACATAAATTCTAAGAATTTTCAACGACAGTAAGCCGAGGGTTACGATAATTATATATCAGATCAAGTGTATAATCGCAATCTATCAGCTTATTGCCGGAGCATAATTTTAAAATTTATTACCGAAGTTGTGTGAAACAGACTATAGTTATACGATCAGGGAGGTGGTCGCCCTCCCCCTGAATTTGCCCTTGATTGTATGTGATTAGTTGTTAGTTTATTGGTCGAATTAATAGGATCTGGCTTTTCAGCCTACTTATTTTCAAAGGAAAATAGAATTAAAAGACTGTACACTTGCACAGAAAACTATCTTTTCCACAGAATGGCTACCATTTTTTGCTAAGGCAGCGCAATCCTTCTTTTGTCGATGTTATTATGTTGAGGTAGTACGCAATTAAATTTAGTGTTACGTTTCAGCTTGACAACTGTTGGCTTTGGGGATTTGGTGCCTAAAAACACAAAGTAAGACATTTAAGGTTTGCAACGAAGAAAACATTAATGGCATAGCGTGGGAAGAGTTTTTGCATCTTCGAAATTTAGTCATCTTTTGTTATTAATAGATAATAGCGAATTGAATTTATTTCTAAGAACTATTTTATTAAACAATTTGAATGTTAAGATATGAAATAATACTGAGGTACATAAATACTGAAATAAATACTGAATATCGTTTTAATTGATATTTAAGGTATATGTGGGTGACGCTGCTATATATAGGCATCGGCTTAGTCGTTTGTACTATGGGCATTGATCTGGTAGGGCGGCAGTATGTTTGGAAAATTCACTATTTTGGTCGCAAATTCAAAGAAGCTGATCTGTTGCAATTACTAAAACGCAAACGCATGATAGAACGGCGATTAGCTATAGCTCAACATCATGCCGACTTGAGGCAATTGTACTTCGAAAGCTTAAGAAAGTAAGTGTTGCATCGATTCATATGTACTTCACCAAACTCTATTATGCTTTTGAATAATTACCGTTTATTTATGAATCTGCATGATTTCACAATGGTTTTCGGAAATTGATGCACTAATGGCGCTTAAATTTTTCTTGTGGTTTGTTTTCGATTACGTTATGCTACAATGTACATACATTGTACCTATTACTATGATGCACAGAATGGCTGATCTGGGGAGGGGAATCAGCTGGTCTGAGGAGGTCAAACATTAAGCTTTTTTAGGCCGAAATTACACGAAGAACTGGTACAAAGCTGAAATAGCGCTAAAACTACGTTGTTTTTCACTTTCTGGTGAGTTTTTAGCACCTCTGAAGAAGGGTTTTGATTTTCATATTTATTTCTAACCTTTATTTTGCCTCATTCTCCCCAGAAAGTTTCCCATTTTTCCATTCTGAGGGTCTAGACACTAGAACCCCACATTCAGGTCTGGTCATTTCTAAAGGTCTAGAACAGACATGCACGTGGGGGTTTGTGGTCTAGACCAGAATAAAAATGGGAAATTTTTTGTGCAAAATAAGGCAAACTGAAGGTCAAAAAGGATGACGCTATTTTAACGCTTATAACACTTTTTGAGTCATGTTGATCCAAAAAAGCTTAATTTTCAATCTCCCCCAGACCGGCTGCCCCCTAGATCGGCCACGGGGTCAAAACTCGCAAAAATCTCAAAAAAACATGGCTAAAATTCATTTCTGGGAGGAGGTTTATCGATTCTTGAGGGGGTTTTCAGATTCTGGTAGCTGTAAGCCCCAACCCTCTCACGCCTATGCCTGGTCTATAACTATAACGAATGGACATGTTGGCTCAATGAGTTTAACATGCGCGTTATTTCTAGCATGTATTTAATATTCACTTTATGCTCATCTTTTGCTTTGTATCCCTCAATCCGGTCGGTCTACTGTATTTTTAGGGAAGAGCAGATGTGCTTAGGGTGTGGCAGTTTTTCTGAAACGGCTACTATTGAAGACATAATCGCCAAAAAGTTCAGTTTAATATCTCAAGTTATTCCACGCCCGACCATTCTGAATTTACCGGAAGTGGCTTGCCTAAATCGTGAAGAAAGCATTTCTGATATTGAGTCAACGCATAGTCTTGCGATTGCGGATGAGGCTGAAGCAAGGACCATAAAGTAAGTTTCAAACTACGATTGGTATCTGTTTCTTTATGTGCATTTAACATTTTACATATCATTTTAAAAGGATTTAATGTTTTAGTTAGTTTGACATAATGCAAATTATTAAGGCTTGTCAATTTCGAGGACATAGAAACCATGCAAGAGGTGGAGTATCCTGCTCTCACGTGAGTGACTCCTGTTATACGAGTGCAATATTACTTATGCATATGCTAAGAAATTCATATTGTTTGGCATGAATGTTTTTGCATCAACTACAAAACGATTCTGAGACCACGTAATAAGTATCAAAAGATAATATTAACAATTGATAAACATTTTAATTTCATTAATGTTCGGCTTTATTTCTGAAAAATGAATAATTTTAGGCGTATTCAATGCATTTTAGAGATGATTTGTTTCATATTTTTCCAGCTTTGATCTGTGATGTTCTTATCTTTTCTCGGCTTTATATACAATTATCTGCGTATACATTTTTGTGATAGATTTATTTCGATTCGTTATTTAGGCTCTCTTATCAGGCACATCTCTTTATTGTCTTTCATCAAACTGTTGCGCACTCGTCGATTTTTCAATTTTTCAGCTTAAGTGTCCCCAGAAACATTTTAAGTTGATCTTCGTAAGAGTGCTTACAGGAAGACAATCTGTAATTCGTAAATTTGTTGCTACTCCTATAATGTTTGTTTCTTATCTTAAAGTCGACAAAGAAAATAGTTATGAAAAAACTGAATCCTGTCTTTTAGCCTTTCTGTTTAGTTTGATCAACGTTTTTCTCATTTCATACTTTCCATATGTCCTACTGTACATCAGCAGGGAACTTAATATTCAGCATTTTAATTTTTGAAATGTGTACTGACCTATTCCTATCTGATAGCCGTTCGAAAATTTTAACAAGCAATTCAAAATTTAACAATGAAATTTAACAAAATTTTAACAATGACAGCAATTCGAAGAAAAGACCAGAAAATGACCTTTCTGGCAAAAAACTTGCAATATGAGACTAATGAATTTTTATTTGGAGAGTCGCTTACAATAAATGCTGAGAAATAGTTACGTTATTTATTTAATCACGATTAAATCTTATTCTTCAAATTCTAGGATTAACAACTTATTTAAAGACCTCTCCGAAACAGATTCAAGTTACGAAATTCCAGATGTACCTTATTCCTGTGATACGGCATCTAGCGGTAGCGTCTCTAGACGCGAGATGTAATCAAATTTTGCCTTCTTGTTTTTACTGCATTAGGTTTTATATTACTAACCAATCCTTAAGCTATTATAAGCAAATCGAGAGCCGAAAATGGTCAAGATCACCTTCTGGCCCGGACCTATCGATTTCTTGGTCGCTTTCGACTGAGCCGAGCACTGTTGAACGAGAATGGATGTACGATAATGTGTGGAAAAATCCTCAAGACTCATCACCGGATAACTTTGATTTCTCGTTTCCGTATGCTACGATAGAAATCGATCGAAGTAAATCAGACAAAATATTAAAGATCGGTAAATTGAAACAGTCTATAAGCCTAAATTTTGCCTTTGTCATGATACTGATTAGTTGTTATACCCACTTTCGACAGAGGGAAAATATCTTAAACAACTGGAATGTACTTGTGAGTTTGAGTGGTAATATGGGCAAACGGATAAATTGTAACTGAAATTCTAATCATATAAATATATATCTTCAAATTGGAATTTTACTCAACATTACAGTGAATTTTTTAAAAATCGTTCGTTTAGTTTATGAAACAAGAAAAACGAGTCGAATGCAATCAGCCCCGATCATTTTGACTACCTTTGTCGATGTGTGCGAAAGCCAGGCAAGACCTCCTTTTTTTGCACAACCTTCCTTGATCACTGACTTTTTAATATATTCAGCCGATCAGAATTACTGTTGGCGTAGCTCGTCAAATAGAAGAAACTAGGCCAGAGATGTAAGTATCACTTGTAATATCGCGATACTACATAAATAAGTTTCGAATGGTACAGTGAGAAAAAAATGATAATTGTTCGAAAAAGTTATTAAGTTTTGGAAACTCCGTAAAGCCCCTCGCTCAGTCATGAAGATTTTTTAACCATAAAATGATGAACAGATATAACGAGTGCATAAAATAGCATCTTTCCATTAGAAACGCTCCAAATTGCTTGAAGCGCGACCAGAAAGCAACTCCATAGCATTTTTATGAAGAAGTGCTATTTAAACAAATTTAAGTAAATTAGACCTTAATTTATGTTTATTTTATGTTTTTGACTACTCGAAACAATGCGTACGTTAAGCATAAAATAAATAAAAATAGTTAGATTCGTATCAAAACGGCAAAAATGACAGTTTTTTGATCTTATAAGCCTTGCAAAAATATAATTGAAAAAATTAACGCGTAGAGCAAGCAAAGTATCTAGGTTAACCCTCTTATGCTAATCCTAAATACGGGTCTGCACCATAGATGCACAGCATGGACAATCTGAGGATCAACCGGTCTGGACGGGAACAAAAATTGACCTTTTTACGGCTAAAATGACCTCAAAAAGTGGCATAAGTGCTAAAAAAGTCACTACGTTATTATAGAGTTTTGAGTCAATTTAAAGCAGTTTTCGAGAAAATGTTAAAATTGTCATCCATTTTTAAACTTCACTTTCCCTCATTTTCTCGAGAAAATTCCCTATTTTTTCAACCAGCATGGGCGGCAGCCGAATTCTGGGGAAGTCAAAACCAGCAAAAATCTCAGAAAACCATGCCGAAAATTCAATTCTGGGGGGGTTTATCGATTTTTGCGGGGTTTTTTTCAGATTCTAGGGGTGCAAATTCCCACGCCCATGTGGGGTTTAGATCCCCAACCATCGGGAATGTCTGGTCTGTACATATGCATACTAGCAGAGAGAAATGCTCCGATGGAACAAAAATGACGAATATACTTGGGATTGTAGATTAATAAGGATGTAAAAGGAAGGGACTAGGAAAAAGCTACCTGTATATACCTAAAGACGCAAAATCTGCTAAAAATCAGACTTTCTCTTGGCAACGCAAAAAATTGAAGTATATTCTGCGGCCTGTGAAAAATAGTAACCTTCTTTAAATAACTTTCAATGCTTCACATAAGGTTGTATAAACATAATCTAAAATGTTTACTTTTTGTAAATTGCTTGCAAGTTACAACACTGACTTGCTTCGTATCATGATTGATAGAAAACTAAGTGCAATTGTATACAGGGTTGCCAAGTTGGGGGTTTCCCCCATTTCGGGGTTTTTTTAGGCCGTTTGAGGCATTTTTTTGCGATTGACTTTTTTTGCGCCGATGCTTAACCATTGGTTAGGGGGGTTTCTCAAGACAGTTTGAGGTAAAAATTAGGTTTTTTTGACAGAAGCACTTGGAAACCCTGATTGTATGTAAAGGTGTTTTATTTTGTTATCATGAGCATTATAGCAAGCAAACCTGGCGTCAATTGATTAGTGCACACAGGCGTTGCGGGCATACAAGTGCACCTACATGAAGTCTGTTTCACGTTAGCTTACGCGTTTCCTACTGCTTTCGACCAATAATTGCTTTGATTGTCTTGAATGCATCGATGTTTGCTTTTTCATTCAATTGGCTTGCAAAGTCTCTTCTACTTTACTCCATCTGATTTCCCACAGCTTCTGCCCAACTTGCTGCTTTTTCAATCGTTTTTTGGTTCAATAGTTTATTTCAATCAGCGGGCTGCAGAATATTCTTCGATTTTTTGCATTGCTTAGAGAAAGCCTGATTTTAGCAGATTTTGCGACTTTAGGCTTTTTCCTAGTCCCTATCTTTTACATCCTTAATACTTCACAATCCCAAGTATATTCGTCTTTTTTGTTCCATTGGAGCATTTTATTTGCTAGTATCATACTTTTAATTAGCATGATTTGAGTAAATCAGTCAGTAAACACATGCGGTAACATGCCACAATAATGACTGGAGTCCAAGAACGCGGAAAACAATATTGTTCTGAACATTAGCATCATCTTTCTTAAACAGGACCACCTTCCTTATTTAAACAGAGCAAAGATTTTCAGCATAAACTTCACGCAATTATTAGGTGTAAAGAAGACTTACACTCAGATTCGTAATCCTGACGTTACATGGAATATTTTGAAAAAATTAAGCTTCTGCAACGCCCTAAAACTAAATTTAATTTTCAGCATAAACTTTACATAACTACTGTGTGTAAAGAAAATATACGGTAAGATTCGTAATCCTGATCTTACGGAACATATTTTGAAAAAATTCACGTTTTGCAACGCTCTGGAAGTAAAATAAATTTGTAGTGTAAACTATACATTAACAATAAATGAATAGTGCAAACTTTACACAACTCACTGGGTGAAGTAAAAACTAATAGCCAGATTCGTAATTCTGACGTTACGTAGAGCATTCCGAAAAAAATTAAGCTTCCGCAAAGCTCTAGAACTAAACTTAATTAGCAGTGTAAACTTTGCACAACCACAGAGTGTTAAGAAGGTTGTAGTCTGATTCGTGATTCTGATATTGCTCTGATATTACTATCAACATTTATGAGAAAATTTAGTCTCTAGAATAGCCTAAAGACAAATAAATATTATATGTAAACCACTTTACACCACTGCTGAGTGTAAACTGAGGCGCTCAACTGGCGTATCACGTTTGATTCTTGATAGAATTTTAGACTTGAGATCATGTCCAGACTCATAAGCGGAGAAGTTGGCATAAAAAAACAAGACAGAAACACGTTAAACAAGCCCGATTTTTGACTTTACACCTCCCGAAAAAGCTAAATATTGATGTAAATTAAGGCTATTTGCTTTGACGTGTACCCCTTAGAAAGTAGGTACCTTCTTTTTATTTTAATCGACCTATCCCGACTTCTAAACGGAGAAAGTGGCGGACAAAAAATTACAAAAACGTATTTTCCACCATCCACCACATTGTAAACTTTAAAAATCTGCACCTAACTCCCCATTGAGTGTAAAGAAATTCGGTTTAGGCCACTTTGTAGCCTTTGGATCTTACTAAGTTTGTATGTGAAAAACTTCTGTTCCGCAAAATATTTGAGGTATTTACTAATTAAAAAAGGGAAGAAAGCGTGTTTTTTCGCCCAATGTTACACCCCTGATTTTGAACTTAACACCCCCATAAAGAACTCAATATTGCGTTATTTAAACGCAGTTTGCTGCGATGGGTAGCCCTGTAGCAGAGGTGCTACTACACAATTTGAAATTGATACTTTGAAGTTAAACCCGTGAGGTTAATGTTATATTGTTTCTCAATTATATCGAATAATAACGCAGAAAGTGAGCAAGAGCCCGAGTAGTCGGTTAGTACTACACACGCGATACAATGTGGAAGATCCGGGAAACCGTTGCGGGTAAAATCTTTCTCACGTTACGGATGGAATGCGGCGCCGCCCATTACAGTTGGAGGTTTCCGAGTTCGAACTCTGGAGTTGTCTGCGCTCACGCTTCTGCAATATTTTTTTAAGGTCAAAAAATTGCCTTAAAAATGGTGGTATGGCGAAAAAACACAATTTTTCAACGTTTCTCATCAAGCACTATCCGTTGGCATCAGTAAATTGCAGAAAAACAAAAAAATTCAAAAATTGAATTCTGAGTGGTATTTTGGTTTCTGGGGATATTTTGGTTTCTGGGGTGCATACCCCCCAAACTTCCCCCTTGCCCAGGTATGGTGCACAGGTGTTAGGGGTACCCAAGTATATTATAGGTACGCGCTAACGCGTTACCTATGGTACAGTCCAACTCGGATAATGCAAACTCTGGATGAGGCACACTTGCTGACAAGGCCGCTGCTTCAATAACAGGCTTAATGCACACATTCAGATATTGCACACCTTTTCGGTGGCCTCTAATGGTTATGAGGTATCTCAGTCAGACTGTATGTAACTGAAATCAAGATTAAAATAATACACCAGGAAGACGAACACATGCAATCAAATACAATCGACAAAATCGCATTGTTATCATTGGAATCTTTATTTTGTGCATACTTGATGTTTTCAACTACGAATTTCACATTCCTCAGGCCAGTCAGCATGATCGAGAATGAGGATGAAGAGGAAAATGTTGATCTTCCTGATTTACTAAGGTAATAATTATGAACTTCATGGTTCGTATTCATTCGTAATTACCAAGCTTATTTTCATTTAAAAAACATACACATAATTTTAGCAATGAGAGAAAACCATCTGCGAGTTAACATGCAATAAAACCGTGCTATATTTTTTGCCAGCTGTTATGCAGTGCTGAAAAGCCTCATTAATTTTTGCTCGATTTCTTTGATCTCCTATAATACACTAAAGTTTATTTCTAAAAAAGATGTTAGTATTACAGTATTATAGAGGATTACTTGTACATATATTACACATGGCATGTTGGTCTTATATAATATTCTTCTGCTGTTAATTTTTGTGAGAATGATGATTGGAAACAGCACCTACCTAATTTAGAATTATGTTAAGGAGTATGAATATGTTCTTAAGAATTGTGTCAGGAGGCTGAACGATGAAGATTAAGAATGCATAAATGTTTTCAAGCACACGTTCTATGGACTTCAATTCGTCCGCCTCCTGCAGTTCAATGTCCTGTCATCAGAGTCATATTCAAAAAGTCGAGTCTTTTGGAACGATTTATTCAGCAGCGTCTCTAAATGAAATGTGCGAAAATAGTGTGACAAAATTTCACGCGTCGTTAGCTACAAACTCGATCAAGTCCGAAATTCCCAAGTCGATCGAAAGCTTGCTATTGCGGCCATTGACTTATTATCAAAACGCGCCTATTTTTGCCATAACTACGAAATTGATAGGAATCGAACAAGCGGTAAAAAATTTGGTAAATTGCCCTTCAGAGTACATAAGCTTAAAAATTCCCAATGTCATTGCTGGCAATTTTTGTTTCGTTGTCAACAGTTGTGAGATAGAGGGAAAAAATTTGGAAATGTGGCCGAGCGCCTTTGGAAGTCAACTGGCAAGTCAACGCGTTATTATTATACAGGCGACACAACCTCATTTCGACGCGCTTATGTCATTAAATTCAAGGGCAAGGTGATCAGCGCTCGATTATCCGTAGCTGGGGCTGAGTTTGAATTAAAAACATGGGATAAACATGAAGCTGAGAGAAGTCTTAAGCAAGTCGATAATAATCGGCCAGATTCCGCAGCTGGTCAGCTGGAAAAGCGACCAGAATTCATGAAAAATCATAGTTCCCCAGATTATAGTGTAAGAATCACGAAAGATGAACAAAAGCGTCTGGAATCGTCAAGGAGCAATCCTATGAAGCGATTAGGATCCTCGAGTCAAATAAGTAAAGACCTTTTTTGTATAAAGGCATAAGGTCTTAAGCCCGGTTCAGCAGTAAAAATCGGCGATATCGCCGACATCGCCGACACTTTTTCCCGGTTCAGAAAAGCCCCGATTTTCCCGATTTTTAGTCGGCGATATCGCCGACTTTCCCGATTTTTGTCGGCCATATCGACGACTTTCCCGACTGAATCGGTAAAATCGGCGATATCGCCGACAAAAATCGGCGATATCGCCGACTTTTACTTCTGAACCGGGCTTTACACTACAGTACCACTCATGAGATACAAAAACGTTGCAAGTTTATTGACGAATTCAGGTCCGACCCAGTGGTAGAACCCCCAAAATTGAAGGGTAACAATTAAGTATTCTAAACGAATTTTAATGATAGGGAAAAGCTTTTTTAATTTTTGAGCTAACAGATTTCTCAAAATTTTCCAATTCTTTGCCCCGGATTTGTTGTTTTTTGTATGATACTTGACTTCAATAACGCCCAAAATTAAGAAGAACATGTCAAAATGTTTCGGCAGAATATACTTTCCTCGAATTGTTCCACATCCTCGAACGTTCCATCGCACGTTCCAGGTATTTTCCACCTCTTCGAATGTCCAACTCCTTGAATGTTCCATCTCATCGCAAGTTAAACTTCTTCAAAGCAGTAGCGGATCCAGAATTTTCTGACGGGAAGAAGAAGGGCCGGAACCCTAAATTTCTCTGATAATGACGAAAATTGTCTAAGAAATCCGTCCATTATGCTTGAAGTATCGGTTTTCATTGCCGACTTTTATATCCTTTCTGATGCAGGAAAAATTTTAAATTTTTAAAATTATCGAAAGCTTTCGATGAAAATCGAGCGAAATAGTGCAAAATCTACGCATTACGCTGGAAAAAATACTCAAGGTGAAAGCCCTATTTAATCTTTTTTCTGTTCAAAAATGTATTACTTCTTAGATGGTTATTACTCACATGCCTTGTAAGATCATAAAAGCTTGTTGTATTGTGTGAAAAATTGGGATTGCGTTTCAAAGATGGTTATCATCATATGTATTCCCGCGGCAAATGTTCTCTTCTTAAACCCTTTCAAAGCCGCGAAATCTAAAAAACATTACAAAAAAGATAAGGATAATGCGTTGCAATATAGATTCGCATTCGCTTTGGATCAGCGCCTTATAATGAAAAATGAGACGAAAAAAACGGAACACGCCTGCAGTTTATTTGTATAATGACGAGGTAGGATATGAATTCAATAAAATAAGACTTACGAAGAAGTGGGCCGTTTAAAGAGGTTTAGATTTCAAAGAAGCGGGACATTCGATGAGATTAGACATAGATTAGACTAAGATTAGACAACCAAATCTTGCATTTATCATTTTTCCGTATTGTTCTAACAGGATGATGAAAAACCAGTCATGTAGACGGCTTAAATGGCAAAGATAATTATTTATAAAAGTGGAAACTTTTTATTTATTTATTTTTTTAATTCATTGTCACCTTTGTTTAGAATTCGCCCAGAAACGCTAAAAACTATCAATATTTTAGCCTGTTCTCTAAATATCGGATACCAAAAATTTTGCTCCATCCCCAATTGAAATCATGAATGCGAACCTATCGATCTGGTACAAACCTTAGCATTTGAGCTATGATGTGTGTCATACGCAGGAAAACCGTGCAATTCTCAATATTGTTTCTATATGTAAAGATTGTTTCAAAAAGGATCGCGTTACCCGATTTATCTACCCTCTTTCCTAAAACGAAAATAGTGATAATAACTCATAGAAAATTCACTGAGTCACAGAATAACCACGAAGCGTAATATTCAGAATTTTGAAGCGTAATATTCAGAAAACAAAAAGGGCTCGGCGCCTTGCTCTTCGGTGTTTCGACAAGGATCCGTTGCAGTCGATTTGGGAAAAGTTTATAAACTCACGAGATGTTACAGTCATTGGAAAACCTGCACGTCATTTCATCGAGTAATTACGATTGTTGAACCACTGCGTCGCCAAGAAAGTGCTGAAAATTTTGTCGATTCAGCTTTATTTGGTGGGAAAGTATTTGTGCAGTACATTTGGAGAAATGCAAAACAAGGAGATGAAAGACGATTTCAGGAAGAAATAAAACGTTACAAATCAGCAGTAAAAGTCTGAAATTTTTTCGTGTTTTAACAACGATATCGCATCATTTAGGAATCCACCTCATATTTGACTCATTAAAGGGCATAATTAATTCGTGCATGCAATTTTCAGCCCAAGAGCAGGATGCTAAGCTGCTCTTTGCATGAATATTACGAAGAATCTCTTTTCCATTGTCACGTTATTATTATGATTATGATTTGAACATGGAGTATTCACGTGCATGCAAACTCAATTCGGATTTCGAAAGTCATGCTAATTAAAACAAATAATTGAAAATTTAGAGAAACTTTTATAATTGAAAATTTAGAGTAAGTTGTCAATTCTGTTGACAAACTGATTTTCTCGCAGTGATTTTTCGTTTGTCATGTAAGGAAAATGTAGAATTTTCATTAATGATCCTCCGCATAATTATAGTCGTTTTTAAAGTGCTTTTTATCTTGAATCATTAAGTCGCTGAATTAAAAGAATTTGCTTTAATATACAAGAAAGTGCGAAGTTTTATAAGCGATCAAGAATAAGCAGCAATTTTCATTAGGAAAGCATTCAGGGAAAACAGAAAGCACGAGTTGATGTTATGTGCTCGTCTTCATATATTTCACTCTTTGTAGCAGACTTAATTCTTAGAATAAGTCATTCTTTTCTACTTTCTTCACTGCTTACGTATTTCTAATGGGTTTAGTGGTACATTGTGTACTGTGCTGAACTGTCTCTTTGTTTTCCTCTTTACTTTCAGTCCCATGGATACCACGGATCCATACGACTTCATTTCCACATCTTCATCGCATAGCTCTCTCTTATCGCCTGTATTCGATTACAACAGTGTAGAATTCGCTCAAGAAATTGAAGCTCCAACAATGGAACTACCACTTGTACTGATGAAGAGCACTAGTCCATTAAAATCGCCAATGGTTTCTTTGTATAACTTGTCAATGTCCTCCAGGTAATCAGATCATTATTTAATCCAGCATGCATGAACCTTGCCTAAACTAATACGATAGGTGTGATTAATCTTTCACAGTGAATTGGAATAAATAAGGAAGATGTATTGTGTTAAAATTTTTGTATTTCATATCAAATTATCGTTTTAGTCATTCTTATTTACCTACGACATAGCTTGCTGCTGGTGAGTACAGTCTTCCTAGATATTTCTTATGAAATGAGAAGCGAATTCCGAGGGGCGTATCTGGCCTTTTGAATTCGGAGGGACGAAAACCTTGAAGTCGAATGTGTCAACAACTACTCGTAGACAGGGGTGGATTTGAGGAGTGCGGCCGCCCTCCCCCTATTGGCCAAAAGTATTTGGCGAGATAAACAATGGATATGTAATTTGCAATGATTTTTGGCCGTCAGTGATCATAATTCTTCAAATTCTTCCAGCGCTTCTCGCCGGATTATAACTATTTATGGAATTTTTTACTGTCTCTGCGACCTTGAAGCCATGTTTTGCTCATGGGATAGCTTCCAAAACAATTTCAAAAGCAGAAACAGCTATTTTATCATAGATTTCTTCTATTTTCGAGCACATTTTGAAAAATTTCCGACCTTCAGCATCGAATGCTACAAATACAGGAAATCGAGCAGTAAATCAAGCTTCCAAACGTCCTGCAGCCTAAATTTCACGAATTTTTCTGCACTTCGCGTCGAATTTTAGCTGAAGTCAAAGAAATATAACGAATTTTTTCGCACAAAATTGTCATGAATTAAAAAATTTTTTAAAAATGTTGCATCAAAAGCAAATTTAAATAATAGTAGACAGTGTTAAACGCAGAAAAACGATATTTCGCACGTGAAGGGTTAATTTTTGAACTTGTTTTTCACTGTTTTTGAAAAAATGGGTAGGGGACACTTGGCCAGCATATTCAGATGGCCAGCGCATTCAGATGGCCAGCCTTGTTCAGATGGCCAGCATATTCAGATGGCCAGCATATTCAGATGGCCAGTATATTCAGATGGCCAGCGTATTCAGATGGCCAGCCTACTAGGTCAGATGGCCAGCTTATTCAGATGGCCAGCATATTCAGATGGCCAGCATAAGGCTATTAAAGGTTAAGAAAAAGGTTAAAGCTTGGCTTTCCATCCAATATAGTATTACCAACACACCGAGGTGTGATTCTCGCTGAGATACCACAAGTGGTCGCAACCACACCTGGGCGTGGGGGTTTGGGGGGTATGCACCCCCCAGAAACCAAAATACTCCCCCAGAAATCAAAATACCCCCCAGAATTCAATTTTTGAAATTTTTTTTTCGTTTTTTTCGCAATTTTTTGATGCCAATGGATAGTGCTTGATGAGAAACGTCGAAAAATGGTGTTTTTATCGCCGTACCATCATTTTTAAGGCCATTTTTGACCTTCAAAAAATCTTGCACCCTCCCCCAGAATTTTCTTGCTGCCCACGTATGGTCGCAACCATACGTGGGCAGCTAGAAAATTCTGGGAGTGCAAGATTTTTGGAAGGTAAAAAATGGCCTTAAAAATGGTGGTGTGGCGAAAAAACACCATTTTTCGACACCATTTTTCGACGTTTCTCATCGAGCACCATCCATCGGAATCAAAAAATGCGAAAAAACGAGAAAAATTTTCAAAAATTGAATTCTGGGGTATTTTGATTTCTGGGGGCTGAATACCCCCCACGCCCTGGTGTGGTCGCAACTCCTAAAGGCTGTAACCTTCGCCATACAAATCTACCCATTTCTTAACCCCGAAGGGATGAAAGGCTTGGTGCTCTATTGGATTTAAGAGCGCTAAGGTCCCTAAATAAGAATACCAGGCAACATTTTAGTTAATATATGTTTATTTACTTTTATTAATTTAAACAAATTATCCTTAAATCTTAGGACTGCCATACAAAAATGCGTAAGAAACATAGAAGCGATAAATTCTATTCTAAATTCATTGCAACGCGGCCCTTCTTCCCAATCAAATAACGAGCATGGCGGAGAAAGCTATGCACTCCTGCTATCAAGAATTGAATTAGATCGGGAACCACAGTAACAGGTAGGTAGATAGGCAGGTGGTTGTAATCAAATAATTCACCCGGTTTACCTACGACCATACACAGACAGCATGAGCATTCTCGGGGTCTAAATGAAGTAAAGTTCAAAACAAAGCGAAAATTGCAATTCTGGGGTTGTTGTGCCAATTATCGATTTCTAGGGGTTTCCCAATGTGTGCCTATAATGCTTTCCTATTGATTACTATATATTGATAATATGTAGGATTACTTATGTATGTGCATCTAGTAGCGCACTCGAACACGGTGGCGCACTTGGCACCGACGACCACACCTGGGAATGAGGGGGTTGGAGGGGTATGCACCCCCAACCCCCGAGAAACCAATATACCCCCATCCCCCAGAGATCGAAATATCCCCCCAGAATTCAAGTTTTTGAAATTTTTTTCGTTTTTTCGCAACTTTTAGATGCCAATGAATAGTGCTCGATGAGAAACGTTCAAAAATGGTGTTTTTCGCCCATACCACCATTTTTTGACCTTTGAAAAAAACTTGCATCCCCCTGGAATTTTGGTGTTGCCCACGTACGGCACCGACCCGCCAAGCCTTAAGCTGGCCATCTGACTAAGCTGGTCATGTGAATATGCTGGCCTTCTGATTATGCTGGCCATCTGAATACGCTGGCCATCTGAATACGCTGGCCATCTGAATACGCTGGCCATCTGAATACGCTGGCCATCTGAATACGCTGGCCATCTGAATATGCTGGCCATGTTAATACAATGGGCGTCGGAAATAGATCATTTTGGCAGGCCATCTGAATACGCTGGCCATCTGAATGTGCTGGTCAAGTGAACCCGGCTGGACATGTGACTCCTAACCGTAAAAATTGGGGTACCGCTCCCCTTCCCCTTAGGAGAATCCTAGATCCGCCACTGCTCGTAGATAGGCAAAAATAATTGTGTTTTTGATCTTTTCACAGCGAGATCTACGCACTGAAAAAATTCTGAAAATTTCAACTTTATTTGAATCATAATAAAAAAACAAGCTGTATGTAGGCGCGAAGCGCCCGAAAAACTATATGACTAGTTCAAAAGGGTGCTAAAATCTTTTCAAGCGGTCTTTCTGATAAGCTTTAAGAATCTCCTAGGTTTTTGCTCTATGGGATCTCTTGTGAAAAATACTCGTACTTCTTAAATTTTGGAGAGGACTAGTCCAGCCCTATCCTCCAGAGCTGCATCACTGCGAATTCAAGGTTTGCTCATTTAATGCTTAAAAATAAAGAAAAATAAGTGATTATGCTATCACAGGTAGGTTTATATGTTTGCCGATTATTATCTCTCCAACCATGCGATGCGGAGATTATTCTATGAAAAGAAGATGAAAAAGCTCGTAAAATGGACTGGGCTAGTTGTATTTCACTTTTTGTGAAGCTGTTTAGTCAACCTTGCGACAAAATAAAAAACTGATATGCACGAAAGACTTAGATCATCAAATGATAATGTACTTGAAAATTAGCAGTTATTCAGACTGTGAACTAGGATTTAATTATGTAAAATTTTTGAATCAGTGAATCCCAAGTTTCGAAAAGAGGTAATTATGAATATTACGTCGAGAAAGGGCTTGTTTTGGCTGGTGAAATATCTGAGTAAGCCTTTTTTATATATATCTCCGTATTTAATAAATTTCCACGTACAGGTATAATCAAATGTAATTTTTCCAGTTTGTAATACAGACAATTTTAAAGTATGTCAAGTCCAGTGCTGAATTGGATTCATTGAAATGATGGAGTGATGAAGTGAAACGTTTTAATATTTGCATTTAATCAATTAGATTAGTCAGTCAAATGTTCCATATTGTTCAAAAAACGAAATCACAAAATAAGGGTATTTTTATTTGTAAAAGATGTTTTTTATCTTGTTTTTTGTATTTTTTAACATGCAAGATCACACTGAGTTATTCTTGCGCTTCGGCCTACATTTTTATCAATGAAAAAAACTAAAGTTGTATGATTTCTGAATGTCATCAGATTTCGTCTTTATGACTGAATTCTTGGCCTTTAAGTTCTCATTAACCTGAGAGAAGAATCTATGTATTGTAGAGAAGAAACGCTTTTTCACGATAACATACCAGTGTTTTGTGTGGAAGAAAAGGCCATCGGACCGGAAGACGCATTAAAGAATGCGTACTCATGTCCTCAAAGATACGTTAGTAAGTATCCCCCTGGAATTGTCACCGAAAATTATAGTTTCGTCGTTGACGGTGAGTCCGTCTCTTTGGGCGATATTTTAGGCGACGAAGAATGGTGGAAGCCGACGGGCCGCCCCACGAATTATTATTACTCGGATAATTTCCAAACCTTCCAGCCAGTGCGGATAATGGTATTCAGGTAAAATTATGAACACTTTTGTAGACATGCCCTTGAGCATTTAGGGGTTCAGGCACCAAGTGGAGGTAAAAATTCATAAAGAAAAATGGAAAATTTGGCCAAAGCAGCTATAAAAATTTTTTCACGAGTAAGCTTGAAGTCAGCCTAGGATATGTTTGTGCTGCTGGGCCACTCAAGTTTAATTCAGCTAAGAATTTTAGGTTTTTGTTCCCACTCTGGACATAGTGTCTGCAATTTAATTCCTTAATTATTGGTCATTATTATTTATTGCTGATGGAAAGACATGTATTTAAGGATTCAATTAATTCTGAAATTGTCATTCTATTACATGCATTGCTTAAGAAATGTATTATCTCGAGGACTGATTTCTATTTGTTTACAAATGTTGCAAATTCTATTCAATACTTCAAGCCATAAAAGAATGATTTCGGGGAAAAAAGCTTATGAATGATAAAAGTCGCAAGTGAATTTTGTTATGTGAAACGTATTAAAACAACAACCATTATTATTAAACATAGAAGCGACTTATTTCTACTTTTGCATTTAAGCGTATTCGTATTTTATGCTGTTAAAGTCGCACTTATTGAAAAACTACATGCCTAAATGTTCAAGTCTTTTAATTCGCAGTTTTCGATTGCATGTGCAGAAAATGTTTCATTTTTTCGTTCGGAATGACCACACATGGGCGTGGGGGTCTGGACCATAGATACACAGCATGGCCGATCTAGGGAGTCATCTGGGCCCGGTTGCTCGACTCGACCATTAATAAATGTTTACCTTAACGTTGATGGTCACCTTAACGCAACCATTAATTAATGGTCGCGTTAAGTCCGATTCCCACCTTAACGGAACCATTAAAAAATCGGGTTGCTCGACTCAACCATTAGCTCGACTTTAAGGGAAGTCTAATGGTCGATTTTAATTTCGGTTGCTGAACTCTACCTTAGTGCAGCCATTAATTAAGGCTCAGTTTTTTAATGTCTACCTTAAGACTGGTTACTCGACTGAAGCCTTAACGGTCCCATTAAGCGTTTAATGGCTTCATTAAGGTAAATTGGGTTGCTGGGCTTTACCTTAACGACTTTAATGGCCTTGTTAACGTAAATTCCTTAAGGTAGATCGGGAGCTACCTTAACGAACTCAATGATTTTATTTCACACTTAAAAAGTAGAGCTTCTTTCATTATTCTTATATTTAATAATATGTATGATACATGCTCGTCGATCCATTGTCAAATGAAGTTCTCTGGTTCATTTTAATGACAATAAATTTTAATAAAGATTTTATCCGAGGACGAGTTTTTTCAGTTGGCTTCTTCATTTTCTTTAGCTGATACCGAAAATGCGCTGAAATAAAAATGGTATTTTTCTATTTTTATTTCCATATTTTTTCAATTTCAATATCATCACAATTAACCAACTAGGTTTACCTACACTAACGAGCGTTTTCATTTTTTTCTCCATTAAGTGTATCGCTGTCACTGCAATCCATTATCAGTCGAATTCGAACCAACACCAAAAAATCAAGCGGTAAAAGAGCAAAATAAATGAAAATTCGAATTTTCAATGACTATGGTTCTCAAGGTTTTATATCTATTTTAACCAAAACATTAAAATCTCGTGAATTACCTGTGAACCTTAACATAACCATTAAACTTCCCTTAACGCAACCACTAGGCTTACCTTAACGCTACCATTAGATTTCCCTTGACACAGCCATTAAAGCTTTTTGTTGATGGTTTCTTTAATTGTACCCTTCTCGACCATTGATTAATGGTTAAGTCGAGCAACCCCATTTTTACAAACCTTAACGAAACCATTAGTTAAGGTTTTACCTTAACTTTAATGGTTCTGTTAAGGGAATCTTAATGATCGTTGGCGTTAAGGTAAAGTCGAGCAACCGGCCGATCATTAAAAGTTAATTTTTAATGGTTATCCTTTATTAAGGTGAAGTCGAGCAACCGGGCCCTGGTCTGAGGGGTTAAAAATTGAGTTTAAGGCCGAAATGACATCAAAAAATAGTATAAACACTAAAATTGTGTTAAAACTACGTTATTATACAGTTTCTGGTCTTCTGAAGAAAATTTTCAATTTTCATCCATTTTAGCCTTCATTTTGCCTAATTTTTTCCAGAAAATTCCCGATTTTTCAATAGAGACCCCAAAACCCCCACGTGCATGTCTGGTCTGAACCATAGAATTTGGCGGATGCCCCCCCCAAAAATCGATGGACCCTAACTAAAATTGAAATTATGGTGTCATTTTTAGCAATTTCACCCCATCGGACCCCCAGAATTTGGTTAGTTGGTTAGTGCCCATGTGTGATCCAGATCCCCAACTTTCTTAAGTACATGTCTGGTCATAAGCAGTCTTATTCTGACGCATCGATAGAAAAACGAACGTTAGTTAAAAGTGAGAATTTCTCAAGCAATATTCAAGTATTTTTAAAAAATTAGATACTTTAATTTAAGCAATATTCATGTTTAATAAATGCTCTGTGTGGTTTAAGAGGTAAAATAATTAGTGCCAGATTGAAAACTCAAAGACCAGGTTCGCCCCGCTATCAACAAAAAGACGTCCCATTGAAAAACGTTTTCAAAGTGTGTCGATATTATAGCTATTGGCGAACATGTGCGCATTATCATAGGATTGTTACGGTCATTTGTCCAATTTTGGAGCAGGTGAGGAAAACATTTATTTCAGTTGCAGCTTCCTCTAAATTCTGTCATGACTTTATATTTACAGCATAACTGACTTCTGATTAGCGAGAAAATACACCGTTATATGCTATCTTGCTTCAAATTATTTGAATTTATTCTTAAACACCAACTTATTTTCAGGGCATTCGCCTTGTACTATTAAACTGAAGTTAAAAAGTTGTTATTTTGGATTGCCTAATACATTATCGTAGTTTCGAAATTTTAATTACTGTAACATTTTTAGGACTCTACACTGCAATTAATTTTTTGCGAATTGATGACCCTAGCACCAAGCAATCGACATTTTATTTGTCAACGTACACACGTTGTATCAGCGTACTCTCATACAGACTATTCTTAGAAAATTTATAGTGAAATGGTAGAAGTGTTCCTAAAAAGTGATCTTAATTTACTCAAGTACTAGAATTTAAGCTTACTCTTGTACAGATTAGCCATTTTTATTTTCTTAAGACTTCCCGACTTACGGGTATGCAAAAATGTTCACTTCTATAAATTATGTCTCGATGCATTTGATTACGGACTATATTCACTAAATAGTCAAATGATTAGCAATCAAATTGGAATGCATAATCTTGCGATTATCCTATGAAATTTGATACCGACATTAAGTTTACGGCAATGAAAAATAATTTAGTGTAATTAAAGAAAATTGTTAGTAGGTACCAACGTGCATAGGTGGGCGGCACCGAAATTCTGGGGGGTGCAAGATTTTTCAAAGTTCAAAAAATGGCCTTTAAAATGGCGGTATGGCGAAAAAACACCATCTTTCATACTTTCTCATCGAGCACTATCCATTGGCATCAAAAAATTGCGAAAAAAAACCAAAAAAATTTCAAAAATTGAATTCTTGGGGGGGGTATTTTGGTTTCTGGGGAGGGTATTTTGGTTTCTCGGGGGTGCATAGCCCCAAACCCCCACGCCCAGGTGTACGTGAAAACTGTAAATTTTTTTATTGGAAACCGCAAGCTTATCTAAAGCATATTATAGTCATTATTTTCAGGTCCCTTGGCAATTTACTTTTTCATTAGCTATAACTAAACGATTGCTCGTACATAGGTTGCCAAAGAAATCCAATTCCAGAAAAGAGTATTTGTCCAATATTTATGGTCTGCTGATGCAAAGGATTCTGACAAGGCAAAAGTAACTGAGGAATTCTTGACCATGCAGCGACTTCGAATACCACAACACAGACGTAACAAAAGACGTGGATCCTCGTTTGGAATTGCCTCGATTGACTCAAAAAGTTCAAATCCCAACTTGCTCAGCATTTCCTAGTTTTCAGATGAAGTTTTTGCGCTGATCTGATGTACATAATAGTATTTCCGAAAATTATTGCGTCACACTTTTTACTATTCGATTTTCTATTAAATCCTTTCTTCTTTTCTTCTTATGCCACACATTTACGTTGTCACCATGCATAGGCAGCAATCGAATTCTAGGGGTTTTTTATAGAGCAAGCATTCAGATAAAATGCCGAAAATTCAATTTTGGATTTGAGAGGTCTAATTCTTCCCTCCCACACGCCCACGTGTGGCGTGTGGTTGTTACCAAATCTTGTACGTAACTTGAAATCCAAAGTAATTATCAGAAGAAATGACGCTGATACATTATGCCCTTTACTTTACCAATAAAAATTTAATCCAGAAATGAAACTATAAATTTCGAACATACTCTCAAAAAACAATCTAATGGCGAATTCACTCGAAGTACAAATTCTAACTTAAAAATAAATTAGCAACGATCCTAGAAATAGATACAAACAAAATTAGACTTAAGAAAACAATAACGTATCCACATAAAGCAAACGATTTCGTCATGTATTTTACACGATACAATTAGAAGATTATGAACTCTACAGTCTGTTTCACATAAGTTTGGGTACAAATTTTATGAAATTTTTCGAAAGTAAGCCGACGGATTACGATAATTATATATGTATATATATGTATATATATATATATATATATATATATATATATATATATATATATATATATATATATATATATATATATATATATATCAAATCAATGCTATAATCGCAATTTGTCGGCTTATTGTCGGACAGTTTTTAAAATTTATGCCCAACCTTGTGTGAAACAGACTATAGATATAAAAATTTTAAATTTTAATTTTTCGAGTCCATATTTTATTTATGTGCATAACTTAGTCGGTTGCTATTCGGGTCAGGATAATTTTTGTAACATGTGGGGTTGCTCACCAGAAAACTGAAATAGTCAAATCCGTTGTTTTTTATTGCAATACCTTTTATTCATGAATGGCGTAATAAGCTTCTTTACTTTAAGAATAGAACAAGTTTCAAACAAAATTATTTATCTGTGATCCCAAAATTTTCTTGAATATTTCAAAAATGACTTTTTCACCCAACGTCGACCTCTGAGCTAAAGGAATATAACATCGTTCATGTGCCCAATTCGACGTTTTCGCTCTTCATCATAAAATGATATGTCAATCAATCTCTTTCAAATGCGACGCTTGTGCAAGTAGATAAGTACCTTACCTACCTGCTTTTATAAATTTAATGCACAAACACACGCGTCCACAACACACACTTACACACAACACACACACGACACACACACAAGCATACCTATAAAAAAGTCTGTTTTAAAATTCTTGAGACTTTTTTACAGTAAGGTGATTCGAAATCAGTAAAAATTCAGCCAATCGGTGTCGCAATCGTATATTGCACATATTTGGCTCTTAAATCTTGTGCTTTGGCAATCTATATAGGTCAGTTTGGCTCTTCTGTGAGAGCGCAACCGGCAGCCTCGCGCACGAAAGATACCTATAGTCTGTTTCACACAAGTTCCGTCATAAATTTTAAAACTATCTCCGATAATAAGCTGACAGATTGCGATTATAGCCTTGATCTGATATTCCCTCCCTTCAGAATTCAGTTTTTGAATTTTTTTCTGCTTTTTTTCGCAATTTTTTGATGTCAATGGATAGTGCTCAATGAGAAACCTAATAATGGTGTTTTTCGCCAACCACCATTTTTAAGGCCATTTTTGACCTTTGAAGAAATCTTACACCCCCACCCAGAACTTTGGTGCCGCCCACCTATGATCACCATACTGTGAAAAAAATCTTAAGAATTTTGAAACAGACTATATGTACACATTAACATGCACATTAAGCGCATTATTGTAATTTTATCCAACGAAGAAACTCTTCGCTTCATCAAACGGATAGAAGTTCTTTTAAAACCCAGGTCAATTATAGTCTGTTTCACACAACGTCTGTCATAAATTTTGAAACTATCTCAGACAATAAGCTGACAGATTGCGATTATAGCCTTGATCTGATACATAATTATGGTCTTACTGTCGATGAAAATTCCTAGAATTTATGCACGAAGTTAGTGAAACAGACTATAGGTCCTATTCATTTTCAGCTTGCGTGCGATCGAATAATTCGCACATTATACTGCATTTTAACGATCGATTAATTCACTTGGCCGGTCTCAGGCCAAAAATAATTGGGAAAAAGCCATAGAGGAGCGAGAATGATGTGAGCTGATCTCAATCAAAAATAAAGCCTCCAGCAAATTTATGGCTCTGTTAAGTTCATTTTTCTGCATAGAAAGCTTGACGTTATCAGAACAATCAGAAAAATTTCAGTACGCTAAGTCTCATACTAGGAATATACGCAGTTCGATACAAGCGTCCATATTATTACACTAACTGAAATATATGTATCTCGTGCGCGTACCCTGGATTGTAATACTTTTTTACGCAGAATCTATCTTGATATGCCCGGGCAACTCAATTTAAGTCCGGCAATCTAATCACGCATAGTAAAAAGAATTTTTTCGTGCGCTAATGGACACGCTGCTATTTTTTGAGAAAAGAAAGCTCGATATATTTACATATTTGCGCATGAAATAAGCTTAATAACATATCTTCTGTGCGCCTAGAATCTAAATCGCTGCGGGATGCAAAAATGTATGCACTCCTACAAATGTAACCTACGCTTGAGCATACAAAATGAATTGCATGGTTTTACAGTACCTATCGCTTCGAGCCCGAATATTTAGGCAAAATCAAGTTAGATAAGCCGTTAGGCGATCGCGGTTAATTTGCGTTGTTTGTTTATATGCATTTTCATTGTGTGTTTATTATGAGCGTCGACGAAACCGCTTTGTGTTAAACCGTTAGTTTGTTAAACTGAGCTATAAGCTATAATTCATTTTTCCATAAATCTGCCGCTTATTCCGGAGCGATTGGCTACGCATCGTATCTGAGTAAGCACCTTTTTTAAACCCGCTTTTCATTGGCAAATTACGCGCATTTGTACGGAAACAAATAAAGCTGCACCTCTTGATGTATTTAGTTATGCTGCTTAACTTTATGATTCATATTCATCATTTATAATTAGTGATTCCTATCCGTGTCTTGGGGAGTTTGGGGGGTTTGACCTTCCCAGAATGGCAACTGACTCCACAAAATGGCTGTGACTCCCTAGGTTGTCGATTTTCCGTACAAATTGCATAAATTCTGCCATTTTAAGCGTTTTCAGCCAAGTTTTGGCTCAAAGTCTCAAATTTTAAGCACTTCGCGCCATATACACTTTTTTGACTATATTCTGTTCAACTTGCCGAATTTTTCGAATTTTTTCCTGAATTTTTTAATGTTGTTTATATTTTAGAAAGAACGAGCAACGTCTGAAACGTCAAACGATTGTGTTTTTGATGCTTAATCATTGTTTTTAGCTCAAAAAGCACTTTTTAAAAATTTATTGTCTGAAACGTCAAAAAACTGTGTTTTTGATGCGTACCCATCGTTTTTAGCCCAAAAAGCTATTTTTAAAAATTTTTTGGGTCTGACCTCCCAGAATTCCCTGTACATGTATAGTGATACCTATTCAGTTTAAGAACCAGAAAAATTTATCTTAAATATAGTGCAAAAAATTGGAGTTGAGGACAGCGCTTTCGCTTTCTAACAGGACAACACTTTCTTCTTTTGAAATACGCTCAAATGTGCATGTTCGTACGTAAAGTTATCTAATTATCTGTCTCAATGGCTAAACTCATAACCATAGATGCACAGCATGGCCGATCTGGGGGTCAGCCGGTCTGGAGAGAGTCAAAAGCCAAAATGACCTCAAAAACTGGTATAAGCGCTAAAATAGCTTTAAAACTACCTTATTACATAGTTTCTGATCAGTTTGAAGCACTTCTGAAGAAAATTTTAAATTCTCATCCGTTTTTGGCCTTCATTTTGCCTCATTTTCCCCAGAAAATTTTCCATTTCTCCATTCTGGAGCATTTTCCCAGAACCCCCTTTCCACGTGCATGTCTCTTCATAACCCAGATTTAGATATTTTTTTAGTAGACGATAAATCGTCTGTTTTATTAATTATTGACCATGGATTGATTATTCTGTAAAAAATGTTTTCGTTTTGAGGGAATAATTTTTAAATTGTAAAAAGTGCCTTTTTCTGGGCTAAGAACGATGGGTACATGTCAGAAACGCTGTTTTTTACGTTTCGAACAATGGTCGTTCTTTCTAGAATATAAAAACATTTGAAAAATTTCAAAGAAATTCAAAAATTAAAAAAAATCGAGGGAATCGAACAAAGTATAGTCAAAGCGAGTATATGGCGCGAAGCGACATAAATTTCATACTTTTGAGTCAAAAATGAGCTAGAAACGCACTTTTTACAATTTTTCCGACGAATCGAAAATTCTGAGGCAGTCGCATCGCAGCCATTTTGCGGAGGGGGAGTAGGTTGCCATTCCGGGTGGTCAAACCCTTCAAATCCTCTCCCCAGAATATATATGGCTTGGACTCAATTTCAGTTGCTTATATCGCACACTCTCCTGGATTGTTCTACAGGCAAATTAGGCACGTTCCTTTTGGAAATATCATCAACAGCGATAATAAAATGTTCGAAATTTTGAAATTCGTTTGATCTATTGAAAATGAATCCACGAATGAATAGGGGAAAAATTTATTGTTGAATACCTATGCGTCATTCAATAAACAAAGATTGATAACTTGAATCTGGGACCTTTAGAGGAATGTCATTTTGAAGTATTTTATTGCAGAAAAATAATTCTTTTTATCGTGCAGATATCTGTATTTTCAAAAGTCTAATTCTTACCAAGAAAATCGATTCTGGATTTTTCGATTATTTGCAAAATGCGGCGCGCATTAGATAATAGATTCTGTCTTACGTAATACGCTTTCCAATTTCCGCTAGAGGATTTCCATCTGAGCGTTAAGATTATCCATAGTGTGGTTTTTATTTTAATTTATAGTTTATTAGTTTAGTTTAATTACTTTGTTATATAATCTACTCCTAATCCGTTAGCTTTCATTGAAAAAATTCTTGGAAGAAAGCCGCTAGGTTACTAGAAACAGTCAATATAGCTATCACCACAAATCCCGGATGTTTGATAATCAAGCTCATTCATACTCTTAATCCATAAATTTTGGTAGTACGTCCAAAAGAGACAATTTAATACGACTACAAAACCGCATGGTTACATCGATTTTCGATTTTCACTATCCGTTTGTATCGAGTGTTTAGGTCTGAATAAAACACGTTTCATCCATACGTGTTCTTGGGGAGGACCCCCCCCCAATAATGGCAACTGACCCGCGCAAAATAGGTGTGCTGTAATCCCTAGAATTGTCGATTTCTCGTGAAAATTTCAAAAAAGTGTGTCTTTTTATGCGTTTTAAGCTCGTTTTTAGCTCAAAAGTCTCAAATTTTTGGCGCTCTGCGTCATATGCACATTTTTTTACTGTATTTTGTTCAATTTATGTACTTGATTTTTCCGAATTTTTTCGAAATTTTACTGATGTTTTTATGTTCTAGAAAACACTAGCACTGTCTGGAACGTCAAAAGGCAGTGTTTTTGACGTGTACTCATCGGTTTTAGCCTAAAAAGACACTTTTAGAAATTTTCGGTCCTGACACCCCCAGAATTTCCATGCTGCTGTATGGTTTCATCTCGCTACGATGAGCATGCAATAAAAACGACGACTTGAATATTCAGATTCGCGAGGGAGAAAATAATCAAGCAATATGAGTGAGAAAATTAGTGATCGGAAAGTCGAAAAAGGCGAAAGAGGAGCGACGACGACGACGACCGACAATAACAATAGCTCGGACAAAAATCGGCAAGCAACAGATAAATTTGGGATAGTTTCGTGCGAAGTATGCGAAACAGTGGGAAGCCCTCAGGCTGAAAGGGCCGTTGAAAAATTGCCAGAAAGGTCGGTGGAAGAACGAGCCAGGATGCACACGAACGTGGTCGTTGACCGGGCGTGCGCCGGAATTTCGCAACCGCCACCACTGACTGTGGCGCCATCGGGAAAATAATATCAAGAACGCATATTCTTAAATTCAGGATGTGGCCAATTAAATTAACTAACACGAACAGAGAAGATGCTTCGGCTGCATTAAGAACACTGTCCCATCTGATATTTTGCATATTAAAACAAATTCGATTTCGGCTTGAAATTTTAATCGTCTCGATGTTTGCGATCGACATATTTTAATCTATTTTATTTGATGATTTGTATGCATCATTAATTATGTGTATAGGGCAAGAGGTAAATACTAGCAAGAGGAAATGCTCCGATGGAGCAAAAAAAGGTAAATATACTCGCATTTCTTCAACGTTAAGGATATAAAAAAGGGGACTAGGAAAAATTCACTATAAGCGCAAAAGCCACAAGAATATATTAAACACGCAGACTTCCTCTAAACAAGGCAAAAATCGAAGTGTATTCTGCGGCATGTGAAAAATCAAGGTGTAGTCACAAAACATTTTTCACTGTCTCACTAAGAAGCATTGAGAAGCATTTATGTATTAAATAATCGATTTATAATCTACTTCATGAAACCATGACCTTCCACAATTTTCTAATGGAAAAAAATATCGGAAAAAACTTTACAACTCTATGACCAACTCTATTCAGTCTGCAGAAACAGACATAGACCCCAGAATATACTTCGATTTTCGCTTTATTTAGAGGAAGTCTGACTGTTTAATACATTCTTATGGCTTTTGCGCTTATAGGGAATTTTTTTCCTAGTCCCCTCCTTATAAGTCCTTAATAATAAAGAAATCCGAATATATTTACCTTCTTTTGCTCCATCGGACCATTTTCTATTGCTAGCTACTTTTTATTTATTAGCATGATTTTGGGTTTTGGTAAGGTATGTGTCCACATGTGTCCACAAGGATTACTACTTTATGCCTAGGAAAGTAATTAAAAGTAAGTATGCAGGTAGCTAAGCGTTTAATTGATTACTAAGTTAACTCAAGTAACAAGAAAGTGTATTGTCAAAAAATAAACAACAAAAAGCAAGCTTACAAATTTAAGCTAATGTATTACCATGATTTTGTTCTTGAACATTGCGCCCCCACTGCAAAAAAAGACAATCCAACCTACCTTGAAGGACGGAAAAAACCTACGTAAGCGTAAGTGCCCACAAGTTGGATCAATTTGAAAATTAGCGTAAATATTGTGTTAACTAGCAAAGAAAAATGCTCCGATGGAGCAAAAAAGACGAATATACTTGAGTTTATGGATTGTTAAGGATTTAAAAGCAGGGGACTTAGGAAAAAGCTATCTATGTATATGCCTAAAGTCGCAAAATTTGTTAAAAATCAGACTTTCTCTAAGCAACGCAAAAAATCGAAGTATGTTCTGCGGCCTCTGAAAAATGTAAACTTCTTTAAATATTTTTCAATGCTTCGCATAAGAGTGTATAAAGATAACTAAAATGTAAACTTTTTGTGAATGGCTTGTAAGCTGCAACGCACTGCTTAGTATCATTGATAGAAACCTAACTGCAATTGTATTTAAATGTGTTATTTATTTTGTTATCATGAGCATTATGGCAAGCGAACCTGGCTTTAATTGGTTAATGCATACAATCGTTGCGGTCGGGCAAGTGTACCTGTAGTCTGTTTCACGTAAAAAGTCACTCCTAGTCTACTCCATCAACCTTCCCATAGCTACTGCATAGCTAACTTGCTGCTTTTCCAATCGGTTTTTGGTTCAATACTTCATTTCAATCTGTAGGCCGCAGAATATACTTCGATTTTTTGCTTTGCTTAGAGAAAGTCTTATTTTTAGCAGATTTTGCGACTTTAGGCATACACATAGGTAGCTTTTTCCTAGTCCCCTCCTTTTAAATCCTTAACAATCCCTAATCCCAAGTATGTTCGTCTTTTTTGTTCCATCGAAGCATTTTTCTTTGCTAGTACCCAACTTTAAATTGGCATGATTTGAGTAAATCAGTCAGTAAACACATACGATAACATGCCACAATAATGACAGCAGTCCAAGAACGCGGAAAACAATATTGTTCTGAACTCAGCATTATCTTTTTTGGCTGAAATACATTGGGGCGGCACGCCGCTCGTAGCAAAATAAGTCTGACTCGAACAAGAGCGCAGCAGGGAGTTAATTAATGTGTTGACCAACCGGTCGACCAAAAAGAAGCAGTGTACTTTTAATTAAGTTACCGTATTCTAACCAACGGGAAACTAAAAATTAAACTAAAAATTTTTAGGATCGCATCAAATTCACTTAATTTTGTTATGTTCGAATTCCTCGAAAATTGTGGAGCTTGACCATATATAATTTTCTTAGGCTTTACATTACCTTTTATTTATTTACAAATAAAAAACAAAACATTGTAAGAAATCCTATCCCAAAGTTCAAAGCGCATGCCAAGGTTCAGAGTTTCAGAGAGGCTTTAATTTAGCCGGACCAAATTTTGCGCACGATAAAGTCGACTATTCAGTAAACTTTGTTAACCAAGCTGACCGCCAAACAAACGCAAAACATAGAGGCGCAATGGTCGGAAGCTAAACGGGATTTGCGCCGAAGTGTAGGACGCATGAACTACATACGAAAGTTATCTGGTTGAATGGGTGTGGCGCAGCAAATTTGATACCATAGATCAGTTATTTGAAGACTTTTGTTCGGCGGCGTCTTACATGTTCGATAAACTATAATTTACTTGACATGTATTTCAATGTAAAATTTTTTTAAAAATTTTTCGCATTAATTAGACGATTTTTTGACATTTAAACTTTGTACAAACGCGTTATTGTATAGACTTGTCAATTTAATTGCAATACAAATAAAATTATATATGATCAAGCTTCAAATTTTTCGGTGAGTTCGAAAATAACAAAATTAATTGAAATTGATGTGACCCTAAAAGGTTTCTAGTTAAATTTGTAGCTTCCAGTTGGTTAGAATACGAGAACTTAATTAAATGTAAACACTGTGTCTTTTTGGTCGACCGGTTGGTCAACAAAGTAATTAACTCCTGCTGCATTCTTGTTCGAGTCGGACTTATTTTGCAACGAGCGGCTTGCCCCCCAAATGCATTTCAGCTCTTTTTTTAAACAAGACAATCTAAGCTTATTTAAACAGATCCATTCTTTTCAGCGTAAACTTTACGCAACTACAGGGTGTGAAGAACAATTACACTCATATTCGGAATCCTGACGTTACATTGAACAATGTAAAAAAACAGGCACGTAGCTGGCCGTCCTATTTTGGGGGGACCAACACCAATTTTTGTAGGACTAAGCTCAGAGAGGCCAAAAATAGCACAAATTAACGTTTAAAAAAGACATATTTTTTCGATTTTTATGAATTTGGGGGATCCGGACCCCCATTCCCCCGAAGCTACGTGCCTGTGAAAAAAGCTTCTGCAACGCTCTTATAATTAAGTTAATTTTCAATATAAACTAGGATTGTTAATCGGTATAATCAGGGCCGTGCTTAGAGGTTTAGCGGCCCTGGGCGAAACTTATTTTGGCGGCCCCCATAATTTTTAAAACTGGTATTGTATGCATCATAATTATCACTTATGTATTTCCTTTACATATGTACCTATATAATCGCAGTTAGCATCTTACTGTAAATTTACTAACAAAATATTGTGCAACATTATTTTTAGTAGGTTAGGTATCGTATGTTTTTTCTCAAATAATTTACCTATTTCGTGAATGATGACGTGCTTTATTACAAAATAACTTGCCTAGCTTTCTGAGCGGCAAACTGGTCAATCAATTGCAAAAAATCTAACGAAGATGATAAATCCTTTTCAATTGAAATAATCGCTAGTGCACTTAGACGAGAATCAGTCATAGTTGACCGCAAATATGCTTTTATTATTTTCAGTTCCGAGAAGGAACGTTCTGCTGAGGCCACAGCAATAGGTAGTGTAAGTAAAATTCTGAAATAAATTATAAGGTTTGGTAAAACATCCTGGAAGCCATTTGATAGATATTTAAGAGTAGCTAGTGGCGAAGTTAATTCATTTGGATTTGATCGAGCAAGAACTTTTAGCTCTGTGTACATGTCTGGTCCATCAAGATCATCCAGAAACGCAGCTAACTGTGTGCATGACTTGAGCAATTCATCATCTTCCCATGTTTTTGAAGCTGGTATTCGTGGGTAGTATTGCTCAATGAGAAACCTTGAAAACGGTTTTTCTTAGCCATACTATCATTTTTAAGACCATTTCTTGACCTCTAAAAAACCTTGCACCCCTCCCGGGATTTTGTTGCTGCCCACATATGCTGCGGGGGTCTTAAGCCTGATTTATACTTCACGCGGCGAGCGAAGCGGCGAGAAATTGCCGCAACGGCCGCCGCAGAAATTTCGCGCAAACCCATTTATACTTCGGGCTGCGGCGCGGCAGCCGGCGAATTATTCGCCGCCGCAATTTGATTTATACTTCACGCGGCCGCCGCGCCGCGGACTGATTCGCAAAAGTCTAGATTTTTTCGCCGCTTTCCAATTTATACTTCTGCCGCGCCGCAAGGAGTCAAAATTGTCATTTTTAGCTTTTTCTGCCATTTTTTCGCCGGGCCGCAAAAGTCAAAAAGCCCATTGCTCTTGCGAATGCTAATGAGGTTTCGAGCCGAGTGTCGACGTCGAATCATTTTGAATTTTAATGAGGTATCGATTTACGCAATATTCTGCAGCAGTTCGCAAGAAGTATAAACGCATTGCGCGAAGCGGCTGCGAGGCGGCGGTGAGGTGCCACCTTGTCGCTGGATTTTTTGTCCACGCGGCGAGCTCGCTGCGTGAAGTATAAATGCACGACGCGGCGCGGCAAGCGGATTTTGCCGCAGAATATTCGCGTAGGGTCGACTAATTTTTGGGCATACTGTGGCCGCAAAACCCCTTTGCGGCGCGGTTCGCGTGAAGTATAAATCAGGCTTAAGGTGGCGCGGTCAAGCGTTCCCTGCGGGGTCCGGGACAGAGTCCCTAAAAATTTTGTAAAAAAGCATTTTAATGTCAAATAGTAACGTTAAAATTTTCGCAAAAACGGCCGAATTTCGGTCCTGAATGGAGCCCAAAAACACTTAAAATTGATGAACTCTTACATTGCACAAAACTTCTGAGCTGAAATGCATTTTTTGACCTCTGCTAATTACATAGCGTAGCAACGGGTCGCTGCCAATAAGATATAGAAAAATGTATAAATTGAAATTTTTGTTCTTACCCTTTTCAGGCCCATTTGTGGCCTTCTTATTAAGAAGATGCAGTTCAGAAAACAGGAAATGCACAAAAACATAAGAAAATTTGGCCATTTCTTTCATTTAAAATAGGATTGTGTCCTTGTAAAGAAAGACAAACAAAGCAAAGAATAGACAAACTGGTACACAATATTTTTCGCACTTTTAGTTTTATGCTCAACAAGCATGCGCACTTTCATTCAATGAACAAATAGTGCATTAAATTCCTAGTGATGTGAAGTGCTAGATTATTGATTATTTCAGCTGATTCAAGCATTTAAATTTATTTGATCTATGACTCGGTGCAAAGCGCCGGAATATTTTGACATTTTAGCCTTTTCGAACTCAATTTTCTGGACACACATTATTGCAACAGAAAAATCAACAATTTGTCTGAAAAATGAGAACAAGTATAGCTCAGACAGCGTTCTCTTAAAAATGCAAGTAAAGATTTTCTACTGACTGTCTGTGTTTGCATTAGAACGTCGAAAAATCGATCCTTTTGAACGTATGTATCGAATTATTGTAAGAGGGCCGCCAAAAAATGAATTCTATACGGCATGCACCACAACTTTTTTAGCGGCCCATAATTTTAGCGGCCCTGTGCGGCCGCACAGTTCGCACCCCCTAGGCACGGCTATGGTTATAATAACGTTAGTTGCTGGATAATGAAGCGTTCTTCTTGAAAGTTGGGTGGATTTCTTTTTAGGGTAAAAGAATGTTTTGATTATTCCCGTCTCGATTCTCCGACCATCTCGATTCTCGACCAATTGTATAAAATGCTATTTTAAACACGTAAAATTCTCGATTCTCCTTCCGTCCCGTTTCGCCGTCCGTCCCAATTCTCCAACTGTCCCGATTCTTCATCCATGCTAAAGCTTGACGAGCGTGAAACACATGTGAATTTTCGGAAATGCATCAGGACTACACAACAGGTAATATATGTGCAAGCATAGATGCACATTGTAGGTATTTACGAACTTAACCAACGAATACGACGAAACTCTGCGCCATTACAAAAACAGAAACAAAAAATAGAAAATTCAAATTAACTATCTCATCAAAACATATTTTGCGTCGATTTCCCGATTGTGACCCGCTTGACCCACCGTCCCGCTAGACCCACCGTCCCGCTAGACCCACCGTCCCGCTAGACCCACCGTCCCACTAGACCCACTTTTTCGTCCCGCTAGACCCACCGGAAGTCTCGCTAGACCCACCACGTGCATAATGAGGTGTCCCGCTAGACCCACCGTTTCGCGACCGTCCCGCTAGACCCACTGTCTCGGAAGACCCACTCGAAAAAATGAAGACATACATATTACATACGAAATGAAAAATAGTTATCAAGACGCTTAAGTGAATTCTGCAAAATTTTTTTAAATCTTTAATTAAAAAGCAAGTTTGAGGTGTGCAATAGTCAATAACAAGCGGTTAGTTTGTTTTCATGAATGTGCAATTGTATATAATAACTTTATATATAGTATTTGAAGCGATGAAATAAAGTGAGCACATGGACATTAAAAATAGATTCGGATTTATTGACAATGACCTAATTAACATTTTCGATTTTTTAGTGAGAATTTGCAACATCCGTTCGGCCCGATTATTGTTGAGCCGTCTTTGTGAAATGCCTACATGCTTTTCATCATATTCATATGTGCATATCTGTACTGTTATCGGAATGCAGTGTCAACGCTTCAATCTGTGTGCCTACTTAGTATGCGGAAATAACAAAGAGTACAGTACCATTACGATAATAAGCAAAAAATGCACTCTGAAATGTGTTTGACAAGAGTGTATTCCTTGACATGAAAAATAGAAATTCATTCTTAAAAAAATATCGGCCATGGCTGGTTAATTACCATTGCCCTACACATGCACGCACATATCTTCTTTGCATGTTATAATTTGTAATATACACAATTTCATGCAATAATATACAAAATTTATTTATTTATTAATTAAATTTAATTGATTAGGTGGTTAATTAAATGCAATTATTAATTAATTAATTATTTATTTATTTGACAAAACACTTGAATGGATACACTTTGAAAGCATTTCTGTTTTTGCTTATAAGCGTACATAATTTTCTTCTCTGGTGGGTCTTCCGAGACAGTGGGTCTAGCGGGACGGCCGCAAAATGGTGGGTGTAGCGGGACAACTCATTATGCACGTGTTGGGTCTAGCGAGACTTCCGGTGGGTCTAGCGGGACGAAAAAGTGGGTCTAGTGGGACGGTGGGTCTAGCGGGACGGTGGGTCAAGCGGGACGGTGGGTCTAGCGAGACGGGACCGATTTCCCGTCGTATAATACGATTATATGTATGTTGATTTAATTACGAGTACCTACCCAAGAGCCCGAGCTATACATGGTTAAGAAGAAAATTTCAATTAGGCCCCGTGCGCGTATTCAATTCGACATAGATTCTGATTTTTTCACAATAGAAATTAAAAAATTAAGCTCGTCTATTATGTATGACTAGGTTCTTTAAAACAGATCTGGCAACTAATGGCCATAAAAATGGTGGTGTGGCGAAAAAACACTATTTTTCAACGTTTCTCATCGAGCACTATCCATTGGCAGCAAAAAATTGCAAAAAAGCAAAAAAAATTTCAAAAATTGAATTCTTGGGGTATTTTGGTTTCTGGGGGTATTTTTGTTTTTGGGGGATGCATACCCCCAAGCCCCCACGCCCAGGTATGGTGGTTAATGCCATTTGTCACATTTGAATCTGCAGTCGGAGAAACGGAAAAGTCGGAAAATGGGCACGGTCGGGGAATCGGGACGGTCGGAGAATCGAGAAAAGTCAGAAAATCGGGACAGTCGGAAAATTGGGACGGTCAGATAAACGGGATGGTCGAAGAATCGGCAGGCACTTAGCTGGCCGTCGTATTTTTAGGGGGGCAACACCAATTTTGGGGGGACTAAGCACAAAAAGGCCAAAAGTAGCATCGTTTAAAAAGTCCTATTTTTCTGAATTTTGGGGTGCCCGAACCCCTCCATTCCCCCAGAGATACGTGCCTGAGAATTGGGACACCGTCTATGATTGTTTTCGAACTTCTATCATCGTATTTTTCCTAATTTTCTCGGCCCAGAAATAAAACTACAGCATGTGCAATATATTGTAGGAAAGCTATTAACGAGCTCAACATACTTAGATTAAAGCGAACAGTTTCCTATGACTGTAAGTCAAGTAAACATGATTTAGTGAAGACGATAAATGCGAAGCGTGCCTGCCGTTTAGCTAAATTTCCTAGAATCCGAATGGCATCACCCATAGTTAAATTTTCAATGTTTTTCGCGAATTTTCGATGTCACTCTAGATGGGAAACATCGAAAAATGGTTTTTTGCCACACGATCAATTATTAGACATATTTCGACCTTTAAAATTTTCTGGGACCCCAGGATCTAGGCGTTGCCCATATGCATTTCATATATGTACTTTGTGTTAAGCGGCAAGACGGAACCTCAAAATTTTAAAATTTATATGCATTCTAAAGCTTCTTATTTCTCACGTTCACCTTAAACATGATAAATGCGTTAAAACTCTTATTATAATTTAACACCTAAGTATAAAATTTAGCATCAAAATGAGATTTAGGTACTAACATGATTACAAACAGATAAAGATCAGTGCACATTTGCAATTGAGTTAAGTGCTCGATATCATAGGTAGCGCGATAGCGCTACCTATAATATACTTGGCCATCCTTTTTCTTATATGTTTATCACAGCGAGTGCGAAATTTGTGTCCCCCTCACAGCAACAACGGCATATACCTTGGAGATGCGGTTTTTTTTAATCGATGGATTATTAAAAAATTCGATGCCCGTCTTTTTTTTGTTTACACTCAATACCGAGTTAGCAATGAGTGCGTAAAGTAGAAACCGAAAAATCAAATAATTTGCGGAGGGCCAATTTTTTTAAATGTTGCCCCCGAGTTGTAGATTACGAATCTGAACTTAAAATTTCTTTACACTCAATAGTTGTTAAACAAAAGTGTAAAGTATGCGTGTTTTTTACTCTTTGAGTGTCCTTCAGCTTATCTAGCTCAATTTTGGTTTCTGTGCAGTCCAATTAGTTTTATAATGTAGAGGGTAGCAATATCTTAAGACCGAATTTTTTCCTCTTTTAACGCAATATTTGTTGATCTGTGATCGTTTTAGTGTAAAGGCTTCGAGACGAAAAACGAAATTTCTCCAACTACTCCGCTAAGTAGGCGGAACATGCTAATTATGCTTAAAATGTGCCCTGACCTTAGCGTTACAGATCCTAGTTAATTTTGTTTCTATACACCCAACATTGCGTTATCCGCACAAGTGTAAAGTTTACACCGAGAAGCATTTTTCCGCCCAGAGCATTGGGTATCAGACAATTCGCGGAGGGCCAATTTTTTTAAATGTTGCCCCTCAGTTGTAGATTACGAATCTGACCTTAAAATTTCTTTACACTCAATGCTTGTTGCAAAGAAGTGTAAAGTATACGGGTTTTTTACTGCTAGCGTGTCCTGAATTTATCTAGCTCAATTTTGGTTCATGTGCAGTCCAATTGGTTTTATAATGTAGAGGGCTACAATATCTCGAAACATAAAATTTTTTTCTCTTTTAACGCAATATTTCTTAATCTGTGATCATTTTAGTTTAAAGGGTTCGAGACGAAAAAAGAAATTTCTTCAGCTACTTGCACCCCCCAGAATTTTGATGCTGACCACCTATGCATATACGGCCTGAATTATTAAATAAAAGGAGCGAACTAGCAAAGAAAAATGCTCCGATGGAACAAAAAAGGTAAATATACTTGAATTTCTTCATTGCTAAGGATGTAAAAGGAAGGGACTAGGGAAAATTTCCCTATATGCGCAGAAGCCATAGGAATGTGCTTAACAGTTAGACTTCCCCTAAACAACGCAAAAATCGAAGTATATTCTGCGGCCTGTGAAAAATGAGGGTGTAGTCACAAAGCGTATTTAAGTGTATCGCAAAAGAGCATTGAAGACACTTTTATGACTACTAAATAATCAATGTATTATTTATTTAATGAAATCTTGACCTTCCACAATGCTCTGGAGTAAAAGATAATAGCGTAAATTTTACACCTACATGGCCAACTCAATAGTTTTCTTGAAAAACCACAAAAAATTTCTTTAAATTTTCCAAAATAAAGTAACAAAATACTCGCTATCATAATCGAAATTACTACGGAAAATGTGCAGAAACGCGCATAGGCCGCAGAATATACTTCGATTTTTGCGTTGTTTAGGGGAAGTCTAACTGTCTAGCACATTCCTATGGCTTCTGCGCATAGAGGCAAATTTTCCCTAGTCCCCTCCTTTTGCATCCTTAGCAATGAAGAAATTCAAGTATATTTTTACCTTTTTTGTTCATCAGAGCATTTTACTTTGCTAGTATCTTCGTTTTGTATCGATGTCTTATTATTAAAGAATACCGCTAAGATTCTCAGATCTTAAAAAGTTTTCATCCCGGGTAGCGAAAGATCTTATGCTGAAAGCAGCTAAAAAATTGAAGCGCGTAATATAAATACTTTATCATCATCTAACGCTTGCTTGTGGGCGAATGAGAATACGCATCATTGCATTTTTGACGCCACCCTAACAATCGACCACCTATTTTGTTGTACACTACTTATTTTATATGTTTGACGTCACTTAGAAAAGGTTAATTATCTTTTCTAGACTCGTTATTCATTGCGTGAATAATATGTCTGTACCAAACTAGATAACGGTACCTACTCGATCGATCACTGAAAACCGTCTTAACTTGATACGCATTTCTAAATTATGGATGATCTGGGAAAGTAGGTATAAGCGCATTTTTCTGTTAATTAATGAACAGTGGTTTCCTAAAATTTTTACATTTAACAGGCTTATTATCTGCGTTTTATTCCTTCCTATCGTTGTATCCTTGACCGAGAAGCCCGATTCGAGTCCAGGACGGTTGGACGGTTCAAAGCGGAGACCGCAAAGAATTTCAGATACTGCGATCACAGACATGGTTGGTTTTAACTTATAAGTATGCCATTAATTAATATTTAGTTATCGCATCGAATCGTGCTTTGCAGTGCCCGTGCATAAAGACACCTGGTTCAAACAACTGCTTAATGTATAATCCGAGTTATCAAGCTACCAGTCTGGAAGAGGCTATAGTAAATTTTCCGGATCTTACAAAACGAAGTTTTGAGCTTCCTCAGACGGTAAGTCGTTACATGTATGTCTCAAAGTGCGAAAATGAACGATGAAATAAGATGTACCTACTCATAATGAAATGACGAAAGCTAGTAAAACTTAAATTCATGCTTGTTCTTCGTTTGATTTTTCTAAAAAGCTTTATGTGGTTGCTGGCCTTGAAATGTAGCACAGGCAGCCATAGCTGAGTGTCAAGGATATTTTTCATATTTACTTTTCGATACTATGGCTTCCAGTGGTGGATCCAGGATTTTCCTAAGGGGGGGCGGTACCCCTGAGGTGGGGGGGGGCGAAACCCTGACTTGGGCGGAAAAATTAGCCGTTTTAAGCCGGAAATCGCTAAAAATCGCTCAAAAATCCTTAATGTTGCGCACTATTTTGGGCCAATGGGGGCGGCCGCCCCCCCTAAATCCGCCCCTGATGGCTTCAGAATTTCACGCATACCGAATAAGTGGAAAATCACTGATATTGATCGTTTTAACTAGGATTCAGAAAGGGAGCAAGGCTTCGGTGCTCATATCTCAGCGCAGCGCAATTATGGACAAGGATTTGCTACCCAGGCGGGCTTATGCAGCGGCGACTCCGAGTGCAAGTCGTGTTCTGCTGCTCTGTTCCCACGTCTTTTGCAGAATGGTTTAATAGAAAATCAAAGCCACCTAGAATCGATTCGAAACACGATTGGAGTGCAATGTTAGTGTAGAGTAGAACCTGCCTATTCTATTTTAAAATCCCGCATGTAAAAACGATTCTTGAAAAAATGAAAATTTGAAGACGTTCCGGACTATTTCGCAAAGCTATCTTAAATTGCTAAGTAATACTCTTTGAAACATTTACACAACATGGCTAGTCTGGGGATCAAATAGTGAGTTTTTTGAGTCAAAATGACCTCAAAAACTTGCACAAACACTAATATTGCGCTAGAACAACGTTACTCCACAGTTTCTGTTAAATTTCAAGCTTTTTCAGAGAAAGTTTTTGATTTTCATATATTTTTGGCTTTTATTCTTCCTCATTTTCTACAGAAAATTCCCCATTTTCTATTCTGCGGGGACTAGACAAGAGATGCACGTGGCCGATCTGGGGGCAGCCGATTCGGGGGTCAAGGATTGAGCTTAATTTGGGCCACAACGATGTCTAAAACTAGTATACGCGCTAAAATAGTGTTAAAACTACGTTATTACACAGCTTCTGGTCAATTTAAGGCACTTTTAAAGAGGATTTTCAATTTTCATCCATTTTTGGCCTCCATTTTGCCTCTTTTTCACCGGAAAATTTCCTATTATTCCATTTTGGGGCTTAGACCCCAAACCCCCACGTGCGTGTCGGGTCTACTAGACCCCAAAACCCCCTCCCACATACGTGTCTGCTTGCAGGTAGCAGATTGTACGTATGTAGGTTTCAATATGGCTCGCTTTATTCAGTTAAAACCGTAAATTATCCTTTTCAAAAACTTGTCTTTCTTCTGCTAGCTGCTTATTTTCATGGATAAGTAATCTTATTTAAACAAAAACATTAAAATATCAGGTTTTAAGTGTTCGGTCCATCAGGAAATGAAAAAGTGAATCAAAATTGACACATGTCAAACGTATTCCGCGTTTTATAATTTCGAATTGGTTTAGAATGAAATTCCAAGCATAGATGTTTTCTACTTACATACATAATGTAAATGATAAAAGTTATATTTTTAGATGGACTGGAGAAGACGGAATTATGCTCCAGGTTTAATGTAATTCGACCACAAAATGATGGAGGCAACCTAAGCGGAGTGCAATTGCAGAAACAAACATTAGCTATCGGTATGTGTATACTGCTTAGTAAGCCCATAGTCCGTTTCGCACAAGTTTGGGCATTAGTTTTAAAAACTCCGAAAACAACCTAACAGATCGCGATTAAAGCATAATTTATAAGAGAGAATATTTCAAATTCTTATAAAGTTTCTGACCTTTTTCCCTGGAATTTTTCGTTTCTTTTTTGAGGCGAACTAAATTATCCGTACTGCTATAATGATTGTAGCATATTCTTTTGTTTCTGGCCACTTTGTCTCCTGGTGCTTAATGAGCTTGAATATAATAATAAATCAGAGTCTTCATTCTTATTCATTTGTCGGCTAAAAGCTCACTAGTCGCCTAGTTTTCTCCGATCTTAATCGGATTTTCGGATTTTCAAATGTGATCAATTCCTTCTGTGAAAGTAATACCCGATGGTCAATAATTTTATACAAAGAATTAATTTGAAATAAAGTGTATAACGATATCACTGAAAGCGAATTTGATTGGTCAATCATTCAGATTTTAAGCAAGTAGAGAGGTAACAAAATTTGTGCCTAACATGCTATTCAAATTTTTCGCAAGCTGATATTACGGTGTCTTCTTACGATGATAGAAGCTTACATTTAAGATATTGGTCATACTAACCTAAGCCTATATGTTGTATCATATTATATTACTTTATTTTATTATTGTCATTCTAACATTAGCGCAAATTGGTTTGCAGAGGCAGTAGGGTATAACAGTACCGTGTCCCAATTAATAGAAGATTTGTCGTTACACGGAGAAGAGAACTGGCGTCGCAATAATGCTGGTCTTGATTCGCGTAGCAAAAGAGCCATGGCGATGCACAAGGAAGCAGCAGATTCTAATCAGTCAAGCATTTTAGGTTAGCACTGCTTTCTAAGAAACTAAAATTAATGTAAAAAGTTCTCGATGGCTTGTTTGTTTAGAGCTTTTGCAGTTTAATAGTCCGAGACAAAGCTTAATACGTTTGTATAAATTGAAAATCAGCTCTGACAATGGTCGCGTTTTCATGTGCGTTTGTTGTTTGTTTTTTTCTTCAATGTTCCCGCATCTTAAGGAAATCGTAAAATTTCAAAATTATGGATTATGTTACAGAAAATAATTTAGTTTCTCTACAGTCTTGCTTTTTGTCTAAGAAGTCGTTTGAACTGCGACTGTTCTGCTACTTGAATGAGATTATAAAGAGTAGAATTGATTATGAAATTGATGCCTGAATTTTTTAAAGCTTATGATTCCGCTTCAAAAGCGTCCTGGGTCCTCCTGTCCTCTTCTTGTGCATCGCGTTATCAAATTATATGCAAAGTCAGAGCATTTTTGTTATCCTCAAATATTACTGAAGTATTTCTGAATGGTCCAATGTTTGGTAGCTTTCTATGTCATTACCGAAATGCCAAGTCCTTTATACTGGTTACAATAATATGTCATTACCGAAATGCCAAGTCCTTTATACTGGTTACAATAATCATGGACTGGCTTATACAGGGACACTAAAAAACGAGCCGTCTATCGGACCCTGTAACTTCTTAACGTCGCAAATGAAATCAAATTTATTTTATAGAAGGCCTAATTATCCTTGCATTACAATGTGAAAGTGATATTCGTGGTTACTGAGTTGTCCTTAAAATGCATAAATGCAATTTAGTATAGGTCGTTTTATGAATGATGAAAGCATCTATCAGAAGCATTAATTGCTTTCGTTGCCTTGTAACTTTCCAGAATTATCCGACAGATGATTGCAATTAATTTTATTCTAAAGCCTCTTCATTTGACTATCACGGGCTCAATTTCCTTTACGGTCAACCTTTAATCAAAAGCTGCACGTTTTTGCTACTGCCTGCAAATTAGACTAATCAAAACAAAAATAAAGCAGAGAATAAACGAATAATTTTGCGCTCAAGCGAACCGCGTTTAATTTTCATATTTGATTGAAGAGTTATAGACAGTGTTGTAAAGTTTGCTAATTTAATGCACTGCATCCACAAAGTGCAGGAAAAATGACTTTCGCTTATTTGAGTCATTAGAGGGCATAGTAATAATCAGGTATGCACGCGTAATTATCGGGTCCAGTCAGACTACTCAGAATATAAGAAGGAAATCGTTTCTAGGAAAAACAAGGCGAGGTCAAAAATGGAAGAATATTAAAGCTTTTCTGAAAGTGCTTTAAATCGACCAGGAATTATGTTCTAAGGTTGTATTTGGATTTTTGATATTTATGTCAATTTATATCATTCTGGCTCAATAAAGTTCTCCAACTGAGCCCCCAGGTTCAGACTGGCCTCCTCAGACCCGTGATGCTGTTCACCTCGAATCATCCCCAACGACTGTTTCTCTTTAGTGTTTAATTGTCTCTCAGAATTTCAATTTGTTACGCGTAAACAAATTTTGAGTGGAAATTAACGAGCAATTCAATTCAGGCAGCAGGTTTACGATTGGTTGCGTCAAAAGAGGAGATGCTCTTGATAAGAATTCTAATTGGGGAACACTATGCAATTGCTGCTGGGCCTGGCGCAGACTACCGAAAGATTATTTTCCATCATTCGTCAATGAACTTATCTGCGATAAGGATGACAAATGTCTGTCAGGTGAATGTTTTTTACTATGAAGACAGACAAGTATAGAAACTTAAGTCACACAAAGTGAAAAAAGACAACGCAAATTGAAATTCAAAAACTATTAAGCGCGGATTTAGAGGGCGGCCGCCCCCCTTCCTTCTGTCGTCAAAAAATAGTTGGGCGCAATAAACTATAATGTGTATTTTTGTCGATTTCAGCCATTTTTTATCACAATTTTTCAAATTTTCTGGTGCTTCGCGCCATGCTGTATTCATTAATGACATTTACTTTCTCGGCGCTCTAAAAACTTTATACTTACATCAGAATAGTAGTTTATGTACAGGAGAATTTTTTAGTTCTCACAATGATTTCTCAAGTATTTTTCGGTGCTTTGCGCCGATTTTCGCACTAATTTTGCGAATTTTTTCGTAGAAAACTTTCGAAAATTTCTGACTTCATTCGGGCCACAAATGATTATGTCTCTTAAAAGACGGCAAAAACCGATACCTTATGCATAATGAATAGATTTTTGGACAATTTTCGACACTATTAGGAAAATTTAAGGTTCCGCTTTCCTGTCGGAAAATCCTGGATCCGCGGCGAAGTTAGCATTTTGTTTATGTTAAATAGGAGTATATGCATTTGGAGCTACAAGTATGTCTATAGTTTAAAAAAATCCGCATCCATTCCGACAGAAACAGCAATTTTTCGATTATTTAAATGGACGTTTATTAGTTTCCGATGAAACGTCCAGCAGGAATTCTAGTTCTGCTGAATTTGTAAGGTCAAGGCAGAATGCGAACAATCATGTTCTTTATATGTAGAAGCTGTGTCATGTTTTGCAACACTTTCGCTTGTATAACCATAAAACTTCGAAAAGTGACCTTTAACTTGACACCATTTCACTTTCTTGTGTAATTTCGTTTTTTATTTGGTAATGTGTTTTCGTTGAAAAAAGTCATTGATCATTGCATTAGTCGCCTTCCTTTCCGTGTAGGATGTCGGAGCAACAAGGGTGAGCGTCTCGCAGTGTATGAGTAACCCAAAATATAATGCTGCCCGGTTAAAAAAAGGCCCGACTTAATTCCTTAATCTCTTGTAAGAAAAACTTCGCGTGGGCTTGTTTTTAAAGTTTTCAATAATGACTAATTTTATTATCGCGCGGAAATAGATTAAACTGGCATTTGTATATGTGTTTGGATAGATGCAACACAACTTAGATAAAAATCCTTAGAATTCTTGTCCAGTCTTAGTGAAACAAACAATAAATTCATTGCAAATCGCACGAAATAACCAAATTGATGAAATCAGGTTCTTCATGTTAAAGAAAAATTACATGATGGTGAAGCTAGAGATTCTAAGTTCGAATAAAGATTATTTTCATCTTTTCCGTCCTTCATACGCAATGCAAAAACTATTCATGTGATATTTCAGGTTGGGGAATATGTCAAGATCAGAAAGTTTTAGTTGACGTCCTTCAAAATGTGGGTACCGCAGGAAAAAAGGATTGGAAAGCAATTAGCGTTCAAGCTACCATGTATTGCGGCTGTAGCGTTAAAATTGGTTCAGCTTTGCACTCATTCGTTTCCGCCTAATAAATAATAAAGTTCAACAGCTATTAGTGAAGAGGAGTATTCAAAGAAATGATCGATGATATAAATGGCTTTATACGACTCAATCAGTTGGTGCAGAGTGGACTTAAAATGATATAGCGATACGAAAGCTTTCTGCAGGCAGGATGCCATCAGCTCATTTACATACAAAGATTCTATATACAATCATTGATTTCGCATTTTATCGTGATCTGATATAGTCTGAAGTGTTTTCAAATAAACTACAGCCTGTTTCAAGTAATATGCGGCAATACAGATCGAAATTTCGGTTAGTTGAGATCTAAGTTTGATTTTTGACATAAAACGACATTTGGGGATTTATTACGATCCACATTTTTTCTTTAAGTGTCTTCTGATATGATGCAACAGAACTGAAAAATGATACGATAGTTCTCGTAAAGCGGAACGAACTGCTCAGTATGAAAACGCCATCGCTTCTATTTGTTCTGCGATCTTTTGCAAGCTATTATGCCGCTGAACATTCTTCTGTCTTGTAGCAGTCGTCTAAAAAATAATTCAAGTCTTAAAAATAGTTTCGCATACGACGAGTATGTTGATTTCTATCAAAAGCTGGTGAAGTAGTTAGATTAGGTGCAGTGTAATAAAGCTATTAAAAATATAAAAAGTTGTACCTTATTCTCTATGATGATCTCGGAAAAATATTTATTATTACCAACATTTTATTTTATTTACTTGAAGAATTTGAGCATGATCATAACTGTGCTTAGGCGGGGGGGGTGGGCCGAGCCGAGCAGTCGACCGGGGCCTCTAAAAAATTCAGAGAATGCGCAAAAATATGTGTTGGCGGCCCTAATATGACAACTCATGAGGCCTAACGTGTTATTTATGACCCAGATTTAAGATTTAGGACTTTTGATGTTGCAAACTAAAATTTGGCAATCAGCTATTATTGAACTTTTTCAGAATACGTGTAAACTACCTACACATAAGCTCGTGGACATATCAGAAGTCTCGAATCAGTGTATGAAATAAGCAAATTATATTTATGACCTTTTTAAATGATAACACAGTGTACAAAATTCATAATCATTCAGATTAAATCCCTCCATGATTCTGATTTCGTAATAATTTGTTGAATTTTCTAGAAGGACTCGTGAAATTTCCAGTAATTTTCTAAAAATTCACAGCCATGAAAAAAGTGGCCGATGGTTCAACTGTAGCATCTCCTCTGAATAGTTGTATGTCTTCTTCGTAAAATTAATTAATCATGACATCTTACTGTGCAGTGTGCACTCCTGATAATTAAATGTAGGTACACAAATTATTTTGCACGGGATAAAGAAAATAAGGCTAAATTTTTAAAGCCATTATGAGCAAAGATTTTATGGATCAAAAAATTTTTTAAGATGCTCTAGTGTTGATGCATTTTTTCGTGAACGATTCAGAAAAAATTTGTCTTTCACGATGAAAAATTCGTACTCAGCATATAAAATTAGGACACTATTACATGCGTTCTTAGTAGGGAGAGTTGTGATGCCCGCAAAATGACTACTGATCCCCGCAAAAAGTCAGCTGATTCTCCAGAATTTTTGATTTCACAAATGACTGATGAAAACATGCTGTTTTGAGCGTTTGGCGACTTTTTTGGATCAAAATACCAACTTTTTTGGTGTTCCGCGCTGAATATTCGTTTTCGACAACATTTCGGTCAATTTCATAAAACTGATTAGAAATTTCTCTACATTTTTATAATCTAGCAGAAAGAGCATCGTCAGAAACGTCGAAAAATGGTGGTTTTGACGTGTTTCCTTCGTTTTTATTAAAAAAATGCACTCTGGAATTTTTGGCGTGTGGTATAACAAGAAAAACGTTTGAGGGCAGCTAAAAGAGGCTGCTCAGGGTCGCTGTAAACCTAAGCACGGCCCTGAGCATTGTTGCAAACGGTATAAATATATGTTTAATTTGATACAACCTGTTCATCGACTACTAAAATAAATAACAACTTTTGCCACAAATTTTTCATAGAATATCCAAAACCTTCAATTGTGGCTCAAAATGATTAGACATAATATGCCTAAATTCGTCGAATTTGAGAGAGGTATTCCGGTCTGGTGACTAAATTCAAAAATGACAGTAAACATAAGATGTCTTGAGTATAACAAAATATCACGCAACTATTACTAATTCGCAGTTTTTTAAAATATTTTTGTTTACTTGAATTTAATTTTGTCTTTTCGAAGTCCTCAATTTTCGGCTCATTTTCCCTATGAGAATTTCACTATTATCTTCAAGAAGGTCTAGCCTCTTTTCAATTCTTCCTCCATTCTTAGTCTTGCCAATTTCTATCAACTCCTGCCAAAAAGCGAATAGTTTTGGGAGGATAAAAATATATAAAAAACAAAAAATGTAAAAATTAATTTTTTCCGTGACTAAAAAATAATAGGTCAGTATGTTAGGTACTTGTTTTCTGCTGCTAAACCTAGTTACGCAGTTTTTTTTTCATATGGCTTCGTTGAGCACAAAATGTGTTTATTATTAGTAGCAAGCTTCCTCACATAATATAAATATAAATTATTAGGTAGGTACTTACAATAATTACAAATATTACAAATGTTGATATTTATAGCGATAGATCAGTATTGCCTTGAGTGGGTTCATCTGTTGGCATACCGTAGGTGAAAGTTATTTAAAAATCATACCTGAATTTGTTCGAACTATAGTCTGTTTAACACAAGTTTGGGCATTGGGCATTAAAGTCTATCTCAGACAATAAGCCGACAAATTGCGATTAGAGCATTGATCGAATATAAAATTATCGTAATCTGTCGGCTCACAGTCGGAAAAAATTCTAAAAATTTATATCCAAAGTTATGTGAAACAAACTATAGACTGCATAGATTTATTTTGCTATTTCTGCTACGCTTCTTACGTTTTATTCCGAAAGCAATAGTAAGTAGTTTGGAACAGGCAGGCACTTGGGAGGTAGGGGATTTGGGGGAGAGCAAAATTAAACCTAAAAACGGATGAAAATTGAAAATTTTCCTAAAAAGCACCTATTTTAAATTGACTTGACTGTGTAATAACCAGGGGCGGATTTAGGGGGGTGGGGAGGCGGCCACCTCCCCCTATTGGCCCAAAATAGTACGCAAAATTAAAGATTTTTGAGCGATTTTTAGCGATTTTCGGGTTAAAACGGCTAATTTTTCCGCCCAAGTCATAGTAGTAGGACTTACATGCCATGCAACAGTATCTAGAAGACCCGCAAAAGCCAGCTTTGGCTGGCCCACAAGTTGGAGCATCGGGCACACATGGAATTTCGCTGAATTTTTCGGCTTCACAGGGGTTCAACTGAACTGACATAGATGCTGGCGCACATCCAGTAATTGAATTGCAACATATGCGCTCGTTGAAACACTGACCCAGATTGTTCGGCCCACACGATGGACACTAAAAAATAATATATTATTCCATTTTTTCAGCAGGCATGTACGCCATAGAAGAAATAATGAACTCAAAATATTAATTTTACAAGAATTAATGTCGGATTTACGTTTTCTCCGTTAAAAAATATATAGGTACACAAGTAAGCATAAGGAAAATGTTCCAAGGTGATAAAACCTTAATAGATCTTGTTTTAAGTTAGCAAAAGCCGAGCAAAGGAGTAATGGACATACGTGTTCTTAGAAACTTTACAGGTTTTTGACCAGACATGCACGTAAATGTGAGTTTGGGGTGTCTAGACCCTCAGAATAGAAAAATGGGAAATTTTCTGAAGAAATTGAGGCAGAATAAAGACTAAAAACGAATGAAAATTAGAAAAAATTAGAAACTTTCTTAAAAAGTGCGTAAAATTGATCAGGAACTATAGATTAAAATAGTTTCAACGCTATGTTTAGCATTTATGCCAGTTTTTTACGTCTTGTAGCCCAAAAAGGCTCACTCTTTGACACCCTAGACCGGCCATGCATGCTGTGCATCTATAATTTTATCACACCATAATGAACGCTGACACCGCGAAATGCTGTTGCCAGCAGAAGTTTTAATTAAAAAATTCAAGAAGATATGCTGTTTTAAGTATTTAAGCAAATTATTGGCCCAAATTTATAAATTAGGCTACTTTGCTGAATTTTGATCAATTTCAATAGACTTTTTTAAAATTTATTGTTATTTTTAACGTGTACTAATCATTGTATCCCAAACAAGTGCACTAAAGAAAAACTTTGGGATATCCGCTACAGAATTCCAACGCTATGTATATTAATGTCACATAAATAATAAGTGGTCTCACGGAAACATTATGAATCAACAAATTCCATCTCTAATAATTATATATCAGTTGAAAGATTTTTAAATTTATCACATTTTCTCATATTTAGGCGTGACTAGGATTCTCATTTTTATTAATTATTTTTTGTATAGGCCATTATTGACTGTTAATGCATTGGTACACAAGAATGACAGTAAATATTGCAAAGCATCATTAAATAAGTAGATACCAACCAATAAGTAGGAAGCTTATCGTCTTTCGCATATTTTACTCGATTTTATTTCGCATAAAGTCTTTACAAACCTACTTGTTTGAAATTCAAATTTCTAGGATTCAAGATTCTTTTGAGCATTGCCCTCCTGCCGTAAAATTTGAATGGACAATTCATAATGTAGCAAGCATGGACCATAAACGAGCTATAAATACAAAATGAAATTAGCTTGATCTTTAATTCCATTTAATAATTCTTGAATTCTACGCCTGCCCTAGAATTGAAAAACAACATATAAACATTTGAATAAAATGCATCTAAATTATAGTCCTATAGGATCACAGACTGTTTGCTAGAATTAATTATCCCAAATCGTGGTCTAAAGATTTGTAATGTAATTGGTCTATTCGATGAAAAAGTGAAAAAAGCACATGCAGAATTACTTAAGGTCTTTTTCAGTGTGGATTGAATAGCCTATGCATCGAGATGCAGTGAACTCTTGAAACGAAAGAGATAGCCTTCGAAATAATGAGGCTAATAATAAATTATGAAATAAGCCAATTAAAGATGACATGCCTATAAATGGATTTGCTGTGTAATGCCGGAATAAAAAACGTATGCGCAAAAAGAGTGATCGAGGCAGGAGAATAATTTATATGTAGGTAGTTACTCCGAAGGATAGGCGTATTCTGTGCCCTGAATTTTAATAAGCATGAAAAGGAATAGTACGATACTGAAGAAAAAACAAAAGACTAAGCGAAATACCAGAATGTTCGCCCTACGCCATTTAAAATAGCTTAGCTGAATTCTTGGAAATATTTGGAACCGCAGTAAGAATAAAATCCTAAGCCGACAAGAGGCATTCGAATTCAAATTTAGCATAGTATGTGCATAGCATATTTTCTATAGTGGTCTCAGAAACGATTAAAAAATACTAGTACTATCCTTTTATGATTTTTTCCCTTTTAATGCATGCATCTTACCAGCAAAATCAAGAGCTTGCAAAAGAGTACCTCTAGTTGATCATGCAATATTGGTTAGCTTTGATGCGTGCGCACACATATGTACATTACTCTTAATATAAATCATTGTCAGGTGTTGAAGTTTTTTCTGATGTTGCGATAATCGGTTGCAAGCATGCAAAGCAATACCGCAGACTTATCTTCTGTTTCACACAAGTTTTGGCATAAATTTTAAAACTGTGTACGACAATAAGCCGACAGATTGCGATTATAGCATTGATTTGATATATAATTATCGTAATCCGTCGGCTTACTTTCGAAAAAATTCTTAAATTTCATGCCCAAATTATGTGAAACAGACTAGGTCCGTCCAAACCATAGATGCACTGCATAGTTGATCTGGGGGCTTTGACGATCCTGGGGGAGGGGTCAAAAACTGATTTTGTGGGGTCAAAATAAGCTCAAATTGGAACAAGAGCTAAAATAGCGTTAAAACTTGGGTAATACAGCACTTTTACAAGAAAATGTTCAATTTTCATAATTTTTGGCCTTCAAATTGCCTCGTTTTCCAAAGAAAATTTCCCATTTTTCATTCTGGGGGTCTAGACCACAGATGTACAGCATGACGGATCTGAGGAGGAGGGTTAGTAGTCAACCTGTCTGAGGGGAGGGGTTAAAAATTAGGGTTTTCGGTCAAAAGTACCTCAAAAACTGGTATAAGTGCTAAAACTACATTATTACACACTTTCTGGTCAATTTAAAGCAGTTTTGAAGAAATTTTTCAATGTTTATTCATTTTTGGCCTTCATTTTGCCTCAATTTCTCCAAAAAATTCTGCATTTTTTCACTCTGGGGGTTTATACCCCAACTCCACTCCCCCAGGTGCAGGCACGTAGCTGACCGTCCTATTTTGGGACCAATACCAATTTTTGGGGGGACTAAGCCCAAAAAGGCCAAAAATAGCACAAAATAACGTTTAAAAGTCCTATTTTTCGATTTTTCTGAATTTTGAGGGGTCCGAACCCACCCCCAAGCCCCTCCCAGAGATATGTGCCTGCCCAGGTGCATGTCTGATCTAGATTCCCTTCCCACCTTACGTGCATGTCTGGTCCGAACTATAAGCTCAGTATCGCGACGTTAGACATAAGCTAGAGAGGGCAATTGCAATATTTTTGTTAGCTTTACGAAATACTTAAGTAGAAAATACCCGAGGCAATTATTTGTAATCCAAGTGCATGAGCCTTCATATTGAATTTGTTCTTAGATTGCACACTCTATTTCTTCAACCTTTTTACGGAAATTTAAAATTCCGGGTTTGAAAAAGACCTAACAGTTTGTTAATATGTACATGTATGCAGGATTATTTCAACGACAATGTTAATGCAGTTACTCGATCCAACATTATTATTTGTGCGAACAAGACGATACGGATTTAACATTACGGAAAATAAATGAGCATGTGAGTATTTTCGATATTTATTGGTAAGTTTTCGTTTCATTAAATTAGTCAACTGGTTTCCTCAATTTTTGTCTTTTTTGCGTAATACAGAAGAAGAGTAGCGCAATAAAAATAATATATCGAGAATACCATAAGACTCGCATAATTGCCGATAAAATTAAAAAAAAAACAAATTACAAAATTTTCTCAAATAATCATTAGTAGCATTCACATCGAAATTTATGAAGAAATTAGTAGATCTGAAACCAAGACGTTTTTGTATTGAAGAAACAGTGGCTTGGCTACGTCGTAGTGTAATTGCCAAATTTACATTTGCTAGATCGTACGGTACGGAACAACGCATGCAATGGAAATGAATAAAACAAAGTCTATCAGAGCGTAAGCTAATCAGATTGCAGCGACGGAGTATCGTCGTTTTTTGACACCCTCAAAAGTCCCATCATCGTGCGGAGGGGTAAAAGAAGCTTTCCTGTCAAAGGAACCATGACCAACGCCATTATCTTTTGTATTTTTCGCGTGCTCTGTCTGTTCGCTCTTAATTGGTTCTAATGTTATCACTTGCTCTTCTCGATTTCGACCACTATACGACGCTCTAATTGGTCGAACTGGATTAGTATGTTTATTTTTCTGACGATTATGAGCCTTGTCCATTTGCTTCGCAACGGCGGCACAGCCACTGTCCGTTGACATCGACCTCGCTTTGACCTTTTTTAGCCCCTTCTTACCCAATTCTTTACTTTTATCAGCATTTCCTTGTTTACTAATATCAGTCTTTAAGTCTCTTTTTGCAGGTGCAAAGTTTTTCGACACCTCTGCCACAACCGCACGCTCGTCCTTTGCCTGCTTGCTGGTCCTTGCGGCTTTGTTCCCCATGATTGGATGATTGGGAGGCAGCGGCGGTGGATTTGACGAATTCCCTTCAGATCTTTTATGCTGCACCTGCTCATCGGAAATTTTGGCACTCGTAGAACTGTCAAACTTCTGACCGCCTGAGAATCGGGGCGCGATTTCGATCTTTTGCACTACTATTCCGCTCGGATCCTCGTAAGGGTCGCGGAATTTGCTTCTCTGTCTCCGCCTTCTCCTTTCTTCTCTTCTAGTCTCTTTTGCCAACAAATATCTCTGGTGATCGATTTGCTTGGCCAATATGTTGGTGAAAGTAACCGACAGACACTGAAATAAGCTGCGATTATAGACAGACAAATGTTATCGGTTTACGTTTATATTGAGGACGCCAATAATAAAAAAAATTTGAACATTAAAACGTTGCGAAAGCTTTATTAGAATAAAAAGCAACAAATTGTATTACAAGAAATTTGCAACGTAAATAAAGTTAATGTATTTTGAAATTTTGCTTATGTTGCATGATTGCCCTATCATACTCCAGCCGTGCAACGCACACACTAATGATATATACCTAATTTGAATTTTTGTTTATTGATATACCTAATTTGAATTTTGAAAGATTGTTTATTCGTTAGAATTCCGGAGAAATTATAGCCAGTATGTAAGGGACAGTCGCGTAATGCGGAAGAAAGTTGATCACAACTATATGTTAGACAAATGAAAACACGGTTTATTTTAAATCACATTGAATCTATTACTTACCACAGGTATAATAATTGCTCCGATAACGGCCCCAATAATAACCGCATGACCTTCGAAAAGTTTTTGTAACGGGTGCAGACAACCGTCGACGTATAAATTTTGAATTTCCGAAATCTGCATTCGAAAAAAATGACATGTCCATAATATTACAACAATAGGTCTGCAAATACATTTCGAAGTTTTTTCATATCTGCCTAAAAATATAAATCTGCAAATGAGGCAGAAGAGAGCATTTAGCTCAGTGAAATTTAGACTTTTGAAGTGTACGAGTACATTGAAAGTTCACAAAAAAAGAACAGTTTTGGATTTTTAGTAGATGGTCAAATCATGCCTGAAGATGCTATTCAGAGCCAAAATCAATAAGTAAATCTCAATTAAATAAGTAAAAGTAAGAAAATGTAAGTAAATAAACGTAAAGTGTTATTAACATTAGAAAATGCCGCTAATTTTCGAATAATGGGTGTGAGCAAACTCGTAATTGAATAATGATCATGGGAGTAAGACTTATATACTATACCTGTGGGAATCAAAGGCCTCATGCTTACCAGCTTGAAAGTAAAATGCTATTGACATAAGAAACCACTTTTTTTACATTTGTCATCTATAGTCTGTGTCACGCGAGCTCGGGCATAAGTCTTAAAAAGTGTTTCTGACAATAAGCTGACAGAAAGCATTATAGCATTGTTCCGATATATAATTATCGTAACCTGTTGACTCACTGTCGATGAAAATTCTTAAAATTTATGCCCAAAATTATGTAAAACAGACTATATTTCAAGCTCATTGAGAAGGAATTTCGCAGAATTGGATAAAATAATCAATATCAACCTGTTTCAATTCTATTTTAGGGTGTATAGGTCCTCACTACATGCATGTACTCTTACCGGAAAAATTTGGCAGACGTAAACAAGTCGAAAACTCGACCAAAACATGTTTTTTCACTCCCCAGTTTTTCGCACTCTTTACACCCCATTCGAGAACTAATGCGAAATTCAAAAAACAAAGATTACCATGAGCATTCCTTCCTCTACAATTTACAACCATTAAATTGCTTGAGGCATTAATACTGAGTTATTCACACGCCGTGGAAAAAAACCGTCCGAAATTGCTATATGTTATAATAATACACAAAAACTTTACACGTTCTTTACACAGTCGTATTGAGTGTAAAGAAAAAGAAAAAACACGAGCAGTGAATTTTTTATTATCTCTCTTCTAAAAAAACCGCATTTCCCATATGTGTCCTGTTATAGCTGTAGGGGGTGCACAGGTATTAGGGGTACCCTAGTGTATATTATGGTACCTACGCGCTAACGCGCTACCTATGACTAATCGTAGATCGTTAGAAATGTAGGTATTATTATTTAAACAGAACTAAACACACGTGCAGATGTTACTGAGATTAATAATTATGCAAAATGGTGTACTTCTAACATTGCTACCGTCCCATTGTCAGTGAACATATCCCTGCTGCTTTTTTCCGAGACTGTATTCCAATGTGCCCGATCCTTATTTCCGGCTTAGGCTTACGAGTGCGGAAAAAATCTATCATTTGCATTCTCTTTAAAAGTTAGAGACGGTGACAATGCTGAGACACGACCATTTAGTATCCGGTGGATACCCAAAACCGATAGATCCTTATAATTTAATTTTTGGTGCAATTTTTGACAATTTTGTCCCATCGAACTCCCCAGAATTAGGTTACTGCCTATGTATGGACACCACGACCATAGATGGGCAGCACCAAAAATCTGTGTGAGGGGGTACAAGGTTTTTCAAAGGTCAAAAAATGGTCTTAAAATGGTGGTATGGCTAAGAAACACCGTTTTTCAACATTCCTCATCGAGCACTGTCCTTTGGCATCCTAAAATTGCGGAAAAAACGAAAAATCTCAAAAATTGAGTTCTGGAGGGATATTTTGGTTTCTGGTGGGGAGGGGGTGCAAACTGCAAACGATCCAAATCCCCCCACGCGTGGACACGACCCAAAAATGAATTCACTTGACTCCAACAGTTAATTATAAAAACGTACGACGACACAAAGTTTATTTTTTATAGCCTTCCGGGAGACAGCTGCAATAGTCGAAATCTGTTCAAATGATTGTGAATAGAGTTTATTACAATGATGATCAGTTCAACAATTATGTATTTTTCATAATTCTCTGAAGAAAATCATAATTTACATATTTTTTACTTTACATAAATTCGCTTTTCGTCACTCAAAAAAGCGATCGCTGTTCATAGACCTCATAATAATTTTTTATGACAGTAACTTCATAACAGTAACGACTTTCACATATAATGTATACTGTACAGAAAACTCTTTATGCCCTCTAAAAGAAATTAAGCAAGAAACGTATTCTTATAATTTGTCTCAACATTTTCTAAACATTAAATAATGGTCAGAATCACCGCTTTTTCTTGAGCTCCAAAGCCACAAAAAATATTTGCATTGCCGCCAGTCGACATTGAAGTAACTCTGTCAGGAATCGTGACAGAACTTAGCTGCTTTTGTGGCTTGCAGCACGAGTAAGGAACAGCACATTTTTCCGGTGAAAGGTTGGCGGGACTACAGTTATACAAGGCATTCTCATTCCAGTCTTTATATCCGTTTGGACCGACACCGCAACACATAAGCTGAAATCAACTTTGCATGCGTTCATAGTTATTTCTAATTTGCGATCGACGATAAATTTGATCAGGAAAAATCTAATGAGACTGAGAGACTGCCGTAAATTCACAGAGTTCCGATCTAAAGGGGTCATCAAAAGATAGATATTTTCTGAAATAAAATGGTCTCAAAAATCAGTGTGAACGTTAAAATATTCTAAAAATTACCACAGATAGTTTTCGGCAGATTTCAAACAACTTAAGTTATAATTTTTTTCCGATTTCTGACCTTAATTTAAGCCTTATTTTATCTTAGAAATATATCATCTGTCAATCTGGAGGTCTAGATCCCCAAAACCCACAAAACCCACGCGCATGTCTGGAAATAACTATAAGACAACCGAAAAGGAAACGAATTTATTCATAAGCTAGAAGTTAAATGAGAGTGATGCGTTTGGTTTTGCAGGGAGAAAACTTATTTATTTAATTTCCTTTTGAATTCAATGTTATACGCATATTTCGTTACTTACATAGGCTTACTATCTTTCATATTTTTCATACATTATGAGCTTCAGGCATAGGTTTTTTTCCGTTAAATCAATACATTGGAAGTAAAATTATGGAAATGTAGTCAAACATTTCTCCTATAGTAAGGAGATTAACACATAAAAATTTTTCCATATGGATTTTCCCTTATTTTCAAGCCTAAATCTTTTAACCTATTTCTGAAAGAGAGCAAAATCTCCCGCATTTTACGTGTACAAATCTTTTGAATTCTATAGATAGTACCTGGACCTAATCTTTCACAGAGACTCATCCTAACGTAACTCTATTTCAACGTTGTCCTGATTAGTATGTACATGTTATATATTAACATAAAATTAGTTCTTCTTAACCTGCGATTGGATGGCATCCATAATTTCGGCAGTATTCTTACTCTCGTGATATTTCTTCAGAGCAGTCATTAAAACTGTTTGCATGCTGACACCCGTTTTCGAATCCGAGTAGAACAAAATAAAAACAATGAAGGCCAATATCACCATGGCCACATAGCAGAAGAAAGTACTAAAGGCAAACTGAAACAAAATAAAATAAGAAGAAGCTTTTTGAAATCCATCGAATTTAGAAGGCTGTCTATGATAATTGCTCGATTGTTGGGGGAAATTAACTAAATGAGTAAATACTGCGGAAATAGTTATAGTGGTCAAGTTTTTATCTTAGAGGAAGCTACACGATACCGAAGTAGTTCATTTCTAAATATGAATTAAGATTGAGTTCTAAACCGTTTTCCATACATTCCTCATATTCTAAGACAGATCAGCAGACGTAAGCCCGTAAAGTGCCTTGTTATTTTTGTTGAGAATAAGCTTAAAAAATCTATTTTCAATTATTCCCTTCGTACCTCAAGATTACATTCTAATCTTCCTTGCGAATAAAGTGTTACTTCTTGTTTGGCTTTTAAGTAAAGCCTGTAAATATCTAAATCATACTTACCGCTCTAAGCATACAAATATGTTCTCTGAGAGCTCCTGCGCATCCAAGAAAAGCAACCAGAAATATAATCGCACCGGTTAACATGAGTAAAATAGAAGGATTAAGGAAAAAGTCCATTGCTTCTAGAACCGGTCGGAAGTCATTGGCAAATAAATAGACGCCGATACCGAGGCATACCACTCCACATGTCTGAAGGTAAAGTTCGCTATAATAAGTCTAAACAACATGTTCTTTTTCATATGCTTCACATCCTGCTAAGTATATTCTAGTGCTTTATTATCTTATTTCATCTATAAGTTAATAGGCAAATTTTAATACAGAATGAATTGATCTGCTAAATGTTGTCTTCGTTTAGCTATTTATTTTAAAGGACAAATTTCAACCAGAGTTAAAAGTTAGAATCTTACAACATTTCGCTGTCTGACTTCGAAAATTCGCAGATATTGCGTTCTTGATGAAAATCGTCAGTTTTCCTCAATTGAATAACTAATATTAATTATAAAATTAATTCATATTTAATTTTAATGAACAAAATTCATAACTTAAGATTATTTTTGCCCCTTACATCGTTTTTATCATTTAAAATTCTTCTCACGTTGAAGATGCATTAGCGAAAAATGACACTCTATAAGATAATGAATATTTGTAAGATTCAAAGTTCCATCAAAATAATTCATATTTACAAAGTGAAAAATTTATAATTCATTGCACCTGGCAAGATAAATATGCTCTCAACCACACATGGGCGTGAGGGGGGGTTTGGGGGGTTGTAACCCCCAGAAGTTGGAAAATCCCCAGCAGATTACAGTTGACCCCCAGAATTCTATTTTTAGTAACATTTTTGGCGACTTGACCCATCCTGACCCCCCAGAATTTTGGTGCTGCCTACGTATTCTCTCAACCCTTAATTCGGTTCTGTTAATAAATATATGGGACTGCGAATACAATTATCCTCAGAGGAAAATAAATGAATTTTTTACTATAAAATGAATGAGGAAAAGCTTTAGGGAATTAAAATCATTTTCATGAATCAGCTGAAATTTAAAAAGACTCTTTGTTTTATTTCGACTTTGTTATTCACCATCGAGAATCCTTGCTTAGATTATAATAAAGAATGAATTTTTGAAAAATATATATTAAAAATATACACTAGTATAAAATAATGAGAATATCAGGTATTACAAAACTAGAAAATTAACAATATCACAAAATATACACTTTTGCGTAAAAATTTTTTTTATACTTATACTATTAGAACATGTATTATATCGAAGTCAGTCGAAGTTTTTAAATTTAGATCTTTCAATTCAAGCAATCATATTTTTATAGATGACTCACCCAGAATATAAGATTGATCGTGAATATAAAGTACTTCAATACGCGGCTGATTTCCTGTCTCGGCCTGTAGTACTTCTTATACATGTGGTATCCCATTTTCCATGAAAGTTGCTAAGTTATAAATTTCACCTTAAATCAAAACATTGCGATAAAATAACGTTATCAAAATAAAAAAATGCAGTTTTTCTCGTAAAAATGTTTAGCTCGTACTAAATGAATATAATGTGGAAAGAACATAGCCCGTCTTTCATAAGAAGGGAGCATGGCGCAACGCAACTCAAGGATAATCTAATGTTATGAAAATTATGTGAATCTATCAGGCATACCCGACATCCATTAAACCGGTTTTAGAATACGGACCAAATTTTGAGCTTCTTACCCATTCACCACGTAAATAATTTGTTGTCTCATGTATTCATGCGCGATTACTGTACTTTATATATACGAAAAGTAGGTACTACTGTCATACAGAGGAGTATCGAGCGGGTTTAGCATGTGGTTTTTCGCAGATCGTCCTAGAACTACTAACGCTAAGTGTATACCGCGAGGTAAAAATAAAATTTATAATTCTAAAGGCGTAGTTCGATAGGACTACGTCATATTGTGTTGAGAAACAAATTTTTTTATCATTTTGCTTCACTGTACGTGCGTACGTTGTTGTGGGTGAAATTGCAACACAGTTAATAAAATTTTATTAAAACACAAAAATGATAAAAAGAGGAACAACTGTTGCGTTACAAGAATAAAAAACTACCCAAAGTGTTTTATATAATATTCTGAATTTTAATATTTGTCTAATTTCTTTAATTTTATTATTAATAATGGGACGATTTGAACTTTGAACCAGGTTTGTTACCAGGTACACTTCGACTTTAAATTGCTGGCCGTATCCAGTTTGGAATTCGAAGCGCAATAAATATTGTGTAATACAGCCCAATGCCAATCGTACTCAACATACTCATATTTCACGAAATGAAAGAGATATGTAGCAGCTATAGAAATAACAGGTGTTTCTGTAATAAGAGCACGCTGTAAGATATAATACTGGTTAAGTTGGCTTTCTCAAGAAAACTAGTTTCTGAGGTTCTGGTATGAAGATGCATTTTGCTAAAAAAAATGAAAAATGTGGAGCAATGTCACTTGCAAATTCTAAAACGTTTTTGACGAAGCTGATGATGCATTGAGCATACCTGTCAAATATTAGCTGATTATGTTAAATATCACTGCAGGCTCATTTATGAATGATCAAAGCCTCGCTTGAATTTAAAACCGGATGAAGGAAGATGTTTCGCAAAAAAAGTAATTATCGAGTTTATGTATGCGTCGAGAAGGCTTTATGCCAGTGAAGTTAAGCGAGTCTTTTTTCGTAGATTATGCCTACTTTTTCCAACGCAAATAGCGAAAATTAAGAATGGGCTCAAAAGATTATTCTAATTATTAGCTCTAATTCGGTAAAATCAGTTCAATTCATTATTCTGCGGTCCGTGATGTTTTCTCCTATTTCGACAAAGATTTTTTCGTCGTTACAAAGCGGATTGCATCTGTAAAATACAACAAATTTGGGGGGGTAAGACAAATTATTAATGCCAGATTCTAATCTTTCAAATTGTCTAGGTAGCAAAATCGATTCCGAAATAAAAATGTGAATTTTAACACTTACCGATCGATTAAGTTTCTGCACTCGGAGCCTCTAGGCTTGATTAAAAATTAACTAGTGTCGGAACATTCTAGTGCTTATCAACAAATTTTTATGCCTTCAATCAACGAATCCGATGAGTGAGACAAAAACGCTTTTAAAATTTGAACAAAGATGTAATTATAAACAAATGTTAACGATAAAATGAACATGTGCTGCTACCTAATTGGCAAAAGAATCGGAAACCTGTATCTACTATTCAGCGCGAAAAGCTAAAATTTTGATGAACATACCAAACCAATGCATATGTACACGTAAAGGGAATTCTGAGTGATTCAGTCCAGAAAATTTTTTACAAGTTTCTCAGCTTGAAAAAATGTTTACGCGTCAAAATCACTATTTATGTTTCTGACTTTGTTTTTCAGAACAAAGAAACAAATTTCGAAAAATATCGAAAAATTCGTATAGATTGAACAAAATATAGCCAAACATAGCATATGGCGCGAAGAGCCGAAAATCTGACACTTTTGAGCCAGAAGCTCGCTAAAAACAATTAAAACAGTAACTTTCCTATGATTTTCTAGGGAATCGAAAATTATGGGCGTCGACAGATATTTGGCGACACATTTATTCCATCTGTCTATATTGTCGAGCCTTGCATTTTGCACATAAAAAGGGAGATTGTTCCCAACTTCAAGCGAAAGCTGACTACCAAGCCTCTTCAACTTTACTCTTTCTCTGCATCAGAAACATGTCAAAAATCTTCATTATTGCAAATAAATCAGAATTCCCAGCCATGCTAATCCTCTCCGCGATAAGCAGACATTACATACAGTCTAAAGCAAGGGGAAATCCTAGGACAATGTACGTACCTAATGGGTACAATTAAGTCACAATTTTGCTCTTTCTCTGCATCAGAAACATGTCAAAAATCTTCACTATTGCAAATAAGTCCAAATTCTCCGTGGTCACCCTGTCGAATCCTCTCCGACCCAATAATCAGATTCACAAAGTCAAATTATATATAACGCAGTAAGAAATTCCTGAACTGCAGTTTATATCATATTGGAGATTTCTATAGTCCGTTTCAATTAACTTTGAGGTTTTGGAAAAATTTGAAGTGGCTGTAAACGTGATATTCTACAGTATAATGACTTACAAGGAGACATTTCTTATTCTTAAGCCGCTTTACTCTATCAGACTTTTAAACCACTTTTGTAGCCCGATTTATGCGGATTAAATTTGTAGCAGAGGTGCTACTACACAATTTGAAATTGATACTTAGAACTTAAACCCGTGAGGTTAATGTTATATTGTTTCTCAATTATATCGAATATTAGCTCAGAAAGTGAGCAAGAGCCCGTGTAGTCCGGTTAGTACTACACACGCGATCACGCGATACACAGCGGAAGATCCGGGAAACCGGTGCGGGTAAAATTTTGTTCACGTAACAGAAGGTATGCGGCGCCGCCCGTTACAAAATTCAAGAGAAACCTCAAAGTTAAATGAAACGACTATAGCAAAATGTCCGCTTCAGTCCTTTACCACGGTCATACAGGTTCGCTATCGATTTGGAAATGATAAGCATGTCCTCCTAAACCCAAAAGAGTGGTTTTAGCAAATTGACAGAATATTCCGTGAGTTGTACCTCAGTCTTTGTTGTTTAATCGGGTTTTCGTTCACTTATAGTCTGTTTCATTTAACTTTGAGGTTTTTCCTTGAGTTTAATCTGCCTAAATCAGGCTACAAAAGTGGTTTAAATATTGGTACAGTAATGCGGCTTTACAGTGGCATATGTACGTCTTCCCAAAACTCGATACTGCTAAGAGTCAAATAATATCTAACACATTCATGCACTATTAAAACATAACTTTCACGGGTTTAACTTAAAAAAATATGAAAAACCTATACAATTCCTAACTGAGAACGACTGCCGCGATCTGCTTGCTATGGATATCATCATATTGAATACTCGTAAGCATTGCATGAATTCAGTCTCTGGCCCAGTCACTTCAAAAAGTGAGTCGAAATCTGCTAAAATTGGTCGAAAAATGCACCTGACTTTATAAGAATGCATTTCTCTAGCTCATTTTGCTCACGCAACGTCCAGATTTCGTTAGGCTAGATGCTAAATAAGGCAGGAAAAACAAAATTATGCGGAATATAGATACCAACAAGGCACATGCACGTGCTAAAGAACCTAATGTGCCAAAAAGCAAGATGCTTTTTATGAACTTTAGTTTATAAATACATTAAAAAGCGTTAAAATTACTACAACTTTGCCCAAAAAACATTTTCATTGGCACGAGGCAACTTTCATCAGCGTGATGCTAAAAAACCGTGTCATGCCGAACCCTATAGTCTCTTTCACACAACTTCGGTCATAAATTTAAAAACAATCTCCGACAATAAGCTGACAGATTGCGATTATAGCATTGATCTGATATGTATATAATTATCGTAACCCTCGGCTTACTGTCAATGAAAACTCTTAGAATTTATGTGAAACTAACTATAATTTCTATTTCCTCGTTTTGAAAGCCGCTGCGAGCGTTTTGCTTTAAAATGGCATTATAAGTGAGCGCAACACATTGCATTTAACGCTTCTTCTTCTATATGTACCTCCTTCCTTTTCGAGCTAGAGAGTGTTAAAGTTAACCCTAAAAATTTTCATCCTCATGTTGCATACACAGATTAAGAGATGATCCACCAATATGGAATAAAAATTAAAAAAATCCTCCCATAATCCACCCGTATGGAACCCCTCTTATCTTAGGTAGCGCGTTAGCGCGTACCTATAATATACTCTGGGTACCCTAACACCTGTGCACTCCCCCTACAGCTATAACGGGACCTTTCTGGAAGGTGCGGTTTTGTTTAAAAGAAAGATAATAAAAAAATTCGCTGCCCGTGTTTTTTTGTTTTTCTTGAAACTTAAAACTGACTGTGTAAAGAAGGTGTAAAGTTTTTGTGTAACGTTATAACATAGGACAAATTTTGGGACCTTTTTACTGCGGCATGTGGACAACTGAGTATTGATGACTCGAAGAATTGAACAGCATAGGATAATAGAGGGATGAATTCTACAGATGGCACTTTTTTTGTTTTTTGAAATTCGCATTAGTTATCGAATGGCAGTGTAAAGAGTGCGAAAATCTGGGGGTGAAAAAGCACTTTTTGGTCGAGTTTTCAACCTGCTGATGTCCGATACTAACTCCGGTTATGAGTTTTTTAAAATGTTTTCTGACAGAAATGTAGAGCGGATCAAGGGCTACATTCGGCATATAAACAAAGCCTTCTATGCTCTATGTTGAGTTAGATCCTGGGGTTTAAAGTTTACACTCTAGTGGATGGTGTAAAAAAACGGATTTTAACTAAGATTTCTCTGCCACACATTTTCTCGCTTATGAGTCAGGGTTAATTGAATACAGCAGTAATTAGTGCCTCTCAGGGGCTACACATCGCAGCAAACCTCATTTAAAAAAACGCAATATTGAGTTATTTATGGGGGTGTAAAGTTCGAAATCAGAGGTAAAAAATGAGCGAAAAAACACGTTTTTTCCGAAGTTTGATTAATAAATCATACCAAATAATTTTTGCAAGAGAATTTTGGCACACAGGAATGTACTACGATTTAAAAGCTACAAATTGTACCAAACCGAATTTCTTTAAACTCAATGGGGAGTTCGGTACGGAATTTTAAAGTTTACAGTGTTCTAAATGATGGAAAATACGTTTTTGTTGCGTTTTTTGTTCGCCACTTTCTCCGTCCAGAAGTCGGGATAAGTCCAATAAAATAAAAATAAAGTGCTTTATATCGGGTGCATGTCAAAGCAAATTGTCTATACATTAATATTTAGCGAGTGTAAAGTCAAAAATTTGGTGTTTAAAATGCGTTTTTGTCTTGTTTTTTTCTGCCTGCTTCTCCGGTTATGAGTCAGGGACACGATTATCAAGTGTAGAAATGGACCAGGAACCAAATTTGATATGCCAGTCTGGCGTGTATGTTTACACTCTACAGTGTTGTAAAGTGGTTTACACCTATTGTTAGTTTGTCCATAGAACATTATGGAGACTTAATTTTTTTCATAAATATTAATCGTAATATCGGAACAATATCAAAATTACGAATCTGACCAAAATTTTCTTTACACTAGGTGTTTACATGAAGTTTACACTACAAATGTATTTATCTTCGTTTTTGAGCATTCCAGAAACCTAATTTTTTCCTGGAGTCTAGAAATTTTCAAAGAATCAAATGTGAGACGTCACGTAGGCGCGTTTGTTTACATCTCAACAGTGATGTAAAGTAGTTTACACTCATTGTTTATTTGCCCTCAGACCATTGTAGACATGCAATTTTTTCATAAATGTTGATAATAATATCCGAGTAATATCAGATTTACAAATCGGAATAAAGTCCTCTTTTACACTAGGCGGTTGTGTAAAGTTTACACTGCTAATTAATCTTCGTTCTAGAGCTTTGCGAAAACCTGAATTTTTTTGCCAAAATCTGAAAATTTACATGGAATCAAATAAGGGACGTCAGCTGGGCGCGTTTGTTTACACTCAACAGTGATGTAAAGTGGTTTATCTTCGTTCTAGAGCTTTGCAAAAACCTAAATTTTTTGCTGAAATCTGAAAATTTACATGGAATCAAATAAGGGACGTCAGCTGGGCGCGTTTGTTTACACTCAACAGTGATGTAATGTGGTTTACATCTGTGTCTATTTGTCATTAAACCGTTATGGAGACGTAATTTTTTCATGAATGTTGATCGTAATATCCGAGTAATATCGAATTTACAAATTCGACTAAAATCTTCTTTACACTCGTTGCTAGTGTAAAGTTTGCACTATATAATAAGCTTCATTCTAGAGCCTCACGGTAACTTATTTTTTCTCTAAAGTCGTAAAATATGTATGGAAACAGGTGTGATACGTCTGCTAGGGGCGCATGAAGAGTAGTGTAAAGTGATTAACACCTAATGTTAATTTGTTCTTAGATACATTATAGAGGTTTCATTTCTTAATAAATGCTGATCGTTATATCAGAGCAATATCGAAATTATTAATCCCACTAAAATTCTTTACACTCTTGTGTAAAGTTTAAAATGTAAATTAAGTTTAGCTCTAGAAAGTTTTGGAAGCATATTTCTTTACAGGATGTTCTACGTAACATAAGAATTACTAATCAGAATGTTTGTTTCTTCTACAACTAGTAGCTTTGTAAAGTTTAAACCATTCAATTATTAGAAGAACCGCACAGTAAATGAAATCTAGTATTGTATTTTCAAATCTTGCTAATTAAAAGTAGGGTACTAGCAAAGAAAAATGCTCCGATGGAACAAAAAAGGGGAATATACTTGGGATTGTGAATTATCGAGGATGTTAAAGGAGGGGACTAGGAAAAATCTCCTATGTTATATGCCAAAAATCGCAAAATATGTTAAAAATCAGACTTTCTCTAAACAATGCAAAAAATCGAAGTATATTCTGCGGCCTTTAAAAAATGTAAAAGTTTAGTAAACAATTGTTGTAGACATGTGTAAAAGAGTATCTACATAAGGTCTATTGCACGTCAGCTTCCGTGTTTCCTACTGCTTTGAACCAAAAATATCATCGATTGTCTTCAATGCATCGATATGTACTATTTCATTCAATTCGCTTAGCTACTGCATTGCTAATTCGCTGCTTTTTTCAATCAATTTTTTAGTAATTTGAATATTGCTTGCACTTTGACACTTAGAATGGCTGTATCTGCTAAGTGACATGCTTAATAATAATGAAATACGAACAACTTAATTATGATTTGTTAACAGCATTTCACTTTCAGTCACATTATTAAGCAACTCAAAGTTGAATAAAGTCTGCAAAGTTGCATCATCGTAACATGCCTTTAAGATATTACGTTAATCAGAGAAAATTATTCTAAAATAATACGTTTTTTCAGAGACCGCAGAATATACTTCGATTTTTTGCATTGTTTAGAAAGTCTGATTTTTAACATATTTTGCGATTTTGGCATATAACATAGGGAGATTTTTCCTAGTCCCCTCTTTAACATCCTCAGATAATTCACAATCCCAAGTATATTCCCCTTTTTGTTCTATCGGAGCATTTTTCTTTGCTAGTCTTAGTGATATAGATCGACTGGAAGCTGTTCAACATAGATTCACTAAATATATTTTTGCTTATGATATTCTTTCTAACGAGGATCGTCTAATACAACTTAAATTAAGCAGACTTGAATTAAGACGCTTGCAGATTTGTCTGAGTATGATGCATCAAATTATTTGTCATAAAGCATGTTTAGAAGCTGATGATTTTTTTGTATTTAATCATTATATTACCCGCAGCATTAATAGATTTAAATTATTTATACCTGTCGTACATTCTAATTTAGAAAAGTCTGATTTTTTACAAATACATCGCAGTTTGGAAGGACCTTCCTGACTTCATTGTATCTTCCCCTAACCTAAACATATTTAAATCCAGGTAAGTAAACTTTGATTTATCTAGACATCTTGTGGGGCGCGCGTAAGAATTGTCATTACATTGACTCGCATGCCCCGTTACTAATTTGTATCTATTATGTAACTCGTCATTCCGTATTTTATCACTTTGGTTTATTAGTAATAAAATTTCTTTCTTCTTCTTTCTCATTAAATATTGACTAACAAGTTCTTCAAATAGTATTTTTTAAGCTTCTGTGATTATAAAAAAATATTTGCACGAAATTAATACCCGGAATTTATTTAAAATGAACATAAAATTCGTAATACATACGCACATGCACATCGCACTTTGGATATAATTGGCTGAGACGAACAAGCTAAGTAAAATACATGAACACAGCTTCTTCCGTTCACAAATAAATAAAAGGAAGCGAAACACGTTTTTAGAGGAAAGCGCGCAAAAATAATGGTAGTCCAGAAATAAAAATATACACTTAAGGAACGATAATTAAAACTGCTATAAAGCGAGGTTTACATGATGAGATTGAAAACTAGTTCAATACGAATCCCGTACTTCAGAACATAGAATGAATGTTTTATTGCTCTTGAAGATATCAGCAATTCACCTAGCTATTTAGACAAAATTTGGACAATTTTCGATGATTCCCGTAAAATTTTCATAGGCTTTTCGAGCGCACGAACATAGGGACAGCAATTCCAGTCATTTCTAGCCATTTCTCAGCTTAACTTTCACAAATTTCTAAGCCCTTTTTGCAGCACTTTCGCTCAAATTGATAGATTTCAAAAACAAAGACGCTTTTTAACACAAAATATCTAAAAATTTCGAAATCTTTTGAAACACTTGCTGCATCACAAATGATTTTGGATAAAAAAGCTAATCCGCACGCGAATAGCGAATTTTCGAACCTACTTTCAGATGAAAATGTGCATATTAAATTACTTATATCCATAACATTCTTAGAAAAGCGAAGGAGCCATAAGCTTTTACACTAGGTTTTCCAAAAAAGCCATAGTTATTGGCGTAAGTTACAGGCACGTATCTCTGGGGGGAATGGAGGGTTCGGACCTCCCCAAATTCAGAAAAATTGGAAAAATAGGACTTTTTAAACGTTATTTTGTGCTATTTTTGGCCTTTTTTGGGCTTAGTGTCCCCAAAAATTGGTGTTGGTCCCCCCAAAATAGGACGGCCAGCTACGTGTCTGGTAAATTAAAAGCGATTATTGTAAAAGAATGGAGGATATATTGAATCGTGCGGAATATACATGGCATAGAATGTTGACGTATCTTGTAAATTTTTATCACGGTTGTAAAATAATATGCATAATATGCAAGCGAAAAAATTTTTAAAAGTCTGCCAATGGGTTCATATCTATGCCACTATCAAACGTTGCTTTGGCGTACATTTCTTTTCTGACGCATCTCGGACATGGTCGATCGTCCGTGCATTTCTTATGACAAACCGAATAACATTTGCCACACTGAAAATGGAAATGAGCAACAATAGATGAGTAAGAGGCAGAGTGTAGACGAAAAAACAAGCCAATTGAACCCAAAGCTAAAAGCTCCGCAATTAAAAAGTACTGCAACCATTTTGCTAATTATTTTTACAAATAGCGTGGACAATCAAATAAACTGATCCAAGACAAGGTTTTTCTACGTAACTTAACGTCTTACATATGCATGAATAGCATAGAATTCTGAAGATGGGGGTGAAATTTCAAAGTACAGTTTTTGGGCTCCAAAATGGTGGATACCACACGTGGGTGTGGGGATTTACACCCCTAGAATTCAATTTTTGAAATTTTTATGTTTTTTCGCAATTTTTGATGCCAATGGACAGTTCTCAATGAGAAACGTCAAAAAATGGTGTTTTTTTCGTCATACCACCATTTTAAAACCATAAGAATCTTGCATCCCACCTCAGAATTTTGATGCTGCCCAACTATGGTGGTATGCGTCAAAACTATGGTTTTCCGGCATTTATGACGATGTTCTAAGTTTCTAGAGCATAAAAACATTACAAAATTTAGGAAAAAAATCGAATAAATTGAACAAAATATAGTTAAAAATGAGTATATGGCGCGAAGCGCCAAAAATTTGACACTTTTGAGGAAATAATGTGGCTAAAAACGTTTAAAACAGAACCTTTTCTACTATTTTTTAAGCGTTTGAAAAATGGCGTTTGAACATTTTTTTGGAAGAACAGGTGAACAATTTCATGGGGGCGAAACCCCCAAGATCGTGTATGTCGATACATGCAAGTGACGGACACCCTGTATGCAGTAATAACATAATCCTTTAAGCAAAACAAAAATAATTTCCCCCGGCCCCCGATCAATCACTATTGTCGAGTATTCTAGCTTTTTGAGTTTCACTATTTTTCTATTTTTCGGAATTAAACCATCTGAAACATTCGAATGATCGCGCTTATAAGAAGTTGTACAGATGCGTATATCATAGTCAGGCAGGCATTTATATGGGTCCCGAGCTGGTACTTTATATCACGAAGAAAAAAGAACATTTTATACGAAAAGTGGGACAAAATTATAACCAGAAAGGATGAAGATACAATTTTCCCTTTTGACTATATTATAATCATCACCAAATCGTAAATTAAGGTATTTCTCCTACGCAAGTTGGCTTTCGTTCAGTTACATATCTAAAAATAAAAAAAAATTGGTAAGAAAAATTTGATTAAAAGTTGTACTTATGTATATGTACATTCATACATGATGATTACGAGTTATGCACATATATTACGTAAAAAGAGCACACACGGAATGTTATATGGCCACAGTCTAAGCTTAGATTTTATACATACGGACATACGCAGGATTTTTTAGAGTGGGGGGAGCGGTCCGAAATTAGTGACCCTAAAGATATCAATTTTCATTATCTCCTATGCATTATCTTACCTTTCCAAAATTATTTTTGGGCTAAAGAGACGGTTGCTCCCCCGCTCCCTGCGCACGCCTAAGCATATATACATACTAGCTTACCCGATTGACGATTTCAAACTGAAACGGATACACCAGGTCAGGGACGTTGCAAATTTCGCAAATAAATCCTTTGCTTGCACAGAGGCGACAAGTCTCTAGGATATGCTTTGTAGCAAACTGTAAGAGAGACCTGAGCTGCTTCTGAAGGAGACCGCTGACGGTATCTTTTAGGTCCTTAAAAGTAATATTTATATGCATAGGAATAACGGTTATTACGGAAAAATTTAGCCATGCTCTCAAAATAAAAATCGGATTCACGTATCTTTTAAATATGTAAAAATTCAAAAAATTTGATTTGTAATCGATAAATTTTGCGTGAAACACATAAATAAGCCGCAGCCAGAAGTCAAGGTCTGAACTTCTAGCGCAATATTTTTTACCTTAACGACGTGATGAATTTCGAATACCGCCGGATTTTTTGACTCATAGTACGTTTGTGACTTTTTGATTCAGGCTTGTATAATTAAAAAAAATGGAGAATTATGGGACCACGATACAGCCCTCCTGCCCATGTGCAGAATGTTTTGAAGCAGAAAAAATCCTTTAATCAAGGCGGAACCCTAAATTTTCCTGATAATGTCAAAAATTGTCCGAAAAATCAGTGTATTACGCTTTAAGTAGCTGTTTTTGCCGCGTTTTGATAGGCAGAATCATTTAAAACCAGAAAAAATCAATTTTCGAAAATTTTCTATAAAAAATGCGCAAAATCACTGCAAAATCGGATAAAAGCGAATACACGAAAAATCATTGTAAGAAATAAAAAATCCCTGTTCTGTGCAAACAGCTCTTCTAATGTAAAAATCAGCTTTTTAGAGCGCCAGGAAAACAGTAAATGTCATTAATGAGTCCTACCCGGCGCGAAGCGTCGGAAAAGTTCAAAAAATCATAATAAAAATTGCTAAAATTATCAAAAAATACAAAGATATTCCTTATTGTGCCCAAATATTTTTTGAAAACAGGGGCAGCCGACCCCCTCTGAATCCATACTAAGCGAAAATCTTTTCTAGAGGCAGAATGAGATAATCATCCAATTTAGTTTGCGCTTACAGCTAAGATTTCGTGCTGTAAAACTAGTGTTTTTTTGTACTCGGCAAAGATTTTTCCCGATGTACAAGGACTTTCCGGGACCGTCTTTGTACATGTACAAAGATTTTTGGAAGACAAAAATTGCAAAAAAGGTTCAAAATTCGCAAAAATTTTCGGCGCTCCGCGCCGACATGAGCAATTGTGTGTTCTATATATCTTTATAATGGCAGAAATTGGATTTCAAAAGTAAAAATGTCAAATTTTTCGCCGTCTTAAGACGATTCTTAGTGATTTTTTCCCTTAGAGACCCAGAAATTAGCTGAAATACACTACCAAAAGTCCGAACAACTGTTTTTACCACACTAAAATCGCTACTGTACCATATTATAGTACTCCAAAATTTGTGTGTACAAAATGTGCAAAGGCTTTCGGGGACCATCTTTGTACATGTACAAACTGACCTTGTACAAAAAAAAACACTGAGTAAAACAAAGCTTGTTTATAATTTACAATCTGACTCATTTTCTACGAAATAACGGTATATCCCTGTCCTGCAGGTTAATTGATAATTTCCAAATGAGGTCGATCCCAAAAAGCATAGGTGGGCAAAGTAGGGGCGGCCAGAAGAGGATGAAATTCAAAAACAGTCCCATGGTAAACATAGGTTATAGCGAGCATTTTTAATTCGGTAATATTGTTATATACTGAAGCAAACGTATTAAGATCAAATCCTTGAGGTCAGATCATGGGCGTAGGCAGGGAGGGGGGCCGCCCCCCCCTTAGCCCAAAAATAATTTTGGAAAGGTAAGGAAATGCATGAAAATTGGCATCATTTTATCAAAAATTCTCAAAATTTTCGTCGCTTCGCGCCGTAAAATCATTATTTTCGTTCATTTAGGCCCAAGCGCGGTCAAAAAAACGTCATTTTTTATAGCTGCTCCTCCTTAGCCCAAAAATAATTTTGGAAAGGTAAGGAAATGCGTGAAAATTGCATCATTTTATCGAAAATTCTCAAAATTTTCGGCGCTTCGCGCCGTAGAATTATTATTTTCGTTCCTTTAGGCCCAAGCGCGGCCAAAAAACGTCATTTTTTATAGCTTATTAGGAGAAAATAAAAATTTTTCGAAAAAATTGAAGGTTATGAGCTTAACGGATAGAGCATGTTCGCAAACGTCAGAAAATGCACTTTATTTTGCGCCCCGGCGACCATATCCCTAAATATAGGGTCCCCAATTTTGGACCGCCCCCCCTTAGAAAAATCCTGCCTACGCCCCTGGGTCAGGTAATAGATGAATTCAATTCTAAAACGTATATTTTCCAAAAAACATATTTTAAACAATGCAATAAGTGCATAAATCACTATTATGTGACAAACAATAGACAAACAGTGTAAGATTGCGGAAAAAGTAATACTTTTGCAGCAAGCTGACCAGGTTGACTGAGCTTTTTGCTAACTGAACTGTATTTTTCCACTATAAAATCAAAATGTTTCTTACAGCAACTTATTTTTCACCAAAATCGACTGACAGTACCCGGTTCTTCAAAATCTGAGGGAGGAATAATACCCCCTCTCAATCCACCCTATGCCCTTGTGTGCCACAAAGTCTCTTATTACGTACCTATATACATATATGTAAGGCATGCGCTTTAACTTACAGTAATCGAATATAAATCCACTTCTTCATATAAATAATCTTTTGGAAAAGCACGTTTTTTGAAATCCTCTGCTATAACGTCTCGGCAAGTTAAAAGGTACATGGCAGCAAATGACAATCGTTGTCTCATCTCCTACAATCAATAATGAGTGGTATACACGTAACAGGAGGTTTGGGGGATACCCCACTAAAAGTCAGCCGCCCCCCCCATCTGCTTAAACTCAGAAAACTTTTGACCCCTCGATTTTTGGTGAAAACGTGCGTCTTTTTGGCCATTTTCAGATGTTGTTTTGCCATTTTTGGCCAAGAGGGAGGTATTCTGCCATCTCCTCCTCCTGAAAATGGCCGGAGACCCCCCAACGGAAATTTGGAAGCGATGTCTAGAATCAGATGAAAGCAAACAATGTAATTCTTTTCAGTACTTTTCCGAGACATTCAATTAATTTTGTCTCACTTGCCAGAAAAATCTTGCCATAAAACTAAAAAATAGAAGACAGAAAGAAAAATTATAACGATGATTCCTACAATGCTTATTATCATTTTATACATTCTTTATTCATTATAAAAGATGCGAGAGATGAGATTTTGAGCAAAAATGGCTTACAAGATAGATTTCGTTTTAAATATAAACTTTCTAATCAACCCAGTCAGCTTTTAATTGCTATAGTACGCGTACGATACGATAAATCGATAGGAAGATAAAAGGAATAATCTTTATAAATTTGAAACCGACTCATAAATAGGTGTATAATTTCATGAGTCAGTATCATATGTACCTGGGCGTGGAAGGGTTGGAGGGTATGAACCCCCCAGAAACCAAAATAATCCCCCAGAAAACAATATCCCCCAAAATTCAATTTTCGAATTTTTTCTTGTTTTTCCTCGCAATTAATTGATGCCAATGGATAGTGCTCGATGAGAAACGTTGAAAAATGGTGTTTTTTCACCTTACCATCATTTTCAGGGCAATTTTTGACTTTTGAAAAAATCTTGCACCCTCCCAGAACTTTGGTGCCACCCACCTATGGTCAGTATGTTATCGAGTGAATAAATCTGAAACGATACATATATGTAAAGCCAAAAAATGAAACTACGATTACCCTGACTTCCCGTACTTTATCCACAACGTCAGCTAATGTAGGATTTATTTCAACTAGTTTCAATAAAGGTTGATCGGCTACGTAGTCAAGGAAAGCTTTGCTAGCTCGACTGACTGAAACGATTTACATATGTAACAAAGTAAAGTACGGCATTTCACCAGCGAATCAGGCACATATGCCCATACATGTAAGACGAGGATGGGGGCACACGTGGGCGTGGGGGAGGGAGGTTTGGGGGTATGCACCCCAGAAAGCCGTACACCCCAGAATTCAATTTTTAAATTTTTTTATTGTTTTTTCGCAATTTGTTTGATGCCAATGGATAGTGCTCGATGAGAAACGTTGAAAAATTGTGTTTTTCGCCATACCACTATTTTAAATACCATTTTTTTACCTTTGAAAAATCTTGCACACCCCAGAATTTAGGTGCTGCCCACCTATGGATGGGAGTCATCGCCCACCCGTTGTAGTCGTCCCCCATCCGCCTAAGCCAAAAATCTTTGACCCCCTCCCCCAATTTTGAGAAATAATTAAATTTTTAGGCCGTTTTCAGGTGTGTTTTAGCAATTTTTGCCCAAAAATTGGTGGTCATTCACTCCTCCCCCTAAAAATGATCTGGCCCCCACCCTGAATTTCGAGCTGTTACGTGTGTGCATACGCCTGATTTGCTATTAAAATTGGTAAATAATTATTGTAATTGATTCTTAATCTTATGCTTCTTAACTATATTTTTCTCGAAGTGACGTAATTTAAAGTAATAGGTTTTTTGGAAATAAAAAGTTAAATTGTTTTCAAAACTTAGTACATACATTGCTTGACTTGGCAGCGGCACCATGAATTTTTGTCCCTTTAATGGCATATTACGACAAATTCCGCTCGCTAGCTACATACATATGCAGCACCAATCATTTCAAAGCGTTATAAAAGTTTATTGCTTGCCATTATCTTTATTTCCCGTTTCAAACGATCATAAAACATTAGAAATAATTGCTAATAATGCTGATAAGAATAATATTAATGCTGTCCTCGATTTATATCATTTTTTTCTGGCTAAATGTATTCAAATAAAATTACTTCCATTTAATTTACTCATTTGATCAATATTTCTCATAATAAAATAAAAACTAGCACTTAACTAAGCGGCCACGGCTAGAACGACCATGGCACAAAAAATTCTTTAAAAATCATGGTAAGGGTATAGTCCGTGTTTACACGAATAACGTGTAATACAAGATGGAGATGACAGAATCAATTATAGAATAATTCTAGGGATAAGAGCTTTGAGATGCACACAAGGATAGCTCAAGTATTTTTTACAAGACGATTCGTGCCACCTCTGAGGTAGGCGCAGTGATAATTAATAAGCAAATAAAGAAGAAATTAGCGCTTAAACCACTGTTTTTTTTGTACGAGCCTCTTTGTACATGTACAAAGATCTCCGGAAAAGTCTTTGTACGGGCGAAAATTTTTTTGTACATATAACGTATTGATATGCAATTGCATGTACACATTTTTACATACTACTAGATTGTTATCCGTGACCCGCACGCTTCGCAAAAGGTGTAACTTTGTCCTAAATTCAGCTGGTTATATTAGTTCGGCCCGAAACGCCAAAATTTTCATGACTCTTAGGTTGAAATTACACATAAAATTCGACTCAGTAAGTTAAAATGACTTGTGTTACACAATTATAAATAATAAGCGGTTGCAATGTGCTGACCGAATCTCATAATAGACACCAATTTGCTTATGAATTTAATGCAACGCAAAGATAAAAGAGTCAATTTTATCTTCAAACGGCAGAAAACAGTGCAAAGTTGTTTAATAGTTCTTTTTCCTGCATAAAATCTTTATAAAACAGTGGAAATAGATGTAAAAGATGCTTCAATCTGTGCAAAGATGCTTACAGATAAATTTTGGAGTGTTAAATACCCGCGCTTGGAGCTAAATAGAATGTAATTATGATACTCGGCGCAAAGCGCCGAAAATTTTCAGAAATTTTGCTAAAAAATACTCCAAAAAACGTTAAAATTACTATTACTTTGCCCCAAAAAGTCTTTGTACATTGTACAAAGATGGCACCGAAAATCTTTGTACGAGCCTCAAAATCTTTGTCTCGTACAAAAAAACAGTGGCTTAAACATTGAAAAAGGCCGTTTTAAAAAATCATAAAATAAAAATCTATGCTAAGAATAGGCAAGGAGCACAATTCTTCTTTGAAAAAGTTCAAAGAAAGAAATCGACAAAGAATAAAGAAAAGTAAATTATCGACGTAATTTTGAACGAATATCATACATTATCTTAGGTGTTTAAGGGGTTTTCACCCCCAGAATTCGCGATTTTCCAAAAGTTTCCGAAAATTCGTAGATAAGGTGCTGTTTTAAGCATTTTAGCCACATATTTGCTCAAAAGTGTCAGCGCTTTGCGCCATATACTCATGTTTTTTACTACATATACTCGTATTTTATTCAATTTATTCGCATTTTTTATTTTTCGAAATTTCTTATGTTTTTTTGCTCTAGAAAGATAGAGCATCGTTAGAAACTTCGAAAAATAGTGTTTTTCACACGTACCAGCAGTTTTGAGCCCAAAAAAGCACTTTGAAATCTCACCCTCCCCCAGAATTCCCATGCTGTGCATGTCTGAAGAAATCTGTTTACCTTTCCGAGGCTTGAAATCCCAATTCGCTAAAATTCGATATGGCAAAACGCTTTCTTCGTTCAAATGGCATTCAAGGCAATAATAGCGACCATCGAATTCACATAGGCGGTAAGAACCGAACATTAGGCCTAAAGTCCGGCGGCAACCGAAGCATTTGAAATCCTGCTCACCCAGGCCGATTTCGTGCGAAAACTTTTTAAGGCAAGATGCTCGGAAGTATTTCTAAAAATATGCTACGAAAGATATGCAAAAAAATATGAAAAAAAGATTTAAAAAAATGAAAAAATAAAAATAAAAAAAGATATGAAAATAAGCCACGAAAGATTCATGAAGCCTAAAAATCTGACAAAAATATCGATTTTAGAAAAATAAGCAAATGCACTGATATAATAAAAGTAGATTTACTGCGTAGAGGTTATAGAAACGGACTGACGAATGAGAAAGATGAATGGAAGAAATAAAGTTTTGCAATAAAATTTTATTAAAAAAAGTTGTATATGCTAAAATTTTCTTTTTGATGGAAAAATTTTATAAACCTATGCCTACGTACACGCAGAGGTGTAACCAGGATTTTGTTTTGGGGGAAGATGGGCCGAAATTTTTCAAGTCCTACATCTCGAGAACCATTAGGAGATACAGGGAAATAATGACATTTTTGAGCGTTTCTCGACGAGATCTATCCCATTATAGATAAAAAATTTTTTTAAATCAAAAACAAATTCTATACTTGATTTCAAAATTGGATATGAAAATCTAACATTTAACCTAAATTAATATTCAAATATCCCCGTACAAAAAGAACAAGAAAAAATAAAAATCGAATTGGATATTAAAATCTAACATTTAACCTATCTGTATGACTCATTTCACAATATCGAGTCCAAGTTTAGTAAGTCCAAAACATTTCGAAATCCTTGTCTTTGAATTTAATTTTGCAGCTTTCTAAAAAACTAATGAAGAAAATAATAAATCCGCGCAAAGCGCCGAACACTTTTGACGCATTACCATTTTAAAATCAAGTCTGGGCCTCTATGGTGAAATATAATAGAAAATAAGAGATAAAATTTTAGTTTAGTAGTTCAAAAAAGTGCAAAAAACGTATTTTAGCTATCCTTTTACTTAGAAAACTTCGAGAATTTCATGGGCACCCTCGTGAAGAATAATATTTTTTCCATTTCGGGAGGGGGAGGGGCGGCACCCCCGCCCCTCGGCTAATTATGCCCCTGCCTTATATGAAGTTTACACAACGAAGCTATCTAGAATTTGCAGTACCAAAATTAATAAGATCAAAATCTAATCGAATCAAATCAAAATTTATTCATCATCAATAAAAGTGAACAAATAAATGAAATGTTACATAAGAAATATTATCAATTAAACAAAGAGTGTCAGAAAAGTGCATATATAAAAAGTGAAGAGAAGCAAATTACTTATGAATGATGCATTACAGAAAAGACATTCAATTGCACAAGGCGCTCGATGATTATGTTAAAGTATGAATTATAATAGTACAATTGCTTAAATAATATTAAGATATCTATTATATTCAAACAAAATTTGATGGACGCGGAAGCGATAAGGCAAACGAAGAATGCGCTTAATTACGGCCCTTAAGAAAATTGGTAAACTAAAGTTGTTTCAATCTTATCTAAACACTTTCGAGTTAAGAGCTTATATAGCTTGTAATTATATTTATATTATATTTAATCATAATTATATTATATTTCAATCTTATCATTATTATAACTTATAACTTATGTATAGCTATAATAATTATAACTTATATTTGCAAACCGATGCTTATAAAATTTCAGACCTAGTCGTACCTCAATGGGTTCCACATTTGATACGGTTTTTTCCACAACGACATATTCCGACTCTGCAGCACCTTCCACGTCGCCATCTTGCGATGTCGACAGATTAGCACCGGATATTTTTTCGTCACCGAATCCGCTAGACTGGTCAGCGGCAACCGCGAACGTTGCCGCTGACGTTTTGCGAACGTCTTCACCGCTCGCTTTAACCTATTCTTGTTGAAGAACAATAAGATACACGCATACTTGTAACAGGAGGATGGGGATCATAGACGCACATGGCCAGGATCGGCAGGGGGGGGGGGTAAATCCCAGAAATGCAGACCAGTAAATTTAGTGTTTTCGGCTATTTTTTGCTAGTCAAATTACGAAAATGGTCAAAATAACTCGCTTTCCATAATTAAGAAACCTCCTGCTGCAGATCCCTAGAATAAAATTTAATTTTTTCGATCTTCTTCATCCTATCACCATCCTATTATCTTTGAAATTTTTTGGATTTCCCTCCTCACCCAGAAAATCTTCCAATAATTTGGGTCATAGATGCACAAGGTCAGGTTGGCCAGGGAGGGGTAAAATCAAGATTCAGGGATTAGGGAAGCAGAATTTTTACAACAGTAAATTGAGTTTTTGGCTATTTTTACCTCAAAATCGCTTGATAATACACTATTGTTGGATCAAATTGTTCGACAGTACCTAACTTTTGGACCCTTCAGCAAGGGGTAATATCCCACTCTCACCCCTCCCTATGTGCATGTATGATTTATGTCCTGCCCAGCATACCAAAACAAGGTCTTCCCACTAATACCAGCCAGCAGCAGCAGCTCCATTTTTTGGCTAGTTGTTTTTTAAATATACAAGTATGCGTGTATCTTATTGTTTTTTTGTTGGCTGTTTAATTTATTTGTTGATTGGCTATTGTTTGGTTGTTTGGCTAGCGACTATTGATTGATTATTGGTTGATTAGTGTTTGGTTGGTTGGTTAGTAACTGGCTGGTAGATTGGTTATTGGATGATTGAGTACTTGGTTTTGAAATTGTTCCCATGTATTTCAATAAGTCTTTTTATTTTTCTATCATATGTATTGCTTTCCGTGAAATTTTCCATTGGTTCCTCTTCCCCTTGTGACCGACTCAGCTCCCGTTTGTACTGATTAAATCAAGTTATGGACTTCATTCATTGAAGTTCAAAACGACAACACCGATAGAATTCACCCATTTGCTGTTATTTCTATCTATAAAGCTACAGCTACACAACAAAAAAATCAGACTACCGTTAACGAAGGCAGCAGCTGGTCTGTCGAGGAAAAACCAAACTTCGATAGGGTTTCGTTGAAGACTCGAAAGACTGTGGAGGTGAAAGAAGACTCCTCAGTCTCATCAGCAGGAGTAATTTCAACTGACCGCTCGGCATCGTCGCACGGTACGGCACCCATGGACCAACCCCGCCGTCCAATCAAGCTGTTGCCCGACGGATAAGCACCGCCTTGAAGGAGTTAAAATTAATAAAATCCAGATTTTGATTGGATAATTGTTCAAGTCGAATCAATAAGCTTGTTTTTTCAATGAATATTTCTTCGTGCTTTTTAGTCAGAAAAAAGACCAAAATTGGTCAATTTCTCAATTTTCCGATTAAATGAGATATTAATGCATTCAAAATGGACTGAAAATGCTTTAAAAATGCGGCAATACCACGAAAATCCGTTTTATAGGTCATTCGGACCATTTTCGTCGTTTGAATAGTAAAAAATCGTGGACATCAAATTTACGGGTATGGCTTTCTTTTCTATGATTTCACTTCCACATGCCGACCCTGACTTTGCGCATTTATGATTCAAGGCATTTTTTTTGTGATATTTTCATATAAGAATAAATTTTTCAGGCCACTTAATGCTATGACGGATGCCCCATTTACCTGGATTGCCTATGTTATAACATAGCACGTTGTCATACGTTTTTGCACAGCAATGCAAAAAATACGACGATGTCCTGTGTTATAACATAGGCACTGAATCCTTACGAGAATTTCAAGGACTGTTAACTGTTCAAATTTCGTGGCGAGAACTGTACATTTGTACAACCTGTCATCCTACGACTTCGAGGTTGATCCTAGAAATGAATTAAGTAAAGTTTATTATGGTCTTACTTTAAATCCTGTTTTCAAAGCGAATTATTAGCACGATCGATAAACGATTCTTGGACCTTAATTGTGTACAACTTTTGATCGAAAACAAAAGTAGACTGCTTTTAAGCAACGCCTCTTTCACTTCAAACTTAAAAAATCACCATGAGTAGTAACGATCAGTACCACAGAGTACAGATCAGACGTGTTCTTAGGGGGTCGACCTCACAGAATGGGAACTGACCCCCCCGCAAAATGGCTGCGACCCCCCACCAATTGTCTATTTTTCGTAAAAGTTGGTAAAAATTGCAAAAAGTGTGTCCTTTAAAGCGTTTTGACCTCATTTTTGGCTCAAAAATCTCAAATTTTCGGCGCCTCGCGCCATATACACATTTGTTGGCTATATTTTGTTCAATTAACTCAATTTTTCAAATTTTTTTACGTTTTTATGTTCTAGAAAGAACGAGCTTTGTCTGAATTATCAGAAACAGTGTTTTTGACGTCTATCCTTCGTTTTTAGCCCAAAAAGGCAAGTTTTAAAAATTTTTTGGGCCTGACCCTCCAGAATTCCCATGCTGTACATGTACATACGAGTATGGTACAGAGTGGTATCAGTAGCCGTTGCATCCCAGTATAAATTATGCAGCATTTAGAGTCAAAGGACGTATTCATCAATATCTATTATTTAATAAAAGCTTACTTACTATGATCGTAAGAATCAGACAGGCTTTCAGACGGAGCAACAACATCAGGTTCCGCTTTGCTAGTTGAACATGTGGCTGTTTCAGCGTCCTCGGAATAAGACTTTATTTTATTAACATACGATTCCGTAGCGTTGCCTGCTGAAAAATGAATGGATGTTGAAAATCAGATGCAGTTATCAGTAAACGGTATCCAAGTGATTCCAGCCGAATAAAAATAATAGATGCATATCATAAGAGCGCAAGGTCAAACTTTTCGGGAAATGTAAAAATCTAAAACTTGGAGACGGCTAAGTGCGTTGTAAAAAACGATTCTATACAAAAAAAACGATGAAATCGTTTTAAAACCATCATTTCTAAGCATTTGTGACCAGGCCAATAAAAGCCCTCTTGAACTCATAAACATAGCTTGACTATATAGCTTTTTTGGACTAAAATAGCTATTTAGCCCTTTTTGAGGTCGAAAAAATAGCTATCCTTTTGAAACTCAGGAAAAACAACTACATAGCATTTCCGAACTAAGACGGTAAGTTTCCGAGTCCAGAAAAAATAATATTACATATATATAGCTAGTTTTATGAGCTCAAAAAAGGCTTCGGCCAAAATGGCGATATAGCTATCACTATATTAAAGCTCATGGAAAGTAATATACTCCCTATCGCCCCCATGCCCATGTATGGTGCATTAATTGATATTGTATGACAATATTTTAATTACTTAACTAGTACACAATAAAGCGAATAATTGGCTTCGTTAATTTTGCATAATAAAACGTCATTTCCGTCAAATCACAGTTGTTGCGTCACTTTAAAGCGTTTTTGTAGTCGATTTATGTGCATGAATACAACAAATAAAATTCTTTCTCAAGATTTCGTAAAGTAGACAATAATGAAATACTTGCGCATTTTGCAACCTTGCAAAGATAGCTAAATCAAATCAAAACTAAATATAGATACTAAAAGTAGATTCATGTAAGAAAAAACACGAGCTGCGAGAACAAATGGACACATTTCGCTTAGCAGAATGAACAAACAATTGTTTTTCTGAAGAATTTTTGACACTGGAAATGTCAATTTAAGATAATTTTAATGAGCAAAACGAAAAATCAAGTCGACTGGGCCGAAACGCTTATTTGAATAGAAATGATTTTGACGTCCCTTCTAGCGATTTCGCTGTTTCTGACACCTTGGTTGCAAAAGGGCTGTCTCGTTCTGATCCACTTATTGATTATTTGCGATATAAGCGCATCCCATATGTCGTTGATGCACAACACAAAGTCAGGGTTGGCAGGGCGAGGGGGCTAAGATCCCTTTTTTACTAATCAAATTAATAAAATGGCCAAAATAGCCTGCTTAAAACGTTTTTGCGTGGTAATACAGCACTTTTAAGCATCTTTAGTCCATTTTGACTCATTATATTGCTTTGGACACAAAACATACAGAAATGGATCAATCTGGCGTTAAATTCTCATTTTTAGACTATTTTGATTCCATTTTGGGCGTTTTTCTGAGTGAACAACAGTATATTGAATTATGAATCCGGCGCGGAGCAACGGAAAAACTTTGATATCATTACTGCTTTTGTCCTTTGAAATTATGCAGGAAATGTTCTGTAAGCTCTCAATCGCCGGACAATATAAACCTGTCTGTCTTCAGCAAAGGGAAACTCCCTCCCCTTACAAGCATGTAAGCCATAAAGGCCTAGAGAGGGTGATAAGGAGGGGTTTCACTTCCTTGAAATTAAAAAACAGCCGTATGTATAACCTTTCGGCTGAATAAATCAATCATAGACCCTCTTTTGAAGGACTGAGAAAAACGGCTACATTATGCAGTCTTTCTGATCTCTAAGAAAATCCGAATAGTCTGTTTAGTAGCCACACAAATACATAGCTAACAACTATGCAGTCTATTCACCGTTCGAATTCAAAATCGCTAAAAGATATCTAATTAAGTCAAAAATTGCTATATATACCTTTAAAAGTAACATTTTGTAAGTCGGAAAAATCGCTACACAGCTTTTTTTGATCTCAGAAACTCTATTTAGATGCAGAAAAATCACTGTACTTTTGAGTGTTTGACGATAAGAAAATATGCATTCATTTACTCATGCGGAGGAATTTTATTTTTCGAAGTTTTGTTCTAAAAATGGCGCTTCTGAAATAATATCGTAATTTTTTCGTCATAGTACAAATCGGGCTATATCTAAAATTCAAGCTTTCCCTCCTAAAAGTCCGATCTCGTGCACCTACTAGGGATGTGCCGGTTAACCGGAACCGGAACCGGCTGGAACCGCCCGTTTTTTTGGAACCGGAACCGAGAACCGATTTTTTATATTCTGAGAACCAGAACCGGAACCGATTTTTGGATTTTCTAAGAACCGGAACCGGAACCGATCTTTTTTGGAGTCAGTTATCGGTTTTTTTAAATTAGAGTCAAAAATCGAACTTCATAAAATTTAGTGAAGACACGGAGCAGCAATTCAACCTATTATTACCCAAACGTTTTCAGACTAAAACTTAGTCTTGTTCCATTTTAAAAATAACAGTCGTTCTCCTTTTTCGCCATGTAGCCTGTTTCTGAGAGGGTCGTAAATGATTCCAGTGCAACTGAACAGCTGTTCCGATGGAACGCTTGTAGCTGGCGCTGCAAGCAGGGGCGAATCTAAGAAGACGGTGGGCAGCCCTCAATTAGCCAAAAATATTTGGCGAGATAAAGAATGGATATACAATTTGCAATTATTTTTTGGCCCTCAGTGACCATAATTTCTCAATTTTTTTCGGCGCTACGCGCCGAATGATAACTATTAATGACATTTATTTACTCTCTTGGCCACCTGGAAGCCATTTTCTGTTCATATAGGTTTCAAAACAATTTTAGCAGCAGAAACAGCTATTTTTGCACACTTTTCTTCTATTTTCAATTAAAAATTTCGATGTTTCGCATAAAATGCTATAAATACAGTAAATCAAGCTGTAAATCATGCTTCTTGACGTCTATCCGTCTTAATCTCACAAATTTCCGGCGCTTCGCGCCACAGTTTTCTTTGTATTCGGCAAATATTTTTCCCGATGTGCAAAGACTTTTCGGGATCGTCTTTGTACATGTACGAAGATTTTTGGAGAGACAAAAATTACTAAAAAGGTCTAAAATTCGCAGAACTTTACGGCGCTTCGCGTCGAAATGACTGATTGTGTGCTCTATTTATCTTTATAATGGCAGAAACTGCATTTTGAAAGAAAAAATGTCAAATTTTTCCGGCGCTTCGCGCTGTTTTAAGACGATTCTTAGTGATTTTTGCCTTAGAGACCCATAAATTAGCTGAAATACACTACCAAAAGTCGAACAACTCTGTTTTTACAACACTAAAATCGCTACTGTATCATATTATAGTACCCAAAAATTTGTGTGTACACAATGTACAAAGACTTTTGGGGATCATCTTTGTATATGTCAAACGGACCTTGTACAAAAAAACTGCTTCGCGCCAGATTCTGATAGAGTCAAAGAATTTTAGTGATTTTTAGCATAAAATTGTCGAAAATTTTAAAATTTTAAGAAAAATATTGCGTCAAAAGTGATTTAATGTAAAAGTATACATTGTAAAACGCCGAAAAAAACGCTGTTTCGCGCGTTCAGGGCAAATTTTTGGACCTATTTTCGACTGTTTTTGGAAAAGTTGGGATACTGCCCCCTTAGGAAAATCCTAGATCCGCCAATGGCTGCAAGATAGTGCTTAGCTATAAACGCGGGATCGGCAAATTCTTCGACTTCTCTTTCCACCATTGCAGCAAATCATCGTCATGAATTAAGCTTTTCGATTTCGTATAAGCCTCCAATTAAGAAACACATAGATAATTCAGTGATTTATAAGTAAATTGTCAACTAGACGTAAAACTTATTTGGACGTGCAGCTGCCAGATAGAAACGACTTCCTGAATAATTTATCTTTCGATTACATCATCACGTGTTCCGGTGAAGTCAAGCTATCAAGAGCGTACATACTTTAACACAGGAACCGAGAACCGGAACCGGAACCGACGGTTCTCTACTTGAAGAACTGAACCGGAACCGACGGTTCCAACTTACGCAAGAACCGGAACCGGAACCGAAATTCTTGTTTTCCAAGAACCGGAACCGGAACCGATATTTTTGAAAAACCTGGAACCGGAATATCCCTAGCACCTACGCACGCTTACTTAAAGTAACTTCCGTTCCTAGATCCAAAGAGCGAGATATCGACATTGATCTATTAGCAATCCCAATCGATTTTCGCTTTGTCCTTTCAGAAAATTTGTCCGCGATCTTATTATCGCTGCCACTGCGAAACAAGTTCCTGCCATTCGATGCCAAATCGCTGCTTATACTCGCGGATCTAGTCTCCCTCTGATCCCATTCTAGCAATCGATTTCTTTTTAACGTTGAGCCGTCTTGCGAAATCGATAAATTTTTCGAAATTTTTCCCAGAACGCTCGTTCGATTTAGAATTATTACTAACATTAACAGCAACGCGATTCGCGTTACAGTAGGATGAGATTTCAACATTGGCCGAAACATGGTCTCGAGACGAATTCCGACGGCTCGGGCCGGCCTTCTTATCGCAATATGCGCCGGAAGTCGATTCCGCCGTATCTAATCGACCGGTTAAATAAGTCGACAGACCAGTCGTACTGTCGTACTGTAGCGATCCGCACGTTGCATCCTTCGGCGACATACCAAAGCACTGATCGGACGGTGACGAATCGTTGCCGTAGGGCAAAGAACGCGCATGCGTAACACGCGCACTGGACGGCATTTCTTCGGTACAGTATGACGTCATAGGCGATGAGCGCCCGGCGCCGCTGGCCATTAGCTTACTGTAGAAATTCGACGACGAATCGGAACGCACGCTTTCCATATCGCTAAAAACCGATCGATCGTTGTACGTGTTGTGGGAGTTTCTGGAAGAACGGACGGTGGGACCACCGTTCACGTGACAAAGCCGCGGTCGGATGCTTGGCAACGGTCGACTGATGTCGGAGGTCGAATCCGAACGAGTATCGGATTCAAGTGTCTGAATAAAACTAATTTTTACAACGAAACAAAATATAGGTTACGGGCCATGCATGATCTTAAGGGGGTTAGGGGGTTTCATCCCCAAGAAGAATTTTAACCCCCGCCCTCCATAAATTTTTTCACCCTACCTCCACCATGATTCGCGAGTTTTCGCAAGTTTCCAAAATTTAAAAAAAATTCGTACAAAAGTGCTTTTTAAGCGTTTTTAGCTATCTGCACCAAAATGCCAAATTTTCGGCGCTTCGCGCCACATACTCATGTTTTGACTATATTCTGTTCAACTCATTCGACTTTTTGATTATTTCCGATATTTTTTGTTTTTATGCTCCAGAAAAATAGAGCATCGTCAGAAACGTTTGAAGGCGATGTTTTTGACGCGTACCCACCATTTTCAGGCCCAACCAGGGCGCTTTAAAGTTTCACCAACTCCCCAGAATTCCCATGCTGTGCATGTCTGGTACATGCTTGCCAAGAATTTAAAATACCACTTGTATTTTGCATTAAATGTGGAAAAGTTAATCCATAAATATATCGAGAACTAATTAGCAGATTTAAATAATACTTAGTTTTTCGAAAAGTGCGCAAAAACTGGTTTACACTTATTCATTTGTAGCCGGTTGGAAGTAATAGCCTAGCTTTGTAAATCTTACTACAAGATTAAAGGATATGTTTGGCACTATCTACTGAGGTGTCTCAAACTTTTAACCAAGCCTGTACGTTACTTGACGTAACACACGTCATCGACTACATTTATCAATGCTTAAAAAAGGCTAGGCTTGCACCAAAGACTGAAGATATTGCTCTGGGATAGAACATGCAAAAATCTGGGCGTAATACGAGGACAAGTAATTCATGAAGGTCAAGTGTCACCTGCCCGTGGAAATAGATTTAGATCTAGATAATATAAATAATGAAAATGATAAATCTAGATCTAGCCAGACTCCCAGGTCCCAGGAGAATGAAAAGAAATTGAGGTGAAAAAACGGACAAAAATCATCAGATTCGTACAAAAGGGCCTAAAATCGACCAAAAAACTGTCAATTAAGGCATCCTGTACGCTATTTTAATGTTCATACAAATTTGAAAAATTATTGCAGCAAAAAAGCTCTCTGACTGACCCCAGACCGGTCATGCTAATATGTATCTACGGTCAGTTACCGCATTAACGCAAAGCATGTGTCTCGTAGTATACATTGCTGAAATCTTTCAGAGTCGCTCAATATAAGAATGTACAAAATAATAAAGTAATTCGACTTAGAAAACAAATATTAATAGCTTAAGACCGGCAGGAAATAAATAGAGGCATAAACGATGGTCGTTTAAATGTCAAGCGTAATATTCCACAAATCAACACGGCTGATCAAGTTTATGCCCCTTACAATTTTCTGATCTTGCGTAATATTATTATAACGCTGCCTTGCATCACACATGACTTTTATGTATGTTTATGCGCCGCGCCAGCCTTATTTGCTTTGTGAGTCTATATTGCGTCATTTCTTCTTCCATACTCAGTCGTCGAGCACGCAGACATTATTTATCATCCTTCATTTAAATAACAGTAATTGAATAAATTCCAGAAGCATGCTGTGCGCTTAAAAACGCTAGTGTTACATAATATTTAAGCTTGACATGTAAACCGAGATCAATGTCGTCAGCTTGATGATGAGAACATACCGTATGCACATAAATAGACAATTTAAGTGAATCCGACATATGTATGTACATATTTGACCTTTAGTAAAATAACTTGTGTAGATACTTCTTCAGATCCCGATGACTATTCGTTTCCATTACTGATAATTTTCTCGACTAGTTATTGCAGAAAAAAGAGACAATAATGTTCAAGGATTAGAGGAAACCTGCATTTTCCATATCTTTCGCGAGCTTTTCACGAATAAAAATTAGATTCACAAAGACGACTGAAAAAGCAAATGGTAATTTTATATTTATTTTTTCGTAAGTTATAACACTGTACAAACGGACTGCTTCAAAATAAGTGCATCATCATAGATAATTAGATATGTATTAGTAGAAAATTAGTAGACTATGACGGTTTAGAACGGCAAAAATTATTAAAAATCATGCAATAGTTTGATGCATGAACCCCCTGAAATTGGCCCGTCCCTCCCGAAAAAAATTCGAGCCCCTACATGCATGGGTGTACCTACTGTTTTATGCTATCTCAAAGCTACACATATACATAATACGCTAAAGAAAGGATTTAATAAGAAGAAAACAGCGTATTTTTACACAAAACAACCAAAAATATACAAGAAAAACTATGGGAGAAAACCTGCACAGAATGATTAATCAAGAAATCTAAGCGTTCTTCGATTTACTCGATGCTACTTTTGTATCATTTTCAAATTTTCGTCCGAAATATATGTCAATCCTATAGGTATGCGGCTAACTAGCATACGTGACTGATACCCACTTCGAAAAAGCATTCACTGCAAAGGTTTCAACAGTGGTAATTCAGAAAAAATAAATTGATTTATACTTTACAAAAAATGACAGTTTTTTAAGGACATAAAAAATCGAGAATTATTTTGTACTAAATGAAAAATTAATTAATAATAAATTCAAGATAGAAACATATGTAGCAGTGCTCTTGCGATAGCTGCCTTTACCAAACGGATCGCTTACTAAGCTGAAAGATGTGTTTCAAATTAAGATAGACGGCTACAGTAAACACTAACTCATCAGTTCAAGTGACACTAATTATCGATTTTCCCCCCGTGTTGACACTAAACGTTTTCTCAATCAAGAGCTTTTCATCTATGACGGTCAAATAGTGCAACGTCACAATACATGTGGCAGAGGGATGGGGGAACCCCCATCCAAAGTTAATCGTCCCCAGACATGCACAGCATGGGAATTCTGAAGGGAAGGGTGAAATTTTAAAGTGCCCTCCTTCGGGCCCAAATGCCGTTTACGCGTCAAAAACATCGTTTTTTGGCGTTTCTGACGATGCTCTATCTATCTAGAGCATAAAAACAATAAAAAATTTACGATAAAAATCCAAACAAAAGTCGGACAAAATTAAACACAATCATACATATAACAAGGGCCCCACCCAAAGTCGGACGCCCCATCCCCCAAAGCCAGAAAATTTTTGAATTCCCCCATTTTAAAAAAAATCAAATTTTTTTCATCGTTTTTAGGCGTTTTTTGGCCAAAAATTGGAGGTCATTAACCCCCCCTCTAAAAATGGCCGGGACCCCCAACCCAAATTTCGAGCCGTTACATGTGTGAACACAATAGAGTCAAAATGTCACAACATGAGCATGTGCGCGAAGTGTCCGAAAGTTTGACACTTTCGAGCAAATAACAGCTAAAAATGTTTAAAAAGCAACTTTTCTATGAGATTTTTAGAAAATTTTTGGGAACTTCCGAAAAATCGCGAATTCTGGGGGAAGTGAAAAATTTCTAGGGGGAGTGAAAATTCTTTCAAGTCGGGTGAACCCCCCAGATTATGTATGGTCGTCCCCAATCCCTCAAAGTCAGAAAATTTTTGATCCCCCGATTCGAAAAAACGAATTTTTTGGCCGTTTTTAGATGCTTTTTACCGTTTTTGGCCAAAAAATAGAGGTAATTTACCCTCTTCGTGACAATGGCCGGGAACCCCAACCCTAAATTTCGAGCCGTCAAATGTATGAGCGTAACACTCCGTATTGCACGATGACGTACGAGTAAATGTATTTATTTAAATGAACCCACGATTTTTGTTTATTTACGTGTCTAGCGTAAAATTAAACGAAGAAATCGTCATTACAGTATAACTTTCGACCGGTTAGAATGTAAGCTTTAAGGCTCAGGAGAAAATTTGATCAAATAACAAGAATCTGTAGGAATCTCATATGAATTAATGAGTAATAAATCAAAAGAATGGTCAGTAAGCAATAAAGCAACGAAATTAGGTGCAGAGTATTAATCTTTTTATCTTAGACAACTAATATTAGTCTACGTCTGGTCAAAATACCAAGGCAGCGTATTATTATGATCTAAACACGCAAGTTTTTATCTTTTTTATATTTATATTATTATTTTTACTCAAATTTTTATATTTTTTATTGTTATTTTTCCTTTTATTTTTTTATTTTTTTAATTTCTTTAAAGTTTTTTCTTCAATTTTCTTACATCTGAAAATCTACGAGATAACTTGCCGAAGACATCATCGAGTCGCCTAGTCCCTCGACTTCCAAAGCCGACTCGGCCTCCAATTCATCGAAATTGATATTTTCCTTCCCATCGGCCTCAATCGTGAACTCGTCTTCTTCACTTATACCCCATCGGCCATCTCTGCAACTGGGTGTCATTTTTTTAGGTGAAAGATAACCAGCTATCTTAAGCGGGCTATGAGTCCACGAGTTAAGTAGGCTGCTATTCACTGCCGCCCTGAAAGGCAGTTTGGTCATCGATGAGGCTAAACTGCGTAGGATTGACATTTCTTCCGCGTCAGCCAAATACGCGTTTGTATGATAAAAGCGGCTGGATATAAAAAAATAAAAATTAAAAATTAGAAAAAAATTTAAAGAAAAATCATTATAAATAGACTAAAGACATACAAATCAATAGGTAGGCAAGGTCAAAGTTTCAGAGAGGGTTGAAACCCAAAGACTTGGAGATAGCTAAGTGCTTTTTAAAAACTATTCTACAACAAAAAACGATGGTATCGCTTTGGAACCAGCGTTTTCGAGCATTTGTGGAGAATGCATAGCCTTTTTGAACTCGCAAACATAGCTAACTATACATCCCTTTTGAACTAAAAATAACCACGTAAAATTTTGAACTACAAGCCCTTGTCAAAGTGGGTAAAGTAGCTATAAATCCTTTAAAAACTCAGAAAAAACAATATAGCATTTTTGAAATCACACATTTCTGAGTCCAAAAAAGGGCTATATATATATATATAAATGTATCTAATTTTCTAAGCCCAAATAAGGCTGATATCGCAATGCTTTTCGGATAAAATGGATATAAAGCTAGCAGTTTTCTAAAGCACAGGGAGAGTAAAAAGTACCCCCTCTCAACCCCATGCCCATGTATGGTTTGCTAATAAATGAAACCGCATTTTAGAATACGACCAAGCTTATATGAAATCGAGGACACTCGTCATCTATAAAACTAAGCATTAGCTGTGCAATTTAAGCAAGTCAATAGCAAATGATTTGAAGCAACTTGCAAACTAGAAAAAAGATTGAGTAAAAAGTAAATAGCATCGTGAGCTTGGGGACATCGTGCAAAACATTATATGTAAAACTTTTAGCTAAAAAACTCGACCGGTGCTTAAGTTTTGCTCAATTAATGAAGGAAGTTTAGTTTCTTTCAAAAAATAAACAAAGAAGCCTATTACCAGTTCGAGTAGGAAATAAAGTTATGCTGTAAAAATATCAAAGTGCCCATAATTTATCATTATTTTCAATCCTACCAAATTAATTGCATATGACGCACTAAAGTTTGTAAATACTGAGAAACGTTTGCGGATCCTAAAGCAATATTAATTTAAAACGAAATCGTTGATAAAGAAATTCCGGTTGTACATAACACATTTTTTCAAGTTTACTTCTACATCCGGATTTCCACGAGACAACTGCTTAAACGCACAAATTAGTAAAAGCTCGGTAATTATAAGAAATCTTTAGCAAAATCAACCTTTTTTAGAAGAAACTTTCATGTTTATTCATCAAATTTTCGTTTATATTTGACAATCCGCATTCTCGTTTTCTTGATTTTTCTCAATTTCACAACAATGATATCATATATCAATATTTTCACGAATAATTTTATGCTCCACCAACAATCATTTATATCAGTTATGACACGGTCGAGTTTCAAACCAGAAATGGTTGAAAAAAGTCAAATTAAATCCAATAGAATACAGATTAAATAATAAAGGCGCATCAAAAGATGTAAACAAGCATGATGCACTGTCTCTTTAATCAGACAGTCTAATTCAACATCCAGGATGCCGGTTTTTTGCTTCCCATAGATATAATTACGAAATTATGATGTAGCCTTTTATCTTGTAACAGACAAGACTGTACCAACTTTGACTAGTTGTTAAACATAGGTGGGCGGCACCAAAGCTCTAGGGGGGATAGGGTGCCAAATTGTTTCGAAGGTCAAAAAATTGTCTTAAAATGGTGGTATGGCGAAAAACGCCATTTATCAACGTTTCTCGTCGAGCACTATCCATTGGCATCAAAAATTGCGAGAAAAAAACAGAAAAAAATCCAAAAATTGAATACTGGGGGTATTTCGATTTCTGGGGTTATTTTGGTTTCTGGGGGTGTATACCCCCAAACCCCCCACGCCCAGGTATGGTTGTAAACCGCAGCAGCAAATGATAAAGCATTGTTCAATTAGAGCTTTATTTTGAATCAACATAAACAATATCCGATAATACAGTTCTTTCTCAGCTCAAAAATGATATCGAGAAAGTAGAAACATACTTAATAGTGGATGATTTTCCACTCTAGTGTTTAACCCTGCAAGTTTTGCTAGAAACTCTCAACTGACTCAATTTACCTGACTAATAGCGGTTCGAGCATTATTGAATTTACATAACTTTCAATTGTACCCTCGTTCAAGGCAAGCCGAATCCATGCCTAAAACATGCGAGAAAGAGTAAGACCGAAAACCGATCGATTCCTATGTTAGGTTCTTTGACGATTATGCAATTTGAAACAGGATAAACACTGATTCCTATCATTTAAAAGCCCAAAAACAAAAATGCAAAATCATTCATGAATCGACAAATTATCATTTACATTCATTTAGAATAGGCACAAACTGTAAAGTAAGCAAAAATAAAAAATGAACAGGTTCTTGTAGCACTAGGCTATGTGTATGAGGCCATAAATTGGAGATTTTTCAGAAAAATTGACCGTCATATTTTTAATTAAACAATCAGGAAAAATTAATTACATTTTAGCAGATTATAAGAAAATAAAAGCTAGTTTTAGTGAACAAATGAATGATATGAAAGTATTACGTTACAGAGTAAGGCCTTCAAACTTTGACGGAATAAAATTTATTGAATAAAAACATGATCAACACTCAATAATATAACATTTCCGGAAAAGTGAAAAATTCAGAAGGCAAACATACATGTAACGGCACGAAATTTCGGGGTCCCGGTCATTTTTAAGTTAAGGGGGTAATGACCTCACAATTTTTGCCAAAAACGGCCAAAAACCTAAAACGGCCAAACAAATTCGATTTTTCCCAAAAATCGGAAGTTTTTTTCCAAAAATAGGGGGGGGTGAAAATTTTCTAGCTTTGATGGGATGGGAGATAGTCCGACTTTTGGTGGGATATCACCTCATCCCAACTCTTGCATGTATGATAGGAGGAAGAGCAATTTTTAAAAACATAAAACAGAAAAAACAATTTTAAAAAAGACAAAGCACTTGTTTTTTATTATAATCTGATCCGCACCATTATGTGACATTCAGCGCGAAATTGAACTTCGTTTATATTACTTATTGATTTTCGCTAGGTAGACGGGTTCGAAAAATAGTATTCAGCACATAGATACAGTTTATATAATAAAAGATGAAATGACTCAAAGATGACAAATAAGCAAATATCTAAGTCCAGTGTGCGTCGTGTATATTGAGTAATACATCACCCTAACCCAGCATCAGGGCCGTACATCAGGGAAAGGCGGGGAGGACGGCCGCCCCCCCCCTTAGCCGGAAAAAATTTGAAAGATAAGATGATGAAGAAAAGATGGAAAAATCTACTGCATTCGACGTAAAATCTTGAAATTTTCAGCTTCGCGCCGGATGCAAAGTATTCTTCTATCATTTTGGCCCAAGTGTGACCAAAAAATAGCACTTTTTCATAGCTTTCGAGCTAAAAAATTTTATTTCAAAAAAATCGAATTCTATTGTCCTAATGGATAGAGCATGTCGAAAAATGCCGAAAATGCGTTTTGCGGGCTATCCGGCGGATTTTTCCGAGATATAGATGAATTTAAGTTGGGACCACCCCCCCTTGGCCGAATCCTGGATAAGGGCCTGCCCAGCATCATATCAAAAACCTCTAAAATAATGCAGCTGAATATCTATGATTCATTCGCTTACCCTCGCCTTGCCAATATCGTTTTTGATTTGACTCAAATTGCATATCTGGGCTCGAACATTTGGATGTACAAATCCAAAGATAAATGGCCAAAAATTCTTAAGCAATTCAAAAATTTTGACAGTTCAAAACAATATCAGTAGGCACTAATCAAATATCATACCGGCACTAGAAATTTATCTTTGGCAGATGTAATAAGATATCTGTCCCGCATACGTCGAATGAAAATGGCTTCAAGAACCATGCAAACCGAGTTCGACGCAGCCCTATAAGTCATATTATATACGACACGTAAAATCAGTGCACTAACATTTTTATGCTTAACTGATTAAATGAAGTATAGTATAAGAGAAAAGCCACCATTTCCTCAATAAACATCGGTATAATAAACTTTGAAGTAGTAAATACGCTCACCAATCAAGCTCGTCAGCAGCATATCTGCTTTCAACGCAAAGTTTAACAGCTTGTGCTAGCTGAAGTGACAGAATATGATTGCGGCTAGTTTTATCGCAGCCTTTCATTGCTTGAAACAGCGGTAATTAAAAATCATATCATGAATAGCACGAGGTAATAATGCTGAATGAATAAAATAAAACTCTAATAATCGGCAGAAATTTTCAAGTCAACCGTTAGAGAAAATACATATTTATAATTGAAATATTCGAACATATTTTTTCAGCAAGACTCCTAAGTGTATATTAGAACGAATACAAAATGGATATCATGAAGAAATTCAAGTACCTTTTATTGGATAGGTACCGTCATCTATATTCGAATTCAATTAAAAAACGACCTAACCTAGTGGTTCAATAGAAAATGAATATGGAATTTTTTCTAATTTAGTTTTGTCTCTAATTCTCCTAAAAATTATTCTTTCTGATAGATTCGGGGACGCAGAGCCCAGAAAAAAGTGTTTAGGGGCTGACGAATATTTGTGGAGATAGAGCCCTTCAAACTTGCAAAAAACGTGATTATTTCAATGTTCTTAGGGCTCTATCTCCACAAATATTCGTCAGCCGCCTAAACGCTTTTGTTTTCTGGACTCAGCGTCCTCGAATCTATCACAAAAAATTATTTTCAGGAGAATCGGTGACAAAAGATTTTTTTTGAAAAAAAAAATTTTGCAAAAAAATACAAAACCCCCATTTTTAACATTTCTACATTACAGTTCTGACGTTAAAAAAGCCGAAGCAGGGTGTAATCGATTTCATCACGGTTATTATTTTGGACTTGCCGTGCATATCAAATTGGTGCCAGCTGATGGTATAAGCCTAAGGCACAATTGGGGCAAAAATTGTCTCAGGCTTAGACCATCAGCTGGCACCAATGTGAATACACTTTCTAAGCCTAAGCCTAAGATGTTCGTATAAGCAAGCTGGTGAGTTGTGGGCAAGTACCTATTTGCCAAAAATTTAGCTGGCATGGATCTAATCACCAAATTTCATCGAATATGGTTTTTTCTCAATTTTCCCAAAAACAGTGTTTTTACGCTTTTTAACCTCAGAACTTCAATGAAGATATTCTAAAAATGGGGGCTTTTGCATAATTTTTTTTTGCAAAAAAAAAATTTGTTTTCAAAAAAATTTTTTGTCACCGATTCTCCTAAAAATAATTTTTCTGATAGATTCGAGGACGCTGAGTCCAGAAAACAGAAGCGTTTAGGCGACTGTCGAATATTTGTGGAGATAGAGCCCTACGAACATTGAAATAATCACGTTTTTTGCAAGTTTGAAGGGCTCTATCTCCACAAATATTCGTCAGCCCCCTGAACGCTTTTTTTCTGGACTCAGCGTCCTTGAATCTATCAGAAAAAAATTATTTTTAGGAGAATCGGAGACAAAACCATATTAGAAACTTTAGCCATGAAGATTACTTTCGTCAGCAAATTCGCCACCTTAAGAATGGAGATTACTTTCAGCAAAAGACATAAGCACAGCATAAGCCAATCAATCACTAGTAGTGACTTAAAAATCCTACGTGAAACAGGGTGATGAAAGACCCCCCACTCAGAGCTGGTCGTCCTCCTATCCCACAAAGACTATGATTTTTTACCTCGTCCGACTTTTGAGCGAAAAGTTGCGTTTTTAGGCAATTTTTAGGATATTTTTAACCATTTATGGCCAAAATAGAGGATTGATCATACCCCTTAAATTAGCCAACTAGCTGCATTCATAAATTTACGCCGTTACATGTATCGTCACAAAACTTACTTTTTAGAAATTAGACCTAAATGATATTACATGGCCCTTATCCGAGATTCAGCAATCTGGTCCTGGGACTAGTGATCGACCGGGGCCCGGCCCGGCCCCAGCAATCCCCGGCCATTTTTCAGCATCCCCGCCCCGGCCGGGGCAAGGTCAAAAAATGGCCGGGGCCGGGGAAAAATTTAGTGTAATTCGTATTTTGTACAGGCTGTGATACTGGCACTTATTTATCAATGAGCAAGTGTTAATTTTGAGAACTGTACTGATTAGACCATATGTATACTTACTTAGTCCTTGTCATAAGTTTTCTACTGTGTATAGATGAGCTTTTAATGAATGAATGTTCAGGAAAATCTGCATATTTTCGATTCCTCCACTTAACTTATTTAAACTAAATGCTACTTTTAACTCATTCATTCATAGCTATGGCTAAAAGATTTAGAGTTGACAAATACGTTCTATTTCTAGTTAGAAATTGTACGTTTTTAACAAACTATTTCTACAAAAAACACTTTTACATTCATTTGAATGGGAACCGTGTGCTTTAAAACGCGTTTCATGTGTAATAGTTATTAGGACCGAGGTTAATTATAGGCGAATATAAACTACGCTGCAGAATTGCGTCCGATCCGATAAACTAAATATGTCTCAAATAGTTTCCTAGGGTCCAGAGTTGAGGGAGGGGTGAAATCCCAAATTGGAGGACCAGAAAATTAGTGGCAAAACAGGGTCTTTTGACTTTTAATTGTATATTTTAGCTAATTTCTGAGTTTCTAACGCCAAGAATTACTAAAATTGTCTCAAAACGGCGCGAAGCGCCTAAAAATTTGACATTTCTGCATTCTAAATTTAAATTTTGCCATTTAAAAGATGTATAGGACAGACAATTTTTCATATCGGATGGAAATGCCGAAAAATTTTTGGAATTTTATACCTTTTTACAGTTTTTATCTTCCCAAAAATCTTTGTACATGTACAAAGATAGTCCTGGTCTTTGTACATCGGGAAAAATCTTTGGCGAATACAAAAACACTCTTTTGTACATGCAAATTTTTGTATACTTTAATATGGTACAGTAACGATTTCAGTGTGGTAGTAGAACATAGTTTTTCGACCTTTAGTAGTGTATTTGGCTAATTTTTGGGTTCCTGAATATTTGACATTTTTCCATTTTTCCATTCTAAGCGCAGTGTTGCTTATTACAAGATTTAATTCGCATATTACAATTTTTGTAATATTTCTCATTTTTGTAGTACAAGTTGTTTTAGCTTTCTCAGTCGAGTTTTATGTGTGAATTCCATCAGAAGCTCATAAAAATTTCGGCACTTCGCGCCGAACTATCAACTAAATTCAGGCCGAATTATCACATTTAGAAGCACGGTCTTTTTGTATTCGGGGAAGATTTTTGCTGATGTACATAGACGTTTCAGGACCGTCTTTGTACATGTACAAAGATTTTTGAAGAACAAAAACTGTAAAAAGGTGTAGAATTCCTTATTGAAAATTCTACCATTTTAAAGATTTTCATAGGGGGTAAGCGGCTGCAAAAATGGAGCCGCTTACCCCCTTCCCCTGAAAATAGCCGAGGAATATACATGTGACAGAGGATTTGGGCCATCCCCCATCTCCGCTTTGAAGCCCCGAACTTCCTTGAAAGTCAGAAAATATTTAACCACCCTCCCCCATTTTTTGGCGAAAGCCTGTGCTTTTTTGGCTATTTTTATGTGTTTTTACCATTTTTGATCTAGTCGCTAACCCCCTCCTTCTAAAAATGGCGCGGGACCCCTACCCTAGATTTCCAGCCGTTACATGTAGGTATACTGAGGGAACCTCATAAAATTTTAAGCGATTACATGCATGTTTTATAGTGATAGTTTATCTATTTACTCTAGCTCACATAATAAAATAATGTATCACTTCGTGAAATTCCAATAGTTAGGTACACTTTAGCCATACTAAAAAATTAAGTTCAAAAAATTCAAAAAGTTTTCACCAAAAATCGTCTGACAGTGACTTGTGTCTTGGACCCTGAGGGGGTAATACCCCTCCCCCATATGGAAATGTGTGATGTCTCATTTATTACATCCAATACCTATTGCATCCAATTGCTACAGCAGCAGTAGCCGTAGCTAAGATTCGAATGATACAGAGTGTGCTAATAGCAGCGACATAGACCTTATTGATGATTCAGACAATGAAACACTAGACTAAATTTGTTTCTTGTGACATAAATAGTAATAAAACTTGATATGAAAAGCCATTTACTACTGAATGGAGCAATCGCTCATTATTTCTTTCCTATGCCCCCCACCCCAAGTATGTGTCATGCAATAATATTTTCCTTGTCTGACCCCGGCCAGCCCTGCCCCGGCCCCGGGCCGGGGCCGGGGATTTGTTTCCAGCCCCGGTACCGCCCCGGCCCCGGCCAAAAAGTCGCCCCGGTCGATCACTACCTGGGACTTCACTACGATTGAGAATCCTCACCTTCTGCACGATTTGGGTAGTTTTTGTAATGCAAAAATGCTTTTTAGAGAGCTAAAATTTCATAATTTTCTCGCGCTTCGCGCTATTTGATAAATTATAGTTTTAATTGTCAAAAGCGACTTCAGAATTGGCTAAAATGCTTTATTCAAGGAAGAAAATTCGAGTTTCAACATAAATAACGTATACTGATCGTGATATTTCTGTAGAGCGCGAAATTTTCGCACAAAAAGTGCATCAAACACCGCTATTGCATATGTACATAGGATTTTCTACTTAAAAAACACTGATTTTTCAATCACAGGCGCTCTATTTTTAATGTTTTAAGACCTCCGAAAAAAGGTGGAAAAAGGTCGGGAAAAGTGGAAAAAATTTTGGGTCCGAGTCTATAATGTCAACCAAATCGCTGCGGAAAAAAACGGTTGTTGGCATTTGGCACTTGGCAACCCTGCCTGCCACCTGCGGTACGCAGCCTTACAGTGTAAATGAATATTAATTCATTCTTGAATAAATTATCTCATGCATTCACTCACACCATGTTTTTATTTTAGCATAGGTACATAAGAGTGTTTGTTCACTATCGAAAGAAACATTATAAGCTTGCAGGCATCGCAAGCATACATATAAGTAGACAGCATCTAAGGGTCCAAAATATTCAAAGGTAAAAAAGTGCTGAAAAATTTATGTTAGGGACAAAGAGAAACACCATTTTTGAAGTTTCTCATCTCATCAAGCTCTGTCCAGTGGCACGAATCGCGAAGAACAAAAATTTTGTGAATTTAATTCTGGGACCTTTTGGATTGTGGATGATCTTTCGAGATTATGAGGTCCAAACCCTGACTAAGGCTGGCAAGAGGGAAAATATCGCTATTCATCGAATTGCATTTATCTATAGTCTATTTCACGAAACCTTTTGCATGGAAATCAATTTTCACCGCTCTAGCGATCAGCTACAAAAGTGGTTTCTAGGCAGTATACCTACTCTCCAATATAATTTTGCATAGTAAAACTTCGTTTGCTTATCACATGCTATCCACGGTATCTTGATTGCTACTTCAGTTTAAACCGCCTTTGTAGTCGATTTATGTTTATCGGACTCAGGCGCGGATTTAAGGGGGTCGAGGGGGCGGCCCCCATTGGCCAAATGGATATGCAATTTGCAATGATTTTTGGCCGTCAGTGACCATAATTTCTCGATTTTTCCGGCGCTACGCGCCGGATTATACTGTAAGAGTCCCACGAAACTGGGCAGACCCGAAGGTCCGCCACTGATCAGTGTTCGGTCGCTTTCGCGAGCCGCGAGCCGAACCAGCGCTCAAACAAAAACGAGGATCGGCTGAGTTTTATGCCCACCTGGAGCATAAACTCACGAGTTAAAACCCGACTGCAGCACTGTTGAAAAGGCAGTGTGCAATACCGATCGAGCAACACCAAGAGTGCAACAGATGGGCTCTATCGATTGGTGAGCATGATGCAACCAAGGGAGCAACAGATGGGCCCTATCGATTAGTACATAATGGCCTGGTGAGCGTGCTAGGCATACCGCTATAGCCCGTCTTAGCTCGTCATCGGGAATGAAGCCTGTTGGGGTATTACCTTCCCGTCATAGGCGTTTGAACCGGAGTTCAAAAGGCGTGTAACTACTGACAGCAGTTACAATACCTACTTATAAATGACAGTCATTTACTTTCTTGGCGACAATCCATTTTCTGTTCATGTAGTTTTCAAAACAATTTTAACAGAAGAAACAGCTATTTTTGCATAATTTTTTCTATTTTCAATTAAAAATTTCGATGTTTCGCATCAAATGCTATAAATACAGGAAATCAAGCAGTAAATCATGCTTCTAGACGTCTATCCGCCTTAATTTCACAAATTTTTCCGGCGCTACGCGCCAGATTTTTGTAGAAGTCAAAGAAATTTAATGATCTTTTCGCACAAATTGTCGAAAATTTTAAAATTTTCTGAAAAATATTGCGTCAAAAGTGATTTTATGTAAAAGTATACAAAGTAAAACACCGAAAAAACGCTATTTCGCGCGTTGAGGGCAAATTTTGGGAACTATTTTTGACTGTTTCTGGAAAAGTTGGGATAGCCCCTCCCTCAGAAAAATCTAAGATCCGCCACTGATCGGACTCGTTATTGAGATCCAGAGATCCATGCTCAAGGTTTCGTGAAACAGACTGTAGCTCACAGTAAAGAAATATAAACCATAAAGCCTCCGCGACTTCAACCACCTTCACGGACGGTGCTGTGTTGGCACGGGCAGATTTATGGGTCTCAGGGGCGGCCGCCCACTGGCCCAAGAGAGTTAGCGAGAAAAGAATGTAAATGTAATTTGCAATGATTTTTGGACGTCAGTGATCATAATCTCTCAATTTTTTTCCGCGCATGACATTTATTCACTTTTTCGCTGCCGGTAGCCATATTTTTGCTAAAAGAATCAGTTTTAAACGCGTTCAAAAGCGGGAAAAGAAATTTTAACATGTTTTATTTCATTTTCAAGCATAACTTCTAAGCATTTTCTGACGCTGTGCGTCAGAAGCTCAAATACAGGAAATCGAGCACTACTTTAAACTTATAGTCTATTTCACATATGTATGTAAGTTTGGGCATAAATTTCAAGAATTTTTATTGACTAAGCCGACAAATTACGATAAATATACAGGGCGGGCCAGAAAAAAAGCTATGCCCCGATGTAGCAGATTGTTGACTGCTAGATTACAAAACTTTAGGACCAACTGCATTTAATGGATAAAAATCTCTTCTTCCAAACTACGAATGTAAAAAATTTTAACCAATTGTCAACAGTTGGACGATATTCTGCTTTCTTTACACCCTTCTTTAATATTGTTTGAATGTCGTACGTGTCATTGGTTCCGTCATTAATATTGTTCCTTGTTTGATGATATCATGAATTTTTTACACCTAATAGGACGCGTGCGTGAGCTTATATAGTGTGCTAATTAAATTGTTGACTGCACAATTTGTCAAAAAAGGATACCTATTTGCTATAGTCTCTTTCACGCAGTGGCGGATCCAGGATTTTCCCAAGGGGGGGGCGGTACCCCTAAGGGGCGCGGAACCCTGACTTGGGCGGAAAAATTAGCCGTTTTAACCCGAAAATCTCTAAAAATCGCTCAAAAATCCTTAATTTTGCGCACTATTTTGGGCCAATGGGGAGGTGGGGCGGCCGCCTCCCGCCTGCCCCTAAATCCGCACCTGGTTTCACGCAAGTTTGGACATAAATTTTAAAAACTATGTCCGACAATATGTAAGCGGACAGATTGCCATTATGGCGTTGATTTGATATATAATTATCGTAATCCGTCGGCCTACTTTTGAAAAAATTCTTAAAATTTATACCCAAACTTATGTGAAACAGACTCTAAGTAATGAGAGGCAATGCGTAAACTGTGGGGTTGAAGCATATCAAACTGATGTGTAAACAAATCGCTCTAGCGCGCGAACTGCTCGCACCTGGCCAAAACTTTTACGCAGCTTAAACAAATACATACATGTTTATCTACATTATTCAACGTCTTAAAATTCTATATCCATGCCCAAGTTATAATGTTACATCGGGTGTAGCCTTTTTTTGGCCCACCCTGTATATTAGGTCAATACTGTAATCGCAGTCTGTTGGCTAATTGTCGGAGACGGTTTTTAAAACTTTTGCCCAAACTTGGGCGAAACAGACTAAAAGCGATCTTCCGCCTAACTATTACAAATTTTTCGGCGCTTCGCACCGAATTTTAGCTAAATTCAAAAAAATTTTCATCGTTTCTTCGAACAACATTGTCACAAATTTTAAAATTTTCACGAAAAATGTTGCACTATAAGTGATTTTAAATATAAGAAGGCAACGTAAAACGCCGAAAAAACTCTATTTTTAACGTGAAGGAAAAGTTTTTGGGTCAAATTAGCCCAATACGCCTATGTAACCTGCCATTAAGAGGTCCATTTTTATTTCGCTTTATTTCTATCCCCCAGCGCAGCTATAAACAAGCATACGCGCATTAACCTGCATTTACCCATAAGCGCTGCTTTAAATGCTTAGGTGCACATCACACGTTGGCGTAGGGGAGTCGGGAGGGGGGTTAACATCCCCAGAAGTTGGAAAACCCCGCAGATTAACATAGACCTTAGAATTCTAATTTTAGTAACATTTTCGACGATTTTTGGAGATCTCACCCAAACCAGACCCTTCCAGAATTTTCTTGCTGCCCATGTATGGTACCCATTAGTTCACATATGCTAATTATACTTGCGCTATGCGTCCAAACGCCCGGAAAAAGCTATAGGTACCCTAATGTTGCAATTATGTACGATTTTTAGTTGAATTTTTAGTATACCTACCTGTTTCATTTGTTTTACTTGAATTGAAAAGATCGACATTATTCATTGAATACAGTTGATGAATTGATTCAAATAACGCAGGGCGATCCATTAATACAGTTTAGGTAAGAGCCTACCCTAATACACATAAATAAGATTTTATCCTGTCTATGTTGCTTATGTAGGTTAAATTTGACATATTTAGATTAAATTATCAAATTAGACCGCGCAAATTATGTAGGTACACTGTACCGCGAAGTGTTTTAATAGGTATATACCACGATTAATGAAAAACAGACTTATATCAATTGTTCCTATAACGTAACAGAAAGCTTATAATTTTGTGGGGCATTACAACACAGCACGATAATCAGATTGTAAGTTCACTAATATTCTGAAGACTCTTTGATGCATGTCATAGAGCCCGTATCGCACCTAAAAACAGTAAGTTGCATTGACTCTTTGTATGTAGTGAAAATACCTAAATACATACATATGTATCTTCATTATCAAAGCAATGGGTACCTATCGTAGATGCACTGATGGTCAGTCTCGGGGTCAGTTGTTCTAGGGGTAAAATATCAAACTACGTTGGGCGGACATAATGTCAAAGACTTGAAATGCTAAAATATCACGTTAATCTAGTTTTTAGTCAATTTCAAGCACTTTTGAAGAAGATTTTTCTTTTTCATCGGGTTTTATTTTCATTTTGCCTCATTTTTCTCATAAAATTTCCCTTTTTTTCCATTCTGAATTGTCTAGAGTCCCCGAAACCCCCATGTGTATGTCTGGTACCTACTATGGCTCTGTTAATACACATAAGTAACTATTTATTTTATTTTAAATTTATTTTTTATTTTTTTAATATTTTTCATGCATTTTTTATTAGCTTGAAATTCGGCACTATTTATTCGATAGATAGTAGGTAACTAGACTTAAATTACTAAACATAAGCAAGTCGCTCGCAAATCGCAATTGAAGTCTCCGTCTCACCTTTTTATATAAATTAAATCAGGAATCGTGGATGGTACATATATTCATGTATGTACTCGTACTTATCTACTCACATACACCTACATAAATATGTGCATAATGTGCATATACGAGTAAGCATAACGTTTTAAATAATGCTTATGAGAACAATATTGTAAAATTAATATTATATTAAATAATAATAATAAATAATAATAATAATAATAATAATAATAATAATAATAATAATAATAATAATAATAATAATAATAATAATAATCATCATCATTATAATAACAATAATAATAATAATAATAATAATAATAATAATAATAATAATAATAATAATAATAATAATAATAATAATAATAATAATAATAATAATAATAATAATAATAATAATAATAATAATAATAATAATAATAATAATAATAATAATAATAATAATAATAATAACAATAATAATGATAATATTAATAATAATAATAATAATAATAATAATATTAATAATAATAATAATAATAATAATAATAATAATAATAATAATAATAATAATAATAATAATAATAATAATAATAATAATAATAATAATAATAATAATAATAATAATAATAATCATAATAATAATAATAATGATAATGATAATAATAATAATAATAATAATAATAATAATAATAATAATAATAATAATAATAATAATAATAATAATAATAATAATAATAATAATAATAATAATAATAATAATAATAATAATAATAATAATAATAATAATAATAATAATAATAATAATTATTATTATTATTATTATTATTATTATTATTATTATTATTATTATTATTATTATTATTATTATTATTATTATTATTACTATATTTCCTAATTTCGAATCGAAATGGAAAACATGTATTCGAGGATGAATATGAGGAAAAACAAAATATAACATGTATGTGAGGACCGAAATTATTGGAATCTTGGACTGAAAGGAATTTGAAATTCAAATAAAAATTTTAGTGAGGTATGTGGAGCAAAATAATGGTCAAAATGGATGAAAATCAAAACTTTTCTGCAACATTGTTTGAAATCGACTATGAATTGTGGATTATAGTACTTTTTGAGATATTTCAGCAACTAATTATATTAAATTTTCGGCCATTCAAGCTCGATAAAGTTGAGCTCTGTCACCCACAATTCGTGCATCGAGAGCCTCTATTTGATGCAATTTCTGGTATGATGATTGCGTCAAAGTTCGCGAAGCCGATGTACAGTTACTTTGACCTCATCTTCGTAAAGTTCACACGACACTTTTAATCTCTAGTCTGTTCCATTCCAAACGGCCCATTTGTTTTACGGCTTATTACTGTAGCAAAATACCTCACGGTTTAGGTTGTTGGGGCAGTTTGTCAGATGCGCCAAATGTCAAACAAAAAGACATTAGACATAAATAAGAAAAGTTTCAAGCAACCAACCGATACTCTAACGCAACTGAAGAAGCCATTTGTGCAGTGAAAAGCTAATACAGTACCTACGTAATAAGACTTTAGCGAAAATGGGCCATTTGGAATGGAACAGACTATAGTTCATCATCCACCAGATTGATACGGATAGACGAAAGATAGTCTTCATTTATAAATGTGCTAGCAAAGAAAAATGCTTTGATGAAACAAAAAAAAGACGAATTTACTTGGGATTGTGGATGATTAAGGATGTAAAAGTAGGGGAGTAGGAAAAGCTACCTATGTATATGCCCAAAGTCACAAAATCTGTTAAAAATCAGACTTTCTCAAGCAAAGCAAGTAATCGAAGTATATTCTGCTGCCTGCAGATTGAAAATAACTATGGAACCAAAAAAAGATTGAAATAGCAGCAAGTTAGCTATGCAGTACGGGAAAGTAGACGGAGTAAACTAGGAGCAACTTTTCGAGTCAATTGAATGAAATAGCTAACATTGATGCGCTCAAGACTATCAAAGAAATTGTTGCTTTAAAGCAGTAGGAAACGTGCAAGCTACGTGAAACGGACCGCAATCAGGTACGCTTGCATGCCCGCTACGATTGCGCTAACCTTGACGCAACAGGTTTGCTTGCTATAATACTCATGATAACAGAATAAAACATCTTTCAATACAATTGCAGTTAGTTTTCTATCAATCACGATACAAAGCACGTCAGCATTGCAACTTGCAAACAATTTACAAAAAGTATACATTTTAGATTATGATTTTACAATCTTATGTGAAGCATTGAATATCATTTAAAGAAGGTTACACTTTTTAAGAGGCCGCAGAATATACTTCGATGTTCTTGCATTGCTTAGAGAAAGTCAGATTTTCATCAGATTTTGCGACTTTAGGCATATACATAGATAGCTTTTTCCTAGTTCCTCCTTTTACATCCCTAATGATCCACAATGCCTAGTATATTCGTCTTTTTTGATCTATCGGAGCATTTTTTTGCTAGTACCCTACTTTTAATTAGCATGATTTGAGTAAATCAGTCGGTAAACACATAAGGTAACATTCAACAATAATTACAGCAGTCCAAGAACACGGTAAACAATATAAACTTTACGTAGCTATTAGGTGTAAAGAGCACTTACGCTCAGATCCATAATCTTGACGTTACATGCAACACTTTGAAAAAAATTAAGCTTCTGCAACGCTCTTAAGCTAGAAGTTGACTTTCAGTGTAAATTTTACACAACTACCTGGTGTAAAAAAAGCATACAGTCAGATTCGTAATCCTGACCTTACAGAACATATTTTTAAAAAAATTTACCTTCTGCAACGCTCTGGAAGTGAAATAAATTTGTAGTGTAAACTTAACACATTAACAATAAATGAATAGTGCAAACTTTACACAATTACTAGGCGTAGAGAAAACTAACAGTCAGATTTGTAATTCTTAAATTGCATAGAATATTTCGAAAAAAATAAACTTCCGCAAGGTCCTAGAACTAAAGTTAGTTTGCAGTGTAAACTTTACACGACTACATAGTGTAAAGAAGATTTCAGTTGGATTTGTAATTCTGATATTACTCTAATATTACGATGAACAATTATGAAAAAATTAAGTCTCTACAATGGCCTGAAGACAAATAAATATTAGATTGCAAGACTTGTGATCATGTCCAGACAAATAACCGGAGAAGTTGGCAGAAAAAACAAAACAGAAATACGTTTAACACTCCCAATTTTTGACTTTATACCTCTCGAAAAAGCTAAATATTGATGTAAATAAATGCAAGTTGCTGTGACGTGCACCCCTTAGAAAGTACTCTGTTTTTATTCTATTCGACCTATCCCGACTTCTAAAAGGAGAAAGTGACGAACAAAAAACGGATAAAAACGTATTTTCAACTATCCATCACATTGTAAACTTTAAAAATCTGGACCTAACTCCCCATTGAGTGTAAAGAAATTCGGTTTGAGTCGGTTTGTAGTCTTTAAATCGTAGTAAGTTTGTATGTGGAAAACTGCGGTTCCGCAAAATATTTCAGATATTTACCAATCAAAATAGGGGAAGAAACGTGTTTTTCCGCATATTTTACACCACTAATTTCGAATTTTACACCCCCATAAATGAGTCAATACTGCGTTTTCAAAGCAATTCGCTCCGACATGTAGCCCTTAGGCAGCACTTTATTTCTTTTTATTCAATTTATCTCGACATATAAGCGAAAAAGTTGGCAGAGGAATCTTAGACAAAATCTGTTTGTTACACTATCCACTAGAGTGTAAAGTTTAAACCCCTAGATGTAAATCCGTATTAACTGTCAAAAAGTTTGCTGATAAACCGAAAGTAGTCATTGAATCGTAGTACATTTCTGCTGGAACAGATTTCTTGGGTTTCGAAACCGCACTTGTTCGCAGACAAAAATAGGCCAAAATAAGTTTTTCACCCTCAGATTCTTTACACTCTTTACACTGTAAGTCTGGAAATATGTAACTTTTCATAAAAATGAAAAAAGTTATGAGCCAACTCAATTGCCTACATTTAAAAAAAGCCAGATTAAACAGATTGCAAAACTGAGTTAGGAAAGTCCGAATCGCACAATACAGAAGTGTCCCAGTATTGCTGTAGGGGGTGCACAGCATAGGTGGGCGGCACCAAAGTTCTGGGGTGGACGGTTTGCAAGATTTTTTCAAAGGTCAAAAACTGGCCTCAAAAATGATGGTATGGCGAAAAAACAACGGTTTTCAACGTTTCTCATCGAGCATTATCCATTGGCATCAAAAAATTGCGAAAAAACCAAAAAAATTTCAAAAATTGAATTCTGGGGGTATTTCGGTTTCGGGGGGGGTTGGGTATATTTAGGTTTCTAGGGGTGCATGCCCCCAAACCCCCTTACGCCCAGGTATGGTATACAGTGTAGGGGTACCAAAGTATATTATAGGTACTGATAAATGATAACATCTGTCAGTTGGTTAAGGGTACCCAAGTATATTATAGGTATTGATAAATGATGACATCTGTCAGTCGGTTAAGTACCGACGTATTTACGCTTAAGAAATAAGTACGAAAGCGAGATGCGATCATTTCATTCAAATTTAACAGTGTAATGGTGTTCATTGTACTAATCTTTCCAGTCTTCCGCTGCTTTGGGGTGTTCTGCTAAGCTTCATTGTGCAAGATAGAGGAAAATGTATTATTAAATAGCTTTTATGTGTCGGCAGGAAGATTGTTTAGCATAAGATGGACTTTTTATAATTTTGACTATTTTTAAATTGTACCAACGTCTCAAAAAAGTTGGATCTTATTTCGTGCTTGCTTTATCTACGGTACTCACGTGTAGTCATCATGTTTACAATCCGTATCAAGCACACAAGATACGCCCGGCAGATGCTCTATCCCATCATCGCTTTTGACACAGGTCATTTTTCCTGTCTTGCATGTGTAACCGGAAGGACACTGATTGCGATGTATGCACGTTAAGCCATGGACGTGGCTTTGCTGCCCTTTTGACTATAGCAGAAACGATTAAGAATGTAAATACGAGCATACGTGTCTTGGGGAGTTTGGGGGGTTCGACCTCCCCTAGAATGGCAACTGACCTCCCTACCCCGAAATTGGCTGTGACCCCACTTAATTGTCAATTTTTCGTAAAAATTATGAAAAGTGTGCCTCTTTGCGCGTTTTTAGCTCATTTTTGGCTCAGAAGTCTCAAATTTTTGGTGCTTCGCGCTATATACAAATTTTTCCGTATTTTGTTCAATATTCTCAATTTTTTCGGAGTTTTTCGAATTTTTTATGTTTTGATGTTCTAGAAAGAACGAACATTATCCGAAACGTCTAAAAACACAGTTTTTGACGTGTACCCGTCGGTTTTTAGCCTAAAAAGGCACTTTTTGAAAATTTGTGGGGCCTGATTTCCCAATTTTCATGCTCTACATGTATGAATACGAGTATGTGCATATAACTAAATAAGTAGTATCGCAAAATATTCTAAAGACTCCAATGCAATTTTGAAATATTCAAAATACAAGCAGAGCAGTACAATGCTGCGTTTATCGTATCTCTGGAGAAAATCAAAAAATATGAGTCGCGGTTTTGAGTGATTATTTGTTTTTCCTTTTTTGTGCATACTAATTTTACAAATTATATTCTTTGTGTTTTTTGCATAAGCCTGCTCATCTCAGCTGCTTGTGCAGAAAACAGTCACAATCAGTATTTTTCTGACTGTTATGAGTCAATTTTGACTACCAGATCTTTAAGAAATTAAAAAAATTAGTCGATGAAGCGAAACGTGAAGCACCCTATTTCTAATTTCCATCATCATACGAACATTCAGTTATGAATGATGAAAACATATATATGTAGTGTCTAGGGGTGGATCCTGTATTTCTGTAAGGGCGTAACCCTAAGTTTTCTTCAAACAGTCGAAAAGAGGTCATAAAATTCGCTATTCGTGTGTCATATAGCGTTTTCCATCGTTTTATATTGTCTATTTTTACTCAAAACCTTATTTAGGGCAGGATTTTCTGCAAAAATCTCGAAGTTTTCGGCATATTTTTTGTCTGGAATGCTTAAATTTTTTGACTCTAGCGACAATCCGGTGCCAAGCCGGAAAATCAGAGAAATTTAGGCAGAAGAATGCTCATAGATTCAAATTACTGCCTTATTTCATGAATTCGTACATGGAGCAATATAACAAGCCCATCAAAACAATTATCACGAATCGTGGAAATTGTTCTACATTATATGCTGAAAAATAAGAGGAAAATATGCAAAAATAATTGTTTAGGTATGCTCCAGAAATCGTTTCAAAAGTCGCCGGAAATAATTAAGAATTTACGGTACACGTTAGAATCGAAAATCATCACAAATATCCATTCTTAATTTCGCGAACTATGTTGGGCCAATGGGAGGATCGCCCCAGCCTTTCAAATCCGCCTTTAATAGTGTCCACAGTTTCCATTATCTTAGCATGTCACGTCATTCAAATTGATGAGCGATCAATGGCTACGGCACATTGGAAAATTTTCTATTCATAATCCCGTTGAACAAGCCCACGTAATTTTCCCGAAGATTGGCAAAATCTCGAGCTTACATTGTACGACTGGTGATCAATAAATTATTAAAGAATAGAATTTTCGATAAATTCAATGAAATAATTCTAAAATTCATGCCAAAACATTGCCAAAATCTGTCCGAAATTCAGAAAAATAATTATGGCAGTTTTAATGATTATTTCATATAGCTAATGAAAAAAATTTGTTGGCAGAAAATTTCTTTCGTTTGGACTACGCTTCGCTAGTGTTTAGTCTGCTGAAATCATATTGTGGATGGATTGTACATGGGATACCCTGAAATGGGATCATGCAAGTAAACGACGCTTTGTTGCGTTTTATGTTTATCATCTTATATTTCATTTAAGCAATGCATTTATTTCATTATTTATTTATTTCTCATTTTTCTCTCATCAGCTTATCGTAAGGTATATTATGTTACTTTGTAGCATGTCATCTTTCTGCAGTCTCCAAAGCCAGATGGGCACTGGTAAGGAAATGTGCAAGAAATTCCCTTTGCATGAGGCACATCAGCTCCATCTGTACATTGTCTTTCAGAACAAGTGTGATTGGAGTCGCAATCGAAGTCATACTGACAGGCTTTAGGTAAGTCTGATGACACATTTTTGTACATGCATAAATTATGTAAGCAAACAGCTTCCTCGCTTGCACAATCGGAATTATTATTGCAAGGTTGTCTGCTGCCTGAGCCTAGTATATTAGGACAAAGAATTATTAACGCAATCTTAATTAAGCGATAAATTCTTCACAAAAAAACTTATAACTATATAAAGTTTTTTGCGATCTCCTATCATGAAAAAACAAGTAAACGTCATAAGCAGACATTCATCTCCCAAAAGATTTATATCATAGGTAGTGCGATAGCACTACCTATAATATACTTGGCCATCCTTTTTTCTTATATGTTTATCACAGCGAGTGCGAAATTTGTGTCCCCCCTCACAGCTATAACGGCACACATCTGGGAGGTGCGGTTTTTTTAAAAGGTAGATAATAAAAAAACTTAGATACCTTTTTTTGTTTACACTCAATACCGAGCTAGTCGTGAGTGTGTAAAGTGTAAACCGAAAAATCAAATAATTTGCGGAGGCTCAATTTTTTAAAAATGCTTTCCCTGATTATTAGTTTACGAATCTGGTCTTAAAATTTCTTTACACTCATTAGTTGTTGCACAGGAGTGTAAATTAGACGGTCTTTACTGTTTTCATGTGCACAAGCATATCTAACTCAGTTTTACATTCTATGCAGTCTGATTGGTTTCAAAAGGTAGACGGTTATAAAATCTAGAGGAGCCGTTTTTTATTTTTTAAAGTAATATTTTCAAATTTAGAGGCGGTTTATTGTAAAGAGTCTGGGACAAAAAAATATTTTTTTCCTGCCATATTCTCCACTTAGTAGACAGAACGTGGTAATTATCTTTAAAATGTGCCTCGTCCTAAGCGCTACACGTCAAAATTTATTTTGTTTCTTTACAATCAATATTGCGTTATTAGGGCAGGTGTAAACTTTACACTAAGAAAATTTTTTCCGCCCAGAGCGTCGTGGATGATGAATTTTAAAAAAATGTTCACCGTAAGGTCAGAATAACGAATCTGACCTTTAAACTTTTCTACAGCCAGTGTTTGTTGAGGTATGAAGAGGTGAACTTTGAATTATACATCTATTTCCTAATGCCGATAGATAACTCCGTATTGAATATTGTTGGATCAGATTTTTCTTATTTCAGAGGTTTTTGACTCGTCTTTAATAAATAATTATTTTTATTATCATAAATGCACTATTCTTAAACTTCAGTAGAATGATGAATATTTTTCAATATAGTATTATCAAGCTGAAATCTTGGCTGCGAGTTGAGTTGGAGCAATGGCTGACGTATCCGTTCTCGCATGTGGATTTAAAAAAAGAATAATGGGTTCAAGTCTTCTGAATACTAACTTTTTTCATTTTTTATAATTCTTTTGGCAAAACCATGCACTTCATTTGACTTATTCATCTATTTAGGTTCTGCATATCACACAGTTTTTTGTTTTTTGAATTTCGCCTCAGTTCTCGAATGGGAGTGTAAAGAGTGCGAAAATCTGGGGGTGAAAAGACACATTTTGGTCGAGTTTTCGACTTGTTTATGTCTGCCAACAACTCCAGTTATGAGTTTTAAGAAATTTTTTCTGACAGAAATGTACTACGGATCAAGGGCTATCTTCTGCTTACCAGCAAACTTTTCTACAATCAATACGCAGTTAGTACCAGGGCTTTAAACTTTACACTCTAGTGGATGAGTAAAAAACAGATTTTGTCTAAGATTTCTCTGCCAACTTTTTCGGTTATGAGTTGGGATGAATTGAATAAAACAGAAATGAAGTAACTTTTAAGAGCTACACGTCGAAGCAAGCCGCGTTCAAAAAAACGTAATATTCAGTTGTTTATGGGGTGTAAAGTTCGAAATCTGAGGTGTAAAATGGGCGAAAAAACGAGTTTTATTCGTATTTTGATTGGTAAATCATATCAAATATTTTGCGGAACATAAGTTTGGCGCATACAAACGTACTACAAATCAAAGGGCTACAAACTGGCCCGAACAGAATTCATTTACACTCAATGGGGCGTTAGGTTCAGACTTTTAAAGTTTACAATGTGGTGGACGGTGGAAAATACGTGTTTGTCCATTTTTTTGTTCGCCACTTTCTCTGTTCAGAAGTCGGGCGAGGTCGAATAGGATAAAAATAAAGTACTTTCTAAGGGGTACGCGTCACAGCGAATTGCGTTTGTTTACATCAATATTTAGCTTTTTCGGGAGGTGTAAAGTCAAAAAAATGGGGGAGTTAAACGTGTTTCTGTCTTGTCTTTTCTGCCAAGTTCTGGGTTATGAGTCTGGACATAATCTCAAGTCTAAAAATGAACCAGAAACCAAATGTGATACGCCAGTTTGTTTGCACTCAACAGTGGTGTGAAGTGGTTTACATCTGATATTTATTTGTCCTCGGGCCATTGTGGATGGAGACTTAATTTTTCAATAAATGTTGATCGTAATATCAGAGTAATATCAGAATTACGAATCCGACTGAAATTTTCTTTACACTCTGTAGTTGTGTAAAGTTTACACTGCATATAAACTTTAGTTCTAGAGCCTTGCGGAAGCTTAATCTTTTTCAAAATGTTCTACGTAAAATCAGAATTGGGAATCTGACTGTTAGTTTTCTCTACACCTAGTAGTAGTGTAAAGTTTGCACTATTCATTTGTTGCTAATATGTAGTTTATACTACAAATTTATTTTACTTCCAAATCTGAGCGTTAGTGTTCCTTACACTTGATATTTGCGTAAAAGTTTATGCTGAAAAACTTTGATCTGTTTAAATAATGTAAGGTTGTCTTGTTTAAAAAGGATAATGCTGATGTTAAGAACAATATTGTTTTCCGCGTTCTTGGACTGCTGTCATTATTGTGGCATGTTACTGTATGCGTTTACTGACTGATGTACTCAAATCATGCTAATTAAAAGTAGGGTACTAGCAAAGAAAAATGCTCCGATGGAACAAAAAAGATGAATATACTTGGAATTGTGGATTGTTAAGGATGTAAAAGGAGGGGACTAGGAAAAAGCTACCTAAAGTCGCAAAATCTGATAAAAATCACACTTTCTCTAAGCAACGCAAAAAATCGAAGTATATTCTGCGGCCAACACATTAAAATAAATATTTAACCATAAAAATGATTGAAAAAGCAGCACGTTAGCTGTGCAGTACCTATGGGAAATGATATTGAGTAACAGTCTTTCTAAGCCAATTGAATGAAATAGCAAAAATCGATGCATCCAAAACAATTGAAGAAATTGTTGATTTAAAACAGTAGGAAACGCGTGAGTTGACTTGAAACAGACTGAATGTAGGTACACTAGCATGCCCGTAACGATTGTGTGCACTAATCAATCGGCCCCTGCTTTGCTTGCTATAATGCTCATAACAAAATAAAACAACTTTAAATACAATACCACTTAGTTTTCTGTCAATCAGGGTACGAAGCTAGTCAGCGTTGCTACTTGCCAGCAATTGAGAAAAAGTAAACATTATAGATTTCGTTTATACACTCTTCTCTGAATTTTTGTAAATTATTTAAAAGGACACTTTTTAGAGGCCGCAGAATATACTTCGATTGTTTGCGTTGCTTTAGAGAAAGTGTGATTTTTATCATATTTTGCGACTTTAAATAGCTTTTTCCTAGTCCCCTCCTTTTACATCCTTAACAATCCACAATTCCAAGTATATACATCTTTTTTGTTTCATTGGAGCATTTTTCTTTCCTATATATATAATCAGTAACATTCATTCGATCATAAATGCATAGATTTCAAAGTAGCAGCTCAATCATTGCAGCGTTTCAAGAATGGTTTTTAAGCAAAAAGTATGATGTGAATCTCTTGTTCTCACCATTGAAGCAACGGCAGATCGGGCATTTATCTTTGAATACGACTATGTCACTGCAGTTATTTTCACAGGCAACGGCTTGGCACTTGTCACCTAATAAATTAACGTAGGTTAATGATGTGCTTACTCTCGAACTAACAGATAATGCTTATAAGGAGTAATTCCATAAAGAAAGAATCATGAAGAATTTATGAGCAGATTTAAAGCTTTTTTATCAGGCTGAAATGGATAATCAAAAAATAAATTAGGCACAGTCTATGAATACCAGATTCTTTTTGATTATGCCAGATGTATTTTTCATTTAAGTATTTATGCATGATCATTGTGAAAAACAATATGAAAGAAGAAAAAAGATTAATGTAATGATTGTCATTTGAATGCTGACTATATTTTAGCTTTCACACGAGCTTATGTGCTTTTTACTTAAAATTTTCAGCTAATCATTGAGCTACAATTTCCTGTGATAGTGTTTACTTGATCTATAATTATCATAGTCTATATTATCATTAACAGTAACCGATTGATTTAACTCGTGGATAGCTTGTCAGCTAGTGTAGTGTCTACACCATAGATGCACAGCATGGACGATCTGGGGGAGGGTCAGCCGGTCAGGGGGTCAGAAGTTGAGCTCTTTGGGCAAAATTCACCTTAAAAACTGGTGTAATGCTAGAGTAACGTTGAAATTACGTTATGATACAGTTTCTGGTCAATTTTTGAAGAAAAATTTTCAATGTTCATTCATTGAACCTTTTCTTCGTCTAATTTTCTCGAAAAAATTTACCATTTCCTATTCTGGGGATCAAGACCCCCAACCCCCATGTACATGTCTGGTTACAACATATGTACCATGCTCGCACAAATTAAAGCATTGAAACTCAAGTGCAAGAAAAAACAGCACAAAACGAATTAATTAATAAAAAAATAATGATAATAATGTGTGATCATCACCAAACGAGTGAATTTTTGAAAAACCACGAGGATAGCATTCCCTATCAATGCAAGTTCTACAGCTGCCGTTTTTACAAGACGTCGAAATTGACGATCCACTGCTTACTTTGACCAACTTCTGTTCGCTTACTTTCTTAAGACTAGCCACTAAACGAAAAATATTTGTCGGTACATATCAACTCTTTCCATCTTTTTCCCCTAATTTCTCAGAATTTATACTTCAATAAATTAGCATTACTGCAGCAGAGTAGTTTTCCTTTTGCAATCCTTTAGTTTAAGTCAGAGTGATGTCGCAGGCATTTGTTACATTTTTGTGATCATTTAGAAATTAGCCTTGCCTGCGGCTTTTGTACTTTGATTAAAAAATTAAGAATAGCTTCATTAGTCATTTATTATTTAGACGCTGACTGACAATTTAAATGTTTAAATAATAAATATCAAAATATAAATGTGAATTGAGTGTTCAGTCACATTCCCCCACATATAGGCGTGGAAAGTGGGAATCCCTAAAATTCAAACGACCCCTCAGAATCCGGCCCATTCCCAGAATTGCTAAAATTGCAGCCTAGATATCCTGATTTCTATAAATATTAAAGCATCTAAAGGCAATATAAAATTAACGTCAAGTTTTTAAGAATAGAAATGCTAAAATTGCAGCCTATTGAAGCTTACGGAAATTCGAGATTTAAAAAAAGAGATAACTTACCTAAAACTATCAGGTACAAATAGTGCTTCATATTGATCGCTTAAAAAATATAACAAACTCGTGTAGACAATGCAGCCTAATGAAGATTCTATAGATAACCGTGTGGGATCATATGAGTATATATATGAGCCTACATTTGCTGGGCGATTCGAGTGACTGGATAGGTGCAGTGACTCCATGTGTGGGAACAGAGAAGTCCTTCAAATGCACGCACTACGCCGTTTTATCTCAGATGACCATTTTGAAATTACACGACAAAAAACTTGTTATCAACACAAAACTAATACATCACATATTTTTTGTCAAAATATCCAATAATTGATTGTTTACCAACTTAAATTTTTTCAAAACATCGTACATTTATTTCAAATGAAGTGTTGGTATGTACGGCAATCTCACGATGGGTTATCAAACAAAAACACCAGAGTAACTAGTCAGAAAATCTGGAATTTAAGTTAGACGACATGCCTATGACATAAAGCACTCGATGACTAAACAACCGGAACCGGCTAAACAACTTAAATGGAGCTAATAAAATTTGGGCATGAATTTTAAGAATTTAAATCGACAGAATTCGACAGATATCGAAGTTTTTTATCTGGTCATTTTAATAACCACAATCATAATATTAATAATTGTCATTAATTTAGAAATCACAATTATCATGATAATTAAAGATTCATCTTAAGTTGCTTAGATAACGAATATCGATAACTGAAATTGCGAAGAACTGTCTCATTTTGAAAAAAATGACAAAAATAAACTTTTATGTGGGTCAAACTCGTCAAAAGTAGCAATAAAGCCTTAAAACGCTACTTTACATTAGATATAAGTCATTTCCAAATTTTGAGGTTTTACCCTAATTTTTGGGTATATTTCGGTCAGCGATTTGAGGTTTTTGAAAGTTTGGGTCGGCAACTTTGACTATGATGTCTCTACAAGTAGTTACTACCTAATTTGATTTACGATGTATATGTTGAATTCATGCTTCAACGCATCAAATCTGTCACTTTTCAGAATCATCAAAATTTCTTTATCCTGAGAATTCAAAGCGGTGTGCGAAGTTGTATGCAATAACTTCCTGATTTTATGAGTATCCTACATAGCAGGAATTACCAATGTGTGAAAAATTCTCAAGATATTATCGTAGCTCTCTAAAGCATTGAAATTTATCAGATCCCAAAAACAGAAAACAAACTCCTTCAATCTTCAATTAATATGTCACATTGAGTGGTAAAGATCCGGTCAGCACTTCTTTCATTCACATTTCCCGTTGTCTTGGATCCTTTCACGATTAAAGTCGCTTTAGCTTCACTTAAAGAAATAAAGTAAATTGAATAAAGAAATAAATAGAAATAATTTGAAATTAACTTTTTTGAGCGAATTATTGAAGTAAATTTTTTTATTGATATACGATACACGTAGAAGGTAATATTAAATATTTTTTTTCACCGAGTTTCTATTCTATCCTCTGATCAATCACGAATTTAAGTTTCATATTTTGCGAAAATAGTGCATTTCGCCTACATGTCGGATTAAATTCGACCCAATCGTTATTTACTGCACGGATTTATTTCATTTTTGAACATCCTACTGACCTACTTCTTTTATTAAATGTCATTGTAGCCCTCATGAGCCGTGAAAATTTTTCAAATATTAAACTCGTTTTTGCAACAGCAATACGAAATGTAAGATTTCGCGTATTTAATAAGACACCACCCACAAAAATTTTATTCCTAATTGTTAATAATCACCGACATAATGTTATCGCCTTATTTTCTTACTACTTCAGCGCTAATTAATATTGTAATTGGACAAAAATCCATATCAGCGCCCTATTATGGGCAGCCCTTGGGAGCTATGTATTACCCAGCCGACGGCACTCAAGGCGAAGCATACGTCGCAGACGAAAGGACCATTTCAATAATTAATTTTTCATCATAGGCCCAGACCAGGATGTAAGTGCATATGTTCGATATCACAAGAAAATGCTCAGTGAGCCCAGTAAGGGTTGAATGAATTGCCTGAGGACAGACAAAAGGATTTTTTGGAATTAAATGCCAAAATAATTGAATAGAGGTGACATTCATAAAACATAACGTAAAAATTATTATGTTTAGCTTTGTCGAGTGTAATTTAATGGCCTGCATTCATTGAGGTACGATGGACTCAAAAATAAAAATACAAATTCTGCGGGTCATTCATAACTAATGATCTATGGGGCTTTTCAGTTTAATCTAATGAGAAGATTTGATTAAATACAAATCAACGCTTTTTATATTGAATAGGGTTTCCTTTCCAAAATTAGTGACTTTTAAACGCTTTCATGTGAGCAATAAGCATTCCTGTAACTTACATATCTACTGCGAATTTCCGATTTAAAAATCTTTTCACAATGATTCGCTATTGAGCAAGATCTGGTCCAATAATTGACTGTCCGTCGCGCAAAAGCTTTAAAACTGATTGATATTTTTGATAATAATTGCAAGAGAGTTGAAGGGACAACAGATATGACATGTTATTAACATAGTGATAAACTAAAATTCACTGAGCAGAGAGATGATTTTTCGCACATGGTCAGCAGCCAACATGTGGCTGTTTTCTCCAATTTATCGTTCGAAATTCATTTATAATCTTTCATGTCGAGCACTTACTTCTTTCACACGTTATTCTATTTTTTATTTATTAAAACTCACAAAAATTGTATCTACCCTCGTATTAAGATTGTCAAACAAGGAAATTGTGCGAATTAAAATAATCATTCGGGCTTAGGAAGTATATGAGTATAATCAAAATTTATTTTGTGAGATTTCTCTTTAATATCTTGGATAAAAAGTTTATTTGACAGCTCACAAAACATTGGATTTTTCATTCAGTGCTTAAGGTAATATATGTATATAACTGAGACGTCAGTTAGGAGAAGACACTTTTTAAATTTTATGACTTCTGTTGTTTACGCTACCACCACTGTTTTTGCAGTACATCAGTAAAATATTATGATAACTTAAAAGAAAAATGCTCCGATGGAACAAAAAGATGAATATACTTGGAATTGTGGATTATTAAGGATGTAAAAGGAGGGGACTAGGAAAAATCTACTTAAAGTCGCAAAATCTGCTAAAAATCACACTTTCTCTAAGCAACGCAAAAAATCGAAGTATATTCTGCGGCCAACAGATTAAAATAAATATTTAACCATAAAATGATTGAAAAAGCAGCACGTTAGCTACGCAGTAGCTATGGGAAATGATGTTGAGTAAACTGACAGTCTTTCTAAGCCAATTGAATGAATGGTTTAAAACAGTAGGAAACGCGTAAGTTGACTTGATGACTTGAAACAGACTAAATGTAGGTACACTAGCACTCCCTTAACGATTGTGTGCACTAATCAATCGGCCCCTGCTTTGCTTGCTTTAATGCTCAAAACAAAATAAAACAACTTTAAATACAATACCACTTAGTTTTCTATCAATCAGGATACGAAGCTAGTCAGCGTTGCTACTTGCCAGCAATTTTAAAAAATAAACATTACAGATTCCGTTTATACACTCTTATCTGAAACTTTGAACATTATTTAAAAAAGACACTTTTTTAGAGGCCGCAGAATATACTTCGATTTTTAGCGTTGCTTAGAGAAAGTGTGATTTTTAGCAGATTTTGCGACTTTAAGTAGATTTTTCCTAGTCCCCTCCTTTTACATCCTTAATAATCCACAATTCCAAGTATATTCATCTTTTTTGTTCCATCGGAGCATTTTTCTTTGCTAGTACACTACTTTTAATTAGCGTGATTTCAGTACATCAAAAAAATAAATATCACATGCCAACCACTTTACACCACTGTTGTGTGCAAACAAACTGGCGTATCACATTTGGTTTCTGGTTCATTTTTAGACTTGAGATTATGTCCAGACTCATAACCCAGAACTTGACAGAAAATAACAAGGCAGAAACACGTTTAAGTCCCCCATTTTTTTGACTTTACACCTCCCGAAAAAGCTAAATACTGATGTAAACAAACGCAATTCGCTGTGACGCGTACCCCTTAGAAAGTACTTTATTTTTATCCTATTCGACCTCGCCCGACTTCTGAACAGAGAAAGTGGCGAACAAAAAATGTACAAACACGTATTTTCCACTGTCCACCACATTGTAAACTTTAAAAATCTGAACCTAACGCCCCATTGAATGTAAATAAATTCGGTTCGGGCCAGTTTGTTGCCCTTTGATTGTAGTACGTTTGTATGTGCCAAACTTATGTTCCGCAAAATATTTGATATGATTAACCAATGAAAATACGAAAAAAACCCTGTTTTTTTCGCCCACTTTACACCTCAGATTTCGAACTTTACACCCCATAAACAACTCAATATTACGTTTTTTTGAACGCGGCTTGCTTCGACGTGTAGCCATTAGAAGTTACTTTATTTCTATTTTATTCAATTCATCCCAACTCATAACCGAAAAAGTTTGCAGAGAAATCTTGGACAAAATCTGTTTTTTTACTCATCCACTAGAGTGTAAAGTTTAAAACCCTGGTATTAACTGCGTATTGATTGTAGAAAAGTTTGCTGGTAAGCACAAGATAGCCCTTGATCCGTAGTACATATCTGTCAGAAAAAATTTCCTAAAACTCATAACCGGAGTTGTTGGCAGACATAAACAAGTCGAAAACTCGGCCAAAATGTGTCTTTTCACCCCCAGATTTTCGCACTCTTCCCACTCCCATTCGAGAACTGAGGCGAAATTTAAAAAACAAAAAAGTGCTATCTGCAGAACCTAAATAGATGAATAAGTCAAATGAAGTGCATGGTTTTGCCAAGAGAATTAAAAAAATGAAAAAGTCAGCATTCAGAAGATTCGAACCATCATTCTTTTCTTAAGACCGCATCCGAGAACGGAGTTGTCAACCACTGCGCCAACTCGGCATATCGGAAGATTTCAGCTTGATTATACTATTTTGAAAAATATTCATCATTCTACTGAAGTTTAAGAATAGTGCATTTATGATGATAAAAGTAGTTATTTATTAAAGAGAGTCAAAAACCTCTGAAATAAGGAAAATCTGATCAAACAATATGCAATACGGAGTTATCTATCGGCATTAGAAAATAGGTGTAGGTATAATTCAACGTTCACCTCTTCATACCTCAACAAACACTGGCTGTAGAAAAGTTTAAAGGTCAGATTCGTTATTCTGACCTTACGGAGAACATTTTAAAAAAATTCATCATCTACGACGCTCTGGGCGCAAAAATGCTTCTCGGTGTAAACTTTACACTTGTGCTTATACCGCAATATTGGGTGTATAGAAACAAAATAAGCTGGGATCTGTAACGCTAAGGTCAGGGCACCTTTTAAGCATAATTAGCATGTTCCGCCTACTTAGCGGAGTAGTTGAAGAAATATCGTTTTTCGTCTCGAACCCTTTACACTAAAACGATCACAGATAAAGAAATATTGCATTATAAGAAAAACAAAAAAATTCGGTTTTGAGATTTTGCAACCCTCTACATTATAAAACTGATTGGACTGCACAGAAACCAAAATTGAGTTAGATAAGCTGAAGGACACGCAAAGAGTAAAAAACACGTATACTTTACACTTTTATGCAACAACCATCGAGTGTAAAAAAATTTTAAGGTCAGATTCGTAATCTACAGCTTGGGGGCAACATTTTGAAAAAAATTGGCCCTCCGCAAATTATTTGATTTTTCGGTTTACACTTTACACGCTCATTGCTAACTCGGTATTGAGTGTAAACAAAAAAAAAGACCGACATCGAATTTTTTAATTATCTATCGATTAAAAAAACCGCACCTCCCAGATGTGTGCCGTTATAGCTGTGAGGGGGGAGAAAAATTTCGCACTCGCTGTGATAAACATATAAGAAAAAAGGAGGCCAAGTATATTATAGGTAGCGCTATCGCGCAACCTATGATAATGTGTGTTCTTTGCATTGCAATGGATTATACATGATTATTTTACAAAACACAGTATTATTTTGAAAGAATATTTTGTATTGAATGGATTCCCGATTTCCCGAAAGAAGTAATTCTAACTTATTTCGTAACCTTTTTCAAGCAATGAGACAAGCAATAATCAAGAATGCTTTTGTAACCTTCAAGACCTAGCTAAACTGCAAAACAAAAATGACACGTACCTATCAATTACTTTGCACTTCATCGGGCGTATATGTATATCAACTTTTAAATTTTAGGTACCACATTCGTGGCTGGACCACCGAAGCCGAACGAAAGTGTCAACCTCGTTGCTACTAAAGATGCCATCATGCTACCTGTTAAATATCGAAAACTTAGTAGAATTGCTAGAAACGCACAATGTTAGATAATTTAACATAAATTTCGTGCACATACATTTTTACATTTTCATGCGTTGCACACTTGTTTATCAATTTTTATCTTTTTAAATATCAAGCAAACTTCAACAAACTTATGGTATTTTAGCTTCCTAATTGTGCACAATATTTAAAATGCAAATGTTATTCATGAGCGCCTCGCTGTCAACCTTAACAGAATTATCTAAATGAATTATAATATGCGGAGATTGATTTGCATAAAAATAAATCTCTGTTACAAATCAAAACATTTTAGATATTCTGTAAAGCAATAAATATGTCATATGCAACTTTATTCTTCATCATAAATCATCCTGTATTCTTGCGAAAAGTAAAACCATTACAAGAGTAAATTAGGCGGTATCTGTAATCATGTTTAAGGTCTCTGATAAAATAAATCAGGAGCGGAGTCCCAGAGCATTACCATAAAATGAAAACGTAAGAGACCAGTAAAGCCCATACATGTAAAGGCTTATAATTTTTAGTCGGCAGAGTAGTCGGCCATGGGATGTTTTTATGAGAAAAGACAAAAACTTAATTTTTTACAAAAAAATCGGGGAATGGATAAAGAATCTTGCAAACTATTAGGAAATGTGGACGGCCTACTTTGGGTAGGGAATTTATCCATCCCCTTTTACACGTGCGATTGAGCCTTTGCCTCTTAAAAACGGATATTTGAGCAAGAGAAGCTTTTGTCCTTCAAAATATTATCTGATGAAAGCGAAACACATTTTAAAGAAATGATGTAAAAAGCGAAACGCTGCAATCATAGATGCACGCATGGCATCTGCAATGGCAATAGAGCTTTTTCGAAGCCAAAATGTTCCTGTTAATTCAAAGTTTCTGTCTATTCTAAGCAATGTTGCTAAAATTTTTGATTTTCATCTATTTTCGATGTGTATTTTGTCTTGTTTTCTCTTGGAAATTTCCAATTTTTCTTTTCTGGGGGTCAAGAGACCCCCAAGCTTCCAGGTGTATATCTGGTTACTACTTTTACAACCTTGACATGCAAACATCTTTTATATTAAGAGTTATTGCATCTAGTTCAACGTTTAGTAGCATTCAAGTCTTAATACACTCTTGATGCGTGTAACATACAGGTTCGTATTCAAAATATTATTCGCAAATTTCGTTTTCATTCTATGGTTTAATATACACTTTTTCGATCATGCTTTTATTATATGTGTCATGTTTTTATTACATTGCTTCGCTGTATTTATAACAAGTATCAGTAGGAATGCAACATATTCGTGGAAACTCGCATCATTTTTAGACGAGAGAAGGGATGTGAAGTGGAATTTCGGTGACAAAGGAATAAAATGGAATGATTTACAAACTACATCATCTTTTGTTCCGCCTATAAAAGACAACATTCTCGCTCAAAGCAATCAAAACTCAATAAAACATTCAGCGCCGCAAACATTGCCTCTATCTGAAAACGGAGGAATCAAATGGGAGGATAAAGAAGCGGGCAAAGGAGACAGAATATTGAAATCCCGATTTTCCGGCCCTTTGCCTAAAGCACCACCGGGATTTTACGACAAAAGAAATGAGTTGTCGCTTAGGCCTGTTGACCAAGCGCTGAATTTAGAGGATAGCTCGAGGAAGACAACGACGTCAAGAATTCCAGGTAAATTTCTCATTGGAAGACTTTTGCAATTTTCATAATAAATTGTGTTCGGCTCAATTAAATTGATGGGAATTATAAAGCATATGTTTGAATTACTGATCTGAATCGAAGTTTGACATTATAGTTAGTTCATATCACTATTTTTAAATTTCCTTACTGACACTAATCGACAATTTACGATAATTATGCGTCAGTTCAGTGCAATTATCCTAACCTGACAGCTATGATAAAAAATTCATAGAAGTCTGTCCGATTCTAAGTGAAACGACCCATTTTTTACAACTTAGTCTCATTTTTATTTCATGATAAACAGATGAACTTTCGTTCTAATTTCAGCTGCTCCACCCTTAGCGAGACTTCAGAATAGTATTGATCGTGAATCGAGTTTCGATCAGCGTCTATCCGTGCAGAAAGAGACAACAAGTAAAGTGGATTCAGTGAAATTCGAAGATGCGGGATCATCCAGCACTAGCAAGCTAGAACTGAGGCCCGAGCTTGGTGGGGTCGTCATACATCCTCCCGGACTAAGTAAGATTTCGTTTATTTAAGTTTATTTACATCTTGAAACAAGAACAACACATTGCCGCATTCCATTTTCAAAGTTTTCTTTTTATTCGTTGAATGATTTCGTTTACATATTAATAATAAAATATCTGGGCGTGACTTGTTTGTGGCTGTGCAATTACTAGCATTCGAATTCCAATTTATCTTGCATTACAGTGAGTGGATTGAAAAAGACGATAATTCTTCCCGCTTTTCTAGGAAGATCAGAATTATTCAACGAATCATCCAATGCAACGGATGCTTTGCTAAGCGAGAAATTTCAAGAACAACGCCCAAACCAGAAGGTAGACGAAATTTATAAAATCTTGTATTCTTATTTGAAACTCAAAATCACTCAAACAAATGTAGGCACACAAATTTATCGTATTTCCAAAATGAGCTAAGTGCATTTACCGTCGTTTGCTTCATATTCACAGAAAATAACAAAGATTGTATTAAAATGCTGCACAAAAGAGACATAAGAAAAAGATTGAACCTCAGTAAAAATGGCAAGTCAAAGTAGCTTGCAGCAATTATATTTTTAAAAAATGATATTAATTTAGAATTTTTAACTGATCTTAAATCTGTTACTTTTTTAGCTAGTACTACGTCGACGCCTCTTTTTGTTGTTATAGAAGATCCTAGACATCGTGGACCTGTTAAACAACCTAACCAGACTGAACAAAGTATGGAGTTCTGAATTTGAATTTGAAATTTTAATTTTAAAAACTCTTAATTTTCCATATAATTTTTGTTTTACTATTTATTTTTCACCAGCGACGGTGTTTAGTTCTTTTTGTTAATGCATTATTTATTTAGGTGTATCAGCATCTTCAAAAAGTCAAAATGATCCGTTTACGAACGAAGCTGAATCTAGAAGGCAACTTTTGTCTCCAACGAATCAAGCATCGGCCGGCAACAAAATAAATGATTTTGGTATCATTCATACTTGTCTACTTTAAGTAATGCTATTTTTCGACAAAACAGTGGAAAGAGATGGAAAATAACATTGGAAAGAGAACGTCAGATGCGAACTTATTTTCTAATATAGACTTGACTGAGGAGAAATTAAGGATTATTAATTTTTAGATCCTTGGAAAGATTTTTGTAAAAGATTTTTTGACATTATTCGACGTTTGTTTTAAAGTCTCTTTGGCCTTGACCACTGAAATTGAGCATCGTTCTTAAACTTGGCCAGCTGCTATTGGTCAGTAAGGTCAATAAATTTTTTAATCGAATCTTGTCTTTCTACTTGTTATAAATGTTTGTTCCATATCATAAGGAATTTTTGTAGTATCTGTTCCTGTTCGTATTCACAGCTGATAGCATTAGAATCTATAAAGCCGACTGTGCTAGAATAACGCACGGTTCTGATTTTCGTTTGCTTATGCTATAAATTAGTATTATTTATCACTATTTTATTTCAAAAACTGAATCGATTGAATAAGTAATTAGCAGAATCATAAGCAACAAGTTCTGGGTACTTCTCTTATCGCAGAAAAAAGCGATTAGTAGTAGATGTCTCGAAATTCGAAATGATGCTTAGCACGTCGGTCTGGAAAGTCTGGGGGTTAGACAGAAAGCTTATTGACAGTAAAGGGCCTTTAGATGATTGTATGAATAGTAAAAAGCATTAAAATTATCACTAATTAAAATTACAGTCCCGAGATGAATTCGTCCTTTCGCCACTTTGAGCACGAATAGCATCACTAAAAAAGCATTATATTGTTAAAATAAAACATCTAATTCGTAATTAGAGCACTTCCATTTTTAGACAGAAAATCTTCCGACATCCCCTTACCCAGTGATACGGAATCGTCGATTGTTGGAAATTTATTGCTGCCCAGAGCTACTCTGGACTCGTAATAATTGTTTATGATTTTCTATTGACATCTACACCCCTTGTATTTTCTTTATTATATTATTTCTTTATATTATCAATTTTCGAATTAGAGGGCAAGATAATCAACAGTTTATAATATTACTCAATCTTTTATTCAGTTAGTCTGGGGGTCTGCATATATGGGGATAGCAAAAAAACAAGTTTTTTAGAATAGGTACGTTTTTCGAAAAATGTTCATCAAAATTGAATTGTTGATTCAAACTTTATCATTAAAAATCGTTGAGCAAATATTCGCTGTATAAGTCGTCAATATTCGGAAACGATGATTCTAAAATCATCATTTTCTACTCTCTTTTCGGTGTTGTCCCAACTTTGCCATCGTTTCAATCACCAAGAGTCCCAGTATTGCCACAACAAGTCTTGGCGTACAACTAAATATAGGCGTTGGGCTGGGGAAGGGTTAGACTACCATAAAATCAAGATTCCCCAGAATCCGGCAGATCTCCCAGAATTGTATTTTAGGCGTTTTATTCACGATTTTCGCTCTATCAGATTCCCTCCCAGAATTCAATTGCTGCTCACACATGTATTACATAGCATAGGCATATACCAAGCATTATTAATCTTATTTTCATTGACAATAATGCACATGGTTGAGGTCGCCAAGGAGGGTAAGGTCAGAGATAAAATAAGGCCAGGAACAGATAAGATCCTTTGTTTTTCCATAGCAAATGTTATGTTGCAGAATTCTGGGAGTCGCGGTGGCAACGTTTGAAGTCGCGATGGCGATATTGGAGATGAGAATTCTGGGGAAGGGGGTCCGATGAGACAAAATTGTTAAAAATGACAACAAAAATTCAATTCTGTGGTCTTAGAGGGGGTCCGCCGAATACTCGATCCGATGGATCCAGATTACACATGGTCTTGGGGTTGAATTTTTAGAATTTAGTATCCCATCGATAAACCCCATAATTGAAATTTCAGCTTGTTTTTTTGGGATTTTTGCTGATTTTGACCCCCTCCACCAGGATTGAGGTGATGCTCATGTATAATCCAGACTGGTCCAGACCCCAGATCCCTCCCCCACCCCCATGCATGAACACGACCTCATTTTCACTTAAAAAGTTCTCCTTCGCTTAACACTTACGATAAGCAAACAATGAGAAATTTTTTGAGACGGTGTTTAACAAAAAACTTTGCGCTCCATAAAATCATGCGAAAAATTGCTTTTTCTATTGAACAACTTCAAAGAAAACAGGTTTTATTTTCCAGATTTTACGTTTTGCCCGAAACGAGCAACGACGAGTTGGCAGTTGGAATTCCTGAGCCCTACAAAATAACGGATTTTGATTACTTCGCTATATACGATCATTGTACAAAGGTAAATTACAATCTTTTGAATCCTGATTTGCGCCTGAAACGATTGAAAAACTGAGCGTTCATTTTATCCGAATCGGGGAAAGCTATTGAAGAATTTTTTACGTAGAGTCCAATACAATAATATTAGCTGTTCGTTTTGTTACCGCCGGACCATTGGAAAAAATCGCTAAATGTCTCTGAATCATCATTAAAATGTTCTAAAAAATTATAATCTAGCAATAAAAACAGAATAAATGGCTATATTCATAACTCTCATTTCCTCTTATATAACAATCAAGCACTCTATATCGATAACTTCGTGGTATAATAATATTTTCGAAGCTTTTTGAGCGAATTTTTCAGGAGTCACTTATTTCATTTCTAGTCAACATGTTTCTTCCTCCTGGCGTATTTAAATTTTGGGCTCATTAGCTTAAAAATGTGCAATACTAATTTAAGTTGCTTATGAAATGTGTTCAAAATACTGCAATTATATGTATTTTAATATTGAAACGTCGTTTTCTCAGTTTTAATAATTGTCCGACTTACTCTTTATATTTGGCTCTCTGACCTATTCTATGAAAATGAGCGAGAGGCACATTCCAGTGATAATACTAAGCTTCATTGACAATTTATAAGTTATTTTTACTTCTAGCGAAAAACTGCAATCGTTGACATAAAAGGTATCGCTGCACCCAGCGAAATCGAGATAGATGGCCTAAACGGTTGGTTATTTAATATTCGATCGGACAAAATCCGAATAGTCGATTGTAATACCATAGTTATACCAAATCTTACTTATCTTGCTGATTCAGATGCTGGTAAGGTATCAAATGTGCATAACTTTTTTATTACAGCGAACTGAAGATATGTGGAATCATTTCTAACGATTAAAATACAATCATTGCGCTTCTTATTTTATCATTTATTATTATTTTTATTATTATTATTATTATTATTATTATTATTATTATTATTATGTATTATTATTATTATTATTATATATTATTATTATTATTCATTATTATTATTTATTTATTATTATTATTATTTATTATTATTATTATTATTATTATTATTATTATTATTATGTATTATATATTATTATTATTATTATTATTATTATTATTATTATTATTATTATTATTATTATTATTATTATTATTATTATTATTATTATTATTATTATTATTATTATTATTATTATTATTGATTATTCTGTTTTTTACCTTATTATTTTACAGCTCTGTACTAGATACCTACCTACTTTATTTTATGTAGTTTCTTCAGCGCTTTTGTTACCGTCATGACATACAATTTAGTTAAGCTTCAACCGTCATCTTTTGCCATGTTACTTAAGACGCCTACATCTATGTCGGCAATGGCGACTTCCCCGATAGAATCAGAGATAAAATACGAACAGTCATCCAAGATTCAGAACCGTAAGTACACATTAACGTATCTTATCGTACTTATTGATTTTATGGTGTTGAACCTAAAAAACTTATTTTTCTCGCTTGAACGTCAGAGCATTCTGAAATTCATATTTGCCTGTGATATGCCCTCATAAATTCGTATCAGTTCTTATCAATGATTCTAAAAAGAACAGCTTATTTGAATTATTTATTTCCAAGAAGTTCAGTTAAAGTTGGATACAACAACTTTTAAGTTTGACGATTTGATTTCAATCTAAAGCATCTGAAAGAAAATTTCTATTCATTTTTTACGTTTCTACTGCATTCTTTACTTGGATATTATTAGCTTTTCTACATTATCTTTTTAGTATCATAATGCAGCGTGCTTTAGGCAACGAAGCCTGAAGAACACCAAAGGCGAAGACGTTACCATCAAGCTTCCAAAGGGCTGGAAAACAATGGACATTACATGGATCGCCATTTACAGTCCCAAGGAAAATATCAGCTTTGGTCATGCAGTGGTTCCGAAACATTTTGCTCCCATGTGTGACGCGTAAATAGAGCACTTCATAAAAATCTAAAATAGAGATGATGTCGGGAAGCAAAGTTAAATTCGTAAGAGAGTAAGATTATAGGAGCAGTTTGTGATTTTTGTTGCAACTACATATTTTCTGATTTTTTTATACCGCCCTTCATTATTTGCGTCGCTGTGTATTTTGTTTGATTGTGCTTTGGATATAAATTTTGTGTATGTAAATATCTAACCAGAATTATCAAACACTAAAAGAGCTTACCAATTTTTTGTGACATGGTATATCAAAAAGTCGGGCACGTTAACGAAGTTCTCTTTTCTTTTATCATAGTTTAACGTATTTATTAAGCAAGCACAATAAGTTTCTGCACACTCTATAAATGAATTGAGATCAGCAATCAAACGGTAAAATCATCTTAGAAGCTTGGCGCCGCGTTCCACTCGTTCAACTCTCTGTTACAGGTCTTCTTTGACTTGATGTTTTGCATTTTCTATATTCCAGCGCAATTTTCTAGACCAAACAAAAGCTTCATTTGAATTTGATATGCATATGTAATTAAACTTACTTTATACGAGCAAAACATTTGACATAAAAAATATAAGCATATAATATTTTGATGGTGTTGACAATGAGACTAACTACGTGCTCAGTTTTTCCAATTGTTTCTTTCTTCTTCCGCCGTATGTAGAATAAAAATGAAAATCTGAGTCATATGTTGAATGTCCGGATATCAGGGAGCAGTGACGGATCTCTGATTTTCGTACAGGGGCGGTACCCTGAATATTCGAAAAACAGTCTAAAATAGGTCCAAAAATTTGCCCATCACATGCTAAATGGCGTTTTTTCAGCGTTTTACGTAGTCTAATTTTATTTGGAATCTCTTTTGACGCAATCTTTATTCGAAAAATTTTGAAAGTCTCGACAATTTTTTTGCGAAAAAATCATCTAATTTCTTTGACTTTAGCGAAAATAATTGTTGAAAATTAGGCGAAAGGACGTTTAGAAGCTTGAATTTCTGCTCGATCTCCTGTTAGCATTTTACGCGAAACATTGAAAAATTTTAAAAGTTACGCTTGAAAATAGAACAACGCTATGCTAAATTAGCTCTTTGTGTTTTTGAAATTGTTTTGGAACTTATACTATGAGCAAAGAATGGTTTCTAGGCCACCAAGAAAAGAAATAAATGCCAGTGGGTATTATCCGGCGACTAGCGCCGGAAAAATTCGAGAAATTATGACCAATGACGGCCAAAAATCATTGCAAATCACGTATGCATTTTTTATCTCACAAACTGTTTTGGGCCGATAGGCGGAGAGCGGCTACCCCCATTCCCCTTAAAATCCGCTTCTGTGAAGGAGGATAAATATTTTTATCAATACAGATCCCTTTACGAAAGTTGGCATTTCCTTATATAGAACAAACCTACGGGAAAAATTTCTTTTCCATCCTTGAAATAAGTAATTGGGATAGCTTATTACACAATTAAATAAAAATTAAATTTTGCTTATAAATTATTAGCTTTATAATGAAATTGGACGGATGACATGAAAAAATTTCTTGTTGGACTAAAAGTAACGAATCCATGAATTTTAGTTAAAGTGAATGTGAATTCTTACGTTATGAATTCGGTCGCAGATCCCACAAAAACAATATGCTTAGTTAATGAATGCACTGAAGTATCTAAATAAAGATTCTTCTTTGTAACTTACTGTAGCATCAGATTGGCATTGTCGACCTATTGAGTGCAATCATAGACATCACAAATTTAGCAGGTAATTGGTTGATGAAGACGACCCAACAGTTCTATAACAAAACTCTAACTGCCCCGCGCAATAAATCACGAAATTTATCATTTTTCCTGACTCTTATGACAATTTGATTTTTTGAATTTCCTGGAAAATATTTTTCTTAAACTGTTCCACTCCCCGATAGTTCTTCAACATGTTATTACGAATTAAAGAAATAATGTAGGTACCTAGCCTCAACAGATGAAATTAAGTTATTATGTACATAATTATTTAACATATTGTATGCATTTTTCAGTATATTGAATCAATTCATATATCGTATTTAAAAATGCTTCCTTTGGTTATAAAATAAGAGCATTTAGGTACGCTCTAGACATCTTAGGTAGGTATGTGCATACTGCTAAACATTTTTATGATGGCTAATAAATCTGCTGTCAATTCTTCATTTTAAAATAGGTACACATTCAATTTTAATGAAAATGCTTCTTATATTGTCAAAATTTACACGTTTAATTCTTTTACGATGGCAAATCATTTGAACCTTTGTTTATTTCTTTCGAGAATCTTGCTAATCAGCTTTTGAAATATACTTTTAAAAAAACATCTTGGGCAATTTCACCCTCCCCTCAGACTTTTCTTGCTGCATATGTATGATTGCGACCACACATGGGAGTGGGGGCTGCCCCCCATAAGAATACCTCCCAAAAATTGATAGACCACAGAATTAAATTTCTGGTGCTATTTTTAGCGATTTTGCCCCCATCGGATCCCCTAGAATTTGGTTGCTGCCAATGCATGATTGAAACTGGTGGGACTGCTGAGTGTTGCGACTCTTGTGATTCTTGGTAGGATTGTTGGATGGTAGAATTGGTGGCAAGGGAAGTAAAATCGATGAGACTGGTTGGATTGTTGAGGTTAATCCGTTTGCAGCATTTTCTGACATAAATTCACGTCCTTAATAACAAAAACTTCCAGTTACAAAATGTTCCTGATGCTATGTAGTGGATGAAAATGAATGAATAGTACGACCAGCACAATTAAGAATGAGAAAACCATTGCTTTGAACAATAATGCTCAGTCAAAACGGATAAAGAAGCATTTCATCAAAGAGTCATCGAGCAGTTAAATTACTGCTCTGTTGTGCAAACCCTAATTAACTGTAGATTAGCTGACAAGATAAGGGTTAAAAGAAGAAACACTTGCCCGAAGTGACGGAAGCCTGATAAATGTTAATTATTTCTCATAGATAAACATAAGATAAAACTATTCCGCTATCGAAGTGTTGCTGTTTCTTCAACTTTTTGACCCGATTTAAATCTTTATATTCCGCGAATGACCCCAAGCCGCCGGCCGCCTCGGCTTCTCGCACCGAATACGGTACTACTTGCAATTAATTATTTCTAGCGTTTGAGCTAAAACTTATATCATTTTAATTATACGCAAAATGTAGTAGAAGTGACTGCTTACTGTAAGTTCTGCGTATAAATTATCAATTCGTTTAGCCATGTTATGTTCACATGGGCTATTGATTTCTACAGCAGGCAAATCATACGCTCTTTTGCCCCAACCTTGCGAATAAGTCAGCTGAGCGTTGATCGAACGTTCATTTGTTAGAATTGACAAAATCAAGGCTACGACTAGTAACAATCTAGATTTAGGCACAAAATACATGTCCATTTGCCAATATCGTTAAAACCTAGAGCGAAAGAATCTCAAAGTTAAAATTGTTAATATAATCAGCGGATTACATAAATGAATATTTTTTCGAAAAAAGTTACGTAATTGCATAATCTTTTTCAGTTTGCGGCTTTCACAATTTAATGAATGAAGATTTTCTAGTTCCTTATGTTTTCAACAAAAGAAATTTGGTTCAGAGATCGCATTTGTTACTACCTAAGTGATATGAAGTAATGCGCATTATTAAAATAAAATTCGCATAAAAATGACATATCATCCTTATTCTGCAAATAATGAGATTATTTGATGAGAAATATTCCACTTTGAGACGACAGAAACTATCTTTCCAAAACTAGACATACAACATAATGCAAGTAAAATAATAAAGCCGCGTGCTACCGTAATCTTTTTGCTCACGTTTTCAGAATCTGACAACAAAACGAGCGTTTTCGATTCTATTCGAAAAAATTTGATTCCTAGGAGAGTTCGATAAACGAAAATCTTTTGACGCAAAGCGGTTAATTAGCAAAGAGAAAAAGCACCCAATTAAATTCATTTTACAACAAGCTGAATCGGCCACTAAAAAAGAAGGACGACTGATTAAGAGCTGCATTCTGCTTATAAACGGCTGCATTTTGAAGAATGTCGCAATCATTGCTTCTAACTGTAAGCTGCAAATAATTAGCAATCATAATTACTTTATCAATCTGAAATCCTGAGGAAATTTATAAAAAGCGCATTATGCATATAAATTCCAAGAGATGCGGGTGAAAAGTGTAGGGAAAGAAAGCGAAGTTTATTATTATTATTATTATTATTATTATTATTATTATTATTATTATTATTATTATTATTATTATTATTATTATTATTATTATTATTATTATTATTATTATTATTATTATTATTATTATTATTATTATTATTATTATTATTATTATTATTATTATATTATTATTATTAATTATTATTATTATTATTATTATTATATTATCAATATCACTATTTATAATATCATCATTATGATCATAATTAATGGCAATTGTCGACTTTTGCCATCAGTAGAAATTCTCAAAAGCGAAAGCAATGTTGTATGCATTAGACTATGAACTGTCGCATACTTTCGAGATGTGAGGTTCGGAGGTCAGTTCATAGATCAGATAATCAGTAGTCATGAAAGCATTTGATTTAGTTTTATGAACCTGGGCCCAGTTTCAATTTTCGCTCGCCTAAGCTGTAGTTAAAATTGTTCACGACGAACGTAGACAACATTCAATTTTGTTGTATATATGTTTTTTGAATTTATTTAATTTGTATTTATTTACCCGGCTTAAGCCAGACTTAAACGTGACCTCGTATTTCTTAACACTATGTCTGGTTTATGCCTAGCTTAAACAGTAATATTTTGAAACCGGCATCTGATCATTAACTCCATAACTAGACCAAATGATTACCTATAGTTGTAACATATGTAGGCATAAGTAATTAAAACTAAGCTAAAACGGGAAACACTAAATACATAAGTATGCTCTGTTAGTCTTATAACGAGTCTGACAACGAAGCATTAATACTGTTAATTCGAATTTATTGAAATTTCCTTCTTACGTACATTGCCCGAGACAATATAATATATAACTTTCTAGAGAGCTCCATTTTACCATTTGTATGCAAATATTAATTAATAATAAACGCTTGCATAGTTGTGAACATTTCGTACGACTTAAAAGTCAAACTATGGGAGCTTAAATGGCTAGACATTGCTCATAGCTACAATAAGTAATATGTCCTCTCATTGTATGCTACCGTGACGAGCATAGCTGACTTTACAATCAACACATCTATAATGAATAGCTTAAAAAGCGCAGGTATTTCGTGCGTGAAACTTAAATAAAATGAAGCAAAGCAAAGTATTTAAGTCTTGTGGACTATCTATGCAATATGCCGTGATTTAAAGGGTACACTTATCCAACGGACTACATACAAGGCCATCAAAATAAGAATAAGGAGATATTCTAAATCCGGATCAAACAAACAAGAAGACCAAAAAACATCATTTTTTCAAGATCTACTGCTGAGTTAAAATGTAGTACAAACGAAGCAAACTTTCCTTAAAATTCTGTTCGCAGATTTGCGCTGTCTGATAGGATTTTACAAACCATTTCATGCTAAGTATAATAAAAATTCTTCTGAGAGATCTATTTTTTAAACTGACCTCAGATTGGGGCTCAATGAATTAGTATATATAAACGAGAGATATAAGTACCTGCATGCGCAGTTATATTCAGAAGGTTGCTTCCCAAGCGTGTGGTTTTAAAACATTTAAAAATATTTTATAAAATTTTAAAATTTCAGTTCTTTTGCATCAACGTTCTGATCGTTCAAATAGTTTTTCAATACACTGAACAAAATTCCAGCGAAAACAGGATGAGAAGGATTTCTAGCCAAATTAACGAACGTATGTAATTTATTACCTGAAGTGAATTCTTAAGCCTCCTACAAAAAAGGCAGCGAAAGAACTTACTTAATTTCCGTGTCATACTATTCCCATAAAGTGTTATCACGAAAGAGCACGCTATAGCATAATGACTACTGCTGGATTTATATTTATCTCATTTGTTTTCGAAATAGAAAAAAGATTGTCACGATTGCTTTAATTGTTTCTTGTTTTCAAGAATGTTTTTGAGTTAAAATAATGAGCGAAATAAAAAATCTTTCTTGCATGTTCCTACCTTTACCCTATCAAAGCAACACATGATTAAATATAAAATTGATGGGTAAGCCAGGTCCGTGCCCGTATCCAGGATTCGGCCATCAAGGGTGGGGCGGACCGAATATAAATTAGTCTATATCTCGCAGAAACCGTATTTTCGACGTTTCTCGACACGCTCTATCCATTAAGATTATAAAATTCAAAATGTTTTGAAAAAAATTTTTTTCTCTCAAGAACCTATATAACAAGTGTCATTTTTTGGTGGCGCTTGAGCCAGCATAATGGACGATACTTCACATCCGGCGCGAAGCGCCGAAAATTTGAAGATTTTTAGACAAATACATTCGATTTTTCTATATTCCCTTTCTTTTCAAAATTTTTTTCCCAGCTAAGAGGGTGGGCGGCTCTGAAATAAGCAAACCATGTATGTACGAGTAAGTACACATACGTAAATAACATATGCATAACCAGTGGCGGAGCCAGGATTTTCTGACAAGAGACGGAACCACAAATTTTCCTGATATTGTCAAAAAAATGTCCAAATAAAATCAGTTTATTATGTATGTTTAAAGTAGCGTTTTTCGCCGTCATTTGATAGACAGAATCATTTGTGATCCGAAAAAAGCTAATAATTTTCGAAACCTTCTCACGAAAAACGTGAAAAATTAGCGCAAAAATAGGCAGAAAACGCTGAAAAAATACTCGAGAAATCGTTTTAAGAACTAAAACATCCTTGCTCTGTGCATAAAACTACTCCTCTGACGTAAAAATAAAGTTTTAAAAATCTGTATCCGAAATAAGCAGGCAAGTTGCGATTATAGCATTGATATGATACGTAGTACCTACATGATTATCATAATGTAAGTATAGGTACCTACCTGATGTAAAACAGATTATAGTCAGTGATATTTTGCTGGACCATACATATTCTGGGGAGGGGTTTGACCTGCCCCTAGAATAACAGCTGACCCCTGCAAAATGGTTACGACCCAACATAATTATCGATTTGTTCTAAAGTTGGTAAAAGTTGTAAAAAGTGTGCCTCTTAAAGCGTTTTTAGCTTATTTTTAGCTCAAATATCATGAATTTTAGGCGCTTCGCGCCATATGCAATTTTTGGACTATATTCTGTTCAATTTATTCGATTTTTTCGAATTTTTCCGAAATTTTTTGCGTTTTCATGTTCTAGGAAGAACGAGCATTGTCTGAAACGTCAAACAATAGTGTTTTCGACGTGTAGTACATATGGGCAAAATAGTTGCGTTTAAGCATCTTCTTAGCTCTATACTCAAATGCTTTTTTCCCAATATGACTGCCTCTTAAAGCTGCGCATGCTGATACGCTACGATTATATATAGTCTGTTTCATTTATTTGAGAGCTTTTTCAGTGAATTTTTTCAAAGACTACAGTAAGCGTAATAAGACTATTTACTGTAATTCGACAGATAAGCTCAGTGAGAGCAACCGGTTGGTATTCTTCTATTTTTAATGCACTAGACCGTCCATATAAATTCAATCCAGGCTTTTAAACAGTGCTAGGACATTCTACAGTATGTGCACCAAATAAAAAGCTAGCGGCTGGAATCGAACCCGGGTTGCTGCGACGACAAGCTGACGTTTTACCAGTAAGCTATGCGGGAGTTTCCTGTGCTCCTTAAAATTGTAGTCGATTGTGCTTAAAGTGTCAACTTGTTATAAGCTAAATGCGCGACTTTTATCTGCAAGTTGATTGATCCGCTGGAAGATGAGAATAAATTATGCTGCGAAAAATTCTATTGAAAAGCCCTTCTTTACTATGTAGCTACAGTGAGCTCTAATGACCTACAGTAAATAAGAAGGAAAGACTTAGTGTAGCCTCCGAAAACATTTAGTGAAAAAGCTCTCGGATAATTGAAACAGAATATAGGTATATTTTTAAATGTTTAGGCACATTATGGAAATCACGAGAAAAGCGCTTTCGTTTTTTCCGAAAAAAATTTTTTTCCTTTCGAAAAATGCTTTCAATTATACTATATTTCTTATGTAACATTTCAGAATTTTTTACCTTCAACATGCTGTCAAATCGTATAGTAAACTCTCGTAAACTAATAATTAGCAAATCGAATTTGAATATTAGAAAATACGATTTTTGTAATCGTGTGGTTTCTTTGCGGGATTCTTTGCCTGAGCAAGTTATACAAGCTCCTAACTCGAAAGTGTTTATGATGATAAGATTGAAACAACTTGATTTTGCCAATTTTCTTAAGGGCCGTTATTAAGTACATTCTTCATTTGCCTTTACGCATCCGCGTCCATCAAATATTATTGTAATATTATTTAAACAATTATACTATATTTCTTATGTAACATTTCATTTATTTATTTCACTTTCATTGATGACGAATAAATTTAGATTTTTTTGGATTGAATATTGATTCGTTTAGCTTGGTAAAGAATTCACATTTTTTTAATTAGATGTCACGTAGGTAGCCATATTGGAAAATACTGTGATTTTAGACATCTATGTACATTCGTAATTTTTTGTAGTCCAACATGTTTCGAAAATGTTTCAGTAAACAACTTTGGAATATTTTGCTTTTTTATCAATAAGCCTGTACCTACGATGAAATATAGGTTTGTATCTACTCAATGTAGAATGTACGTACATATGCAAATGTACTTGTGTTTTTTATCTTTTATTTTTCGATTTTTTGAATTCGAATTTTTTCTAAATTTATTTAAATGTATTCACGTATTTTTGATTTTTTATGTTTTGCCTGTGTAGGTATATTGACTTCACAACAATAAACTATTCAGTTAGCTCGAACGCGTAAAATTGATTTCTATGCACAAGTTTTCGTGAAACAGATCATATTTATAGTCCGTTTCACATAAGTTTGGGCATACATTTTAAGAATGTTTCGAAAGTAACCCAACGGATTACGATAATTATATAACAAATTCATGTTATAATCGCAATCTGTCGGCTTATTGTCGGACATACTTTTTAAAATTCATGCCCAAACTTGTGTGAAAAAATGAATGTTTTATGTTTGCACGAAATAGATTTTGCTCAATTAAAATCCTATAATCAATATTTACTGTGATTCTAAGATCATGCTGATTCTCCGTTTTTCCACTTTTTGTTCAATTTGATTACTGAAATTTTGAAAAATGGAGAAAACTTTCGGGCTTGATTGGCCTTTGTGGGAAATTTTTGTAATGTAAAAATGCATTTTAGAGAGGAAAAATATCAAAGTTTCCTGGTGCAGTGCCGGAATTATCTAAGTACTTACTTACCCCCTCCTCCGAAACGAAATTTGAAAATGATTTTTTCCGTTACTCCCCTTGGCTTTTTTAAGCAAAAAATAGCAAAAATTTTTGGCGCTTGACTCCAAATTTTACAATTAATAATTTTTATCTAATTAGTCCAAAACGCGCAATAAAAACACTCAAATTTTAATTTTTATACAATCTAGGTAAAGCATATTTTGCTTTGCATCTATTATGTCTTCTATTCTTTGCAGGTTTGAACAGAAAATTAGATCCGTACAAAAAGCGAGAACGATAGACATTTTTTTTGGCGATGATGAAGAATTTCAGTGATGAAGTTTGACTATTTTTAGACTGATTTTAGAATCAAAATAAGGCTGATTTTTATGTAAATTTTAATGTTACGATTCAACTTTGAGGTGTTTTTTTTGACAAAATTTTCCGGGGTCCTGCCCCAGACCCCGCTGGAGGATGCTTGAGAGCCCCACCCAGACCCCCTCAGACCTAGGAGAGAGGGTGGCCTTTGAATTCTCACTATATTTAAACTATCTAAGGAGCCACATTTACGAAGTTTGCAGCTTCAGCGATCGTAAGACTTATTTTTCAATTCATCCTTTGGTCCCCCTTTGATTTGAAAAATTTCAATCGTGCCTTCCCCCCCGCCCCCGAAACAAAATCCTGGATACGGGGCTGCCTACAACCCACCGTTTTTTACATTTTTTGGTCTATTTGTCAACCGAAATTTAGGAAAACGGATAAAATTTTTGGGCTTGGTTAATATTTGTGGAAAATTTTTGTAATACAAAAATTCGTTTCAGAAAGGTAACATTTTAAAATTTTCCGGCACATAACGCCGGATTGTGATTTATTATTCATACTTGCTATTAATGTTTAAGTAGCGCCGCGCCGATCGCAGCATTTTTATCGACAACCTGGTCTAGAACTTCAATATGATTGAAAATCCTCATCTTCTGCACGGATTTGGTTAGTTTTTGGGTAGTAATTATTTGCAGTCAACTGCAGGTAATATAGCACACAATGTAAAATTATATGCAGTCAAAAACCAGCGGCCTAGACTGCAGGCAATATAGCACACAATGTGATATTATATGCAGTAAAGTTGAATGCTTATTTATATGGGAAGCTGGCGCTTCGCTCGCATTTTAACCTGTAGTAGATGATTTAGAAGGCACTTTTATCTGAGATGGTCTGGCAGATTTGCTTCCTCGATAGGGAAAGTTTTTTTGCGCTGTATGGGTAGCAGCTTCAATAGCTGCCTAGTCACCCATTAGCGCATTTTGATGGGCCAGCGGGAGCTCTGGTCCTGCAATAATAATAATAATAATAATAATAATAATAATATTTATTAGCCAATTATTACCGTAGAATGCAATAAAAAACTGCATGAAAGAAGGATATAACGAAAGATGATGTCGAAAGAACGAAAGAAAATTTACAGCATAGCATAATAATGCTGAGACGTACAGGCGGATTGCGCTGAAGTACGCCCCTTTAGGAACTCATGTAAACAAAGTTTAGAAATCAAATCTTTAGACCGTTTAAAAGATCTACAATCAACAATACTTTGGGGCAAAGTATTCCAGATTCTGGCTGTCCTGTTTGCAAAGTCGTTTTTCCTACAGTCTAAGTGAAATTAGCGGATATAAAGCTTTATATCACTTACCAATTTGGTAACCCTTTCGGGTGCGAGTTCAAAAAAGTCTTCAAATGAAAGTAACTGTCTCTTGGTTATTCTGAAAGCAAAAGTAAGATCAAAATGAATACGCCGAGTTTTGAGTCTTTCAAGATTTAACAAACCCAACCGCTCATTGTAAGACAAGTCACCTTGTCGCCATAGTATTCTTTTCGTAAATCTACGCTGAACTTTTTCAATACAAGTAATATCTTTAATTAAATATGTGTTCCAAACTAGAGCTGTGGCCAGGCCCTGGCCCCGGGCCGAGGCCAGGCTGGCCCCGCACCGGGGCCAGGGCCAGTTTTATAATTGATTATAATGTAGAAAATTGATAATGTTTTGAGCAGATTTACCTTCAAGCTCAATTTCAAGCAACACCACACATCTTGCTAATTCAAATCTTTATTTTATTATGTCAGGTTGGTGCAAATTTCTAGTTAATAATCAAAATTGACATATTTTGAATTGCAATTCATATAGCCGAGCTTTCCAGCTTGCTTGGTAGCAGACAGCTACGTCTATCAGAACAAATAGAATAATAAGCCTAAAAAAGTGCGAAGTAAAGCTAATTGAAAAACGCGTCCAAGTCAGAGGAGTTAAATCCATACATGGGCCGCTCGAAAATTATAGGGTTCCAAAACTTTTCGAAGTCAGAAAGCGCCTGATAATATATGGTAGGGCGAAAAAACACCGTTTTCCTGCGTTTCTCTATGAGAGCTATCCATTAGCATCAAAAAATCGCAGAAACACAAAAAATTCTGAAAATCAATTTCTGGGGCGTCTAGCGGATTTTTTTTGGGGGAGAGTGTGAATTCTGGGGTCTAGACCATAGGTGGGCAGCACCAAAATTTTGGGAGCGTGAAAAAATTTCTGGGGGGTGGTGGTGAAAAACACCATTTTCCGACGTTTCTCGTTGAGCACTATCCCTTGGCATCAAAAAATCGCTAAAAAAGCGAAAAAATTTCAAAAATTGAATTCTGGGGGTATTCCAACTTCTGGGGGATGCATACCCCTAACCCCCACGCCCACGTCCCAAGCCTCCCAATGCCCATGTTCTGTTATATCTTGTAATCCCAACAAATATTAACGCTTGACGCGCATATCTACTAGCAAGAGTACATACGTATAAGGGGTAGGGTAGGGTCGTACTATGAACACGGTAAAGCACGCTTACTTGGCCCCAGCCAGGCCCCGGCCCCGGCCCCGGCCCCGGCCCCGGCCTCGGCAAGAAAGGCGGCCCCGGCACAGCTCTATTCCAAACTACTGAGCTGTACTCCAAATGGGTCTTACATAAACTTTAAAAGCTTTTACCATTAATTCAATATTCTTTGAGACAAAGCTTTTCTGGATCAGTGATGCAACTCGAGAAGCTTTAGACGCAGTGTTTACACAATGAATGCTAGAAGATAGGTCATCACTAATGTACACTCCCAAATCCTTAATAAATCCTTCAGAAACAGTTAAATCTTGAAAAGCCAGTTTGTAGTTGTTTCTAGGATTTCCATACCCCAAATACAACATTGCACATTTACCATAACTTAAGCCTGATTTATACTTCACGCGGCGAGCGAAGCGGCAAGAAATTGCTGCAACGGCTGCCGCAGAAATTTTGCGCAAACTCATTTATACTTCGGGCTGCAGCGTGGCAGCCGGCAAATAAATCGCCGCCACAATTTGATTTATACTTAACGCGGCCGCCGTGTCGCGGACTGATTTAGAAAAGTCTAGATTTTTTCGCTGCTTTCCTATTTATACTTCTGCCGCACCGTAAGGAGTCAAAATTGTTATTTTTAGCTTTTTTGGCCATTTTTTTGCCGCACCGCAAAAGTCAAAAAGCCCATTGCTCTTGTGAATGCTAATGAGGTTTTGAGCCAAGTGTTGACGTCGAATCATTTTGAATTTTAATGAGGTATCAATTTGCGCAATAGGAGAACTCAGCGTCCTGTTTCTGCGGCAGTTCGCAGGAAGTATAAACGCATTGCGCGAAGCAGCTACGAGGCGGTGGTGAGGTGCCACCTTGTCGCTGGTTTTTTTGTCCACGCGGCGAGCTCGCCGCGTATTTTCAACTGCCATTTTCGGTCCATGCGTGTAAGGAATCCAGATCCAATTGTAAGAGATCAGCATATCATGAAACATTAAAAATTTTTGCATCATCAGCAAACAACATAATATCACTAGGTTTAATACAATCTACTAAATCATATATAAACACTAGAAACAATGTAGGCCCTAACACACTGCCTTGAGGGAAACCACTAATTACCGGTTGTGGTTTTGAGAAACTACTATTTATCTTCACCTTTTGTGACCTTCCCACTAAAAATGATGTAATCCAACTTAACAGAGTACCCGAAACTCCCAAGGATTTAAGTTTTAACAAAAGTTTTGAGTGGACAACAGAATCAAAGGCCTTACAGAAATCAATATGAATAATGTCCATCAGAACGTGATTGTCTAAACTTTTAGTCCACTTGTTTTTACTTTTTAACAGCTGAGATGAACAAGACTTGTACTTCAAAAACCCAAATTGCTGTTGACTTATCAGACCAGTTCTGTCGAAATAGTCCATGATGGCATTATTAATTATTGACTCCATAACTTTACATAAAACGCAGCAGAGAGATATAGGCCTATAATTTTTGACCAAGTGAGGCTTTCCTTTTCTAAAAATGGGTGTAACCTGTGCTTCTAGCCATAAACGTGGGAGCCTGCCAGTCCGATATGAAACTTCGAAAATGCTTGAAAGTGGTTCAACCAAGACAATTTTTATCTGTTTCAAAAAGTAAGCTGAGAGCCCATCGGGACCAACTGACTGAGTGGGTTTCAGCCAGTGATGGACCGGGCTCAAGAAATACCGGGCCCGGGCCCGGCTTTGCTGCCGGGCTTGGTACCAGGCCCGGGCCCGGGCTTATATACTAACAACATGCCTTGCTTCCAATATAATGTTATGCATAAGATACATATTTAGACCAATTTTACATTTGTTATTTGTCAAACGCAAGGCTTACTGCTGTATCAAGAAGGTTTTTGAATTCTAAGCTCTATTAATTATTCAATCTTTTTAAAAATAAATTAAGTAGTTAGCAAGGATTTTGGTAGCATTATTCAAGCAAGAACAAATTTTTTAATACAATAGCGCGCAATTCCATAATTAAAATGCATATGCAACTAAATATGGTTTGGAAAAGCACAAGGTTTCATGTAGATATTTAAAGGAAATTGAGCATCAAATTTATGCATTCAGATATAACAGCGACTATGATATGGTCGGATAGAAGATATGCTGTTTGGATTTTAGAACTCAAACTATAGCATAGATTGACGTCAATTGAAATTGTGTAGTGTATAGGATAGGACACGTATTGAAGCCATAGGCGTAGCCAGGGGGCATTGGGGCACATGATCCTCCCCCCAAAATTTTTGAAAATTTTTTTTGATTTTTCGAGTGTAATAATTGTGTCCAGAAAATTGAGTTCAAAAAGGCAAAAACGTCAAAAATTTTTCGGCGCTTCGCGCCGAGTCTTTATTATATTTATTGTTATACAGATCCAATGAGTTCAAAAGCTTAAATTAGCTAAAATAATCGATCAATTCACATCACTTTAGTGATTTATTGTTCTATTTGCTCGTTGAATGAAACTGCGCATGCTTGTTGAGCATAACAGTGAATATGCAAAAATGATTGTGTACCAGTTTGTCTATTCTTTGCTTTGTTTGCTTTTCTTTACAAGGACAGGACACATAATCCTATTTTAAATGAAAGGAATGGCCAAATTTTCTTACGTTTTTGCGCATTTTCTGTTTTCCGAATTATATCTTGTTAATAAGAAGGCTACAAATGGGCCTGAAAACGATAAGAACAAAATTGTCATTGATACATCTTTTTTATATCTTATTGGCAGCACCCTTTGCTGCGCTTTATACTTAGCAGAGATCGAAAAGCGCATTTCAGCTCAGAAATCTTGCACAATGTAGGACTTTATCAATGTTAAGTGTTTTGAGCTTAATTTAGAACCGAGATTTAGCCGATTTTGCGAAAATTTTAGCGATAGTATTTAAAACTAAAGTGCTTTTTTTACAAAATTTCCTAGGGAGCGATTGAGCGCGCCAGCGCAGCTCCCCCTGCCATAAAATCTTGTTGTACATGTGCAGCGAGATTTTTGGGAGGACGAAAAGGAAAAAGGGTTCGCCGAAATTAATTTGTCTGTTCTGTATGATTTAAGCGGTATAAATTGTGTTTAAAGAGCTAAAACGTCAAAATTTTCCAGCGCATGGCGCTGCTGGTTATTGTTCTTTCTTTTTGTAAACTTCAGCATTGCGTTTAATAGCCTAAATCAGGCAAAATATCACAGAATATTAGTATTCACAGGCTACAAAATGTTAAGGACAGTAAAAGATAACTAAATTCCTTGTTGCTTTGCGCCTCTTATGATTTCCGAACTGTTTGTCAATTAAAAGACCGTAAATTCTACATGAAAACCGTGAAATTTTCAAAAAAATTCCTGTGTTTTGCGCTGATTAACATTTTTGTATTTCTGATTATCAGAAACCCATAAATTAGCTAGGCTACACTACTAAAGGTCGAAAAACTCAGTTTTATCATAGGTACATAACGTTACTAACATTCAATGCAAAATAAGTCTTAAAAAATTTTTTGTGTATGCCCCCCAAACCAAATTCCTGGCTACGCCTCTGATTGAAGCGTTGTATAGAAGATGAATGCACATATGAAGTTGACAAGTATATGATAATGAGCAGGTGGGCAGAAGTAAGGCAAATGGATTTAAATATAATCACAGGCTAGCAAATTCATAAGAAATACGGACAACAGCTGAAATAGAAAATGTCTAAAATATTTACGATAATTATTTGAGGCCCGGTTGAGGCCCGGTGGTTTTCAGCCAGGCTTGGGCATGGGCCCGGGCCCGGGCCTGCTATGACCAGCCGGGCCCACTCCGGGCCCGGGTACTTGGTCGATCACTGGTTTCAGCTTATTCAAAGCCGAGGCTACAATACCAAGCTCAAACTTAAGCCAAGGAGGGCGATCAGTTGCCTTTACAAAGTCCATATTTATTGGTTGAATGTTATTATCTATAGTGAAGACAGAACCAAAAAATTGTTAAAGGCGTTGGCTTTTTCAGTCTCATCAGAAATAGGTTGCCCATCGAAGTCAAGATCAGGTATTAAATGTTTCAGTTTTAACCTGGTCTTAACAAAATTATGAAAGTTTTTCAGTGATGAACCCTTTTTAATGAGTTCATTCTCTTCACTGGCATAAAAATCCGAAATTGCATTATCAACATTTTCACAAGCAATTTTGTAGTCATACGACAAACTTGTTTTCTTCTTTAATTTTCGCCAAAGTCTGCGTTTTTTTCCTTGTAAATTCAGAATGTATTTCGGAAATTTGCGTTTTTCGAAGATAATGGAACATGGGATTTGATCGTTGAATTCAAAATGTCTAAAAATACAGCATAAAAGTCATCAACAGTGACACACGTTGAAAAAATATCAGGCCAGCTAACAAGTGATAGATCATGTATAATAAAAACGTAATCACCTTTTCTGAAGTCATAGTTTTCTTCAGGAGAATCAACTTCTAATTTTTTGTGAATAAGAAGGTCGAAAGTTAGGGCGTCATGGTAGAAAAAGGCTCAATGTTTTTGACGTTAAAAACGCGTGATTTGTATGAACACAAAATCAGATCCAATATATTATTACCTATAGTGTGTCGTGTAAACTGATTTGTTGCTGTTCTTGTCCTCATTCTGGGGAATTGTTTTACTTTAGTGGAAATAAAATGCTTCAAAGTTTATTCGACAATGTGAAACAAGGATTCCAAAAAGCATTTGGGAATGTTTCAGATTAGTCTCCAAAGCGTTGGGGGACTTTGACTGAGCGGGGTTACCAATGTCTTAGGCTTAGGCTTAGTTATGTGCATTCACATTGATGCCAGCGCAGCTAAGCCTGTGATAAATGGAGCAAAAATTGCAGAGCGAGCAGAGAAATTTTTGCTCCATTTATGCCTTTGGCTTAGCCCATGTCTGGCACCAATCTGAATACGCAAGCAACTGCTGTTGCCACACACCATTTTTCCCCAGTATCATATGTATCTGCTGTATAATTTTATTACCACAAAAGTAAAACAATTCTCCAGAATGAGGACAAGAACAGCAACAGCTACGCAATATCTATCATGCAGGACCAGAGTACATACGCTGGCCCATCAAAATGCGCTAATGGGTGGATGGGCAGCTATTCTAAGCTGCTACCCATGCAGCGCAAAAAAACATCTGCTATTGAGGAAGCAAATCTGCCAGACCATCTCAAATAAAAGTGCCTTCTAAAACCACCTACTAAAGGTTAAAATGCGAGCAAAGAGCCAGCTTCCCATATCAATAAGTATTGAACTTGACTGCATATAGTATTAAATTGTGTGATATACTACCTGCAGTCTAGGCCGCTGGTTTTTGACTGCATATAATTTTACGTTGTGTGCTATATTACCTGCAGTCTAGGCCGCTGGTTTTTGACTGCTTATGATTTTACATTGTGGTGCTATATTACCTGCAGTTGACTGCAAATAATTACTGCCTAGTTTTTGTAACGCAAAAATGCATTGTAGAGAGCTGAAATTTTAAAATTTTTTAGCGCTTTGCACCGGACCGGATCAATTTAATTTTATTACTTGTTATTGATGTTTTAAGCCGCACCACGTTGATTGCAGCAATTTTATCGACAACTTGTAGAACTTCACTGTGATAAAAAATTCTCATCTTCTGCAGGGTATTGTTATGCAAAAATGGGTATGTTATGACGTCGTCAAACTAATGCCTTATCTCGACCTAAGCGGGAATGATACCGACCTAAGTGGGAGAAATATTAACCTAAGCAGGTGCGATACCGACCTAAGCGGTAGTACAGTTAAATTTCGTTATTTGTGATTTTTGGAAAGTGCCGAACATCGACAGGAAAACCATCCAGATAATCAAAAGTAAACTCTAGAGTTGATTTCCGAGCGCGGGAAAGATGCCGGAAGTCTCTTTCTAAATTAGTGAGAATACAATGTAGTTTCTGGACTACATTTTTCGGCACTCGGAGTTTCGGAAGTGAAGAAATTTTTTTTAAAATTTTGCCAAAATTAGTCAGTTATGGGTAAATCCGGGGTGCTGATCACAATTATGCTAGTAATTTATCATGAAAACGAGTATTTCGCGTTGTGGAAAAATTTTTCTTTGTTAATCATGATAGTGTAGGAAATTGATGTCGCTGATCACGAAAATAATGGTGAAAAGAATCATTGGATTGTTGTTACCAATGTCTTAGGCTTGTATTCACATTGATGCCAGCGCATGGGCTAAGTCCGAGATAAATGGAGCGAAAATTGTGGAGCGAGTGGAGCAATTTTTGCCCTATTTATGCCTTAAGCTTAGCCCATGTCTGGCACCAATTTGAATCCGCAAGCAATTGCTGTCGCCACAAATTGACAGAAGATTAGCACGTAAATGCTTTATTAATAACTCATTAACTTCTTAAAATAATGGGCCTTTTGTGTATTGGATAATGTATCTGTCTATGACACGAGAGGTCTCAGGCTCGATTCCTCTGAAAGAAACTTTCTAGAAACTTGTTTCCGCGGCAATATTTGAGTTTCTACTGGTGCTCTGATGGTTAGAAATCGAAAAATTGCTGTTTGAAGAAGTTTCGAAAAATCACAAATAAAGAAATTATTCCGGGAGTGCTACCACCCACATAAATCTAAGCCTAAGCCTAGGAAAAATCACGAAGTTTGAAAAAATCAATAACTGTTGCGACTTTACTTTGCACAACAGCAGTTACTATTCTGCATATGTAAGTGCCCAGAAATGTGTTTTAGAGAGGTAAAATGTCAAAATTTTGGGCGCTTCGCGTCGAATCGACTTAATTTTATTACTTGTGTTATTGATGTCTAGGCCGCAGTGGATCTGAAAAATTTTTAAAATGCGAAAATGCGTTTAAAAATGGTCAAATTTCTAAATTTTCGATAAATTATCGAGTTTTTATCGCCAAAAGCGACTTCAGAAATCGACTAAAATCCTCTAATGAAAGTGAAAAAATCAAGTTTCAATAGAAATAGCGTATTACTGACCGTGATATTCCTAGTGAAGCGCAAAAGGGTACACAAAGTGTACAAATCACCGCCATTACATGCATTTATATGATTTTCTACTAGGATACACTGATTTTTCAACACGGGCGCCGCACTCTATCTTAGAACGGTTTTTGACCTCTCAAAAAAGGTGGAAAAAGTGGGAAATGTGGGTTAAAAGTTTGGGTCTGATCTTTAATGTCAACCAAATTGCTGGAAAAAAACGTTGCTTATACCCACTTACTTTTATTGCTTTTTATTGACGTTTAGGCCACGATGCGCCACGCCACCAACTGCTGCACTTTTATTGACAACTTGCCCTAGAATTTGACTATGATGAAAAATTCTCATCTTCTTCGCAGACTTGTCCGTCACTTATTTAGAAATGAAGCTACAATTTGCATAGAACATGATTAGGTTCAGTGGCTTGCATAGTCAGCATATGTACCTGGGCAATAACCGGTCTTCCCGTTGATACAGGGAGCAAAAAATTTTGGTTAGTCGCTAGTTTCAAAAAGGGTTGTTTTGTAGTGAAAATTCACCTCACGATTTCCAAATAAATAGCGAATTTCCATGTCCATTATGTATCTTTGTTTTATCAGTCGAAGTATGGGGAGAGCCTAATCGGTTTTGATAATAGCATTCACTAACTATGTAGATACAGCTATAATTTTTTGAGTGTGTGTTATGCTTATCAATAAATTTTGCAATGATCTACCTAAGTAGATGCATATTTTCTTATACATTTTGCATAATATGCGATTGGTCAGTTGACTGTTTGGTTGGCTGGTTAGTTGGTTGATTGCTTGGCTGGCTAGTTGTTCAGTTGTTTGTTTGTTTTGTTACATAGCTGGTTTGTTTGGCTCGTTGTTTGGTTGGCTGATTGTTTAAACGGTAGGCTGATTATTTGGTATGCATTGATTGATATGAATTGGTTAGTTGGTTCATTGGTATGCATTCTCTTTGTTACTATCATTTCTTCTGCAATACATTTTGACTCTACCTATTTTGCATTTGTCTTTGATTTTTTTACTTAAAATTCTTGTTGATACTTGCAGCCATGACCGTTGCTACCTTTCCCCGAAATGAAAGGCTCTTCACGCTTAATTTCAGAATTAGTTATTGTAATCTCTTTAGTTCCAAACGCGCGGTTCGAGCATCCCATATTCAATCTTTATACAACCTAATGCATATTTTGCATATACATACATAAGTCTTCTGTTTTTCGCTGATTTTACGCAGAAAATGAGATCCGTGCAGGAAGCGAGATTGAAAGACATTTTTATCTATGACTGAAAATTTTATTGGTGGAGTTTGACTATCTCTAGACTGATATCAGAGCCAAAATAAGGCTGATTTTATGAAAATTTTAACGTTGCGACTCAACTTTAAGGTGCTTTTTTCTTAAAATTTTCCGGGCTCTGCTCAGGACCCTGCTGGGGGGGGGCGCTTGAGCGCGCCCTCAGACCCCTTAGTTATACATAGAAGAGAGGGTGTCCATCGGATATGCAGCTCTAGTGGTCGTAAAACGCCTTATTTAATTCATCCCTCGGTCCCCCTTATGTTTATTAGAAATTTTGGTCGTGCTATCCCCGAAACAAAATCCTGGATACGGCCTGGGTGGGGGAAGGATAAATTTTTTAATTTTCTGAAATGGAGCTTTGCGTTTACATAACGCTGCTTTGCGTTGACTTATTTCGGAACCTCGCGCTGATTTCTTCTAGTTAGTTTAAGCTATTATATCTTAACTTAATGGCAACAGAAAGCTACGAAGCTTTTGTCGCAATGAGAAAATTACAAGCTTACCTATTTTCAAACATTTCTAATCAAAAACATTTCTAATCAATAGAAATTAAAAAATATGTAAGCAGAAAATTCGTGCGCTTTGTACAGATTGCGTTTTTAAAAGCTGTATAGCATGGAAACAGTCTACAGGTTGGCCAAAACGCAACCTACGAAATTTTGGATTCTGGGCTTCTTAGAATGTGTTTGGGTTTTTTTGCAAATTGCATTTTATCGACTTGAAAGGGGTTGTGTCGAAACAGTAAAATTTGAGAGTCTGTGATGCTCTGTTATCCTTAATTATAATAATTCTGTATGATTTCTAAGGAACCGAGAACTGATAAAAAAAGTTACTTCCTCTTGCTGCCCTTGAAAAACGAATAAAATCGGTTTCGGTTCCGCTTATTGAAAAATTGAAAAATCGTTCCTTGGCTTTGATTTCCAAAAGTGGTCGGTTCCAGCCGAGCTTACTTACTTACTTATTTACTTACTACAAGCTTACTTTAATAAGTTGGACTTAAGTAAGTTCTCTTTTTTTAAATTTTTCATTGCAATCTTACAGTTTAAGTATATATTTGCAGAAAAATGTAATATTTATAAAATAATTCAATTTTTAAATTCTCTCAAAAAGTTGTAAAAAATAATATATGTATTTAATAAAAGATATTAAAAGCGAAACGGCGCATTTGAAAGGTTATTTGGTTCAATTGGATTCCTCACGATTCAGCACGGTTATTCAAATATAGAAGGCGAATGCGCTGGATGCTTCACTAGATACTAATGTTGTACTCTCCTTAACATGCTCTTGGTTTGGATGATTACGAGCGCTCATTAATTATCGAAAGGATGCAGATCTATTGGATGTAGACTTAATTTTGATATCTGCAGATTTAATTTTATTTGCTATTTTCCAAGTATTTGCAAGAAGCATTAATTAAAATGGGACGATATTCTGGCAAAACATGTCGATTGAGCACAATGCTCACATTAACCTTCAGCTTCTTTGTTGTCGAAATAGTATTTGGATACATTACTAATTCCATGGCTCTTATAGCTGATTCCTTCCATATGTTGTCAGACGTCCTAGCTTTATTGATTGCGTTTGCATGCATGAAAGTAAGCCGTTCATTCTTCATACATTACTTCGACATTTAACTTGATGTTTTCAGATTCAACCTTTCAAGCTGTTGAAATTTATACATTAGAATTAATAAGAAAATCTATTTATTTATGTATTAAATACAGTTTTCAAAATTGAGGAGGATTCAGTAACTTTTCATTTGACTTGTATAACTCAGTGAGTAAATCTGTTCAGATATCACGAAGAAGCGTGTCGAGCAAAAATACGTTTGGATGGGTTCGAGCTGAAGTTTTAGGCGCTCTAGTGAATGCCGTATTTCTAATGGCTCTTTGTTTTTCGATTTTTATTGAAGCTTTAAAGCGGATTATTGAAGTAATATGACAGCAGATCATAATTATGTTCTAGTCTTTTCGCCTGCTTATACCACGATTTTTTCAGCCAGAAGATATCGAGAGTCCAGAAAATATACTTATTGTTGGTATTCTTGGTCTTATCATCAATATTATCGGAATCTTCATGTTTCATGGTAAGTTACTATTTTTGTACGGCTTTTTGGTAGTGCGAAAGGGAATATTACGTTCAACGATCGGTGTATACGTGTTAATGTGTATTTAGTATTCGCATTCTTACTTGGGTTTATCATTTACAATTAGGGAGGTGCTTCTACTTTTACTTTGACGCATCTTAAGATTCCTAGCAAAGTTCGAGCTAAAGTTGTCACAAGACGTTAATATATCTTATTCGATATTTGCAGCTGAATTTATGAATATCTAATTTACAGCAGAGGCGTAGCCAGATTTCGGTTCGAGGAGGCATGAACAAAAATTTTGTTAAGACTACTTTTGCATTTAATGCCAGTAACGTTTTGTATAGTAAAACTGAGTTTTCCGACCTTTGGTAGTGTAGCCTAGCTAATTTATGGGTTTCTGACGACCAAAAATACAAAAAGTGTCAAGCGGCGTGAAGTGCCGAAAATTTTTGGAATTTCTACCGATTTTATGTAGAATTTACGGCCTTTCTATCGACAAACAGTTCGGAAATTATAAGTGGCGCAAAGTGCTAATAAACTTATACTTTGTTCGAAACAGGCTTTTAAATGCAATGCTGGAGCTTTACAAAAAGAAAAAAAACAGTAACTGGCGGCGCTATGCGCCGGAAAATTTTGACGTTTTTGCACTTTAAACTCAATTTATACAGCTTAAATCATACAAAACAGACAAATTAATGCCGGCGCGAAACGCCGGAAATTTTTGAAATTCCTAACCCTTTTACCTGGCTTGTTCTCCCTAAAATCTCGTTGCACATGTGCAACGAGATTTTACGGCTGGGGGGGTCTGGGGTGAAGCGCTCAAGCGTTCATAGTGGGGTCCGGGGCAGAGTCCCGGAAAATTTTGTAAAAAAGCATTTTAATGTTAAATAGTAACGTAAAAATTTTCGCAAAATCGGCCAAATCTCGGTTCTGAATCAAGCTCAAAAACACTTAAAATTGATGAATTCCTACATTGCACAAAACTTTGAGCTGAAATGCGTTTTTCGACCTCTGCTAATTACATAGCGCAGCAACGGGTCGCTAATAATAGGACATAGAAAAATGTATCAATAAAAATTTTGTTCTTACCGTTTTCAAGCCTATTCGTGGCCTTCTTATTAGCAAGATGCAGTTCAGAAAACAGGAAATGCGCAAAAACATAAGAAAATTTGGCTATTCCATTCATTTAAAATAGGATTATGTGTATTTGTAAAGAAAGACAAACAAAGCAAAGAAGAGACAAACGGGTACACAAAAAGACAAACAAAGCAGAGAATAGACAAAATGGTACACAATCATTTTCGCACTTTTACTATTATGCTCCACAAGCATGTACAGTTTCATTCTACGAACAAATAGTGCATTTAATCACTAAAGTGATGTGAAGTGTTGGATTATTTAAGCTGATTCAAGCTTTTAAATTCATTGTATCTAACAATAAATAATTATTGCAACAGAAAAATCAACAATATTTCTGAAAAATGTCGGGGGGCATGTGCCCCCAATGCCTCCCCCAGGCTACGCCTATGATTTACAGAAGAGTGATTAGGAAGACTACTAAAATGGCAGGACAGGTTTCACAAAAGACCAAAATGAGGACTTATTTACGAGGATAAATTTGAAATCATACTTTACGGAAAAAAGTTTTATACTGATAGATAATTCTAATGAATAATCATCCTTTAAATTCAAGCAAACCTGAAAATGTGTGAAGAGATGAGAGGAAAGGCACCAAATTCAATATATAATGGAATTTCGCTTTTTATGAGAGAGAGACAAATAGCGGCTATTGGAATATCAAGAAATATATTATGCTTCATAATCACAATATACGATGATTGTTCGAAAAGCTTTTTATTAAAACGGTTCGTGTTGAAACTATTTTGAAGTCAAGTCAAAGACTAACGTCTGAGTCATCGATAAAAATGAATTATACTTCATCTTATCTAAAGCAAAAAGTGGAGAGTGATAGATTTTTAATTATGAATTGAAAAAGTGCTGATTGATGCTGTGAAAAAGTTCAGTCATAAAAACTTTTTCAAGTACCTAATCAAAATGTCTCGATTTCACCAACTCCTATCACAGATCAGACTTTATGAATCTTTTTACTACGTTTAGCTAATTTTTGCGCTATGTGCGCCTAATACTCTACTTTTAGTTCGATTTTGCGCAGCTTCTGATAGGCTGCAAGCAGGCCAGTATCCAGGATCCGGCCAGGGAAGGGGCTCACCCAACATTAATTGGTCTATGTATCGGAAAATTCGTCGGGATGGCTCGCAAAAAGCGCATTTTTGACTTTTTTGGATATGCTCTATCCATTAAGATCATAAAATTCGAACTGTTTTGAAAAAAATTTTCCTCGCTTTTGGTCGTAGTTTGGCCAAAATTATGCAAAATACTACACATCTAGCGCGAAGCCCCGAAAATTTAAAGATTTTGTGACAAAGACATGCGATTTTTCCCCATCTTTCCGTGTATAATCTTACCTTTCAAATATTTTCCGGCTTAGGGGCCACTCTCCCCCGCTCCCCTTGAATACGGCCCTGGCTATAAATAATTATGCATATTACTCCTTTTCAATTCCCGTACAACTTCATTCAACCCGGTATCAACGGAGGCCCAGGTTGGTATCAATGGGAAGACCTGCCAGTATCAATGGAAAATTTTGAAATATAGACAAATCGAAGAAAAATGAGGAAATACACAAAAATGTCTCTAAAATCGGTCAATCAACCAGTAAAGGGAAAATGAATAATTAGCTAATCAACCACTAAGCAACCAGTCAAACAACCACTTTGTAAAAGAACAACGAACACGAAAAATTTAAGCAGTCGGTATCAATGGGAAGCCCGGCCTTTGTCCATGTACGATTCAATCTCGAAATCGCATAAAAATTCCCGGTTTCGGTCGAAATCGTTCAACATTACTAATTTCTAGGCTCATGAATGGTAGCACCTTTCTTAACTCTTCCAGTATAGGAGCGGAAGCAGAAGTTTTTTATAAAGTTTCTGCTTCTTCTCGAAATAATAAACTCGTTTAGATAAATGTTATAATAAGGAGTACTTTATTTTGGAATAATTATGCGGAAATCGTTAAAGTTTTAGGCGCTTTAAATTTAATTCGTCGTCAAGCGCGCTTAAACTAGAGGCCGTTGAGTACTAGTCAGACAGTAGTCTTTCCAGGAGTTAGCCGGCCACTTAATTGAAAGGACGGTTCTATTTCTTATCAGAAAGGTCAAAAATACATAAAAAAATATGAAAAATAATTTTTGCTTAAAAAGTCAGACGTGTCATAAGATATAATATTTTGGGGTATGGATAAACGGCGGGTTTGAATGTCGGATCCTCGATCTCTCTTCCGCATGCATGAGACGAACAATTAAATCAAAAGTTCATTATATACTTGATTTCGGTTAGTTTCACAAGTTAAACCAATTACTCAAACGAATTAGAAAAATTCATCTTTTAACGAGCAACCGAGGAACGTTTCGGCTACTTATTAATGTCTTAGGCTTTGTGTAAATCACAGTATATTCAGGCACGAAGCTGGCCGTCCTATTTTGGGGGACCAACACCAATTTTGGGGGACTAAGCCCAAAAATCCAAAAATAACGTTTAAAAAGTCGTATTTTTCCGATTTTTCTGAATCTTGGGGTCCCCGAACCCCCCCATTCTCTTCAAAGATACGTGCCTGAGTATATTCTCAAGAAAGTCTCGCTTGCAGGACATTCGAACCTTCACGGACATTCGCACGCGAGACCTGTGCCGCTGGACTTGCCGAATGACGACGAAGATGAGTACGACGAGCAGGAGCAGACAGCTACAAACGGTCAGCCAGCTTCACGAACGGAGGCTGAAATGAACCGTCGCAATAGTCAGTTAATCAGCAGTCTTGGGCCGATAATTACCGGCGCTCACAGTATTTCTGTCCTGTTGGAAGAACAAGATTTCGATAGGAACAATGTATCACTGAAACCGATCGAAACGGGAGATTTTAAGGATAAACAGCGACGAAATGAAAATGGTGGTGAAAAAGTGAGCAGAGGTAGGTATAACGGTAATGTTGAGCAAATATATTTCTTTTTGTCTATTCAATCTTGTACTTAAATGTAACTGGGGCGGGGTAAGGGACCGCTTCCTCCCACCAAAAGTTGTTCATCCCACAGAGTTGGCATATAATCCCTCAAAGTTGGAAAATTTTCGACCCTCTACATCTTTGGCAAAAACCAACGTTTTTTTGGCTATTTTTAGTTTTTTTTGCCATTTTGGGCAAAAAATTGTAAGTCATTTCCCTAATTAAAATGGCCGGGGCGGACCCCATCCAAAATTTTGAGCCGTTACATGCATGCATCTGGTATTTGTTGTCTTTTGTTAGTTGTGCTACTCAATATTTTTAATCTCTCGTTCATTTATGTACATGTATTGTTTAGAATAATTATCTCTAGCTTGTGCATTGTATCTATCTCGACTGCATCCTATGTCGCCCGAAGGGGTTCTGTGCCCTTAATGATTAACTTAAATCAATCGTTTTAAAAGCTTCAAAACTGTTCTAATCATTCATGTAAAGTAAGTTTATAAATTCGGAAACTTTTACATTTGCGTACAAATTTATTAATGCACGATTTATGTTTATTTGCTTCATACATATAATAAATGGGTAAGCTGGGCGGTGTTGTCTGACTATATAATATCAAAGCTGATAGCTGAATTGGATTGGAAACATAATAAATAGTCAGGAAACATAAAATACACATTTCCTTCGATAAATCGAGCAGTTGAGAAGGCTAGCTTTCTTGCCAGCGTAAATGTGTGGAAGTAGTAGAGTTATAAATTCAGGGCGTATAATACCTTAAATTTGGACTTGAGATGGTACGTGTACAGTTTGGGAATTCTAGACATTGGTCAATGATCAACCCCGAAAATGTTTTGTTCAGTGTTTTTGGGCTTAAAACGATTGGTACGCGTAAAAACACTATATTTTGACGTTTCTGATGAGGCTCGTTCGTTTTGTAACATAAAAACAAAAAATGTCGAAAATGTCGAAAAAATTGAGTAAATTGAGCAAAGCGTATTTAGACAAAAAATGCGACATGGCGCGAAGCACCGAAAATCTGACACTTTTGAGCTAAAAGATGGCTAAAACTCTTAAAATATTCTCTACGATTTTCGGAAAATCGAAAATTCTGGGGATCAGCAGTCTTCTTGCTGGCGATCAGCCAGCAGCCATTCTGCAGGGTTCAAGCAAACCTCCTGAGAACACGCCTGGCTACCACCCATCTAGATCGCGCACGCGTCTTTAGATCTTTTGAATTCATGCATTTGCAATCGCAGTAATTGCTTGTAGGTAAAGGAGAAGTTAACAAAGAATTATTGCAAGCTAGCGGAGAACATCAGAAACAGACGAAAACTCCAGGTTAGTCGCTTTTACTTTAGATGCTTCTACTTTTCATCCTTCAGTGCATCTCCCATAGATTCGTATTAAAATTGGACTTTTTAGGTCTTCTTGATTATTATTTTCGCCTTGACTGTGAAATTTTGAATATTTCTTATGTTACGACCGTAAATATACATACATAGTTTGGCCGATCTGGGAAACCAAACTATGCTGTCGGGCATGCATGTAACGGCTCGAAATTTTGGGAGGGGGACCCTGGTCATTTTTAGGGGAGGAGGGGTAAGTGAACTCCAATTTTTAGCCAAAAAAATTCTGTTTTTTTTCAAAAATGGGGGAAGGTCAAAAATTTTTTGGCTTTGGGAGATGGGGGGACGTCGGATTTGCGGTGGGGGATATCCCTTATCTCCCTCTACCTGTATGCTGTCGGGTCAGCTGAGAAATTTATTGAAATAAAACGCATTTGATTTTCAATGTAAATGCTAAACGTTGAAAAATCGCAAAAACTGGCATTAATGCACATTTGTAAGTCATAGCAAGCACTTTTGCAAAATAGTCTCTATTTTTCGTCTATTTTTCATTTATGTTTATTTTTTTCTAATTTTTTTGTCAATTTTTATACCTTATTTTGCCTTATTTTCCCAGTAAACTTTTGCTCTTCTGCACGTCTGCTTATGACAGTTTATCAGTCATTCATTCATTATTAAACAATTCAGTTTGTGTTGATTGCTGTTTTACTTGCTAGACACGCATTGTGACATGCGTGACCGTAACCAGGATTTTATTCCGGAGGCTCAAAATTTGGGAAGTCGAATATTTCGTAAATAGCTGTGAAAAAATAGAAATATTTTTGAATGTTTCTTAGCACGAATTATACAACGATGAGAAGAAATTCGAAATTTTCTACTTCTTTTGGAAACAAAACTATTGTTTGAGCTGATTTTAAGAAATTTTTAGCATCCGGTGCATGTGCAAGCTCGGCTTGGACAATTTTGAAATTTTAGGTCTTTCCATAAATGTTTGAGGTGTTTTTAAACACGAAATTGATGAATCGAAAAATTTCAACGTGTCTTAGTGAATCGGCTTCACGCATGTCAAACATTATAGAAAAATAAGATCCAACGTGAAGCGTTGAAAAATGCTGACTTTACTAGCTTGACTTCTTTTGGTGGTCTTTTTATTTGACTTCGACGGAGATTTTTAACTTTTTTCTTCAAGAAAGGCGGGAGCCTTGTGAAAAATTAAAATGTTTTATGAAGTCTGCCTTTCTGGTTACGGGCCTGATGACAACTATTGAGTTAAGCTAAATTAAATACTCTAATGATTCAATTGAACGAGGAAACGGCTTGCATGCCTTGCGCTTTATTGTTTCTGATAGAGTTAGTCTTTGTGTTCAACATCAATGCCTGCAATAGGTACTGATTAAGTCTTTTGAAGAAATATGTTCGTTGAAAAACGTTTAATCTGGTCAAACCCAAAATCTTAAGGATTTGAGACGGCTGGTCTTGTTTTGGAATCCCTTTAAATCGTCTCTGTCACGTTTGTTCAATGTGCATAAATGTCTTCCGTTAATACTAGTGATCGACCGGTTCGTTTCCAAAAAGGAGCAAAAATATCATGTAAGTAAGCCCGAAATTGTTTGGCACTGTCTTTTTTCTGACCCCTCATTGGGTTGTATTATTGCAGCTAGTTCTGTTTTCAACTTGACCGTAAAACATCCGCGGTTGTAGCTATACATATGTATATAGATGCAAAGCGTAGCTGAGCTGGGATTCAGCCTGTCTGGGGTATTAGTTAGTGCGCTTTTAAGCCAAAATATCTCTAGAAGGAATATGAATGCTAAAATAGCGTTAGAACTACGTTACTCCATTGCTCATGGTCAATGTTAAGCACTTTTGAAGAAAATTTCGATTTTTATTAACTTTTGGCCTTCATTTTGCCTCAATTTTGCAAAATTTTTTTATTTTTTAAACTTGGTTCAGACCCCTCATGTGCATGTTTAGTTGTAGCAGATGCGACCCACGTCTTACAGTGCTATTCTTTTTATAAATCAATGCTGCTCAGCGTAAAGTTTATATCGGATAAAACTCTAATGAGATGAACATAATTATTTTCAACAGCAGAAGGCCAATTGAATATGCATGGAGTATTCCTCCATATTTTGGGCGACGCGTTTGGGTCTGTAATAGTCGTTGTGAATGCGCTGGTTTGCATGTATTCAGGCAACAAGCAATTATCCAGATATCTGGATCCTTCTCTTAGGTTCGTTTTTCTTGCGTAAAATTTGTTTCTGGGTTAGGTTCATACATGTAGCAGGGGTGGTAGCTGCCCTCACCCAAAGTCAGCCGTCCCCTTATCTTGAAGTAAGAAATTTTTGACCCCTCCATTTTCAAGAAAAACCTGCTTTTTTAAAGCAATTTTTAGGTGTTTTTCGCCATTTTTCGACAAGACACGTACAACGTGTGTTTTCCTGCAAATAATTCTGAAAATTCCTAATATTTTGCTTCAGTTTCAAATTCAAGCATTCGATTACTGACTTTCATGTGACCTCATTTCTAAACTTTTTGTCTTGGCTGGTCAAGTCTATTTATTTAGCAAAATGACAGTAAAAAGTTGAAGAATTCACTTATCCTCAGTTCGTTTTGATATTTCATTATTTTTAGTTATTTCAATGCTCATTTCAGTGAAAAATCATAAAATGTCATTTTGATCTCGTAGAGCGGATATTTTTAGAAAATGCAAGAGAATGGCATAAATAAATAGTATTAATAAGATTGAAATGTTTTGTTCGGTATTGAAGTACTGATTTGTTGCAAAAAGCTAGTCTACGAGTAAATTAATCTTATCTCATGAAGTCCAGTGCATTAAACTTGTCTTGCGTATTTGATTGAAAAAATAAATATTGATATATCGACGGTTCAAGCTTTTTTTAAGTGAAGAATTATTTTTGTAGTCTCTTTAATGTCGAATGTTCTTTACCGCAAAGCGCTAAATTTGTGTTTTTGCATTTTATATGCATCAGAAAATAGCTGCATTAATACTGCATGCATCAAAAATATCATTTGTATTTGCCTTTCACGTGATGTGCAGAGTATATTAAATTTAGATCACTGTTAGAAAAAATTGTAATAGGAGGCCTTTTTGTTTAAACAGATTGTAGGAACTCAAAGCTTCATATTTTCTTTTTTTATGTTAGATAGATGCGCACGCATACGTATGTCAGGTCCGTGTGCAACGCTATCCTCTAATCTACTGATATCTGCCTATTCTATACGTAAAAGGAAATAAACTGTACATACACATATTGTGACCTAACGTACATACATAAATAAGAGGTAGAGCGTATATTCCCTATATATGGTAGCTTGGTAGGCAATCCTCATTCGCTGCGTGAGAATTTTTTACCATTTTCTGATTATTATATTATTATTACTGCTTTACAGTTTTTAGGTATACATATTTTTGTTGTTTTTGATCAAAATATAAGTTTCATCATTTCTATCGAATATAGTTATTTATAAAGGTCTGACGTTTATACATTTACGTAAGCCTATATACATATGTGGACAAATAGTATGGACATAAATAAAAAATATATATCTACTTAGTTTAAACAGATATAATAAGACAAAAAATGCACTAAAACAAAATTTTAAATTAAATATAAGTTAAGGATTCAAGATAGGTTATAACAACAATATGTTATCATAATGATAAGATAATGCTTTATTATAAAGGAGTTTCCCATTATGTACGTATATATTTCTGAAATTAAATTTAGCTTAGCTTTTATTATAGACGAGCTTGCTATTTATGTATATAATTTTTAGAATTAAATTTAGCTTAGCTACACACCAGGTGATCTATCGATGCTGGGGATTCCGACCATTTTTCACCATCCATGACCTCGACTGCACCTTAAAGAATAATTAAATTTATTTTTCTTAAACAGAATTTTCGACACAAACAAGCAGCTTCGGTTTCCGCAGTCATCAAAGTACTTTTATAAAATTTTGGGCGCTTTGCGCCGAATTGTTTCTCAGCAAAGTCATTTATTTTATTCCATGTGCATGATAAAAAAGAATCTAGTAATTTAGTAATTTATTTTTAGTGATTTTAGTGTTCTTTGCTGGGACCTTCCGAATTTTCAAGCGCTGTTTTATGTTACATTGTCATAAAAAAGGCAACAAATATTTAGCACCCATTGAATTAGCTGATTCCTGCTGCACCCTATAATTTCGGCTTAAAATTCTAACGAATTATAGATGCACTAGCACAGTTCTGTGAAGAACTTGCAATATATCATTAAGGACAAGAAAAGTGAGAATATGGCTAGCTACAAAATTGAATCATAGATGTCCTAAAGTAATTTTAGTTTGTACTTGTGTGTGTGGTAGAAAGCTTAACGAATTATAATGAATCTTAAGTCTTAGCTGATTCATGCTGCAGTATCGGGACTGGATGGAAAGTTTTTCGGTTATAAACCTTTGCAGTGCCATCAGGGGCGGATTAAGGGGGCAGGGGGCGGCCGCCCCCCCATTGGCCAAAAATATTTGGCGAGATAAAGAATGGATATGCAATTTGCAATGATTTTTGGCCGTTAGTGGAAATAGTATCTCAAATTTTTCCGGCGCTTGCGCCGGATGATACCTATTAATGACATTTATTTACTTTCTTGGCGACCTGGAAGCCATTTTCTGTTCATGTAGGTTTCAAAACAATTTTAACAGGGGAAACAGCTATTTTTGCATAGTTTTCTTCCATCTTCAATTAAAAATTTTGATGTTTCGCATCAAATGCTATAAATACAGGAAATCAAGATGTAAATCATGCTTCCAGACGTCTATCCGCCTTAATTTCACAAATTTTCCGGCGCTTCGCGCCAGATTTTTGTTAAAGTTGAAGAAATTTAATAATTTTTTCGCACAAAATTTTCGAGAATTTCAAAATTTTTAGAAAAAATATTGCGTCAGAAGTGATTTTATGTAAAAGTATACAATGTAAAACACGGAAAAAAGGCTATTTCGCGCGTTAAGGGCAAAATTTTGGACCTATTTTTGACTGTTTTTGGAAAAGTTGGGATACCCCCCCCTTAGGAAAATCCTAGATCCGCCACTGAGTGCCACCACCCGATACATATGCTGCAACGATCGAGCACTATTCATGCTACACATTATTTACATTTATAAATACATATCAGACTCTTAGCTGGACTGCACTGCAGTATTTCATGGTGAAATGACGCATAAAAACATAGAAATGCTGAAATAAAAAGTAAATATGAAGTCGATATATAAACCTAGAAGGACATTGCGATTATCAGATGTGTATGGGGAGGGGCCCAAAATAGTCTGGACTATCAATTTTTAATCCATTTTCAGAGACATATGTTGCTAACGTGATGGTACCATTCGAACTATTTAATTTCTAGAAGTTTTCACATTTGTTATTAATTAGACCCGGGCCTACCCTGACCGGCCGGGCCCGGGTACCCTGTCGATCACTGGAGTCAGCGCTATAATTGTAGAGCTTAGGATAACTTAAACGGAATTCATTGATGTCAAATTAATAATCAGTGTGTCTAACACCGGCAAGAGAAACAGGTTTTAAACAATCAGGGTATGAACACAATAAAAATAATGTTGATTTTCGGGACTCATCAAAATGTTTTTCACGTTTTTGTGTAATGTTTTATATGAATATCGAACAGGTCAGATTTCGAGTTCGGCAAATATTTTGGTCGTTGGTGAGACTGTTTTTGCTCACGACAGGCGCTTTGCGTGCGAGCTAATGTAACGCAACAGCTCTTAAAACAATCAGAGGTCGAGTTTGGGGTAATGAAATTTGGCTCGAAAATTTTACTTAATTCAAATATCGTTGGATCCATTGAAACAATTCTTTAAGATAAAGTAAAGGCCCAAATACTTGCGAAAATCTGACCGGTCGAAGTCATATAAAATTTTGTCCAAAGAGGTGGAAAGCATTTGGAAAAGTATCGGATGTCGACTTAATCTGTTATGTCAATTTGTCTTCATATCCAGGTCATTTAAAAGCTGTTTCTTGCACAAGTGATAGGCACACTGATTATTGATTTGGCATCAATAAATTTCGTTTTAAATTCTCTATCTAATGGTATATTTGGTTTGATACCATGCCTCACAATTATCGCGTTGACCCCTAGCAGAAGGTTATTATTCACCGGTTATATTAAAGTAACAAAGCAATAATTGTACACTGTTTCGTACTGCTACACATTGTCAACGCATTTATGCATTAGTATTAAAAGCGTGACGGTTTATTTGCCTACGTGACATATTTAGAAAGAAATGTCATGCCATATATGTGTGTAAGCTTTGCATTAACATTCTGCCTTTCTAAATACAACGGTCACGTTTTCGCAATGCTTTAAGTTGAACGGTCACATTTATTTTCTTCCATAATCAAGTAATACTAAAGACCCTGGCAAGCTATTCATTTTTGCGTCGGTGGTATTAACAACAAAATATCTCGCAGCTACGCTTAAAGTCAGTTACGAGCACTCGCTATCAGACCATTTTTAACTATTATTACCTTGCTTTACAAGCTTGATGTTTTCATCAATTACCTAAAAAAATCAAGACGCAATTTAGTTCCTTCCCATTTCGCATTAAATGCGATAAGGGTTTTTTGTGTTGCTTTACCACTTGCAATAACAAGCAGTATATTTGAGATGAGACAATGAACCTACTTCCTAGGCCGCATGACGTAATCTGCACTGCAATAATAGATTCCTTATTAGGTCTGTTTAAGTATAACAAGCAGGTTATAAAATACGCAAAAGTAAGCCGCTGAACTTACGACATTTAATTCGCTTAACAAATTATCTTTCATTTAGAAAGAATGTAAGTTGAGCTGAACACATCACAAGCATTTGGTCAGAAAATAAAGTATCGTAGTAAGCATACATGCACGCTTGCGAAGTTGTAGAGATGAAACCAAAACCTAAATTGCTTTTTTGGGCTTAAATTTGATTGATGCACGTCAGAAACATCATTTTCTAACGTTTCTGACAATGTTTCTTCCTACACGATACAACAAAATTTAAGAAACAGTAAATCGGCACTATTGAATTGAAAGATCGCTAAGCCAGAACGTTTTCTACCATTTTTTTAATCGCGAATTCTGGGAATGGGAGTATTTTTGCGAGGGACCCGTCCAATATTATTTATGATAAAAAGGCTAGCTTAGTACGATATTGACTTTTTCTGCGCTTTAGTAGGTCTGCTAGCTGTAATGGCTGTGAAAACGCTAGTTGAATTATAAATTTTGCAAATATTCGCGCTTATAAGCCATATAATATCTAGATTTCGATATTTACATTTGATTTCAATTACATTTATCAAAGGTTAATTAACTAGTCAGACTTACAGGCATACCTGGACAATATCTATGGTTCTCCCCGTCTAACTTTCCAAATAAAAGATGGCGGTTCTGGTTCAAAAAGTGGTTGTTCCAAGCCCAAAAATGGGTTTGACTGGTTTGCAAAAGTGGTTTTTTACTTCAAAAAATCGTAGTCTAGGTTCTCAAGTGGGATTTTTAGGCTTTACTGTACAAGACATTTCCCCGTTTAAATGACCCCTTCTCCCCATCCAACTTTTGGTTCTCCCCGTCCTGTGAACGGGCAGCAACAAGGTATTGCCTAGGCGTGCTTACAGGTCTTACTTGTCATTTGTTCAGGCTGCTCTAGGCCGCAGCAGAGCTGTTTTTACAGTTTTTTCGATTATTATGGGGTATGTTTCTGTCCAATCAGAATAAGTTCTGGAAATGCAAAAAAAATTATCCTGTTCATCGATTTTTCACGTTTAGCTTCGAAATTTTGCTTCATTAAATAGTCCCTTCATTTTTGTCGCCCCATTACCGTAATATAAAATACGTGTCATGAAAATAACTTGTTAAAACAATAATAACAGTTTGTCCTCCATGTCTTATTTTTGTTTTTGAGTTTGCTTGCTTTCTCTTAGCTTGGCTATAGCATTCATCATTACAGTGACAACATTGCCGCTTTGTAAGTTTTTTATATTTAAACAGTAATTGTGGGTCATTTATGTGGTAATTTAATATGATTGTCAATAGATTTAGTATCTGGGTGAGCATAAATCATCTTAGGGGTCGTTGGCGGTTTTCACTTTCCCCAGAACTTTTTTCACCTTCACATAATTCACGATTTCCCTTAAAGTTTCCGAAAAATTCGTTGAAAATGTGCTGTTTCAAGCGTTTTCAGCTATATATTTGCTCAAAAGCATCGAATTTTTGGCGCTCCGCACCATATTCTTATTTTTTGACTTTACTTTGTTCAATTTATTCAAATGTCTTATCCTTTTTCAAAATTCTCTATCTTATTATGCTCTCATCGTCAGAAACGCGAAAAGCGATGTTTTTGACGCGTACCCATTATTTTTGAGCCCAAAAAAGGCACATTGAAATTTGATCTTCCCCAAAATTCCCATACTGTGCATGCCTGTGGGTAAGTAATGTAAATTGGATGAGCAAATAAAGATGAATCGTATAGTATCAAATAAGGTTAGTTTTTTGAAAAGCCTGTACAAAATAAAGACAAGTAGTACTATGTATTTACATATATATGAATTATTGTTATTAACTATAGAAATCCTAAGCGCTTTAGAATGAACATAGATTCTTTGACTAAAGACGATTTTGGGGGGCATGCACAAGTCCACTTTCAAGTATACACCATTGTTCGGCGACGCTCAGTGAGTACAATAGCGAGGTCGGCCGATGGTCAGTGTTTTTTGTACAAGATCCGTTTGTACATATATATACAAAGATGGTCCCCAAAAGTCTTTGTACATTTTGAACACACAAATTTTTGGGTACTATAATATGGTACAGTAGCGATTTTAGTGTGGTAAAAACAGAGTTGTTCGACTTTTGGTAGTGTATTTTAACTAATTTCTGGGTCTCTAAGGGCAAAAATCACTGAGAATCGTCTTAAAACAACGCGAAGCGCCGAAAAATTTGACATTTTTCTTTTTGAAATGCAATTTCTGTCATTATAAAGATATATAGAACACACAATTACTCATTTCGGCGCGAGGCGCCGAAAATTTCTGCGAATTTTAGACCTTTTTTGCAATTTTAGTCATCCCAAAAATCTTTGTACATGTCAAAGACGGTCCCGAAAAGTCTTTGTTTGTACATCGGGAAAATCTTTGTACATCAGGAAAAATCTTTGCCGAGTACAAAAAAGCACTGCCGAAGGTCGACGCATATCATTAAAGAGAATAACAGGGAACTGGGTTGCGCTTTAGCGATTCGGACGCATTTAACATTTGAATAAAACAATGAATTCTCAAAATCATCAAATTTAAATGTTACCTTCAAACTGAGCACAATTTTCACAACAAGATGATAAAAAATTTGGTCAAAGAATATGAAGTTTAAAAATCACTTATTCACATACGTATCTTAAATTTTTGCACTTTTTGTCTTTTCTTATTAGTTTTCTGGACAAAAATCTATCCCACCTGTGAGATCTTCTCAGAGAAGTTCGACACTAACCATCAGATAGATCGATTTAGATTGAAAAATTGAATTAACTTTCTTAAATAAAAATTGATTGATCTAGGAAAAAACATATGAGACATTAAAGGATGTCTACCTCAATGTCGAACATAATTCTTTTCCGTTTTACTCAAATTGAATAAGCTATGACGACATTTAGAGTCTTTAGGTTGAAATATAAACTTTTAACAGAGATTTTATTACTTTCTATCCGTGAAACAATTATGAAAATAATACGAATTGCTGACGTCCATTGTAAGAAACGAAATAATCTGTCACTGAATATTGTACAAATCGGAAGCAGCTTCACAAAAGTCCTGGAACAGCTCGTCGATTCTCTCTGAAATCTTCTACGCCAAATCCATTCGACTAAGAAACCTTTATATGTGGCAGTGTTCATGTGGCCTACTCTTTATCATATTCTTGCGAAATAATATGTCAGAAACTTAGGATAGCGATTCTTAATCTTGGTAGATAGTTGCACAATTTCGATCAATTAGTTCCAAAATCCATAAAATATGTACATTACGTACGTGGATAAAAAGTGATTTTCAAACTTCATATTTTTTGACCAAATTTTGTATCGTCTTGCTGTAAAAATTGTGCTCAATTTTAAGAGTAACATTCAAATTTGATGATTTTGAAAATTTATTGTTTTTTTAAATATCAAATGCGTCCGAATCGCTAAAGCGCGACCCAGTTTCCTTTTGTTCACTTTTATGATACGCATCGACCTTCGGCCGACCTCGCTATTGTTCTCACTGAGCGTCGCCGAACAATGGTACGAGTATATACTTTAACGTGGACTATACTTTTGCTTGTCCCCCAAAATCGTCTTTAGCGGATTCTTTCTTTTATAGCTCTTTTATACTATAATCGTACTTTGAAAGAAATTATTTTTCGGAAGAACTTTGCCATGCGCTAAGCTGAATAAAACGATTCGATGCAAACTAAATAAGCTAAAGATTTTTTAGGAGCCTTTACTGTCACAAACCCGTACTTTCCGATGCTGTCATGCGTATAAATGCTTAAAATTTTGTATGGAACATAGTTGACCATCTTCGGGAAGATAAGCGTCCTCTTATTTTTTGGTTGGAAATAGCGTAAACGCCTAAAAACCGCTGAAAGACGCGCATATATATCGTACCAAAAATACTTACTGCATTTATTTAACTCATATGTACACTTATCTCTTGCTTTTAAATGCTGCCCTATATTTTCCGTCCTGGATCGTTTGACATTTTATTTTTTTAGTGAAGGAGTCGGCAATGATTTTACTCCAAACTGTTCCAACGCATCTCAATGTTCAGGAAATGAAGTCAAAACTATTGAAATCGGTAGGTATACTTTTCTTATACGTGCAGCTGAGCTTGCATTTAACCATTCAGAAAGCCCCTTTACCTTTAATAGGTCACTCGTTTCTTTGATACCATAGGTGGGCAAGGTAGGGGTGGCCAGAGGGGGAGGCGAAATTCAAAACGGTCACATAGTAAGCATAGGTCATAACGTGCGTTTTTACAAGGTCTACTTATGCATATAAAAATGTTATTTCTAAGGTCGGAAGGTAGATCAATTCAATTCTGAATTATATTTTTTCGAATAAATGCTTATTCAAAACAATGTATTAAGCGGATAATTCACTACTATGTAACAAAGAATTGACAAACAGTGTAACGACTACAAAAAAATTAAAACTTGCAGTAAACTGACCAGGTTGATGAAGTTTTAGTTAATTGAGCTGTAGTTTTGCTATAAAATCAAAGATTTGTAAACCAGCAATTAATGTTTCACCAAAATCGCCTGATAGTACCCGGTTTTATGAAATCTGAGGGAGGGGTAATGGGGTAATACTCCCTCTCACCCCACCCTATGCCCTTGTTTGGTTAATACCATACTGTTCTAAGACAGTTGGATTAGTGTCCTGTAAAATATTCCGTGATTATTTTTGTCATCTTTCTGCCCCTCTTTTTTTGCTTCAATTATCACTTACGCTTACATATATATTTAGCATAGAATTACCATGAATTCTTATTAAACGAGTTCTTATTAAATTCTTATTATACGTAGAAGCATTTGCTTTGATACCTTAAACATTGCTTCTGAAGACAGGAGAGAGTGCATGTTAGTGTTTGAATAAAAATAGGAAAAAATTATCAAATGGCTTATAAAGTAAAACCCAATAAGCAAACGCGCAATATCTTAAAAAAATTGCGTCGCTTTTTCAGTTGATTAGTAGATTTTCATGACATCATTTTTAATAGTGCATAAACTATAAGCAAGGAGTTCAGCTTAACACTTGCTGTTGGTCCTGTATATAAGCTTTTATCATTACAAATTTATTTGTATGTTTTTTTGCTCTATATTTAGCTTTATTTTTATTTAGTTCTATTTATGATTCATTATTTCTTCATTTAATTTATTTTATATTATATATAGTACTGTTTTGTTTTTTAAGTATCAAATTTTCGGCGCTTTGCGCTATTTACTCATTTTCCGACTATGTTTTCAGCAATTTATTCAAATTTTTTAAAACTATAATGGAACATCGTCAGAAAGGCCGAAAAACGATGTTTTCGAAGCTTATCCGCCATTTTTGATCTCAAAAAGAGAATTTTTAAAATTTTACTGTCGCCTCAGAACTTCCATGATGTGCATGTCTGGTAGATGCGCGTTAAAAACATAATTTTTCAATATTCCTGGCGATACTCTATCTTTGTAGATACGTAAAATCATTTTTTGAAAATTCGAGAAAGTACCTATTTTAAAAAATCGAGTAAATCGAACAAAGTATAGTCAAAAAAGAGTATATGGCGCGATGCTCCAAAAATTTGTCACTTTTGAGCAAACAGATAGCTAGAAACGCTTAAAACTGCGCCTTTTCTGTGAATTTTCCGGAAAAATTACGAATTCTGGGACCTTCGAGGGTGAAAACCATTTTGAGGGTGGAGGTCTTCCAGGTCATACAATATGGTCAGAAGGTATTCTGTGACGTCTCAGGATATCCGGTCGAAGGGTTGATCGAGTGAAGACTTTACCTTGCGGTACCGACTTAGCTTTGAGAAAATCGAATTTTAATAGTTTGAAAGTAGAGATGAGCCAGGCCACGACGGGTATATAAAAAGTAGAAAGCATAACATTAAGATAAAATTAATCTTCTTAAATCATATTATTAAGAAGTCTGCTACCTTTTTCTTGAAATGAGACCAAATAGTCTGAGCAACAAAAGCTACATAAAACTTTTGAGGAAAAAGAGGTCTTTTTGAACTAGCTTATCAACCAGCCAATTTTCGATTAAATGCAGCGGATATACGTAAAAGGCTTGAAAAGGGATGCTTTTAGCCAAAAATTTGGGATTGAGAAAAACTCGTTCAAAAGATAGCTTAGGATCGAATTTGAGTGGGATATCGCTGATCCCTTATTTTTAGTACAATTATACATTTTTTATGTCTTATTTTTTAAATTTTTTTCAGATCGATGGCGTATTAGCCATACACGAGTTTCATGTATGGAGGTTAGCCGGCAACAAGATCATTGCGACTGCGCACATTCAATGTCGAAATACCACTGACTACATGCACATAGCTGAGCAAGTTAAAGAGTTCTTCCACAAAGAAGGCATTCATTCAACTACGATTCAGCCGGAATTTTTAGAAGTAAGCATTAATCGCACGATTTCAAGTAACATTTTCAATGAATTCTATCCCGTTTCAACTTATTCTATCTCTAAACTGTGTAACTATGTATTCAACACGTTTGACTTTTAGCCGCCTAAACTTATCTAGTGGATCATCTGATGTGGGCACGGTTTTTTTAGCACCATGCTAATGAAAGTTGCCCCGTGCTAATGAAAATTTTTGCCGTCAGCACGACATGCTAAGAGATACAAAGACAGTTTTGGGCAGAATCATAGTAATTTTAACGCTTTTTAACGTATTTTTCAGCAAAAATTGCAAAAAAAATTTCGGATTGTCATATTTACTCTTTATTTAGCCTCAAGCTCGCGATTTAAACACTACACAATCAACCTTTGCGCAATTCTAAAGCATTATGCACTTATCTTGTCTATTTGTTAACAATTTCTGGCACATATAATAATTACTTTGCGACAACTTCGCGCTGTTTTCTGCTGTTTGAAAACAACATTAGCTTCTTTTTGTTTATTTATCATTGAAGTTAAAAGCGCGTCTGTTGCGAGATTAAGTTAGTAGATGCAAACCGTATCAGGCACGTATCTCTGGAGGAATAGGGGGGTTCGGACCCTCCCTCCCAAATTCAGAAATCTCGGAAAAATAGGACTTCTTAAACGTTATTTTATCCTATTTTTGGCCTTTTTGGGATTAGTCTCCCCAAAATTGGTGTTTGTCCCCCCAAAACAGGACGGCCAGCTACGTGCCTGAAGCGTAATATCATTTCTGATATTGTAATAGATACAAAGGTGTCAGCTTTCCCAATAATTATCATTTAACATGAATTTTTCGATTTATTGAAATTTAACAAAAACATTGATCGAGAAAAAACATTGATTTGCAATATTAGGGCATTCTCAAAGAGCTATATAAAAAAAGAAGAAAAATTTTTATGAGCACCGGTGCCAATGGGGTCGTGCTAAAAAACGCTGGATGTAGCTAACGATAAGCGGACCTTTCAATAATTTTTGATGGAGATAACGTTCGACTGACATTAGCGGAATATCTTAACTTTTATTAAAACCTAGCAAAAGCATCAGAGAGCTTTAGAATATTTTTCGACGGATTGTTTTGGAATGTTTTACCCTAGGCTTTTTATATTCGGCAAACATTTTTAGGCTGTAAAACGACTTTTAGGGGTCGTCTTTTTGCACATATAACTACAAAGATTTTAGGGGGACTAGAACAGTAGAAAAGCCGAAAATTTTCTTAAATCCCTTATTTAGAAATTTTCTTCTCTGATAGCCTTCATAATGCTCGTGAGTTCAAAATGGCAAAAAGGTCAACATTTTTTTCGGTGCTTCGTGCCGGTTATTAGATTATTTCTCTTTTTAAAGCTCCAGCATTGGTCTAAAAGCTCAGACAACATATTTATTTTTGTGTTTTACACCAATTTTTTATTCCACGTAATTGCTGTTTGTCTGTTAAAACTCCACTTGACTTGAAGATATGGTGAAGATGTTAATATCAAGTGGTCTTGACATTCCAGGTTCAATTCCCTCAAATTTCTAGTGAGCTGTGCTGATTTTCAATGGAATCAGTGCATAGATGCACAAGGTCAGGGTCGGCGGGGTGGGGTGAAATCCCGAAAATTCAAAACAGTAAATTTAATGTTTACGATTTTTTTGCTTTTCAACGATCAGAATGGTCAAAATAGCCTATAAACGTTTTTTGTGGTAGTATCGCATTGGAAAAGCATTTTTTAGTCCATTTTGACTGCATTATATCACTTTCAAGGTTAAAAATGAAAACATATATAAATTTTGGGCGCTTTTTGGGTAAAAAGTACTAAACTGGCGCGAAGCGCGGAAAAAGTTGACGTTTTTACTGCTTTTGACCTCAAAAACTATGCAAAAAACGTTCCATCAGCTCAAAATCGCTGGACAGTGTCTGTCCGGCTGACCCTTCGGGAAGGGGGTTAATACCCTCTCCATCCCCCACCTATGCGCAGGTATCAATTAGTGGCTTTTATCTAGCATGGTTGTTTATTAATTACGAACTAATTGTCATATACATAAATTGACTTATTTACATTAAAGATTGCGGGACAAACAAAGCATTTTATATGATAAAATGCATTTTTAAATAGAATTTGATCATTTTTGTTCTAATAATCGCAATTTAAACGTTAAAGAATCGCGCTTCAGGCAAGCATCCAAAAGTATTTTGTCATGTGTGTGGACGTAATTCAAAATTTAAACTCATTATGCAAATAAGGTAAGGATTTGTGGCTTGGAAAACGGTGTAGAAAAATCGTGGGAAGGGAAATGATTTGCGCAAAGACGAGTTGCTTTGTGATAAATAATAGTTGAGGAGAATTTTTGTGTAAATCGGGGGAGGGAGCGAAGTGTGATGAAAACGCTTGATTTTCCACATGTTAATGGAAAAAATTTGATGTTTCGAATTTTCGCCCAAAGGCACATGCATTTGTGATCGGCTACGTGCAATAATGATCGTTAATCACGGACTAAAATGCTTAGCTTTGGCATCACACATGCACACTTGGGGATGGGGGTATCCCCCTACCAGGACTTTTGAAAGGCATACCTCCCTCAGGCCGTTTTAGGACTGAACCTATTGCTTAAACCATGAGAAAGCGTCAAACGACGTCTAACAGTGTAATTTTAAGTACAAAGACTTGTTTTTGGAGTAGCAAAATGTTCAATTTGTTCATTCAAATACTTTTCTTGTATTATTTCGTATATACAAATTTGATGCTACGCAGGTCGTTCCATGGCCCTTATTTATATTTGTTTTCATGTTAATTTAACCTACAAAAATTCATGAAGAATAAAATACGACGAGTTAAGTATCAATATTTGACCTTAAATGGCAAAGTAGAATACAGTGCAGTAGTACGGCGCTTACCCCACACACAACAAAGTAATTCCGTTGTCCATATTCCCGCTGAACTTTGATAGTCTTTTTAACAAGTTCATTACGAATGCTAATCTTTTTTGGATTACTTATTGGCATAATGCACAGCCACTAAATCTAGAGAGCGAAACCGAAAAATTCTTCTTAAGAACTTTCTTTGCTCCCAAAAAATGATGGATGCGCATGTTTTTCTATATTTCTGACGATGTTCTCTATTCTTAGATGATAAAAACACGAGAAATTTATTAAGTAAACAAATCAATAAAATTCAACAGAATGTATTCAAAAATGACTGGTTGGTTCGATGGAATTGGCATTTTTGAACTGGAAGATCGTCAAACCAGTACGTTTTCTACTTTTTCAAATCGCGAATTTAGGGGGGTGAAATTATTTTTGCGTGGGGCCTAGCCGGTATACAGGTGTCCGGGCCCAGTTTTTAGAGGCCGGGCCCGGGCCTGAATATTATGCTATTTAACGTTCTCGGAGAATACTTATGCGCGTTTGTTGCCGATTGAAGTTAATTCGATAAAAAAATGTGGAAAACGTAATTTAAAGAATCTATAATGAGCTTAGCAGCAAATGTACCACGCTGCTTACCACTTATCCGATGATTAGTAGACTAGCTTATATTGTTGTTAGTCATTCATTCATTCAGCACGATATCATAGCAAGGTTTTGAATTATTATTTTTTCTAAATTAATTTCAATAGATTTTACACTTTCACGAATTAGTTTCCATTCAATTTTGATCGTATTTTACAGGATTTAAGCTATAATCTCAAGCCTGTTTCCTTAATTCCTCCTTGATGGAAACTTGTCAAAGGTTTGCGCTCGGCATAACGCAGCTTCATATGTACATAGCTCAGGCTTAACGACATATTTTTGCCTTAGTTTTAAAAGTAAAATTACTCACTTTTTTCATGACAATTAACAATGGATAAATATGTTCGATAATACTCAAAATGAATACTACTTTACTAGAGTAATACTCACTTTTTGAAAAATTTCGATTTATAAATAATAAGCTAGTTAATAAAGTAAGTTCAAAATATGAAATGCTCAATTTTTCAACGAATGATGGTAGTTTGCTCCTCATGTTCTTTGCTGCAAAAATAATCAATGCAGCAAATTTTCTACTCAAAAAGGAACAACACGGGATTTTCATGTACCTTACCGTTCTGCAGAATATTGGGAGTTAAACGGATCGAAGACAAAATAAGTGAGGCAAAAAATCTGAAGTTACTGTCATATCTCAAACATTTACTTCGATTTCCACTAGAGCTGTGCCGGGGCCGCCTTTTTTGCCGGTGCCGGGGCCGGGGCCTAGGCCCCGGTGCCGGGGCCGGGGCCGAGCCTGGCCGGGGCCAATAATAGCGTGCTTTACCATGCTCATAGTACGACCCTGCCCTACCACTTATATGTACCTATGCATATATTCTTGCTTGCAGATATGCACGTCAAGCGTTAATATTTGTTGGGATTACAAGATATAACAGAACATGGGCATCGGGGGATCTAAACCCCCCAGAATTCACATTCTCCCCCCCCAAAAAAATCCGATAGACCCCCCAGAAATTGATTTTCAGAATTTTTTCTGTTTTTCAGCGGTTTTTTGATGCTAATGGATAGCTCACATTGAGAAACGCGAGAAAACGGTGTTTTTTCGCTTATTATCAGGCACTTTTTGACTTTGAAAAATTTTGGACCCCCTAGAATTTTTGAGCTGCCCATGTATGGATTTAACTCCTCTGACTTGGATGCGTTTCTCAATGTGCTTTACTTTGCACTTTTTAGGCTTATTATTCTATTTGTTCTGATAGGCGTAGCTATCTGCTACCAAGCAAGCTGGAAATGCTCGTCTATATGAATTGCAATTTAAAATATGTCAATTTTGATCAGGTATTAACTAGAAATTTTCACCAATCTGACATAGTGAAATAAAGATTTGAATTAGCAAGATCTGTGGTTTGCTTGAAATTGAGTTTGAAGGTAAATCTGCCCAAAACATTATCAATTTTCTACATTATAATCAACTCTAACATTGGCCCCGGCCCCGGTGCCGGGGCCAGCCTGGCCCCGGCCGGGGCCGGGGCCGGGGCCTGGCCCCGGCACAGCTCTAATTTCCACATATTCTATCTCATTTATACTTTGAATCACTTAAAAACCATTTAGATAAATATTAAGAGCTTTTTTCAATTTTTTCACGCGTCATGAACTCTCGTTGTGCACAATATCTAGATCAGTTACGCTATTGAGAATGAAGAAATGGTTTACTACACAGTAGCAAGAAAGAACATTTTCAGTATTCAGGACAACGTCTGGTTTAGTAAACTAATAAGAACAGGAAATCTTATTACGTAATATCAACCTTGCTCCCAGAGTAAGTTAAAATTAGGATGTCATAAATTTTCAGCTGACTTACTGTAAAATACAATTTTCCGAAAACTTGAATTAAGATCAATGCAGAAGGGCTTATTTACATATATTTTCTAAAACGTTACCTACTGCAATCTGGCAAAAAACGCGCTATGTTTTGTGTGCATTAATTTAGCACTAATTCAGAAAGCTCCTTATGACTTGGGTGAAAGATGGAGAGGTTTTTTCCACCATGTTGTTTATACTGAAGCCTAAATTATTTCAAAGTAGTATCGTGCTAAGCTAATACCTTGGTGTTTGATACTAATCCCTCCAGTGCTTAAATAAAGACTAAATACTTTCACATTTGCCTATACCTACCTATATAACTAATTATCATGTCTTAAACATATGCATACATCTAATATCATATACTAGAGTGCTGGTTCCTTTTCTTATCAAATATAAGGCCCGGGCCCGGTTTTATTCGGGTCCGGTCGTTCGCTGTCTGAGGTAGGGGTAATACCCCCTCATCCTACCCTATGGGAATGTATGGTGGACGTGACCCCAAAGATAATGCACGCTTACTATTCAGATCATAATTATTTGTCCCTTGGCTTCAAGCTTTATTTGCGAGAATCATACATGTACGTGCGTTTTGTACACTTTGTTTGCACGTCACAGGAGCTTAACGTGGTCAACGAAAAAGTACTGTCTTCGGAACAGTGCGCACTCGAATGTACCGTAAAAGAATGCGCCGCTAGCACGTGTTGCAGCGGCGCCAAAGCGACGCTGACGGCGGCGGCGAAAAATCCGCTGACGAACGCGGCGTGTTCTGTCGCCAGCGCGTTGTATAGCGAAAATGACGCCGGCGGCGACGCGGCGGATCGCCAGTCGAAAATTGGCCATTCTGGTCGACAAGTTCAAGCGAACGACGCGATTGCGCCGCCGAATTCGGCCGACGGCGACCGCAGCCGTCAGACCAGCTCTCTGCAGAATTTTACATCGGCCGGGACGACGGGCGCCACACTTTCGCCTACGGCGTTCACTTCAAGCGAATCAAAGGTAAAAATCACGTTTTTCGACGTGCGGAATTATTACCATAGATGCATAGCATGGCTGATCTGGGGTGGTCAAAATTGAGCTTTTTTGGGCTAAAATGACCTCAAAAACTGGTATAGGCGCTAAAATAGCAGCGTTAAAACTACATCATGTCACAGTTTCTGGTCAATTTGAAGCACTTTTAGAGGAATTTTTCAATTTTTATTCGTTTCTGGTCTTCATTTTATCTCATTTTCACCACAAAATTTTTCATTTTTCCATTCTGGGGGAGTCAGGCAGGACCCCTCTCCCACGTGTATGTCTGATCATGACATAAGATTTGCATTTAGACATGCACAACTTGGGAACTCTGAGGGAGTGAAATTTTAACGTGCATTTTCCGGGCCCGTTTGTAGATTAGAAGCTAGGAATCAGGATCAGATTGGGTTGCTGATGTCAGGAGTAAATTTCTTATAGGCTAGGAGTGTAGGAGTAGATTTCAGAGTAAGGCTTGGAGTAAAAAAACCGGTTATCCGGGAGTAGAAATAAAATTGGGTTGCAGATCTATAGGAGTAAAATTCTAGGATTAAACTTACTTCTAGGTGTTGCGTCCCCAAAAGTCTCGCCCGCAAGATCACGTTTGCTTGCATTTTTAAACTTCTAGAACGAAATTTTTCTGTTATGTTTTTAATGTGGGCAACTAAAATGCTAAACAATTTAATCAGAGTTGTTCTAATCCAGTGATCATTTGGGTTTTTGGCGCGATTCGCTCAATAGATCGTTCCGCACCATTTTCAGGCACTTAGCTGGCCGTCCTATTTTGGGGGGCCAACACCAATTTTTGGGGGGACTAAGCCCAAAAAGGCCAAAAATAGCACCAAATAACGTTTAAATAGTCATATTTTTCCGATTTTTCTGAATTTGGGGGAGTCCGAACCCCCTCCCTCCGTTACCTCCAGAGATACGTGTCTGGCCATTTTAAATTATCTAAGTTCTTAATTAGATGAAGTGAGATGATTAAACATTGGGCCAAATCGTCGACTGAATTTGATGCTCTGGTCAGAGATTCTGTGGGAACCGGAACCTTTTCATCGTGCAATCTTCAGTTGCGAATGTCATTTATATCAGGTTTTGACTCTAAAAATCACGGGATGAATGGTGAAGGAGAAAGTTTTCATTTTTATTTATTTTTATTTTTTCATTTTCATTTTTTCAATTTTTACTCTCTTTTATCCCTTGATTTGGTCTTTTTACGTTAAATACTTTTCATCTTAATTCGTATATATCAAATCGTAAGAGAAATTAGGTATTAAATCAGATCGGTACAGTATTTTCATCGTACCTACATATCTGCTTTGTTTTCGCTTCGTAAATTACTATAACAAATCGGTGGCACACTTTGCGGATGCATTCTTAGTGATTTCTCCTTCAGCTTTCTGTCCTAATTCTAGATTTTTAGTATTGAGCGCGATTGTTTTATTGCTTTATCTTTTCTGATCTGGCTATTTCCTATCTAATAAGTTATAGCAAAATCAAACTTTTTTTCAGATCACAGAAATATTGTTCTTTGTGATTTTTAGGCTTCCAATGAATACGTCGAAGAGTGAAATACATTTTGACAAAGAACGTTTTAACCGGTGCTGCTCCAGCTTGTGAAACTATCTGCATGATGACACACCGTGCAATCTGATATCCATTATAGTTTTTTTATTGTAAAGAAGCCGTTTTAGTGGCCTTTTAATTGAGTTGTTCTTTTCGAATTGCATTTTATCGTTTTTATGAAACTCTTCACTTTTTAAAGATGTTGAATTCAAATAGGGAAGGGGGACACAGTTCATTTGCTTTACTTAATTTTTTTAGCCGGCTGCTTTTAGCAGTCGGCGTGAAATCGTGACGAATTTTTTAAATCTGATAAGAAAAAGTGTTAAATAGGTACCTACATACATGTAACAGGGTGGGATGGGGATTCCCCACATGAAGTTGGTCGTCCCCATACCTGGGCGTGGGGGGTTTGGGGAGTATGCACCCCCAGAAACTAAAATATCCCCCAGAATTCAATTTTCGAAATTTTTTTTGTTTTTTTTCACAATTTTTTTATTTCAACGAATAGTGTTCGATTTGTTCGCCATACCACCATTTTTTGACCTTTGAAAAATCTTGCACCCCCACCCCCTCGTGCCGTCCACCTTATGGTCGTCCCCATTCTCCAAAGCTAGAAAACTTTGTCCCTTTATCTAATTTTGAGAAAGATTTGCGTTTTCGGCTGTTATTGACCGAAAATTGGAAGTCATTTGCCCCCCCCCTAAAAATTGCCGGCGAATCTCATCCTAAAGTTCGAGTCGTTACATGTATGGGTACCTAATTGCTTTCTTGAATAAGCATGCTTCTGAAAAGGCTCAGTTGCACACGTGGGCATAGGGAAAATTGGGGGGGAGTTTTATCTCTCCGTTAAACTTCAGATAATCGGGTAGTGTCCAGCGATTTCAGGAAATGTTTGGCTTTATTGTGGAGAATTTGACTGTTTTATTCGAATTTCCGATTTTTTTAAGTCACATTTCCACTTATCTGGATATAAAACAGTCAAAAATATACATTTACTTCGATGACATGTATTCTGGAATTGTATTTGGTCACGTCATTCCATCGGAAGTGGTATTTCAAGAGGGTTAAAAAGATCGTAAATGGCAATTTAAGTTGTAGAAAGCGTATGCTAGAACAGCTATTTACTGGTCCTCGATTTTAACCACCCCCTCTGGTCACGCCTGCCTTGTCCACGTGGGTAGGTATGCTTAGTCGTTTTTTGTGGCCGTGTAGTTTTTGCGTTTTTTGTACATTATCTGATGCTGTTCGGCTCACTTTAAAGTCGATAACATTCAATAATTTAAAGTAAAGTTGTAAAAAGATTTTCGGATCATCCATCTTTCGATCTAATGAATTCTATTCAGTACATTATCGAAATCAAATTGTTGATTAGTTTCAAGTGAATTATGAGTTGTAGATGTAAACGACCTTCTTTTTTACAGCTTTTTTTACCTTTTTTACAGTCGTCACTGAATAAAAGTTTGGAACGACATCCACCCTCCTTAGGCTCAAGAATTTCGAACAAATTTATTGCTCTATTCTCTTCCTTTATCTGTATATATGCTCATTTTTCTTTCCTATTATTGCCGGTATTTTTCGCGTTTTTAGTTATTATTTTCTGTTTTGTCTATAAACATCTCAAGCGCCGAATGGAGTTGACTAAAGAGTTAAGTAAAGGTGGAGCTGAGTGGCCGGGATATTCGGCATGATTTGCTAAAATGCGGAAAGTGTGCGTGAAAAGTTTCTTCGTGCTTGAAATTTGAGTAGAAAATGTCGAATAATGTAGTTTTAGCGTTATTTTAGCATTCATACTAACTAGTTTTTGAGGTCATTTTGGCCAAGAAACCTTTGCATTATGCAATGCTTAAGATGAGACAATCCTTGCATCTGGTCTGTTATTTTCCGCAGGCTTAGTTATAGATAAAATTGGATTTCAGTTGGAGAGGTTGATCCCGCAGTCGACGCGTGCATAGCTACTTTTTACCACGACTAAAGCACGTAGGCATAAATGCGCATATTTTTTAAAACAAGTGCTTGAACAAAATGATTAGTGAATTTGTCTTATTATTACATCGAAGGTGATCAGAAAAGCTAATTATTATTTAAAGAGCATCGAAATTATTCACTTCTTGATTTTTACAAAATACTAATCATGCATTATGAAATCCTAAATAAGAGTATTTTGAGAAATTGGCGGCTTTTAATTAAGTTGTTTTCTGCTCTCTCGTGTGCGTTGCGGTAGGACCATTTGAACGATGTTAAGGAAGTTAGGTAGATAAGTCGGTGCCTATCTACCATACTCGATATTTGCTCCGCGTTCGTACATCTGTTCTGACACATTTGTCGTACTTACTCCGTTCGCTGTTTTGCGCCGAATTAAAACAATCCAAATAATGACCTGCACGACTGTTACTGAAATGTATGGGATTTTTTATCATAGGTAGGTAGTGCTTACCTATAATATACTTGAATACCCGTAACATACGAGGCTCCCTATAGCAAAACTGGTACATATCTGGGAGGTGCGACTTTTTGAAAGATGGCTTATGAAAAATTAGGAATTTCCTTTTTTGCGTTACACTAAATACTCCAGCTAGCAGTGAGCGCGTGAAATTCCACTGTAACGTTATAATGTAGTTTTTAAATTTTGGTCAGTCAAACGACTTATCTGACTCAGTTTTGCATTTTGTTCAGTCTGGTTTTTTTAAATGTTATTAATTGAATAAGCTCAAACCCTTTTTATTTTTTGGACAGTGGCTTACTACTGAGCTCGAGGGACAGTGTAAAGAGTAAAAATCCGAAGATTAAACACATTTTGGTCGAGTTTTCGACTTTTTAATGTCTGTCCAATTCACCGATTAAAAGTACCCAAAACCCTATTTATTGGAACGTACTACGTTTAAAGTGCTTCACGAATCACGACGAACTTGACCGTGTTCGGATAAAGCGAATACAGAGTTAGTTCTGGCAGTTTAAAGTTTACATTCTTGTGGTGGACGAAAAAGACGTTTATACCTTTTTTTAGTTTGTCAGCCGCTCCACTTATAAATCCTGACGTGCAAAATATTATAAAAACAAAGTAACGTCTTAAAGGTCCCATTCCACACTCAGATGCGTTTCTTTAAACCCAATTCAGACTTAGATATAGTGGTGTAACGTTTAAACTAGAGTAAAAATACGTCTTTTAGACCGGTTTTTGTCTGTCAACTACTCCGGTTATGAATCGAATAGTACAAACTATTTTGAAAATTAGGTACATGTCACTGACTACACATCGCACTTGTCGCGTTTCTTTACACTATACAGGTTTAGTTTTAAGGTGTAAAGTTCCAACATTAGGGTGAAAAAGACGTTTTTAGCAGGTTTTTGTCTGCTAACTTCTCCCGACATGAGTGGGGACATGATTCAAATTAAAAAATGTCTTAAGCATCGCCGGCCATACATGCACGTAGGCATATTTAATAGCACCAAATGTTGAGGGCTTGTACAGGTGTAAAGTTTATACTAGAAAAAAGTGATTTTATTTTTCAAAATGTTCTCCGTAACGTCAGGATTATGAATCTGACTGTTAGCTTTCTACACCCATCAGTTGTGTAAAGTTTACACTACTGAATCATTGCTGAGGTGTAAAAAATTTACACGAAAAATTTATTTAACTTCCAGAGCGTATCAAAACGTGAATTTTTTGTTGTGAAATATATTCCGTTACGTTAGGATTACGAATATGGTTGTATATATTCTTTACACTCAGTAGTTGTGTAAAGTTTACACAGAAAATTATTTCGGTTCCAGAGTGTTGCAGAAGGTAAATTTCAAAAAATGTTCTCTCTAACGTCCGGATCACAAGTCTGACTTTAAGATTTCTTTGCACCTAGTAGTTGTGTAAAGTCTACACTAGAAATTTACTTTAGTTCTAGAGCGTTGCAGATTTTTTCAAAATGTTCTACGTAAGGTCAGAAATATGAATCCCGTAAGTTTTCTATACACGAGCAGATGTGTAAAGTTTACAATTAAAAATAACTTTAGTTCTTGAGCATTGCAGAAGCTTAATTTTTCAAAATGTTCTTTGTAACGTCAGAATAATGAATCTGAGTGGAGGTGTTGTTTACACCCAGTAGTTGCGCAAAGTTTACACTGAAAACACTTGATCTGTTTGAAATAACTTTAGTTCTAGAGCATTGCAGAAGCTTAATTTTTCAAAATGTTCTTTGTAACGTCAGAATAATGAATCTGAGTGGAGGTGTTGTTTACACCTAGTAGTTGCGCAAAGTTTACACTGAAAACACTTGATCTGTTTAAATAAGGTAAACTTGTCTTGTTTAAAAGAGATAATGCTGATGTTCAAAAACAATTTTGTTGTCCACGTTCTTGGGCTGCTGTCATTACTTTGGCATGTTACTGTACATGTTTACGGACTGATTTACTCGAATCTTGTTAATTAAAAGTGTAACGGGGGCGCCGCCTCCCACCGTTATGTGAGCAAAATTTTACCCGCACCGGTTTCCCGGATCTTCCGCTCTGATTCGCGTGTGTAGTACTAATCGACTACTCGGGCTCTTGCTCACAACTGCGCAAAGTATTGACATAATATTGAGAAACAATGAAACATCAATGTCACGGGTTAGACTTCAAAGTAGGCATTTCTAGCCGTGTAGTAGCACTGCTGCTACAAAAGTAGGGTACTAGCAAAGAAAATTGCTCCGATGGAACAAAGAAAGGACGACTTTACTTAGAATTGTGCATCATTCAGGACATGAACGGAGGGGACTAGGGAAAAGTCGCCTAACCTGCGAAAGTTGCAAGAATCTACTGAAAATTGGACATTCGCTAAAAACGCATAAGCTATTCTTGTTTTTTATTTTTGCGACGGAGGCCCAACTCCCTCTGCAGGTCGCATAATATACTTCGATTTTTAGCTTTTCTAGAGATGTCCAATTAGCAGATTCGTACAAAAATTTTTCAGGCTTACATAGGTGACTTTTGCCTAGTCCCCCTTTTATGTCTTTAATGATTCTTTTCGATTCTATTGGAGCATTTTTTGCTACTTAGTTGTATGTATACCTATTCAGAAATAATAAAAACCGCTCTTACGGTCTGTTTCGAATATGTGTGCAAGGCGAGGCAGGACTTTCGTGAGGACGACTTGTGCCGGCTTTTCCTAATCGTGTAATCAAAAATTTAATATCCTTCATGTTTGGCGCTGTATCATAGGTAGCGCGTCAGCGCGTATCCTGCTGTGTATTCGGGTACCCCTAACATATGTCACCCCACAGCTATAATGTGTAAAATTTAAGATTTATTTAAGATTTACACGCTACGTTATGACAGAGGTTTTTTAAAATTTGGTCAGTTAACAGGACTTCTCTAACTCAATTTTGTTCTCTGCTTAGTCTGTTTTTTACTGTAGACGATTGAGTAAGCTCAGAATGGAAAAAATTTTTTGGAAAGTGATTTATTTTAATAGCGGCAGTGTAAATAGTAAAAACCTAGGATCGGAAAAATATTTTGGTCGCATTTTCGACTTCTTTCTGTCTGCAAACTGCTTTGGTAAGAGTCGGTCTGCAATCTAAGAAAATACGAAACTTGGTGCGATGTCCCTCCCTATATAGAATTTTGAATTGTACGATCTCGGGCAAAATTATACCTATTTTTACCTACTAACTGTCCCATTTGTAGTCAAATAAAAAAATTTGTGAAAGTAATGATAGGTACCTGCAATGTACTACATGTACATACTGTTGTTACACAAAAGTGTGCGGAATGGATTTTACAATGTGAAATCTGTACAGTAGGCAAGAAGTGATACAAAAAATACCGATTGCTTATTTTGACAGGACATTTGAGTGCAAACTATCATATAATGCGGAAAAAAGTAGCATGTCCCAGAAAAATTCAGAATAGTGTGCTGAAGAGACCTTCGTGTGAGTGAATTGTTCGTTCCTTTTCCATGGATTATTTGGAAATACCTATGTTGGTTCATGCGCAAAAAGCGTATTTATATTAGGTAGTTCATACGATAATTATGACCCCGTTTCTCAAATTCAATTTTGAAATTCTTTCACAAATGGCATGTGCATGTAGGTAATCTGTTTGCTGCACTGCATGTAGCGCACATTGCAGTTCATCAGGCATTCGATTTTGTGTTGTTTGTATTCGGCAATAATGATTTTATACGGTTTTTCGACTTTTTCACTCTTTATACTATCGCTGACAGTTTTCAGTGGTAAGAATGGTGAACACTAAATGTAAAACTTACCTACTTAAAAACTGAACTGTGAGTCTGGGACCATTATGTACGCGAATTCTTTCGAGTTACATACAGACACACGTGGGCGTGGGGGTTTTGGGGGTATGCACCCCCCCCCCGAGAAACCAAAATACCTCCCCCAGAAATCAAAATACCCCCAGAATTCAATTTTTGAAAATTTTTTTCTGTTTTTTTCACAATTTTTTGATGCCAATGGATAGTGATCGATGAGAAACGTCGAAAAATGGTGTTTTTTCGCCATACCACCATTTTTAGGACCATTTTTTGATCTTCAAAAAATTTTGCACCCCCCCCCCAGAATTTTCTTGCTGCCCACGTATGCATACAGGTAGTATGTATGTATATACATAGCTCGAGTTATGAACTCTTAGTGACCGGACCTCACTTGGACGTGGTGACTTTTGAACCCTATCCATGAGCCGCCTGCCCTGTAACTTCAGTTTTAAAAATCCTTCGTTTGTCACAATTTTTTGTGCTAACAAAAAGTATTCGTATATTATTACATGAGTGTGTTATTATTATTATTTTTTTTATTTGTTTTACTATTATTATTTTTATTATTATTATTTTTTATCATTATTATTATTATTATGCTACGTTTAGCGTATTATTTATTTTTTATTTATTAACTTTTACTATTCGATGCTACTTTAAATTGATCATGCATTTTTTGCAATTGACATCATGCAGCTGATAAATGGAAATCATTTTCTGTGAATCCAATCTTGCCGAAAAATCCAATGTGAGGCTGGATGCACGGTAAAAAGTCTATTTTTATGTATACTTGATAGTCTAATACAATTTATTCTTTGTTCGTACTCAGTACGTAATCGACCAACAAAACCAACATCGAGACCGTTGCTGTCTCTTCTCAGAATTTTAATATTTCCACGATAATATCCTATTGAGGAATTGTTCTTATTATTGTTTATGCTCATATCAAAATTTTCATAATATATTGAGGCTTGTTTCACTATTAGTTGCATTTATGATTATTTATATATACATATATGCTTTTACTATTTTTTCATACAATTACCTTGTTTTTCTATAATGACAACGTTTACCAGTTTTGTAAGAGTAATTTGTTACAGAGGTTTTAACTCGGTCATGAAAATGATTATTACTTTGTTTTTTGAATTCAGAACAATACCAACGGTCAGAAGATGGATATAGCATTGGGAAATTGAACGACTTGAATGGAGTGGGGATTCAAGGTCAAGTCTATTTCGTAGACAGTTCCGCGATTTTGATCAAAAATTTCGCATATGAATATCCTGCCCCTGGTATTAAACTTTTTATTTTTGATAGATTATTGGAATATAGAATTTGATAATAATTAATTGTTTTCCCGTACATTGTTGATATCCGTTCTATCTGTTAAAGCATTGCTAAATTATTCATTTTCACTTAAACATGCAAAGACTTGTGACAATTGTGTGATTCCTATATTTCTTAAACGCTTTTCATTTTCTTTTTCAAAGTAGCCAAACATTTTCTTACTGTATTCAACCTTTTTATACGGAAAGCCATAAGGGTCAATTGAAAAATATTGCTAATATGCATACTTACAACCTAAGTTTTCAAACTTTCTGGCAATTACAACGAAGAAATTCAAAAAACAATGAACGAAAACTTTCATAACAATGAACCTTCTGGTTTGAAAAACACATTGAATAAGTTCAAGTAAATTGAATATCCATGCACAAACTCTGAGATAAATGCATTCAAAAAATTCAAACTGAAGTCTCAAGATGAACGATTTATTTCAATAAAAACAAGCATTTATTATTCAAAATGACTTTTGAATCACACAAAAAAATCCAAAATTATGAACCTTTTGGTTTGAAAATTAGAAGACCTATCAGCGGTTTGAATAAAGTTGCAAAACCTGGAAATTTTGCTTGCTAGTATGCAGTGTTATTGATGCTCGTAAAATACAACGAAGGTTTTCAAAAAATTAGCACAGTGTCTTTCAAAATTAGCAAAACATTTTTCAAACTTCGTAAAATACAACGAAGGTTTTCAAAAAATTAGCACAGTGTTTTTCAAACTTAGCAAACATTTTCAAATTTCGTAAAATACAACGAAGGTTTTCAAAAAATTAGCACAGTGTCTTTCAAAATTAGCAAACATTTTCAAACTTCGTAAAATACAACGAAGGTTTTCAAAAAATTAGCACAGTGTTTTTCAAACTTTGCAAAAATACAACCGAGTTTTTCAAATCTCGTAAAATACAACGGAAGTTTTCAAAAAATTAGCACAGTGTTTTTCAAACTTAGCAAACATTTTCAAATTTCGTGAAATACAACGAAGGTTTTCAAAAATTAGCGCAGTGTTTTTCAAACTTAGCAAACATTTTCAAATTTCGTGAAATACAACGATATTTTTAAAAAAACTAGCACAGTGTCTTTCAAAATTAGCAAACATTTTCAAACTTCGTGAAATACAACGAAGGTTTTCAACAAGATAGCAGAGTTTTTCAAATTTCGTAAAATACAAGGAGAGTTTTAAGAAAATTAGCACAGTGTTTTTCAAACTTAACAAAAATACAACCGAGTTTTTCAAATCTCGTAAAATACAACGAAGGTTTTCAAAAAATTAGCACAGTGTCTTTCAAAATTAGCAAACATTTTCAAACTTCGTAAAATACAACGAAGGTTTTCAAAAAATTAGCACAGTGTTTTTCAAACTTTGCAAAAATACAACCGAGTTTTTCAAATCTCGTAAAATACAACGGAAGTTTTCAAAAAATTAGCACAGTGTTTTTCAAACTTAGCAAACATTTTCAAATTTCGTGAAATACAACGAAGGTTTTCAAAAATTAGCGCAGTGTTTTTCAAACTTAGCAAACATTTTCAAATTTCGTGAAATACAACGATATGTTTTAAAAAAACTAGCACAGTGTCTTTCAAAATTAGCAAACATTTTCAAACTTCGTGAAATACAACACAACCGAGTTTTTCAAATCTCGTAAAATACAAGGAGAGTTTTAAAAAAATTAGCACAGTGTTTTTCAAACTTAACAAAAATACAACCGAGTTTTTCAAATCTCGTAAAATACAACGAAGGTTTTCAAAAAATTAGCACGGTGTCTTTCAAAATTAGCAAACATTTTCAAACTTCGTAAAATACAACGAAGGTTTTCAAAAAATTAGCACAGTGTCTTTCAAAATTAGCAAAACATTTTCAAACTTCGTAAAATACAATGGAGGTTTTCAAAAAATTAGCACATTGTTTTTCAAACTTTGCAAAAATACAACCGAGTTTTTCGAATCTCGTAAAATACAACGGAAGTTTTCAAAAAATTAGCACAGTGTTTTTCAAACTTAGCAAACATTTTCAAATTTCGTGAAATACAACGAAGGTTTTCAAAAAATTAGCACAGTGTTTTTCAAACTTAGCAAACATTTTCAAATTTCGTAAAATACAACGATGTTTTTACAAAAAATTAGCACAGTGTCTTTCAAAATTAGCAAACATTTTCAAACTTCGTGAAATACAACGAGAGGTTTTTCAAAAATTAGCACAGTGTTTTTCAAAGTTAACAAAAATACAACCGAGGTTTTCAAATCTCGTAAAATACAACGAAGGTTTTCAAAAAATTAGCACAGTGTCTTTCAAAATTAGCAAACATTTTCAAACTTCGTAAAATACAACGAAGGTTTTCAAAAAATTAGCACAGTGTTTTTCAAACTTTACAAAAATACAACCGAGTTTTTCAAATCTCGTAAAATACAACGAAGGTTTTCAAAAAATTAGCACAGTGTTTTTCAAACTTTGCAAAAATACAACCGAGTTTTTCAAATCTCGTAAAATACAACGGAAGGTTTTCAAAAAATTAGCACAGTGTTTTTCAAACTTAGCAAACATTTTCAAATTTCGTGAAATACAACGAAGGTTTTCAAAAAATTAGCACAGTGTTTTTCAAACTTAGCAAACATTTTCAAATTTCGTGAAATACAACGATATTTTTCAAAAAAACTAGCACAGTGTCTTTCAAAATTAGCAAACATTTTCAAACTTCGTAAAATACAACGAAGCTTTTCAACAAGATAGCAGAGTTTTTCAAATTTCGTAAAATACAACGAGAGTTTTCAAAAAATTAGCACAGTGTTTTTCAAACTTAACAAAAATACAACCGAGTTTTTCAAATCTCGTAAAATACAACGAAGGTTTTCAAAAAATTAGCACGGTGTTTTTCAAACTTAGCAAACATTTTCAAATTTCGTAAAATACAACGAAGGTTTTCAAAAAATTAGCACAGTGTTTTTCAAACTTAGCAAACATTTTCAAATTTCGTGAAATACAACGAAGGTTTTCAAAAAATTAGCACAGTGTTTTTCAAACTTAGCAAAATTACAACCGAGTTTTTCAAAGGCTTTTGACGCGAAAAGAGAACCTGCGTACGTGTCGTTGATTGGTTGACTTTGCTCACTCTTCTTACAGAAATAGCTGCAATTACTGTAGCGAAGTTTAGTTTCAAATGTCCGGTTTGGGTTTTTGGATGTTTGCTGCTTAGGCAGTTTGACTTCTTTATTAGCCCCAATGATCCGCATCATGGCTGGCTGAGGATTTCAGCCGATTCGGGATTCGGGTCAAAGACTGAGCCTAATTTGGGCCAAAATGACGTCAAAAAGTGATATTTAAGCAAAAATTCCAATAAAACTGTTCACTGGTGGGGAATTCCGGGAAAATTTCGACACGACTAAGAAATGAGCAATAAGGTTGCAAGATGCTATTCTGTGACGGAAAATCGAAAAATACAGCGCTTTAATTTTTCATCGTTTCATCGCAGGAAAACTCCAAAAAAATAATCGCTTCGAGTGCATCATAAGCATTTTTTACGTCAAAAACGTTGAAAAAATAAAATATTTTATTGCCTAAATAGTGCAGGATAATGTAAAAAGCATATAAAAAGCATGCTGCTTTACGGCCGCCACCCGGGCTAAACTTTACTTTATGGTGTGGGGGCATTTGTGTAGCTGGTTCACATATGTATTAACATAGTCATATTATAAGGGCGTATGTGTGCGGTCGGTAGCATCTGAGGGAACGAGAGAAAGATGCTGCCAGTCGGATTCGAAACGTGGACCTCTTGCTCTAAAGTCTAGAACCATAACCAATCGACTAACGCTGGTTAATTTCAATAAAGATTGCATGGTATTCGTAATGTTTTGCTGGTTTACCAGCTGATTAGGCTTAGGCTTAGTATCATGGACTGACCAAAATGTTGGTGCCAGCGTTTAAAATAAGCCTGAGTAAAGGGATGCGACGAGCGGAATTTCTGTGTACTATAATAGTACAGCAACGATTTTAGTGCGGTAAAACAGGGTTTTCGATCTTAGGTAATGTATTTTAGCTGATTTCTGGGATTCTGATTACTAAAAATTAGGTCAAAACAGCGCGAAGCGCTGAAAAATTTGACATTTTTTCCATTTTGTATCCAAATTCTGCCATTTTAAAGATATGTAGGGCAAAGAATTAATCATTTCGGCGCGAAGCATCGAAAATTTTTGGGAATTTCACACTTTTTTACAGTTTTTGTCTTCCCAAGAATCTTTGTACATTCTGTAAACACAAATTTTTGGGTACTATACTTTGGTACAGTAGCGATTTAAATGTGGTAAAAACAGAGTTGTTTGACTTTTGGTAGTGTATTTTAGCTAATTTCTGGACTCAAAGGTAAAAATCGCTAATAATTGTCGTAAAACAGCGCCAAACGCCGAAGAAATTAACATGTTTTCCATTCTAAATGTAAATTCTGTCATTTTAAAGATATATAGGACAAACAATTATTCATTTCGGCACGAAGCGTCGAAAGTTTTTGGGAATTTTACACTCTTCCCAAAAATCGTTGTACGTTTTGTACACTCAAATTTTTGGGTACTAAAATATGGTGCAGTAGGAATTTTAGTCTTGTAAAAACAGTTGTTCGACGTTTGGTAATGTATTTCAGCCAATTTCTGGGTCTCTAAGGGCGGAAATCACTGAGACTTGTCTTAAAACGGCGCAAAGCGCCGAAAAATTTGACATTTTTCCTTTTGAAATGCAATTTCTGCCATTATAAAGATATATATGTATATAGAACACACAATTACACATTTTCGGCGCAAAGCGCCGAAAAGTTTTACGAATTTAAGACTTTTTTTGCAATTTTTGTCTTCCCAGAAATCTTTGTACATGTACAAAGACGGTCCTGAAAAGTCTTTGAACATCGGGAAAAATCTTTGCCGGGTACAAAAAAAAAAACACTGCGCCTAATATGGAAAATTTTTTAAAATTAAGCTCAAGATTAGAAGAAAACTTTGCTGAAACAGCTGTTTCTGCTCTTGAAATTGTTCCGAAAGCTATTTAATGAGGGAGGGACGGCCCGGCCTCCCCTGTCGTCAAAAGAAAGTTTGGGCGAAATAAATGATACATGTGTATTTTTTGTCTATTTTAGCCATCTTTATCATAATTTTTCAAATTTTTTCGACGCGTCACGCCGGGTGGTGCTTATTCATGACATTTACTGACTTTTTTGGCGCTCTGCAAAAGCTTATTTTCATATAAGAAGAGCACTTAATACACAGAACCAGGATTATTCAGTTCTTATGATTTTTCGAGTATTGTTTTGGCGCTTTTAACCGATTTTGCGCTAAATTTAGGCGTGATGTACAACATTTTCAGAAAATTTAAAATTTTTGCAGGAAACAAATGATTCTGTTTATCAAAAGGTGATAGAAAACGATTTTTAAAGCTTAATGCAACTGACTTCTCATACAATTTGCGACAGTATCAGGAAAATTTGAGGTGCAGCACCCTCTCGAAAAAATTCAGGAACTGCCACTGAAACCCCCTACCTAGATCATGTATATATGCCTGGAACATCGATGCACAAGGTCAGGACTGACAGGGGAAAAGGCTGAAAAATCTGAAATTTTAGCTCTTCTAAAACGCATTTTTGCATTACAAAAACTATCCAAATCTGTACAGAAGATAAGGATTTTCAATCATAGCGCAGTTCTAGACCAGATTGTCGACAAAAATGCTGCAATTGGCATAGCGCGGCGCGGCTTAAAGATTAATAACAAGTAAGATTTAAATCAATTCGCGCGAAGCGCCGAAAAACTTTTTCAACTTTTACCTCTCTTAGACGCATTTTTGCATTTTGAAACCGGACAAAAGCGGACCAACAGCTTAAAAAACCGGACATGACTGTCGACCGGACAAAACCGGACATCAAGCCTGAAAAGCGGACGTAAATGTCCGGTTTCCGGCCAAGTTGGCAACCCTGTTGTGACTAAACTTCGTTACAATAATTGCAGCTTTTTACGTAAGAGTAAGCCTGAGCAAAGTCAACCAATCAACTACACGTACGCAGGTTGTCTTTTCGCGTCAAGAGCCTTTGAAAAACTCGGTTGTAATTTTGTTAAGTTTGAAAAACACTGTGCTAATTTTTTGAAAACCTTTGGTTGTATTTCACGAAATTTGAAAATGTTTGCTAAGTTTGAAAAACACTGTGCTAATTTTTTGAAAAACCTTCGTTGTATTTTACGAAATTTGAAAATGTTTGCTAAGTTTGAAAAACACTGTGCTAATTTTTTTAAAACCTCTGTTGTATTTTTTACGAAATTTGAAAATGTTTGCTAAGTTTGAAAAACACTGTGCTAATTTTTTGAAAACCTTCGTTGTATTTTACGAGATTTGAAAAACTCGGTTGTATTTTTGTTAAGTTTGGAAAACACTGTGCTAGTTTTTTAAAACCTTCGTTGTATTTTACGAAATTTGAAAATGTTTGCTAAGTTTGAAAACCACTGTGCTAATTTTTTGAAAACCTTCGTTGTATTTTACGAGATTTGAAAAAACTCGGTTGTATTTTTGTAAAGTTTGAAAAACAATGTGCTAATTTTTTTTGAAAACCTTCGTTGTATTTTACGAGATTTGAAAAACTCGGTTGTATTTTTGTAAAGTTTGAAAAACACTGTGCTAATTTTTTGAAAACCTTCATTGTACAGCATCAATAACACTGCATACTAGCAAGCAAAATTTCTAAGTTTTGCAACTTTATTCAAACCGCTGATAGGTCTTCTAATTTTCAAAACAAAAGGTTCATAATTTTGAATTTTTTTGTGTGATTCAGAAGTCATTTTGAATAATAAATGCTTGTTTTTATTGAAATAAATCGTTCACCTTGAGACTTCAGTTTGAATTTTTGAATGCATTTATCTCAGAGTTTGTGCATGGATATTCAATTTACTTGAACTTATCCAATGTGTTTTTCAAACCAGAAGGTTCATTGTTATGAAAGTTTTCGTTCATTGTTTTTTGAATTTCTTCGTTGTAATTGCCAGAAAGTTTGAAAACTTAGGTTGTAAGTATGCATATTAGCAATATTTTCAATTGACCCTTATGGCTTTCCGTATTTTTATCTTCCGCGCGCCTATAATTTTTAAATGTATTCATAAGATATTTTAGAAAAGCTCGTCGAAACGTTTTAGTCTCAACGAGTGAGCGAACATGTTACTCAGTCACGTAATCCGTCAAAACACTTCAATCTAAAACTGTACAAAGGCTGATGTATTTTGCAGTCAACAGCATATGTACGTGGGCAGCAAGAAAATTCTGGGGTGGGGGTGAAAGATTTTTCAAAGGTCAAAAAATGGTCTTAAAAATGGTGGTATAGCGTAAAAACACCATTTTTCGACGTTCCTCATCAAGCACAATCCATTGGCATCGAAAAATTGCAAAAAAACGAAAAAATTTCCAAAAATTGAATTCTGGGGGGGTATTTTGATTTCTGGTGGGTGTTTTGGTTTCTCGGGGGAGGGGTGCATACCCACCAAGCCCCCCACGCCCAGGTGTGGTCAACAGTCTTTATTGTAGCGGGTAAAGCGAGAACTATATCAAAGTTGCAGAAGCGAATTAAAACGAGGGCCACAGTCAACGCCCTACCAAGGCATAAACTCCTCCAGGCGAGCTAAAATGAGAAACTAAGTAAAACTTTAAATAAATGAAGGAAGCTTCGATTGAAGGCGAGAGAAGTTAGCGAAAGAGTTAGTTATAGTCTGTTTCACATAACTTCGTGCATAAATTCTAATAATTTTTAACGACAATAAGCCGAGGGTTACGATAACTATACAACAGATTAATGCTATAATCGCAATCTGTCAGCTTATTGTCGGAGACAATTTTAATTTATGAACGAAGTTGTGTGAAACAGACTATAGTAACGCGATCAGAAATCAGAAGCAGTCGGATCACATTGGACGAACTAACGACAAATGTCTAAACGGTAAATAATTCACGTTATGTAAATTATACATTTAAATTAACGTACTTACCTATGTTTTTGCTTCCTTTTTCTCCTAACAAAGCATAAAAACATAATCGGCTCTTTTCTTTTGTTACCAAGTCGTAACAGGCTTATGTCCTTGCTCACCTGTTTTCTTTTACAATTAACTGTGAACCAAACAACGTCGCATAATTTTATCGCGTTTATTTTCTTTAATGCAAGTAGATAAATAATCGCCTTCGTACTTAGAGTCTGTTCCGCTAAAGTTTGGGTACAGTTAACCTTTGAGGACTATCAGCGACAACAAAGTGATAGATTGCGATTATTGCAATGATCTCATTTATAATTATCGTTCGTAACATGTCGGTTTACTGTCGATAAAAATTCTTAAAACGTATGCCCCAACTTATGTGAAGCAGACTTTCTATAGAGTCAGTCTCATGTTTTCGCATTTAAGTAAATTAGTCTAATCCATTTACTAGTATAAATCTGCTGGAACACGATGAGTGGGCAGCAAAAAAATGAAAGTTATATTTAAAACACTAAGACAGCAAAATATAGTGACATTTAAACGTTGGCGTGGGGAGAGGCTTCAGACCCCAAAATTCAAAATACCCTCACAGATTACGGTAGACCCCCACAATAAAATTTTAGGCGTTTTTCCGAGATTATTGTTAGTTTTGCTCAATCCAAACTCCATCCGCAGAATTTGGTTGGTGTCCATAACCTTCGTCCATGTAAAACATGATTACTTTACCAAGCTAATCGGTAATTTTCTCACCCGAATGTTCGCGGAATGATTTTTCATTAAATGTGTCAATTTTGCATTATTACAATTCTAGCATTTCCTCCGAAAATGCACTGGTACGGTAGGGTGTGACAAATATTCATTTAGTTGTGAATGGAGATTATATGAACATCAACGTTTTTGACTTATTTAAATTAAGCAACAACAGCTTATTTATTGTCCGCCAAGCATACAGCGTGTTTTTCACTAACTCGGATGTTAACACTGACACAACACGATAGAATATGGCGAGAACATCATGCTAATTCTGCTAATATTGGGTAGGTACGTATTTCTTATTTCCAATTATTGTTGTTAGAAAACTTATCTTGTATCGAAGGCTAATAAAATTTTTGTGCTTAGCTTTTGTATCAATGACTGATTGGCTTTGTTCTTCGCAGATATGTATTTTTGGCTGGATCACAAGAAATTAACGTCGAAAGGATTAAAAATAGCGGTTAAGCCGAAGTAATCCCCTGAAATAATATTTTATTTATGAACGGTGACATGAATGTAAATACGTTCTTTTGTTCAAATAGTCAACCAAAAATCGAGCCAATCTATGATGGCAAGGATCTCAAAATTCAGCTGCCTTCTGGAAAAAGCTTGAAGGACTACAGTGCATTCGGAATGTACTGCGAGCAATATTCGGTAATTAACTGTTAGGCACCTACCTCATGGTCTTTATTATTCAATAAATAGACATTGAATATTTTCTAGTCAACTTAGTCGAATCTCCGTCATACGAGTACATAATACGTTTTATTTGTTTTAGAAAGTCTTCAGTGAATTGAAATATGATCCCAGTGAACTGCAGTTTTGACTATTGCATGCGTGATGGGCTCAAGTTAAGTTGATTTTAACAAAGCAATCGCTGCATTTTCTATATTGCTTGTGTCTTCACTGTGATATTTGAAGTAACTTTTTTACTTTCCCATTTTACTTTGTTAGAATACACTTGTGATGTGCAGTAATATTCTACTTGAAAAATTGTTTTTATATTTGACGCAAAACATTGCTGATAAAGGTCAGGTTGAGGACTTAAAAATGTTGTAAATTTATTCAAAAAATTAATACTCGACGTAACATTGAGTGGTTCGCAGCATTGATTTGATAAATGCACAAATGCACTCTCATGCGCACTCAGCTTGATAAGCAGTCGCTGTCAGCTTCAGAAATGCACATAAAGGAGGTTTCGGGGTCATACCCCCAGAATGGAAAAATGGAACATTTTCTGGAATGTAAGATGAAATTCTGACCGGAAATCGATAAAAATCAAAAAATTTTCGCAGGTAACTAGACCGCAATCTGTGGATTAACATGGTCTTCACGATGTTAGTAATTTTCGTGGTGTTTTTGAGATCATTTCGGCTCAAAAAAGCTATCTGGCTTATCCGTCTCATTTGACTTACCCTCAGACCGACCATGCTATTCATCATGATGTAAACAGGAAACGTACAATAAATTAAAATGGTAAAATCAAAAGAAAGAAGGATAAAAGTCGGAAAAATTTTCACAAAATTGTATGGTTTAAATTATATTTTCATATTGCATTTAAGAGTATTTTAGATTTTATCGACAGTCAGTCTCAGCAGGCTATGTGACTTCCGACTTTGATCATGCTATTCACAAATGTCACGATGGTTTTTGCTGCAAGTTTTCGGGTTTCAATGATAAGATTAGGACGAACCACAACCACTAACGTTGGCAAAACCGCTAACTATTGCACAAAAGCGACTTAATCCACTGCCGCTAACTCTTAAAATGATCTAAATAGAATAAAAGATCTCGTTTAAATGTTCATAACTTTTCACAAAATAACATACATATCTATGTATACATTGCACCTAAAAGCACTGGGTCTGGGGAGTTTCAGGGGCTTAGAGTACACCACACGTGGGCGTGGGGGCGGGTATGTGCCTCCCCAAAAACCAAAATACCCCCCAGAATTCAACTTTTGCGAACTTTTTTTCTGTTTTTTTCGCAATTTTTTGATGCCAATAGATAGGACTCGATGAGCAACGTTGAAAAATTGTATTTTTTTCCGCCATACCACCATTTTTTAGACCATTTTTTTGATCTTTGAAAAATTTTCACTCCTTAGAATTTTGGTGCTACTTACATATGGTGTACACCCTCCTGAATCTGAAGACCCTTAAAATCGACAAACTTCCAGAATTGAATTTTCGGTACCTAGTATTTTTAGCAATTTGGCCACATCGGACCTCCCCAGCATTTGATTGCTGCCCATGTATGCCTATAATGTATCATATCCGACAGAACGACCATTTCGAAAAACTTCCGGTGTCTGACCTCATCCGGTGTTGAGTATTTACCTCCTCGAATTGCATAATTTTGTTTCGAGTGACTATAGTCTGTTTCACATAATTCTTTCATAAATTCTAAGAATTTTCGTCGACAGTAGGCCGAGGGTTATGATAATTATATATCAGATCAATGCTATAATCGCAATCTGTCAGCTTATTTCCGTAGATAATTTTAAAATTGATGACTGAAGTTGTGTAAAACGGACTATAGATCTCAGCTTCGAGCCTTAGTGACTCCAAAACGAATTTAAGCAAAAAAAGGCGATGTTCGAGCAGAAAAATGATGAAAATCCGGATGAGGGTATAACCGACTATAGTCTGTTCTATTCCAAACGGCCTATTTTTAGCTAAAGTCTTCTTACTGTAATAGATTTTCACTGCACCAACGACTTCTTCAACTATGTTCTCGTGGTTGCTTTAAACTATTCTTATTGATGTTAGATGTGCGTTCTTTAACATGTGGCGCATCTAACAGACTGCCGCAACAACTTAACCCGTAAAACACTCTGCTACAATGATAAGCCGTTAAGCGAAAATGGGCCGTTTGGAATGGAACAGACTATAGTACCGAATTTCCGAATATTTTTTTGCAGAATGAATTTCTTAAATTATGAGTATATATATATATATATATATATATATATATATATATATATATATATATATATATATATATATATATATATATATATATATATGAAACATAAACAACTCAACTTGTCAGTTTAGTATTCAGAACAATGCCCGCTACCTCGAAATATATAGGTATAGCAAAGAAAAATGCTCCGATGGAACAAAAAAGATGAATATACTTGGAATGTGGATTATTAAGGATGTAAAAGGAGGGGACTAGGAAAAATCTACCTAAAGTCGCAAAATCTGCTAAAAATCATACTTTCTCTAAGCAACGGAAAAAATCGAAGTGTATTCTGCGGCCAACAGATTAAAATAAATATTTAACCATAAAATGATTGAAAAAGTAGCACATTAGGTACGCAGTAGCTATGGGAAATGATGTTGAGTAAAATAACAGTCTTTCTAAGCCAATTGAATGAATGGTTCAAAACAGTAGGAAACACTTAAGTTGACTTGAAACAGACCAAATGTAGGTACACTAGCATGCCCTTAAGGATTGTGTGCACTAATCAATCGGCCCCTGCTGTGCTTTTTAAATACAATACCACTTAGTTTTCTATTGATCCGGATACGGAACTAGTCAGCGTTGCTACTTGCCAGCAATTTAAAAAAATAAACATTAGAGATTTCGTTTATACACTCTTATCTGAAACTTTGAACATTATTTAAAAAAGACACTTTTTTAGAGGCCGCAGAATATACTTCGATCTTTTCCGTTGCTTAAAGAAAGTATGATTTTTAGCAGCTTTTGGGACTTCAGGTAGATTTCTCCTAGTCCCCTCCTTTTACATCCTTAATAATCCACATTCCGAGTATATTCATCTTTTTTTTGTTCCATCGGCACAATAATGACAGCAGTCCAAGAACGCGTAAAACAATATTGTTCTTAACATCAGCATTATCCTTTTCAAACAGGACAACCTTACATTATTTAAACAGATCAAAGTTTTTCAGCATAAACTGTACGCAAATATCAAGTGTAAGGAACACTAACGCTCAGCTTTGGAAGTAAAATAAATTTGTAGTATAAACTACATATTAACAACAAATGGAATAATGCAAACTTTACATAACTACTAGGTGTAGAGAAAACTAACAGTCAGATTCCCAATTCTGATTTTACGTAGTACATTTTTAAAAAATTAAACTTCCGCAAGGCTCTAGAACTAAAGTTAATATGCAGTGTAAACTTTACACAACCACAGAGTGTAAAGAAAATTTCAGTCCGATTCGTAATTTTGATATTACTGTGATATTACGATCAACATTTATGAAAAAATTAAGTCAACACAATGGACCGAGGACAAATAAATATCAGATGTAAACCACTTTACAGCACTGTTGAGTGCAAACAAACTGGCGTATCACATTTGGTTTCTGGTTAATTTATAGACTTAATTTTATGCCCAGACTCATAACCCAGAACTTGGCAGAAAAAACAAGGCAGAAACACGTCAAACTCTCCCATTTTTTTGACTTTACATTTACCAAAAAAGCTAACTATTGATGTAAACAAACGCAATTCGCTGTGACACGTAACCCTTAGAAAGTAATTTATTTCTATCCTATTCGACCTCGCCCAACTTTTGAACAGAGAAAGTGACAAACAAAAAAATGGACAAACCTGTATTTTCCATTGTCCACCACATTGTAAACTTTAAAAATCTGAACCTAACGTCTCATTGAGTGTAAATAAATTCGGTTCGGGCCAGTTTGTAGCCCTTTGGATGTAGTACGTTTGTATGTGCCAAACTTATGTTTCGCAAAATATTTGATATGATTTACCAATCAAAATACGAAAAAAACCTGTTTTTTCGCCCATTTTACACCTCAGATTTCGAACTTTACACCCCCATAAATAACACAATATTACGTTTTTTTGAACGCGCTTGCTTCGATGTGTAGCCCTTAGAAGTTACCTTATTTCTATTTTATTCAATTATTCCAAACTCATAACCGAAAATGTTGGCAGAGAAATCTCGGACAAAATCTGTTTTTACTCATCCACTAGAGTGTATAGTTTAAATCCCTGGTACTAATTGCGTATCGATTGTAGAAAAGTTTGCTGGCAAGCACAGGATAGCCCTTGATCCGTAGTACATTTCTGTCAGAAAAAATTTGTTAAATCTCATAACCGGAGTTGTTGGCAGGTATAAACAAGTCGAAAACTCGACTTGAATGTGTCTTTTTACCCCAGATTTTCGCACTCTTTACACTCCCATTCGAGAACTAAGGCGAAATTCAAAAAAGAACTAGTGTCAGCTGCAGAACATAAATAGATGAATAAGTCAAATAAAGTGCATGGTTTTGCCAAAAGAATCAAAAAAATGAAAAAAGTCAGCACTCAGAAGATTCGAACCCATTAGTCTTTTTCTGAATCTGCATGCGAGAACGGATGCGTAAGCCACTGCGCCAACTCGTCAAATCGGAGGATATTAATACTTAGTTAATAATTGAAAAATATTCATCAATTTACTAAAGTTTAAGAATAGTGTATTTATGATAATAAAAATAATTATTTATTAAAGACGAGTCAAAAACCTCTGAAATAAGAAAAATCTGATCAAACAATATGCAATACGAAGTTATCTATCGGCATTAGAAAATAGATGTAGGTAAAATTCAAAGTTCACCTCTTCATATCTCAACAAACACTGGCTGTAGAAAAGTTTAAAGGTCAGATTCGTTATTCTGACCTTACAGAGAACATTTAAAAAAATTCATCATCCGCGATGCTCTTGACGAAAAACTTTTTTCAGTGTAAAGTTTACACCTGCATCACTAACGCAATATTGATTGTAAAGAAACAAAATAAATTTTGCCGTGTAGCGCTTAGGACGAGGCACAGTTTAAAGATAATTAACACGTTCTGTCCACTAAGTGGAGAATATGGCAGGGAAAAAACATTATTTTGTCCCATACTCTTTACAATAAACCGCCTCTAAATTTGAAAATATTACTTTTTCGAAAAAAAAATTAGAAACACTTCCCTAGATTTTATAACTGTCTACCTTTTAAAACCAATCAGACTGCATAAAATGTAAAAATTAGTTAGATATGCTGCTGCACATGAAAACAGTAAAAACCCGTCTACTTTACACAATATTGCGTTAAAAGAAAAAAATTGTTATCCGAGATTTTGTGACCCTCTACATTATAAAACCAATTGGACTGCACAAAAACCAAAATTAAGTTAGATAAGCTCCAAACAAGCAAAGAGTAAAAAACCCGTATACTTTAAATTTTTATGCAATAACCATTGAGTGTAAAGAAATTTTAAGGTCAGATTCGTAATCTACAGCTCGGGGAAAACATTTAAAAAAATTGGCCCTCTGCAAATTATTTGATTTTCCGGTTTACACTTTACACACTCATTGCTAACTCGGTATTGAGTGTAAACAAAAAAAGACCGGCATCGAATTTTTTAATTATCCATCGATTAAAAAAATCACATCCCAGATGTGTGCCGTTATAGCTGTGAGGGGGACAAAAATTTTGCACTCGCTGAGAAAAACATAAGAAAAAAGGATGGCCAAGTATATTATAGGTAGCACTATCGCGCAACCTATGATGTAAAAGGAAGAGTGCTGGGGATTTCAAGTGTATGCCTAAATTTTGAATGCTGAGCCAATTCGCAACCTTGCACGCTTTGCAATGCAGTGGCCCGGCCTTAGAGGCATTTTTTAGTTGAAAATGCAGCGATGGTTCAATTCAAATTTACTTCTTGTGCAGCGAAAACAAATCATGGGTCAAAAGAATGTTTGTTCTTTACTTTCGTTCGTTACGTAGGTACCTATAGTCTGTTTGATGTACGGTACTGCCCTACCTTCCACAACGTTGGCGCTCATTTTGGATTCAACATGCGTTGATCCTGATTATTGATTGATAGCCGCCAACAACAGCAGACCGTTTGGTGTAAAGCTTATTGTACCTAGCGTTATTTTACTCGTTTATCTCGTTTCAATTTTTTAGCTGTTAGCATTTAGTTCCAAAATTGTTGTAAAGAAAGTTATAAAAGTGTTTGTGAAGTGAGCAATCTGAAACAAAAAGACGAATTAGTTAACGGACTATGAATTCAGTAAGAGGAGATTATTAGCTACAGCCATACTTTTAAAATGTATTTTTTGCTCAATTTTTAAGACTTGATTTCCAAAAAGTGAGAGGCATAATGATTGTAAACAACACAGATTTTCGCACAGTTCAATTCCAGAAAGACCAGAAATCTCTGGCCATGACGATACAGTCGATTCAATATTGAACGCGGCGAAAAGGAAGGCAAAAAAGGGTGCGAAACAAGTCAGTAAAACCGGAAGCGCCACTCGTCGAACACGCCAAATCGATAATCATGCTTAAGCTAGATACAGTAATACGCGATGAAACACAATCATGCTTATATTGATTATAAGATACGTACATACATGTTTGAGTTAAACGCAAAGCAAAGATGCGCATGACGAATAGTGCTTCCAGCCATCAATTGTACTCAATTAATGTTGGTAATAATCGTTTCCGGTCATTTTTAATCCGCTGTTCGATGTGCGCATAATTCTAAAGTTCGACCTGCTGTAACAGCCATTCGTTATTGAAACCGGATTTCGTTTTGAAAAATAAACTTTGTTCAAATGACAATTTTCACGTGATGGCAACTTGATAAAGGCAATGCTTAAAGTCCATAATTTCTGGCAAACCGGTTGCTCAAACGTATTGAAATCAAGTAAAAACTTTTGTTATCATAAGTGGAAATCGTCATCACCTATTCGTGTTGCTGCTCGCTTAACCACCTCTTAAGTAAGTACTGTAATGCGAAAATAGTGCAGCGTACAAGAATTGCTGTTATTCCTCATCGTTGACAGATTAATTCGATCCTCATGTGTAGTTTCCGGAATTTATAAAAATTCGCTAGTATTCTTAGCAGAAAACTTTTTTGAATATTGTACTACGTTGAACGGACTATGGGCGATTGTCGTAGAATTTTGATCAATTGGGTGCGAAGATGCAACAATATAGAGGCTAAGTAAGTATGTTTAAAAGAATTTTGAGCTTAAAATTTTCAATGTTTCAAGAACTTCAGACGGTTCACTTTCGCAAATGGAAGTTAAGTGCGAGAGCATGTGTTGAATTTTCACCGACGTACATACGATAAGCATGAAATCTAAACCTAAATAATAATAAGAATTTGGAAGCCATACTAAAAATTGAAAACTGAATAATTAAATCTTCTCATATCGCAAGGCATTTCTTAAGTGTTATTATCGAGTCGTGCTCAATTTTTAAAATAAAGTTGTGGAAATCTGGCTTAAAAATTCAAATTTTATAATATTTTGATTACATATGTACATATGTGTATGAGTGTGTATTAAATTTTGACTGTCTTTCTTCCTTAAAATGCTTAAGCTTCCTTTCCTGGCCAACAGCTTAGTTGAACTGGGAAACAATTCATTTGTCTCCGTCTTCACTTATAGTGCATATTAACAATCATCTGCACCGGGCCTAAATGATAGGTGATTAGATTATTTAGCTACCATTCTCTGAAGGATTGAGATCTGAATTTTCAAGTCGATAAGCAGACTATGCTATAAAAATTTAGTCCAACCCGATAAAATAATACAGACATGTAAATTCTTAAGGGGCTTTTTTACATTAGAAGTTCACCCGCCAGAGGTCAAATTTCCTTTGTCCGCCCGTCAGTGTCATACATTCACTCACGCATTTCTTTCTGACATGTAAAATACCCTGTCACACATGCCCCTTCTTGAAATCGACTTTAACCGAATGAAAATATTTTGTTAAAAACTACTTTTTTGCTTTTTTGGTGGCTCGCTTTGTCTTTTAAAAATGCTCCAGCAGAATTAGCAGAATTCAATAAATTGTTAGATAAATTACTGGGGATGAAATCTAGGATTTTTAGCGTTTGTGGGAAATCAGTAATGTCAATAAATCCAAAAAACAAAGATACACTCGTTGAGCAAAAAAGCACTTAAAAAGATTCAATGTTAAATCATTCAGCATCACACATGGGCGTGGGGGTTTGGGGGCATGCAGCCCTCCAGAAGTTGAAATACCTCCCCCAGAAATCAAAATACCCCCCCAGAAAAATTTTTTTGCTTTTTTAGCAATTTTTTGATGCCATTGGATAGTGCTTGATGAGAAACGTCGAAAAATGGTGTTTTTTTCGCCATACAACCACTTTTAAGACCATTTTTTGACCTTTTAAAATTTTTTCACCCCCCTCAGAAATTTTTTCACCCCCCTCCCCAGAATTTCGGTGCTGCCCACCTATGTTCAGCATGTGTTTCAAATCAAGTACATACCTATATATAGTCTATTTTTCTAATCTAGTACATGAATTCGCTTGGTAAAGCAATGTGCTTATCACTGTAACACTTGATTCCTTCATCGCTCGAACCGCCATACCCATAAAAAAATTCGCTACCGACTCCGCACCGGGCAATGGAAAATCGAGTGCTACAGTAATAAGGATTTTAGTTTTCCGAGCGGATCCATGCACTAGGTTAAAAAACAGACTATATGTACTAACGTCGTTTGTCAAATAAATCAGTGTCCCAGAGCTTTTGCGGCGCAAATTAAAAAAGCGAGTTGAAAATTTGTAAATTATACAGTTATTGGTAAAGCGGGTAAGGGATTTGTACCGCACAACATTTCAGTCACTTTTAAGCGAATCGCATTTCCTATTGCAGCTACGCAATGTTCCTGAATAATCGACCGTTGACGGTCATGGTGCTCACTTCGTTTATTTCTGTGACTTTATCATCACTGGCTTTAGCGATATCGGATCTGCCAACTTTTTTGATCCCAAAACTGGTATTTCTATTTGCATGTTTTTTAAAAACGCCATTTTATTGAAAATAGCCTTTAAATTTTAGGGATTCGAAACAGTTGGGACAATTCAATCAAAGAATAACAACTTATAGGAATATAGAGCGCCAGACTAGCGAGTACGAAGAGTGGTCAAAATTGTTTTTCAGGAGTTTTGCAACATCAAAGACCGCATCGTAAGTTGCATAATTGTCAATTGTTAAAATTTTGCTTGCCACGGAGCCAATGCGGTTGACCATAATCTATCTGCAGGATTTTTAGAAAATGCTGATGTGACACAAAAACACAAATTTTTTCTCTATTTCTACATGATTTTTCGCTGAGTGCGCGAAGTAATTAAAGCTGGCTATTCTATTTGCTTTAATCAATTTTATTTGAAACCAACTCCTTATTTTTACAAACTTATGGCCGCATCTCGAATTTAATAAAATTATCAAATGTGAATGAGCTTTAAATAGTCAGATTAAGTCTAATCATCGTTAAGGATATTTTTTACGCTGTTTGATGTTTTTCAGGCAAGCAACTGACAACGTCTCGAGAACAGCAGTCGGCAGTCGGCTCTATTCAACTAGCAATCACGATAGAGTCGAAAATTGCGCTGATAGGAGGGTCGATACAGCAGGTTTGGTCTTGTAATTAATTTTAGAGAAAAGTCAATGATTTAAGTTATCTGAGCAAAGTGCAAACGCGTCCTTAGAGTTTTTCAACCCCAGAATGACTTAGGCGCTCCACAAGATGATGGCGTGCGGGCGGACGCCTGCTTAACCTCCTATTTTACGAAAAACTAATAAAATATGTTGCTTCAAGTGTTTCAATCGATTAGTAATTTCTTAATTACATATCGTTCGATTTAGTCTTTTTAAAAAATGTTTTGCATGTTTGTATGTCAAAAAGACAAGAAGGGTATCATCTAAAACCTTAAGGAAGGTAAATCTAGTCCCTAAGTCAAAAATAGACACTTTAAAATAAGTCTGGGGTCTAACCTCGAAATTCATAAGCTGTATTGGCGTTGTAATAGTTATCTCTAAATTAACTTATTATTTTTATGTGTTTTATAGACAACGAAATAATTAGTACGTAATTTAAGTATCGTTTCATTCTACCTTGTTTGTCCTTTCTTTAACACGTGTATCTACAGATACATAGAGTAAAGGACGGAAGTGGGGGAGCGGCGCTCACGAATCTGACCTGCGACGATAAGCTCACTGAAGAGGGTGTAGTACACTTTAAGCGACTCTGGTCGTCATGTAGTATATAGTCTAGGTTCCTAAGACAATCAGGATGATATAACGTCTAATACTTACCGAGTTTTCACGATCACTATTTTTCAAAAATGCTGTCAATTATAAATGCTTGGCTTGCTTGAAGTGTAAGCATTCCAAAAAGAACTTTTTTAACAGATTAATGATAGTTCCGATCATAGGTGGGCGGCACCAAAGTTCTGGGGGTGCTAGAATTTTTTCAAAGCTTAAAAATGGCCTTAAAAATGGTGGTATGGCGAAAAAACACTATTTTCAACGTTTCTCATCGAGCACTATCCATTGACATCAAAAAATTGCGGAAAAATTTTCAAAAATTGAATTCTTGGGGTTATTTTGGTTTCGGGTGGGTATTTTGATTTCTTGTGAGTGCACTACCCCTCGCCCAGGTATGGTTCCGATTACATGTCTTCTTTCTGACACACCGTTCTAAAAAGCTTAAATTCATTTAGAAACTTCTGGTTAAGCGATCCTTTCTGAAATTTAGCACTTCGAGACGCTAGAAAACGCTATTTCCTTTACATAAAATAAATTGTTAGAACTGTTTCTGAGTATTTTGGGGTAAGCTGAGACACCGCAATGTTGAATAATAAATAAAATATACATCACGCATATCATGTGTCACGTTTGAACGCATGTTGCAAAAGGTCTTACCGCTATCATAGAAATTAAAAAAAGGAATCATTGAGCAGAATAATTGCATGAACGTACGCTGAAGTTAAGGTAAAAAGTCAACTGGTACTGAAGTACACTTCTGCTGAGGCCCTTTTACAAGTGGAATCATTTGAAGAATTAAGTAAGTTTCAAAAGGAAATTCAAGGCATTCTGGAAGAAGATATGATAAATCTGATTGAGCCCCCCGGTACTGTGCTTTCGCTTATGAGCTCATTGAGCTGTTGGTTCAACAAGAGCTCCGATGAAGAATCAATCACCCATGACGACTTGCTAATGATCCGACAATTGTTAAAAGAGTGCTCGCGCTTCGAGAACGAAATATACCGTAAGTAATACATTTTATAAATTAATTGTCACGTACGACGTACATGGGCAGCAAGAAAATTCTGGGGGGTCTGGTCAGGTGAATTTGCAAAAACTTGCTAAAAATGTTACTAAAAATAGAATTCTGGGAGTCTACAGTAATCTGCTAGGGATTTTCTACTTTGGGGGGGGTGCGAACCCCTGTTAATCCCCTTCTACACCAACGCGTGCTTACGGATACGACTACAAAATTTCTTCTTCACAAAACCCTTCGAATTTTTATACTGAATTTTCAATGATTTCAATCCGATAATTCACTGTAAAGAAAGAAGCTTCAGCGCCACAGATATTGCTTTTCAGGAGTCTAGATTGTATGTAGTTTCTATAAGACTCCTTATTGAATTTTACCTGAATTCATGACGCCAGATTCAAAATTTCATGAAATTAAAAACTTTATTCATATTTCTTAAAATTATGAATTAAAATACTAATTCAGATTTAGAATATTAATTCTAAACTAATGTTTCAAGTAAGTCAATATGGAAATGGGTCTAAGCGAACAGTGATTCATATAGATTGTTAAAAAAATATTTGGAGTGTATAGAGCTGATTGAAAGAGTGCTTGATTTTTAGTTTGTCGCACAACTTATCGGAGATCTTCAACTGCTCCGACGGATGCAAAATGTGACTTAATTCCAACGCATTGCAGATCCGACATTATCTTCGAATTATTTAACTACTTTTTGTCGAATAACGTACCATCGAATGTTAATTCTAACACAGCTCAGCCGGTTTATATTTTGCTAGTATTGCCAATTAAACGTTATGAAATATTAACCGAAGTAGCTGGCGAAGGAGAGAATGCTACTTTATTCACTGAATTTTTATCAGTCGTGCATAAGATTGTTAAATCAGGATCGAAGTTAAGGCAAGCGAAATTGGATGGCAAACGATTTTCATTAGAAACCGAAACATTTGCTATGGACTTGTCCCTCGATATTAAGTTATTAATTATCGGATTAATCGTCGTATGCCTTATAATTTGGTTGTACTCATGTAGCCTTTTTTATACGCTAGCTGTTATTTTTACAATGGCTTATTCGTTAGGAGTGGCTTATTTCTTGTACAAATTTGTTTTTCGGATCACATTCTTTCCTTTTATAAACTTGCTAGTTTTTGTACTACTTATTGGGATCGGCGCCGATGACACATTCGTTCTTTGTCATGTCTACTACATTTACCACCGAAAAAGGTAACGAAATTTAGCACGTTTAGTAATTTTTTAAGCACATTTTTTCTTTTTTCCTCCGTTTCTCTGAAATTTACTTTTTTCGTTTTGTTGTCGTATTGATGACTTGCTGTTATTTCAGTCGCTTAATAGAATCGATTACATATATTTTCGGATTTTTAGACTTCTGGCTCTTAAAAAACCAAACACTAATTTGTTTTGCTAAAAACTGTTTTACTTGAAATTGTAAGTTAGTCAGCGCGATTTTATTTTATGATTTATTTGGTACGTGCGGTTCTGTTAAAGCAAGGATTGTCGGAGGAAGTTCAGGATTCAGCATTATCAAACAATCTGCATTAAACACTTTTTAGAATCCGTCTGAATTCAACATGAAACGATACAGCTCTTTCTCAATAGTACTTTACCCCCAAAAATATATATAGTCTGGAGACCGAAATTAAAATTGTCACTTAAAATAAAACTGACTGTTATAATTTTTGTAGATAAAGCGTCATGTGTTAATTTTCAAATTCAATGAAAACTCGTTTGATAATTTTAGTTGTCAGTTTAATAATACTGATATTTTAGTTAGTCCTTTTGACTATACAGCCATAGGTGGGCAGCACCAAAATTCTGGAGGGGGTGCAAGATTTTTCAAAGGTAAAAAATGGTCTTAAAATGGTAGTACGGCGAAAAAACACCATTTTTAAACGTTTCTCCTCGGGTACTATCCATTGGCATCAGAAAATTGCGAAAAAACGAACAAAATTTTCAAAAATTGAATTCTGGGGGTATATTGATTTCTAGGGGGGGTATTTGGCCTTCTGTGGGGTGCATACCCCCAACCCCTCCCCACACGCCCACGTGTGCATACAACTGTGCATTCAAATAGTCTTTTCATTTGTCGTGCCCATTTATAAAATATTACGGTATTAAAGTTTAAATATTAGAGGTCAATCGAACCAATAGTTCTTGTGGCAAATTCGTAATGGGTGTTAAATTTACACTAACGTGTTTCTTCGATCTATTTTATGATCAAGGTATTATTCTGTGTTTGTCTCTCTTTAAGCTTCGTTACTAAATCTTTCGCTTGATATTTATAAAACAGGGCCCAACCATCTGAACATGCATCTGCGGTTCCAGGCCCCGTCCGACATCCTGGAGACATTGTTGATGCATTTTCTAATGCTGCTCTTTCCATGTTTATCACAAGCGCCACCACCGCAGCCGCTTTTTTCGCTAATTATATCTCAAAAATCATCGTTATCAAGTGTTTTAGTATTTTTGCCGGATGTGTCATGCTTACGAACTATCTTTTGGTTGTGACCTGGCTTCCTGCATGTTTGACCGTATATGATTATTACGTCGAACCTTACTACAACAGGTATACTGTTCCATTTGTTGAAATAAAGTGTACAAATGGATTCGTTCTGAGGAAAAAAGTGGAACTGTCCTCCCAGATCTCTCGCTAAAAAGAAATTATTATTAAAAAATTATCTTCCAGCAGTGGCGGATCTAGGATTTTCCTAAGATTTTTTTCCAAACTTTTCTAAAAACAGTCAGAAATATGTCTAAAAATTTGCCCTTCACGTGCGGAATATCGTTTTCTCGGCGTTTTACATTGCCTATTTTCATTTGAAATCACTTTTGACGCAATATTTTCCAGATAATTTTTAAATTTCCGACAATTTCGAGCAAACTTACTTTGGCAAAAATCCAGCATGAAGCGTCAACAAATATGTGAAATTTTAGCTGAAAAACTCGATTTACTACTCGATTTCCTTCATTTGTAGCATTTGACGCCGAACATTGAAAATCTTTAGAAGGCTATGTTCGAAAACAGAAGAAATCTATGCTGGAAGCTATTCCATGAGCAAAATAAGGCTTCCAGGTCGCAAAGAAACCAAATAAATGTCATTAAAAGGTATCCCGGCGCGAAGCGCAAAAAAAATCAAGAAATTATGATCACTGACGGCCAAAAATCATTGAAAATTACATATTTATTCTTTATCTCGCTAAGTATTTTTGGTCAATGAGGGGCCGCCCCCATATATCCGCCCCTGTTTTTCAGCATGGTAATTTTCAGAAGGCTTAAAGTGCCTTTTTTATATTTTTATATTTTTTTTGTATAATTACACGTGAGAACACAATTTTTCGACGTTCTGACAATCATCTTTCTTCTTAAAACATAAAGCAAGAATTTTTCAAAATATAACACCATGCAATTATTCGTTTGTACTTTAGAAGCTGTTTAGCGTATACTCGTATTTTACTAAAAAAAATTGAGCGACGGACTCACTGTCCAAAACTTTGTTCCAAGGTGGCTTTCTTGTGGTCATTCTAAGGATCAATCGCAAAAAATAAATGCGTACACATTTCGTAGCGAAAAACCTGCGCAATCACAGTCAAAAGCGATTTAAAGCCCGTTAAATAGGGTAATGATCTTACTTTCTAGAGCCGTTTCAAAGTGATTTATAAATAATTCCACAATACTCATTTTAGGAAACACAGAGCCAGATTTAAATGACTTAGTCTTAGGAAAATTGCAATTTTCTTATGAGAAAAATCACTTATTTTCTATACGTTCACATATTTTAGTGCATTTGAGATGTTTCATCACATTGCTCTGAGCTATGTGTAAGCTCGACGTAATCCGCTAAATATAGCAGACATACATTAATTAACTGTACTTACTATTGATAATTGTTTTCTATTTGAAAATGAGCAAATATTTATTGAAATAAATTTCCAGGATTTGTAACAAATCGTGCCTACGGTTGGCCGATAATTTGGCATACAACTGCTTGTTTACACCACGAGTCCTTTTGCTAGAAAGATTTATTCCTTGGCTCATAAGAAAGTTGCGGAAATTGTTCGTACCATTGTTTGCCCTGACATTCGTGGCTTCTAGCTTTTTCTTATTACAAAACGTCGCAATCGCTTTACCCGAACGTAACTTTTTCTCAGGATTCAGACGCCACGGCTTGATGGCTTGGTACGACGAATATATGGTAGATAATTTTAGGTCAGGCTTCAAATGAAATTAGATCTGAATTCGATAATCCTGTGTTTAAAATCGATACTTTCTTGCATTACTTCACTGTATCTAAAAGTTTGAATCTTCAAAATAGTAAAAGCATCAATCGTAGAACCAAACAGGAACTAGAATCAGGTATATTTTTATCAGTGAAAAGCAAGCCAACATTAATAGAAGGACAAATTAGAGCAGAAATTGCGCACTTGAACTTTGCGCTTTACATCGAATAAATTGAAAAATATTGTTGTTGATTTTTTAACTGCTCAAATATGCTTAGAACAAGTTTTATATCAAGTGACAAATTTTTCGCAAATCTAAGATCACTGCTTCCTCAAGAATAAATCATGAACTAGCTATATATGTAGGTAATTGTCAAAAATATGGTTGGTATATTAAGTCATAGTTTAACATCATATTTTAAAATATCAAAATATTATGCCACAAAAAGTAATGTAATTTCGAGCTTCGTTTCTTATCCAGTCAGAAGCATGCTGTAAATTAGGCACGTTTCTTTTCTTTTGAGCCCTAACTCACCATAGAAACCCGAATAGAAATTGTTCAAAAGAAGAATTTGGAAAATTTCTTCTTCACTTCTATCTAACTGTGAACAAATCAGTTTAAAGTTTTTACTTTTTTCAATGAAACTGTATAAACCTCGTGAATTTCGGATTTTGGATCGGATCTCGATCATATTCTTCAGATTTATGCACGAAACAGACAACCAATTTATCGAAGTCATACTGACCTGGGGTTTCAAACCAGCAGCGACGGGTTCATCGGCGCTCAATCCTCATAAAACCCCGACAGAGTTAATCTACGATGATTTGTTTGACTTTAACTTAAAAACCGTTTTTGATATCGATAAGATTTGTCGACAATTAAACCAAGGCAAAAATACAATGAACAATGGATGTTTCACGACAGCCTTTTTACGCTGGTCTACTTCGTTAAACTGTTCAACAATTCAGGTGGAATGCTTTATGACAAAAATAATAATGGTATATCGAGAACTAATTTAAATAAAAATACTAAGCTTAAGTAATTTGTAATTTTAGTAATTTTCAATTTCAAATTTTAATGCGCAATTTTAATCTGGCTGTAGCCACGCCAAGTAATCTAATGTTAATAAATTCGTCGAAGCTTTATAAAATAAATTAAATTTTTTTGACTTTAGATAGACTCCACCTGGTCTTACTTCTTGAAACACAGAAATCGTTCCTTGAGCTTCGCTTTAATTTTAAAGTAAAGTGTAAGCAAAGACATAGCTTAGTAAATGAATAAGTAGCTCGATTTAAAAATAGGACTCAAGTCTGAAAGAGGAACATTTAGACAAACGAAATCGTAGCCAAGATTTTTATGGAACCAACATGAATATCTGTGAGGCAGCTAACATATAAACATTTTGTGACTGATCCGTATGAAGCATTTTCTCTCTGTTGTCCCTTGACTGTGTTTAATGTTTGAGATTTCATTCGAATGATTCATTTTAATTCAAATCAAAATTTCAAAAACACTAGTCAACATTTAAGACCTGGAGTTTTTGCCATTTTAACAATTCGGTAATCAAGGCGGTTTTTAGAACGGGTTTACAAAATTATTTTCCCACATATCTTCTGCAATTTTATGACGTCATTTTTATATTTTTAATAAATTTGTGTCCAAAATCAACCTGCGAATATATCGATTGTGTAGATGGATGCTAATGTCAAGTTTATTCTTTTCAGCCTGTCGCTCTTAACGCGCCGTCCAATGCTATAAACACGGGTCAAACTATGGATTTTTGCTGCAATGTTAAAAACAAAGCCTTTGATCATTCAACAATTAGCTTGTGTGCAGCAGAGGCAACTAAAATGTTGGGTATGACTTCTCATGCACGTGGGTGATTAGGGTTTTATATCCCAAAATATAGAAATTTTTAAAAAATTCGAGAAAAAAACAAGACAACAAAGGATACAAATCCATGAAAATTAAGCATTTTAAGCAAAAGTGCTTGAAATTTACCAGGATCTGCCCATTACTCGTACGCTATTTCAGCATTTATACCTGTTTTTGTGGCAATTTTGATTAAAATAAAAGCTCTCTGGCCGACCCCTAGACCGGCTGGTCCCTCCAGACCGCCTTGCTGGGCACATATGGGTATAAGAATAAAAAGTAAATAAAAATAATTATCAGGCTAAATAGTGCGTGTTATAAATAATAATAAAATATTTCGTTGATAACTGCTTTAGCAATTAAATATTTTAAAGTCGTAGCTCTGTAAATCATGTTTAATCGGAGCGAAAGGAATTGAAAAAATCAAACAAAAATCGAGCAAAAAACTCGTTTTTTCGGATTATCTGCTGATGATTATTTCTTAATAACTGTGGCGCGATCGCCATTTTTCGCGGTACAATTTTTGTTCGTTTTTGAACATTGATAATGCATTGGCATTTTATTCTCATCAATTCTGGCCCGAATACCCGAAACTTCTCCAGTCGTTCACGATGAAAATTTAAACTCCATGAATTTTAGTGACCAGGAGCTTTCAGTTTCTCGGCATCTCTGCTTTACAAATTCTCAAGCCTAAACCTTTCACAATAAAATCGAAATTAGTGACAGCCCACCCCGCTTCAGATCGAACAATCCTTAGAAATGAGCATTATAATTTAGGTCTCGGTACTTAGTCGGTCACACCCCCATCCAGATTTTCACCATTTTTCTGTTCAAATATCGCCTTTTTCTCTAGAATCGTACCTAGGATCACTGTAAATAAAGAATGTTGGATTAACACAACAAAATTCAGTGTAAATGCTTGCCCTAATCTTGTTGAATCAAGTGGCAGGCTTAAGTGGAGCTAATCCTATACAACTTTTGTCGCACAAATCATATTAGTGGTTTCTAACAATATTTTGTTATTCCAACCGAACTTTTGCTGTGCTATGCAGGTAAATGCCACCAGACAAAATTGAGTGAATCCTACACGAGTTTTGCTACACACTATGCGCAAGAAGGTTGATAAATCCCACACAACTTTTGTTAAACTGAAAAGGCGAACAACACCTGAAAAAAGTTGGTTTGATCCTACCAACATCCAAAAAACCCCATAGGCAGAGTTGTACTGCCACTGCCTAATTAGGCTGAAAAAATGGTTTGCGGATAATTCGCACAACTCGCCCCCTCCACAACTTGCCTCCACACAACTCACCCCACGCAACTCGCCCCCATACAACTCGCCCCCATACAACTCGCCCCTCCCACAACTCGCCCCCCTCACAACTAGCCCCTCGCAATTATGTACTATACAATCATGGAGGATTTGATCGATTTCACAGAAGCTAAAATCCAGCAGTCAAATTTTGTTGAAAATTTTCTTGATTATCTATTCCAACAGATAAAGCTAAATTGAATGCTTGCTTGCTCCCCAAAACCATACAGGTAAAGCATGGGAATTCTGGTGGTCAGGCCAGAAGAATTTTAAAACAGTGCCTTGTTAAGGCCAAAAAAACGATGAGTACACGTCAAAAAAACTGTTTTTTGACGTTTTAGACAGTTTATTTCTAGAACACAGAAACATTGAAAAAATTTTTGAAAAAAATTTGAAAAAAATCGAGCAAATTAGACAAAACATAGTCAAAAAATGTGTAAACGGCGCTAAGGCCCGAAAAGCATGGCCGATTTGGAAGGGTGTCAGCCAATCTAGGGGCAGTCAAAAATGGAGCTTTTTAACCAAAATAACCTCAAAAACTGGCGTAAGCGCTAAAATAGCGTTAAAGCTACGTTATTACAATATTTCCGGGCAGTTTGAAGCACTTTTGAAGAAAATTTTCATTTTTCATGCATTTTTTCTGCCGGAAAGGGGTGAGTTGTGTGGGGCGAGTTGTAGTCGGGAGCTAGTTGTGGGGGGGGATTGTGTGGTGGCGAAAAGTAGGGGGACGAGTTATCTAAATCCCTGAGAGCGAGTTGCGTGGGGCGACTTGAGGGGGACGAGTTGTGGGGTAGGGGGTTGTGTGGAGGGGGCGAAATGTAGAGGGCGAGTTATCCATATCTCTGGTGGCGAGTTGTATAGGGGCGAGCTGGATGGAGGCGAGTTGTGGGGGACGAGTTTTGTGGGGCGAGTTGTATGGGGGTGAGTTGTGTGGGGGCGAGTTCTGCAGGGGCGAGTTGTTTGGGGGGAGGCCAATTGTGTGTGGGCGAGTTATCTATATCTCGGAAAAACCCTTCCGAGCTTTATGCACGGGAGTGACACGTGCTACCTCTTGGTGATATAGATCTATATAATAGCATTATCAAACGGTTTTAAATACGAGCACAGCGCAGATTTCCCTACGGATGCACTACATAGGCCAGCTTTTGTCGGTAAATCCTACACAACTTTTGTTTAGTATTAAGTCAACTTCATTTGGTTTATTGAACAAATTTACGCCACTCAATTTCTTTGTGTATATTCAACAAAATAAAAGTTGGACTAAGCATCATCAACTTTTGTTCTGTAAATACTACATTATTCTTTACTACTAGTACCTAAGTTTGTTGTTTTAATCCAACAAAACGGGCGATATTGCCACTGATAACCCAACAAAGTTGTGTTAACGGGCTTTTTACTTAGTTTTGTTGTGTAAATACAAGAATGCGTTTTTATGGTGACCAGAAGCTCCTAGGTTCAAATCCCAATCATTCGAAAAAAATTTAGGCAAAAAAACGCATTATTTGAGCAGAAAATCGGTGAAAATCCGGATGGGGGTATAGCCGATTAGTGCCTAGTTCTCTTGAGGTCCTAACAATTCAGAGTTGCAGAATGACAATATGCAGCGCATGGCGTTGGTGACCTATCAGGATGGTGCGTTTCACAATTAGCGATTAACTCGTAGAACTATTTCTTAAAATGGTAGTTCCAAGATGCATTTATCAAGGTTTATGAAAATTTTAATTTTAATGTTCTAAATGCCTTAGCATTTCATCGAACTTCAGGCTGTTGATTTTATTTTATGAATTTTGACGGTCATTATTATATTTTTCTGAAATCTTGATTCGGTAATTGCACCACATTGATTCTTAAATCCTAGCCATATGCGAGCAGAATTCGAATTCTGTGGGTCTGGTTGAGTAAAGAAAAATTAGAGGTCAGAAAATCCATAACTGGATGTTAGGGGCTGAAACACCATTTTTTACGTGCCTCGTCATGCTCTATCCATTGGTATAAAAAATTGAGGAACCACTGAAAAGATTGTTTGTAAATTTCATTTCGGCAGTCTATGGTGTTCCTTAAACTTTCGGGAATTCAAACATAAACCCCATGCCCATGACTGACCCCAACTCGTGGGAAACCCAAATAAAAAATCAGAAAAAACTAGAATAAAAATTGACCGTAAATGATTGTACTAATTAAATTATCTCAATCGAATGATTGTTCTAATATTATTTTAGTGAAAATAAGTAAATTTATTTTGCGAATTCGAGCTACTGCCTTTGTGAGAAATACGCGATCTTTACATAATGCCAAGGCTTAAATTGCACGCAAGATGGTAATAACCATAGATAAGCTTAAATGTCTGATTTGACCTCTTTTAAAACGATGCACATTATTGAACGTTCTTACGAAAACTTAAAATTAACAGAACGTTTGCTCTACACTTTAGAAGCTATTAATGACGTCAGTGGCGGATCTAGGATTTTCCTAAGGGGGGGGCGGTACCCCTAATGGGGGCGGAAACCTGACTTGGGCGGAAAAATTAGCCGTTTTGACCCGAAAATCGCTAAAAATCGCTCTAAAATGCTTTATTTTGCGCACTATTTTGGGCCAATGGGGGGGGCAGCCGCCCCCCCGCTCCCCCTCTAAATCCGCCCCTGAATGTCGTATATACTGGTGTGCACAGGCAAAAATTTTGTGGCATAACTTTTATCGGACTGTATTGATATTTTCTAACACTGTTTACTTCTATTGTACGACTGTTTGAGTATTTATTATATTATCTAGTATCCTATTCGTAAGCAGAATGAAGAACCATTCTATTGCTCTTCAAGGATTATGCTTGATATTTCATACAGATCGAAGTACTTACCGAGGAGGTCCGATCTTTCGGCGTCTAGCTTATGACGTGCAGGGCTTTACGATGTTTTTCGATCAGCCAGTCGACTTACCTTTTAAGCATGAACAGTTTTTCGAGCAGCTGGACGTAAGAATGGATCGAATTTTGGCAAAATACGAAAATTCAATACTTGGGCGCGGCTGGTACGTCACTGCTGAGCTGGATATCATGAAAATTCGGGACTTACAGGCGTCCTTACTGTACGACACCCCAATAGCCATCCTTATCGCGCTCGCAATAGCCCTCGTGATCATCGTACTATTGACTAGGTGGAGATGCTTGCAAATTTGAGATCATTAGCAATAAGACATTTGACTGAAATGGTGATACCTGATAAGACATTGCTCGAGGATTTTCCTTTTTTATTGACGAATTTACGTTTATATTTGGGCAGGATCCTAATTCTAGGGGTCTGAGTTAGGTCCGAAAATTTTTAAAGGTAAAAAAGTCTGAAAATTGATAATAAGGTGAAAAATCACAATTTTACGACCTTTCTTGCCAGCCTCTATCCATAGGAATCACCTGCGGGAAAAATTATTTAAGAATTTAATTTTGGGTCTTTAGTATTTTCCTGGGTCTATTAGATCCTGAGGATTCATCCTGTCCTGACCCCTTCCATGTGTAGTTCTGTATTTTTCAGTATTGTTTTGCCTAATCAAATTCACAAAATTCTTAAGTAATCGCAAAATATCCAAGCAAGCCGGATGAATCCTTATAACTGTTAGCAACTTGTGCAGTGAAGGGAAACTTGTCAAATTTTCGTATTTTCACTGTTTTCAAGCGTTCGGAATTTTGAATTTATTTAAGGATTAGAAAGATTTTTGATTATTATTGTTCATTATTGTGATAATTTTCGGCAAATCATCTTTTAATCGAATATCGCTACATATTTTTATGTCTGGAGTCTTATTTACATTCATAAAAATTCAAATTATGGCTCATGTTGATTTTTTACGAAACGAAGAGTTTGTATTTATCTATGCTGGCAAAAAATAAGATGCTTCACTTTAAGTTATATTTGAAAAGATCTTCGTGGATCATTTTGATTGTTTTTAGTGAATAGAACTGAAGAGCCTTTTTCTCACTATATAGGCAGATAAATCACTAAGATTATTCTTTATTAAAGACGTCAGTCTAAGAATGAATAAAAAATGAAAGTTAAACAATTAATACATATTATTGAAGTAATAGTGGTTCAAACAATGATCTTGGAATCGCATGGAAAACACATCTGATCTATATATCTATTCTGTTTTCTCAAAAGCGTATTAATTTTTCTATATTATATGTTTCGTCGAAAATTCAGAAATATTTGGATGGGCGTTTTCAGCGTCATAACGGTTTTGTCCGTCATTTCGGTCACTCTGGCTTGTCTAATGTTGCTTAAGTGGCAATTAAATGTAGTCGAATCAACCATAGCTGTGTTGGCAGTTGGTTTGTCATTTGATTTTGCGAGTCACTACGTCGTTGCTTATCAGCTTGCTCCTGATGAATCAACGGAACAGCAAATCGTTGCCACTCTAACTTACGCCGGTAATATAAAAAAAGATACCTATATTTCATGTAAAAACAAAATTCTGTGCTGCTATCCTTTTAATTTTATTGTTCTTATCGCCAGTGAACGGCTAAATTTACCTAGAATTAGTCAGAAATAGCCACAAAATCCAGCCGCAATATTAATTTTCAGCAATTACATTCATTTTGTAAGATAGTCTGTTCCATTCCAAACGGCCCATTTTGGCTTTCTTTAGCAGAATATTTTACGGCTTAGGTTGTTGCGGCAGTCTGTTAGACGTCATACATGTTAAGCAAAGCACATTAAGCATGCTGTCGCCAGAGCATAATTGAAAATGCCATTTGTGCAGTGAAAACAAATTAAATGTTAATTTGAGAGTTCTCTAAAATACAAGTTAGAGGCATCAAGGCATCTAAGCGCTTGAAAGTTTAGGATTCAGATCAGCGAGTGGGTAAAAATGAATCAAAATAATTCATTCTTCGCGCATACTCGAATTCAGAGCAAACAAAATGTCTTGGCTCAAGTCAACAGAAACTGGATAAAACGCTCATAAAAAGTTGTTGTCTCATGTAAAATCTATATTTCTCGCACAGCGTTGAAAACATTGCGAAACTTGGTACATTTAAGAATTCTAGTAGCATTTCCGAAGTGCTATTGATTATTCTAATCTAAGTTGAAATTGATCCAGATATTTGTGTTGAAACACGTCCGTCCTACCATGTTTGAAGAGTCAGCCTGATCTAGATTGCTAGGTGCATGGAAATTCTTCTAAATTCAGGAGAATCTAGAAAAAAACTGATCTAGAAATTTTTTTACGAAGTTCTAATGTTATAAGGTATGTTTTTGGATAATCAGATATCAGCTTTTAGAAGAGTTATATCCTAAGCACCTGGCATTACCGATCAGACGGGGTTGGCTAGCCTGATTTTTTTCGAGTTAAAGGGTCTTAAAAATTAAAAGGCCCAAAATGACGCAAAAACTGCCATAATTGACAAATTTCTAATCGATATCAAATAGTTTTGGAGAAAAGACTAGAACTTTAACCGTATTTGATGATAATTTTGCATTCTTTCTGCTAAAAAAACTTATTCTTTTGTCATTGTTCCCCTAACCTTATGCGACTCAAAGACAAAAATCAGCTCTCTGCATTTCCAATTCTCAGGCATAAAATAATAAATTCAAGATTTTACTGCCACCCACAATTTCGCTAGTGAATCGGATTCCTAGATTCAATGAGTACCCTTCTCTAATCTAACCTTAACGCAAAAACTTATCCCTTTTTTAATGAAAAAGTTGACGTGTGATACATCAATTAAAGTAGACTCGCTATGATTAAAAATAATCATCATCAGCTAATTTGGAGCTATATGACGTTAGCAGACATGCGATAAAAAAGACAATAATCAAATTGACCCACAAGTGACTGAAAGTAAAAGCTTGTTCCGTATTTTCAAATCCGCTAAATGGGCACGAACATAGCTGCACAGCATGACCGATCTGGGGGCAGTCAGCCGGTCTGGAGGTCAAAAATGAGGCTATTTCAGACGAAAATGACCTCAAAAACTGGTATATCTGCTAAAATAGCTCTAAAACTACATTAATACACAGTTTCTAAACAATTTTAAGCACTTTTAAAGAAAATTTTCAATTTTCATCCGTCTTTTGCCTTCATTTTGGCTCATTTTCTCGAGAAAATTCCCCATTTTTCTGTTCTAGGGGTCTAGACCACACCTGAACATGGTGATACCACCCAGAATTCAATTTTTAAAAATTTTTTTCGTTTTTTTCGCAATTTTTCGATGCCAATGGATAGTGCTTGATGAGAAACGTCGAAAAATGGTGTTTTTTACGCCATACCACCATTTTTAAGGCCATTTTTTGACCTTTGAAAAATCTTGCACTACCCCAGAATTTTCTTGCTGCCCACATATGGTCTAGACCCCCTAATCTCCCCACGTGCATGTCTGAGCACGAAATATCAAATTGAATGTCTCAAAATTCTGATACTGAAGTGAAATATGCAATTTTTATGTTTTTAGGTGTTCCAGTATTTTTATCCGCTTTGACGACCCTACTGGCTGGCTGTGCGGTTCTTCCGTCATTTACGACGGCGTTTTACGAGACAGGTGTCTTCTTGATTTCAAACAGTATAATTAATTGGCTGATTTCTACGTTTTTTCTGCTTTCTTTACTATCCCTGTGGGGACCAAAACAAGGCGTTCCGATGTGCAAAAAACTGATCAAATTCGTAACCCATAATTCGGCTCAAATTATTCAAAGTGTTCTTATTTAAAAATAGGACCAACATGAATAATCCTGTGGAGGAAATACAGCCGAATACCGGAAACAGCGTCATTAACGGTGCTTCCTGAGCAACCCTCTATCAGATAATCTGTTTATAGATCACGTATTACATGTGTGGTGTGTGTGTGTGTGTGTGTGTGTGTGTGTGTGTGTGTGTGTGTGTGTGTGTGTGTGTGTGTGTGTGTGTGTGTGTGTGTTAGACAACATCTGTAAGTGCCGCACTGGCTAATACTTTAGGTCTTCCAAGAGTACTTCGCTTCTTTGGAACAATACAGGAATTGATATTAGATATAGATAAAATATTGTAAATTTGAATTTTTTACTAAAATTTTTATCCTTCGGAATATGTACGTTTTTATTTAAATGACGATTTCGTCCTCTGAGACTTCACAGTTTTCAATCATCTATAGTCTGTTTCACACAACTTCGGTCATAAATTTTAAAACCATCCCCGACAATAAGCTGACAGATTGCGATTATGGCATTGATCCGGCTTACGGCCGATGAAAATTCTTAGAATTTATGCACGAAGATATGTGAAACAGACTAGAGTTTTCCCATTACTCGTGTCGTACGTTATCAACCATAGATGAAATGGCCGATCTAAGGGTGAGCCGTTGAGCTGGGGTCTAAATCACACGTGACGCGGAGGGAAGGGGTCTGGGGGGTATGCACCCCCAGTAGGTTGACTACCCCCAAAAAAACCAAAATACCCTCCCCAGAATTCAATTTTCGAAAATTTTTCGTTTTTTTCGTGATTTTTTGATACCAATGGATAGTGCTCAATGAGAAACCTTAAAAATGGTGTTCTTTTCGCCTTACCACCATTTTTAAGACAATTTTTTACCTTTAAAAAATCTTGCATCCCAGAATTTTGGTGCTATCCATCTATTGTCTAAATTGGGCTTTTCTATGCCTAAATGACCTCAAAAGCTGGTATAAATGCTAAAATATCGTTAGAATTATCTTATTTCACAGTTTCTGATCTATTTCAAACACTTAAAAAGACAATTTTCAATTTTATCCATTTTTGGCTTCAATTTTGCCTCATTTTCCTCCGGAAATCTCCCATTTTTCCATTCTTTCTATTAGTGCACGCCTGATATCAACTAAAGTAATAGAATTGGTCAGTGAGAAACGAATTTTTCATCTGGTAAGTACAGTTCAACGACAAAAAGTTGATGCTATCGCAAGCGAAGATGGCTTGAATTTGTATCGGGATTCCTAAGCGCATCGAATGCAATTTATTTGTTTTTATTTATATACTTATATGTCGACTTTTTATGAAACACACTGAATTACATATACAACGCTGGTTGATACCTACTGCTCCTGTGACATTAATTATTAGGTACTTATTAATTCTAGTAGATACCTAAACAAATTGTGGATGTAAATTTGTACTTTGATGGTAATTGCTGAAATAAATCAAACTGCAAAGCAAAGTAGTAATAAATTAGAATGACTGAAGGAGTGGAATATGTTGGCTCAGCTTGCTTTAATTGGTCTGCACGATACATGCACAGGGGAGGGTTGGGATTTAGAGATCCTATAATAGAAAATTGGGAAATTTTCTTGAGAAAATGGAGCAAAATAAAGACCGGAAATAGGTAAAAATTGTAGTTTTTTCTGCTTTAGCATTTATAAATCTTTATCAAGGAGACTTCAGAAAAGCGGACGCAGATTCTATGGCTCACCACAGCCAAAATATAGTAGTACCGTATTTATTCTAATAAGCAGCGCCCTCTGATAAGCTGCTCATTTATCCAAATCAAAAAATTAATAAGAAGCGCCCTCTAATAAACGGCGCGACGTTTATTGGAGGTACTGTAGGCTTGATCTAAAGTTTGTAAGAAGATAAATCATCCTTAAATATAATAAGTTACATTGTTATCAATCAAGAACATTTGACGAGAATGTTCTTTGATTTTCATTTTTTAGAATTTGAAGTTATAAATGATGAAATCTGTGAAGTTGAATTAATCTGCTTGCGCCTCAAATGTAAGAGTTTTGAGCTTTTGTGTAAAAAGTATGCAGAAATTGATGCCATTTGGAAAGAAAAAATAATTAACAGGGCCCTCTGATAATCGGCTCAGCAACCCTCTAATAAACGGCGCCCTCCAATGAACGGCGCACTAAAAAGACATTAAAAAAATAAATAGCGCGCCGTTTATTAGAAAAAATACGGAAATGCCCTGATTTTGCATGCCAAGATACTTCATGGGTCTTTGAACCTAAATCCTTATGCACTTTCACCACATACAGTTACCCAGGGTGCCCGCCTATAATGTGCCCGCCTCGATGTCGCGGACCCGCAACAGCGGGTCCATCCCGCAGAGGCGTAGCCAGGATTTTGGTTTGGGAGCACACACAAAAATTTTATAAGACTACTTTTGCATCGGATGCTTTGATATGGTACAGTAACATGTTATCTATAGTAAAACTGAGTTTTTTATTGATTTCTGACGACCAAAAAGCCGAAAATTTTCGATATTTTTACCGTTTCTATCTAGAATTTACGGCCTTTCTATTGACAAACAGTTCAGAAATCATAAGTGGCTCAAAGCACCAAGAAATTCAGTCATTTTTTACTGCCCTTATGCTCTAAACATTTTTAGCTCTGTGAATACTGATACATAGTCTAAAAAAGCAGAAAATTATTAAATTCGTACAAAATAATTTCGACATAATGCCATAGGTTCCGGTTTTTAGAAGGAAAAATGTGAAATTATCAACTCAGTATGAAAAACTAGAATATTTGGACTGATTCGGGCTTTTAAACGCAGTGCTGGAGCTTTACAAAGAGAAATAAGAATAACCGGAAATTTTGACGTTTTTGCTCTTTAAACTCAATTTATATACCGTTATATCATACAGAACAGACAAACCGATTTGGGCGCGAAGCGCCGAAAATTTCAAGAAATTCCTAAGCCTTTTACTCTTTTTTGTCCTCCCTAAAATCTTTGTACATGCACAACGGGATTTTGCGGCTGGGAACGTCTGGGATGGCGGACTCCAAGCACCCCCAAGGGGGTCAGGGGCAGAGCCCGGAAAATTTTATAAAGAAGCGCTTTAATGTTAAATGGTAACATAAAGATTTTTGAAAAATCGGCAAAATCTCGGTTCTGAATGAATCCCAAATACAATTAAAATCGACCACTGTTAAGTATATAATGCAGCAACGGGTCACTTCGCTGCCAATAAGATATACAATGATGCATCATAGAAAATTTTGTTCTTTCCGTTTTCAGGCCCATTTGTGGCCTTCTTATTAACAAGATATACTTCAGAAAACAGAAAAATCGCAAAAACGCAAGAAATTGTGGCCATTCTTTTCAATTACTGTAGAATTATGTGTCCGTTGTAAAGAAAGACAAATAAAGCAGTGAATAGACAAATTTGTATTATATGCAATCATTTCTGCACTTTAATATTATGCTCAAAAAGCATGCACAGTTTCATTCAACAAACAAATAGTGCATTAAATCGATAAAGTTATGTGAAGCGCTGGGTTGTTTTAGCTGATTCAAGCTTCTGAACTCATTGGATCTTATATAACAATAAAGAATAATGACTCAGAGCGATGTGTCGAAAAATTTTTGATGTTTTTTGTCTTTTTTGGACTCAGTTTTCTGCACACAATCATTGCACCAGAAAAATCAACAATTTTTTCCCTGGCTATTGCTCGGGATTTTTTAGAGGCATGATCAGTTTGTACCTATCTGATTCCATAAAAACAAAAAATCTTAGAATATATGCGTTGCAGGTACAAATCTATTCTGGTATTTTTAACACTGGGACACAAAATCCCATCTGGCCCTCAATTAAAAGATACCAGTATTTTGAGGTCATTCGGTCCAAAGAACAATTGAACCCTTGACCGGCCATGCTTGTACTTATGGTCTGCACCTCCGCAGTGTGAAGTATGTAAAGATGAGGATCAAGACACTAATTGTTCTTGGGGGGATTCGGAAATTCGACCTCCTGCAGAATGACTGCTGCTTGACCCGGCCCCGCAAGATGGCTGCTGACCCCCAGAATTGTCGATTTTCCGATAAATCGAAGAATGTGCGTTTTCATGCGTTTTACTTATATATATTTTGGCTCAAATGTGCCAATTATTCGACACTTCGACGCCATATACATACTATTTTTTTCGAAATTATTTTCTTTTTATGTTCTAGAAAGAACGAGCTCCGTCTAAAACGCCGAAAAACAGTATTTATGGTTTTTAAGTCCAAAAAAGGCACTTTTCAAATTTCTCGGGGCTGACTCCCAGAATTCCCATGCTGTACATGTATGTATGATCATAACAAAGGGATTTCTACCTATTTTGTTTGTTGCAGCTACCGGCTGTTTTACAAAATCATACGGTTTTCTTTGAATAATTTGTAGTGACCGTACCAACAGCTATGTACATGAGGCATATTTGAGAGTTAACGCAGGTTTCGGCGTCGCCGGTGCGCTGCATAATTTTACAGGACTTTTACACTAAATTGACCTGAACAAAAATATGATTAACTTATCTGGAAAGCTTTCGAACGGGCTTCAAGATAGTATTGTTTTAACATTATTCTTGTTCGAGAAGTACGTACTCGCTTATACATATGTAGCTCGACAAAAGCAAAAATTTCCTATAAAAAATTAATTTATTCGCCGAACATTTTACAAGCCAAATAATATCTTACATTAAAACATACATAATCCTAAAGCTCGTTAGCTCGTTTCGCGGGCTTTCCAGATACACTAGTTTAAGTTTTGTCGGGCAAGCTATTTTTAAACGAAATTTAAAAAAACCTCGTTGACTTAAAGCCACATAAAATTTCTATAAACCGGCAAAAGACCGCAAGGCCAGATCTGTTAAAGAAGAAAAGCTATTGTCACGACAGATCTAATAAATGTGTTTGGCGCCATCCTAACTGTTTTCTATTTTATTCTCTATTTTAGCTTTTTATTTCGTTTCACGGTTTTAGAAAAAATCCTCCTTCGTTCGCATAAATTTTAATTTAGAAATGAAAAGTCGATGACGACCGCTGAACGATGGGAATTGTGTCTTTTTTCTGCTCTGACCTTTTCGACCGATTCTGTAAAAAAATTTAAATCCAGTATGAATGAATGATGACAAAAGATATATTATCTAAGAATTACAAAAAAGCTTTTAAAAATGATTTGATATTCAAGACAGTGTAAATGAGCAAATAAGCTCGCCATGAAAAAGCATAGGTAGGCATGTGATTGCCGACTATTGAGAACATATGCAAATTGCTACTCCGTTGAACTTGCGATCCAGGATTTTGCATACTTCCGTATTTTTTATTGATTTCTCGTGGTACACCCACAAACATAGCTATTCATCTGGTCATTCTTACACGTAATATTAAGTGTAAAAACTAAGTTTGATTAACAAACGTACACAACCTTTGATTCTTCACTTTCGCACATGACGTAAAAATTGCTGCCAACTTAATGGTGTCACACATCGTTTTTTTCGGTAAATGTTTAAGTTTCGACAAAAAAGGTGGCAAGTAACAGGTGACCAACGGGAAATTACAATTTTTTTGTAATTACATGTTATTAAACAAACGTTCCATTATCTAATAAGTAATTCAACTTTTTTCGATTGGTTTTTTGCCAAAAAATAAATAATTATTTGCCAAGTATTTTAATGGAACAGGATAATTTGTGACCAAACTTACCTAGCCTCCGTAATGTTTTCCGTAGGAACTACAGGTTTACAATACCAGCACATGACGGTTTTTGCGAGATGGGCTAGATGGGTGGGCTACTTGGGCGTCTTTGGAGAGATGGGGTATGGATGAATTTGGCAGGATGGCCTGTTTTGATTATTTGGCCACACGAGAGTAAACAGAAGCCTAAACTGATGCAGAAAAACACAGTAAGCCCCAGATCTAACATTTTCCTACCGGTTTTGACAAATGGTGCGTACGTAATCAGATGAACAAATGTAATTTAAGGCTTTCAAAATAGTGTATGTCAAACAAATTTTTACGCTACCGTTGACGGCAAATGACACCGTCGTAAAAATGAACTGCTACACCTGTCACTTTTTTTGACAATAGTTTGAAACAATCATGCATCGAATTAGTGACTGGTGTTATCTGAAATGCGCTACCCACGAAAAAAATCAAACGAAGGTATGTACATCAGAGGCGTAGCCAGGATTTTGGTCTGGAGGGGAGGGCACAAATTGAAAACTCTTTTAACGTTTTGTGGAGTATTCACACATATTTTTGCTACATACATTTGTTATTTTACCACATTTGCTCATTATCATGCCCAATAATACAGATCATTCTATCGCTTTTCACACTATCAAGCACTCAATACATATAAAATGATAAAATGACTAAATTAGTAAGGATTTGAAATTTTCAGTTCAAAGAAAACATGAAAATGATTGAATGAGGTGCAAAGCGCCAAAATTATGAACCTAAATAGGTATGTGTATAGCGTAGAATTAATTGTTGAACACTTATACATCAGAGAATGTGCACCAGGATTAAGTTCGCGCGAATCGCGAAAATTTTAAAGATTTCAAGACTAAAAATGAATTTAAATGATGAAATTTGAAAGTATTTGGGAATTTCGACATCAAAAAATACATAAAAATGATTGAATTCACGCGAAGGCCGGAAATTTTAGAGATTCTATTATATGAATGAATACTAAAAAATTCATCAATACGATTATATTCAAGAAAAAAACCAAAAATTTTTTCGCTTTTGTGTGTTTTATTTAATTATTCATTTTTTGATTTGTTAACGTGCCCTTGTGCCATCTTCCTGGTTAGTGGTTACGCCCTTGAGGCACATAAATAAATACACAAAAGTAAACTGACTGTAATAATTTATGAGCGAGATAATTTATAATTATGTACAAGCTTTGGGCAACTAGATTTCGTTATATAAAACCGAAGATCAACATTATTTTTCAGTCGATTCACGTCGTATCGTAATAAAGCAATAACGCCAGCACAAACAGTTAGAGCGGGCACGATGCTTAGAAAAGTGAAACCCGGATAAATGTTCAACGTGGCACTGTAGACATTGTTGAAAAGTAAGCAGGACACCAAGCCCGACCAACTCATCACCATGGACACAGTAGTGACCAGGCGCCCCATTTCGTCCGGGTCGCCCAGGCTGGCCACTACGGCCCGCAGGCTGCACAGTCCGGACGACGATATGCAACCGATGAAAACGGAAAAATACATGATCCACGAACGAGAAGCCACTCCGAGGCATACCATGCGCAGGGCGGCCGATATCAGACCAATCACGATTATTGTATGATCGGATAATTGAAATCGTTTCATGATCTGCGAAAACATAAACTTTGTTTTACCCATTGTTTTATCGATAAAGAAATTCAAATAGTGGAACGTATCAGTTCGCGCTGCTCACAGGGGCAAATTTTAGAGGGAGAGGGAGGCGGATGCTTCCCACCTTGGCCCAACTTACTTGATAAGATAAAGAATTGTTATGTTTTTAACGATTTCTGACCACCCTTTATGGTAATTCCTGCTATTTTTTCAGCACCTCGCGTCGGATTATGCATTTGTAAGCAGGCACGTAGCTCTGGGGGATAGGGGGGTAGTCCTTCCATAATATTTGAAATACGAGTATGTTTTGCAAGGGTACCCTAAAGGAAATAGTTGAAAGTTCTCAAAGCGCATGTGAAAGACTGCCAGAATAGATTTTATCACACTTAATAATCTTAGAATCATCGGACGCTTTGCGCCAGATATTTTTTGTATAACTTTTGTACTCGGAACAGCCCAAGTTTGAGTAAGACGTGGTGAATACGTCAAAGTTTTCCGGGACTCTGCGCAGGTCAAGCTCAGACAATATTGAGAAATCATTTGTGAAACCATTTTATACAAATTATTTTTTAAATTTGAATAAAATCAAAAGTTAAATTTTTTTTGTAATTTCAATATTTTTCTTCTTCAATGTTTAGAGCTTGCTGAGAAACGCTCAAAAACACCATTATTTTGCCTATCTTGTAGTAGTTGATGAGATATCTGGCTTCAAAATTTTAGCTTACCCCTAAATTTAGAAGGCCAGCTACGCGCCTTGCCTGTACGTACATATGTACTTATGGATATACTCACTGTTTTGTTGGCATGAAATCTTTATTTTTACGTCAGGTATAATTTGTTGTTGGCAACGAATATCTTGCGAGTTGCATTGTGACCATAGGCGCACAGCATGGCCTATCTGGGGGGAGGAGGTCAGCCGTTCTGGAGGTGGGGGTTCAAAAGTTGAGCTTTTTTGGGCCAAAATAATCTCAAAATCTGGTATAAACGCTAAAATAACGGTGAAACTACTCTATTACACAGTTTCTGGTCAAGTCGAAGCACTTTGGGGAAAATTTTCTATTTTCATCCGTTCTCGGCCTCCATTTCGCCTTATTTTCCTCACAAGATTTTCCATTTTTCCACTCTGAGGGGGTCTGGACCCCCCATATTCCCCTCACGTGCATGTCTGGTTGTGACTCTTGCAACTCTGAAGCATAAAACGCAGTCATTTCAGAAAAGTTGATTAACTTTTGCAACTAAAATGCATGCGATTTTAAAGGCTTTTGGCCTCATTAAGTGGGTTTATTGCTCCATTTACATGTATATACAAGTAAAAAACAATAATTTTCATTATCTCTAGCTATCGTAATGCCCCAATACAGCCAAATTCGGCGGATTCAGGCTCAAATCGGTACGATTTAAAGAATATAAGAATTTGTTCGCCCAGAATTTTTCTAAAATTTCGCACTTTTCTCTAAAATAGCCCACGTTAAAACTTAAGGAGGGCGAAAAATGTTATTTTGTACGTGAATAGAGAATTTTCAGAAGTTTCGAGTGTTTTGGCGAAGTGAACGGAAGACTGTAAGTGCGGTGCACATACACACTCATCGAGATCATGCGCTTTTCCCGTCAGCTCGTTTCGCTGTTCGGATAGGCTATTTATAGCTTTTGCGCCTTTTTTGCGCTTTGACCCGTCGAGATGACGTTTCATCTCCGGATTGGATAGCCCAATTGTTTAGGCAATCTGGCACTGGTTTGGCTCGCACAAGCGACCGATCACTGGCCAGTGACGGGTCTTCGGATCTGCCCAGTTTTAGGACTTCTCAATTGCAAGACTATATTTATGAAAATTATAGATCAGTCAAACACCGCTGCTCGCTATAAATGTCGTAGGATGAGAAGACTAAAATTTAATTATATAATGGGGAAAATCATTTTTTTACCTATGTACTTACAAATGGTATTAAATATTGTATTTGAGTCCGGTCATTAAGTAAAAATATAGATACTCGATCCAATCAGCGACAGCTAATATTTTCGCTTACTAGGAAAATACTCATGAAGACTAAACGTGCACATTAACTGCGATATAATAAAATCAAAATTGTAACTTCAATAAGCTTTTGACCTTTTCCGAATGAGAGAAAAACAATTTATTTTTCCATAAGGTATGTGAAGACGATTTTATGCGATGATGAGCACGTTATTCTCGTTGATTCAGCGCTTATAGGCATCCGGATAATTAATATTAGCTAAATGGGGGTTTGAAACCCCGTCACCCACTCAAATTTCGGCGTTGTGTGTCAATTTTGCATTAATTTTGCGAGTGTTCAAGAGAAAACTTTGGAAAATTGAACTTTTTTCGCATCAGAAATCATTCCGCTAAAAAACCGTCCGTTGCTTCATGTATAATGGACGAATTTTTCAGGCAATTTTGGACACTTCAATAGGGAAGTTTGGAGTTCCGTTCCCAACTGTCTGAAAATCCTAGGTCCGCCACTGCTCTCACTCACCTTCAACCCTAAAAGCCCGCCAGCTAGCTGCACTAAATTGGTGACCGCCGTCCACATACTATAGGCGCTGACCGTCCACTGCAGCGGCTCGCCGTAGGCGTACAATGTTGTGATGCGCTCCATGCCGAAGTCGACGCAAGCATAAATTAAAGCGATGGCGCACAGAGCAAAAAGATGAAGTCGCCGGCGATCAGGACGCGGTTTGTGCAGGGTCACCCAAAGGTCTTGGTACATTTCTATCACGCGACTCAAAAACATTTGACAGGTCGTCATCTTGCGCTCCGGGTGTTTATTCAGATACACGAATATGAGCGATGGATCAGGAATAAGACTGAAAATAATTCATCATGCTGTAAACATGACAAGAATGACTCATACAGATACAGGCATTTTTACAACAAAAAACAAAGTATGACGACGAATGGAACAATTGATCGACTTCAATTCGGTAAAAATGGAATGATTACATAAGAAAGAAATCGGCATTACATGCAATTTTTCATCCCTGCGGTATGCTTCTGTTTGGAATATTAATATCTGTAACCAGGACCGCATTTAGGGAAAGGGCAAGGGACAGCCGCCCCCCCTTCGGCCGGAAAAAATTATTCGAATGGTAGGATAATGCATGGAAATATGGAAATATTGCCTGACTTTGACGTAAAATCTTCAAATTTTCGGCGCATCGCGACAGATGAGGTATTTCCCATAATTTTGGCTCAAGCGCGACCAAAACCCACATTTTTTATAGCGTTTTGAACCAGAAAAAGAATATTCTTTTTGAAAGTTTGAATTTTATGATCTTAATGGATAGAGCGTGTCGAAAAACGTCGGAAAATGCAGTTTTTGCGAGCTATCCCGACGAATTTCCCGATATATAGACCAACTAATGTTGGGTCCGTCCCCCCTTGGCCGAATCCTGAATAGGGGCCTATCTGTAAGTACAAAATTTTATACAATTTATCAATTTTTGAGAGAACGCAGTCAGCTTTCTGGATGCATCCAAACAGGAAATGACACATTTTGCTTAACAATCCAGTGTATAAAATTTTTCTTGTTCTACCTTTGTACCTAATTATCCTAAGATGTGATCGATGATGGATCCAGCGATCTGAAAAAGAGCCAACCCAGACATGCATTTGGCAAAATAAAAGGTTAAAAACGGATTAAAATCAAAAACTTTTGTAGAAAAGAGCTCGAAATTACCCAAAAATTAAAGATTTACATAGTTTTAAAGCTATTTTAGCATTTAAAACATTTTTATGTAATTTCGGCCCAAAAAGCTCTCTATTTAACCCCCCTAGACCGGCTGATTTTCGAGACCGGCTGTCCCCTCCCCCTTCCGAGACCGACCATGATCTTTTTCGAGCTGAAATGGCTTCAAAAATTTAGCGTACACGCTAAAATGGCTTGAAAATTGTATAATCAGTTTCTAGTCGATAACTTTTTGGCATGTAAGAGAATTGTGATTCATGTCTATTTTGAACCATAATTTTACCTTATTTTTCTTTAACTTCACCGATTTGCTTGTCTGGTCTAGAGCTGCAGATGGACAAATGAAAAATTTTTATAGAAATTCAGGCAAAATTCAGGTGAAAACGCTAAAAATCGAAACATTCTCGTAAAGTACTTGAAATCGACCACAAACTATTAACAAAGCTAGTTTTTATGCTATTTTAGCATTTGTTATACTACTTCAGCTCAAACAACCTCTCCGTCTAGCCCCAAGACCGTTCATACTGTATACTTATGAGCTAATTTGCTTTTGAACTTTAAGTATATGTACGCAGAAATTTACTCACACTAGCGCTTGTTTTCAAAGTTTCTTCAGAAAAATCGACTATTAATTTTTTGTTCAATAGTTTTTCCTGATTTCCATGATTCTTCTTTACAGATACTTTCAAGAATAACAATTATAGTGCTGTTATTTTTTTATATAATTTTTCAACGTATTTCTTTAAAAATCGTTTTTTAATCATACATATCTCATTTAATAATTTCTCCGTGATTCAAAACCAAACAGAAATGAAATTGTTTCCTATTCATCAAGCATCTACGGTGATCGCGTGATCGCATTAGGTTATCTACGATTTTTGTCATGCATACTTTATATCTAGTCATGAGATAAAGTTATTTTTATGAATATAAAATTTTAGAAAATTTTTCTAAATTTTAGGTACTTAGTTGATTTTGTACTGAAGGAAAAAAGAAAATTTCTGCGATAAATTGTACTGCAAATAGCAAAAATATATTGCGCATAAAATAAAAATTGGCATACGTAAGGAATACAATTTTTGGAATTTAGCTATAACTGTTGTTTTTGAAATTCACACAATATAGCAAAAACATCTGTATTAATCGTAAATACGGATATTTTCAATGTAGAGGGCCGAATTAAATTGAAAGATTCGCGAAAAATTGCTTTTCGAAAGTTTAACTCATCAACGTGCACAATTTAAACAGAAAATTTTTCATGTTTTTATTCTAGAAGGTCTATACCCCCAAATCAGCCGAACGCGCATATCTGGTCCTGCCTGACCAGACATACCCGTGAGGGAGGGGGGTTTGAGGTCTAAAACCCCCGGAATGGTAGAAAATTGAAAGTATTCTTTGGAAAAATGATGCAAAAAAAGGCCAAAAGTGGATGAAAATTCCAAAATTTCTTCAACAAGTGCTTTAAATTGACAAGAAACTGTGTAATAACGTAGTTTCGACGCCGTTTAAGGGCTTATACCAGTGGGTCTTTTAACTCGAATTTTTGACCCCCCAGACCGACTGACCCCCCTCCCCGAGGTCGGCCATGCTGTGCATCTATGTTCCTGGATCTTTACTCGCCGTTCCTTTAGCAGATTCTAGTGCTTACTTACGATTTTTAGAGATATTGTACAAAATCTTTGATGTCTTTGATAATTTCAAAAGTAGTAAACATATAAAATGAGAAAAATTATTTAATACGTAGAAGATTTTCTAATTGATGCTGTGGTTTTGGATATTTTTTGTTAATTTAAAAAGACACACATGCTAATTTAGTGTTATTCACGATCCAAAAAAATTACCCGAAATGCACTATGCTCACGCTGCACATTAAACCATTTTGCACCGCCTTCGCTACAGTAGGATAGGCGTCTTTCATGGAAGTTGTTCCTTCGGGCAAGTCGGTATGCATCAAAAAAGCAAGAACGAAACAGAGCACTAAAACGGTTTCGCCCCAAATTTGCACTTCCACATTAGTCGAATATTTGACCAGTATCGAGCTCAACATACAAGCGAGAAATGTGGAAAACGACGAGCAAGCGGCCATAACCGCGAATCTCTCCGATAATTTATCCTTGACCTCCGTTTGTCGACAAGCTTCCGAAAATTGAGAGGCCATAAAAACGGTTTTTCCGCCAAATATCGCCAATAATCCCGATTCTACGACAATGGTGAAGGGCGGAACTTCCGGGCGGACGCAGAGCAAGGCGTACAGCCAAGTGTGGACGACCATCGAAGCCAAAGTTACGACCGTGGGCATTTTTTGGCCAAAGCGATCGCCGTAGGCGCCGAAAAACGCGCCGGTCAACAAATTTGGGACAAAGTTGGCTAAATCGCAGTACATTAGAAATTTAGCCGTTTCGGCGCTAATTGAGCGCTTTTCGTAGTCCGGCGACGGCGCCGAATATTGACACTGGTTAAGACTCCTTTCAGGGTAAAGCGATTGACACACTTTCGCATAAATCAATGGGAAATAAGTTGCGTTTCGAAGGCCTTGCGCAAAATTGTGCACAAAGAGCAATAGTTCTAAGTAATAAAGCCGACGTAGCGACGAAGTGATTTTTTTAATAAGTTGGGTAGTTTTGGAAACCTCGGTGAGCTGCTTCGATTCCTCGATTTTCATGCCTCAAAAGTTGATCACAGATTATGTCTTTCTAGGCCTATTTAGGCAACAAATAAATTAACGATTAATAAGTTGCGAATGAAAAATTCGTGTCATCGTAGGTATATATATAATGCACGCAGCATAAGTATTACGAGTCAATATGAATCGTAGGCGGAACAACCGGTTGATTTTCGCGGAACAAGCTGTCGTTGGTTGAATAATACTCTTATTAATGACAACAAAATAGAAAGGTAATATTAATGCGTCGCTTTCAGTAATGCAAAGCCTAGAATTACAAAAAAATGATTGGTAAATTAGGTCATTAATGAAAAATGAATGCAAAGAGGCTCTCTTCGCGCGAAATTTCAACGATAATGTCCTCGAAATTTTCTGCGTAAGTATCGAATAAGCGCGAACGGATGTCGTCAAAAATTAAAACTTCTCGACTGTAAATAATACGCAAGGGAATATTCTTTTTTGGGACACTAATATTAAGCTGGAATTATTTGCTCTATCAATATTGTTAAAAAAGTTTTAGCTGCTTTGCTAACCAACAGCTCGTCTTGAAAAAAACGGTGGTCATTCATGCGTAATGAACTGTACCGGTTTGATTCATGCTAACTGTAGCACGTGCAATCCTTTTTCCAGTATTTTCTACTTTTCTCCTGATCGTGTTATTTCGTTGCGCAGTACATTACGTACTTAGAAGCTCAAAAAATGCTTTCATGGTTGAGATGAGTCGTATTTTTGCACTACTTTTTCTAATATCGATGAGATTACTACAAATATTTTAATATGCACAATAATAGGACATAAAAGGTAGGCGTGACAGCGACATTGAATCGCTTCAAAAAAACTTTCTTAGATAGCAGCGTATAGGATTTTGACGAAAAATGAGACACATTTAAAAACTACCGAAAACGCGGACAAAAAAGGGCGTATAAAATATTTAATAATTCCAGATTCAAAATTTTGAAATATAATTCATCGATAAAAATGACTGAAGGCATAACGAAAAGGATTAAAGGCCGGAACAAAAATAAGGCGTGTAATTTTTCAGAAGCCTTATCTGTGTGAAATAGCATAAAATTACACCAATGTGTGATTTGCCACAAAATTATTGGCAAGAAAAAAGCTTTGAACTTCGATATAAATCGAAAGCCGAAAGCTGTGCAAGAAATAAAATGTTTTTGTAAAAAAAAGCTGGAGAAGAATGTTAGAGGAATTCGACCCTCCAGAATGGACATTTATTTGCTGGAAAATAATAAACGAGTAGTATTAATTGTGAAAAAAATTTAAGAATTCTCTGCTGCAAAGGCGTAGCCAGGATTTAGGTTCGGAGGGGGCAGAGCACACATGCAAAATTTGTTTGTTGTTTTTGGAGTATTCAAACGCGTTCTTTGCTACATATCAATTATTGTATCACATTTGCACATTATCATGCCCAAAACATGTCTTTATATGTCGTTTTCAAACCCTCTAGCACTTCACAACAATCACAAGATTTTTAAAATGTTTTTTATCTTGCCGCAAGGCTGTTTGAAGATTGCTAAGTGTAGGATGAGCGAAAAGGAGATATAGGTTATGGGTACCATAAAGCACGTAAAATAATTAAATCCGCATTACTAATTATCAAATTTTTGAGAAAATGCATAAAGATGACCAGAGCTGCCAGGAACCCCCAATTTCTTTAGGTTTGAAATGCTGCATTGGCAAAAATTGATTCAATTCATTTGAATAGCGAACATATAGATTCTAATGCCAAGAAATAAAAGACACAAGTAATTAGAAATTTTTTGGCAGAAAGTGTGTAGAAATGATCGAATTCGTCAGGAACGGTTAATCTTTTTGACTCAAAATTTTGTAGATTTCGTCAGTAGAAAATGCATTAAAATAATCACATGGTGCAAGAAATTTTGAAATTATGAAGCTAATAGATACAGAAAAATGACTAAAAGCGCGAAGCACCCATATTTGAGCTTTTGACTAAAAAATGCATTAAAATATCAAATTTGTACGCAGCACAGAATTCGAAAACTTTGACACCATAAATATTGAATCAATTGAATTCTAAACAGAATAGAAATTTTTGGTAATGAGCAGAAAATGCATTGAAATTCAAATGAATTTCACAAATTTGTACTCTGGAAAATGCATAAAAATGATATATTTAAAGAGTTACTCCAGAAGTAAAATAAGCGAACAAAAGTTAATAAGGAATGCTGGTAGAAACAAAAGTAAAGACATTTTAAAGCAAATCAACCGGCCCCAATTTTTTTGCTTTTTCGTGCTTTATTCTATTAAGAAATTTCTTGATTAGGTTTCGGAGGGAGCACGTGCCCCTGTGCTACCCCCGGCTACGCTCTTGATCTGCTGCGATATCGCCGGCATCTGCAGTGAAGCGGCAAAAGTAAAAGTCTGCGATATCACCAATATCGCTTACTGTTTTTGCGGTTCGAAACACCCCGATTTTCTCGATTTTCTTCAGGTGATATCGCCGACTAAATTCGGAAGAATACGATTTATTTCTATTTTTATGCGATATTGCTGACAATTCGTGTATGAAAGTAGAATTCAGTCAGTGGAAGGAAATATATGTACGTGTATCATGGCATGCACATGTATATGATCAGCAATTTTTGGACGAGCGCTATAAATTTTAATGAGCTTAAAAACAGAAAAATGAGTTAGAATTGAAATTAATATATTAATAAATCAAAATTAATAAGTAATTAATAACTAATTAATTAAGCATCAATCAAATCAAAAATTAAGAATTAGTTTTCAAGTGAAGAGTCGCATTCGGTAATATTATGTCTTTTGGTTTGCAAAACCCCTATTTGCTGAGACAGCTGTACTCATTAATTCATTTAATTCTTTTGACAAATTGACATAACTTGGAAAACATAAAGAATGAGGGCATAACAAAGTCTTTATCCCGGTTCAAAAAATGTGTTCTTTATTTGCATAATGTTTGGAGTAATTGTCATTAGATTTTAATTTCATTATTTATTTTTAAAATTTATTTTCCTCATTTTTTATTTTAACATTGTGTTTAGTTCGATTTTTAATTTTTTAAATTTTTTAAGTTCATTCCATTTTCACATCATATTGACAATATTACGTAACGTAAGCATGCATTATGTTATGCATGTACGAGTATACGCAGCATGGCTTCTCAGACTCCTGACATGGATAATATCGTCGGTATTGCAAATAAAAATCGACCATATCGACGAATAGTCGATATCACCGACAAAAATTTGGAGAAATAGGGGATATTGTAAACCATGAAAAAGAGTCGGCGATATCGGCAATATGGCTGATTGTTACTTCTTAACCATAATTTAGAAACAAATATCGCAAAAAAACGTCGAGGAATTATCAAGCTCAAAAAAATTCACCTAGGTTTATGTTTTGGAATTGCCTTCACAAATTTCTAAGCTGTTCGTGTCTGATTTTGATCCTTCGAAAGCCTACTGAATATTCAAGATTGCTACTGTACTGACCCCCGCGAACTGTTTAATTTTGGAAAGACCAATGAAAATATAGTTTTCTAGAAGCTTCGGCTATTTTTGGGCTCAAAAATATCAATTTTTATTGGTCTTACCGAACAGCCATTTCATGGATATATATAAATTTTCGAAAATTTATTATGCGCTCTGTGGAAAGAAAGGGGGTGATCTTGTCTTGTATGCACGTCTGGTTAAGCTAGTGTTACAACCCTCATAATAGCTTCCATTTCCAATTCAAAGGTATCTACTTAACTCCTTATAAATCTAAAAATTCGGTGAATTATCGGTATGTCTTCAATGACATCGCTTATACGTATACAGCGTTTTATTTTTTATTCATTTTTATTTTTATTTCTCTCGCTCTTTTCTGCCTTCCTTTTTCTGCATTTCCTCAACGATTTTATGGATTTTCATTTACATTATTTTGTAACTCGTAACTCAAAAAATACACATGATTCTCTATTAGCGCCCAAATATTTTTGACGACGGGGGAGTGGCGGCCGCACCCCGCCCCCTCGAAATCCGCGCCTGGGTACAGCCGTACCGTTTACTGCGCCTTTTTGTATTCCATTTTAACTAGCGGCATTCTTCCTTTTTTATTTTTTCCTTCTCCTCGACTTCTGTATGTAGTAAGTTTTTAAAGTTTTAAGCTTGATAACATTAGAATTTTAGCTAATTTTTAACCGTGTATCGACGATCTTAATTAATTTTTCGAGGAGTTTCCGTCGTTGGCCGTCGTAAAACGAAGGTATTTTGTGATATGTCTCGGCGTCAAATTCAATTTACATTGAAATGCAGATTTATCGGTCATGTATCTGTTTTCTGAGGTAGTAGCTAAAATCATTTTTTGAGCTAAAAATTAGATGTATCAAAGGTTTACATCCGACTAGAATTAAAATCACTGTATGCATGTACATGCTTATCACTATTTATGTGGCATCAAGCTATTTATTGCTTTTTCTTAATCCTGTTTTACCTAACTTCATTTTCCATATGATTATCATTGAAAATTATCATTCTCTCATTTCAAGTCTTTCAATTTCCTTGCTTAAAACCTTTTAATATGATTATAATTTATTCCAATCTAAACATTCCTAATTTTGACAGAATAGTCAGCAGCTTTGACATTGAATCAAAGCACGCCCGAAATAGTGCTATACGTTCAAGTGACCACTTCATTAAATCAATTTTTATAGCCAACAAATTGCAGCACATTGCTGACTGTAGGAAATAAATCAGATATGCGGCATCGTTAAGTCAAACAGTGTAAAATTGTGTCTACAGTAGGGTTAGGAAGTCGTTCCGGTGTATCGAATTTTGGCATCGGGATCGTATGGCCACCCGGGCGACACCTACTTGAGTCCGGGCGTCCCCAGGATACCGGTCGCCTGCCGTGCGATAAGTAATTGCAATGCCAAACAAGGTGATGCTATCTCTGTTCTTATGCGTTCTTCATCATAGATCGCGTGTGTGTCTCTGACGAAAATTGAATATGGAATCAGAACTAACGTTATTTGGCAAGACTCCATATTTTACCTATTCACGGTATTTTGCGGCTCGCCTGTTCTCAATTAATTTTGCCGTATTACTTTTGCAAAACGCATTTCACTGCATTTAATCGGAATTAGTACCAATAGGCTGATATAAAATTCAGTATTAAAGAGCTAGGTAAGAAAATTTTCGATTTGCGAATTAAAGCGAAATTTTTCGCATTTCATTCGATTAAGTGGCCTTGTCCTCTATTCCTTTATTTATCAAACTTTGCATGACAGGCATGACCATATATGCACAGTATGGCCAGTCGGAAAGGAGTCAGCCAGTCTAGGAGGGGGTCAAAAAAGCTTTTTTGAGTAAACATGGCCTCAAAAACTGATATATGTAAATGCTAAAATAGCGTCAACGCTATATTATTCAACAGTTTATGGTCGATTCCAAGTACTTTTGAATAAAATTTGTCATTTCCATCCCTTTTTGGCATTAATTTTGCCTTATTTTCCCCAGAGAAGATCCCCATTTATCCACTCTGGGAATGTAGACCTCACTCTTCACATGCATGTCTGGACATGACCAGACATGCACGTTGGGAGGGTTTAGGGGGTCCTGACCCCCAGAATATAGAATGGAAAATTTTTAGGGGAAAATGAGACAAAATGGTTACCGAAAACGGTTGAAAATTGAAAATTTTCTTCAAAAGTGCTTTAGATTGACCAGAAATTGTGTAACAACGTAGTTTTATCGCTATTTTAGCGCTTATACCAGTTTTTAGGGTCATTTTAGCCCAAAAAGCTCAATTTTTAACTTCCCCCTTTGACCGACTGACTTCCTCCAGATCGGTCATGCTGTGCACCTATGGGCATGACCCATGCTGTAACGGATCCACGAGTTCTAAGGGGCCGTGGTCTTTACCGAAACAGTAAAACAATTTGAAAATCATTCGTGAGCGTAGTAGCATTTTTCATCATTTCCGGTGCTTATTTGAATCAGAATTAAAATCTGGTACCTATGAATTTTTCACAAATTTGAAAATAGGATGGATTATGCCTAAGGACATCAAAAATCATTGTTTAATCCCCTGCGTTCGTGCACTTAGAGCGAAAAACAAAGTTGTTAAAAAATTCGGCTAAACGCTAATAATTTTTAAAATTTTCTGCTAAAAAAGGAATAAACAACATTAAAATTATGTTCAGTCGGCAATCGAGCTTTGTGCCAGTCACAAAATCACTGTTCTAAACAACAAATTATGTGTCACAAAAGTAAAAACTTTTGCTGTCAGAGTGATTAAATGTCATTAAGAATTCTAATCAACGCATTAGAAATACGGAAATCGATGGGCAAAAAATAAAAATGACCTCTATCTCTCTTACTAATCATACGTTAGGCCAACGGGAGGGAGACTATCTTCCATTGAATTTGCTCATACTTTCAATGGGAATTCGTCATTCATGCCCAAAGGTTTTTTTGAAAAAATAATTGCAACAATTTTTGAAGCGAATGCTCCTGGTTGTGCAAAATAAATTGGCAAGAACATATTCATATGTACGTAAGTAGTTTACTTTCCAGATTTCAATCTTTGTACACATCTGAAGATAAGACAAATTAGATAATGAAAGAATTTCGAATATATATCATCTGTCAGACCGATTTAGAATATCGAATATGAATATACTGATTTTTGTAATCACCTTTTATTTTCTAGAAAAAATTATTTCGCGACAACTTTTGGTTTATTCGTCACTTAAGCTATTCCGATCGTAAGTTTTCAGAAAACTATTGTCAAAATGGTTTGAATAAAATTCCTAATTATTTGAAAAATAATTTATTGTTTGAAATAATGTACTTTGCGGGCCAATATGTCGATATATTTTTCTTGTTTCGAATGAATTGATGCTGGCTTATGTTTGTAAACAAATGGAGTACCTAACAACAATATTGTGATTTGATATAAGCCATATATCTCAGTTAATAATTAAGTTGCAAAAGTGATTTTACGATCAGAATATCTTTTGCTTTCGTAGAATTTTCTATTCTACGAAAGCCTTTTTCTTCCTTTTTTTAGTTTGTTCACTTATTTATTATTATCTTTTTTTCTCTCTCCATGTTTTCTCTAAATTATCCTTTTTTTCTCTCGTTTTGTAGTTTTGATGACTTCCTATTATATCTTGTGATTGCAAATCTTCGTTTTTAATTTAAGATGTACATACATATATTAGCCTCAGTATCGAAGAAATAAGTTTCAATTTTTATCCTCTTAATTATTTTTGCGTCAATACACACATTCTAATCAAAAAGTAACAAACTGCATTTATTTCCACGTTTATCTTGCTCATTATTCTTGCGCCATATCCCAAATTCTTTGGTGCCTAAGACACATAAGCGTGAGGGGTTTGGGGATATATACCGTACAGAAGTTGAAAAAGCCCCTTCATATTACTGTTGACCCCCAAAGTTCTATTTTTAGTAACATTGTTAACAATTTTTGGCGATTTCACCTCTCCTAGAATTTTCTTGCTGCCAGTGTATGGTGCTGACCTGTTTGCGCATGCTTATTGCCTTGCCGCACTTCTAACAATTGCAAGAGCGGTAGGACTTGCATTCAGTTACGGTTTGTTAAGAAAATGATTTGTGCTTTTCTTTGATTCAGATTGATCACTTCTTTTAAAAAAATAAACTGCTGTTATTTATTTCTCGAATGAAGCCATAACTACCTTCTGTAGGCAACAGAATATTCGATTTTTGTCTTGCATAGAGAACTGATCTTTAGCAGATTCTTATTATTTGTTGTGCGCATGGTGACTTTTCCTTAGTCCCCACCATTTATGTCTTTAATAATTCGCTATTCCAAATATATTCGTCTTTTTTGTTCCATCATAGCATTTTTCTTTGCTAGTACCCTACTTTTAACTAGCAAAATTTGAGTAAATCAATCAGTCAACACAAACGGTACCATACCAAAATATTGACAGTCCAAGAACGACTGCTTTTGACAACACAACTTTACCTTATCTAAACAGATCAAAATTTTTCAGTGTACACTCTGAGCAACTACCGTTTGTATAGAACAATTACACTCAGATACATAATCTGACGTTATGGAGAACAGTTTGAAAAAATCAAGCTTTCGCAACGCTCTGGAACTAAAGTTAATTCTCAGCGTAAACTACAAACAACTGCTCGGTGTAAAAAAACTAACTATCAGATTCGTAATTCTGACGAAGAAAATTAAGCTTCTGCAACGCTCTGGAACTAAAATTCACTTTCAATGTAAATTTTACACAACTACTACGTGTAAAAAAATTTTATTTAGTCAGATTTATAATGCTGACGTTACGATGAAACTTTTGAAAAGAAATTCACGTTTTGCAATGATCTGGAACCAAACTTACTTTTCAGTGTAAACTTTACACAACTGCTGGGTGTAAACAAAGGATATAGTCAGATTTGTATTACGTTACGGATAACCTTCCGAAAAAATCACATTTTGCAACGCTCTGGAAGTAAAATAAATCTTTAGTGTAGACTTTACACCTCTACAATAATTGAATAGTGCAAACTTTACACCTCTACAATGACTCAGTATTTGGTTTAATTAATCGCGCCAACGTGTATGTTCGATCCTCGATGCCTTGCACATTTTTATAATTCGGATCATGTCCAAACTCATATCGGGAGAAATTGACAGACAAAAATCTGCGAAAAGGTCTTTTATCAACCCAGTTGGAAGTTTACACCTCCAAAATTAACTCAGTATTAAGTGTAACGAAAAGCAACCAAGTGCGATATGTAACCACTAACATGTACCTTATTTTTAGAACAGTCCGCACTATTCAACTCATAACTGGAGTAGTTAAGGATCAAAAACTGTCAAAAACGTGTTTTTTTACCCCAGAGTTTAACCTCTCTACCATTAGAAGTAACTTAGTATTAGGTTTAAAGAAACGCGTCAAAGTGCGATGTGTAAGCCTTGAAACGTACTTTATTTCAATAATTCTTCGCACGTCCCGATTTATAACCGGGGCGGCTGACAAACTAAAAGAAGATAAAAACGTGTTCTTTCCGTCATCCATCTCAGTGTAAACTTTAAAGCACCAGAACTAACTCCGTATTGACTTTACACGACCGCAATCAAATTCATCGTGTAGCATTTAAAATGAGGTACTTTTCCATAAATAGATTCTGGTAACTCTTATACGAAGAATTTGGCAGGCATAAGCAGGTTGAAAACTCCACCAAAATATGTTTTTTCACTTCCAGATTTTCACACTCTTTACACTCCAACTCAAAAACTGTCAAAAGTCGCCCTATTTTATTACGTTGCAACAGAACTTTCCATACTTATTATAAGCTCCACATATAGTGTAAAAAACTTTAAAAATTTACATTGAGTCTTTTTATTATCTATCTTTGAAAAACCGCACCTCCCAGATGTGTCCCATTATAGCTGTAGGGGGTAGACATATCTTAGGGGTACCCAAGTATATTATAGGTAGGCCCTGACGCGCTACCTATCATACTTCAGTCATATAAGTTATTTGATGCATTACGCGCATAGGCACATTTAACTTCTAGAAAATTTTTGAAAAATTGTCTTAATATTTTATACTCCTTCATGTAAATGTATTTCATCGTTTAAAAGACTGATTTTTCAGAAGTAGTAAGACATTTGGAGCAAATTATCATAAGTAAGAAAAGAACAAATAAAATAGAACAAAAAACGAAATTATTTGTACGATTGGCTCGAATTAGATTAATAAATATTTTACATACATGTTAAGCCTCGCGAATCATTTATGAACGTTTGTCCACTTCAAGAAAAGTTGAAATATCAGTTCAATTTTTATACAATAGTCTTAAACGCCCTCCACTGATAGTGATTGACGTCCAAAAAAATCGCAAAAATTTTGAGGCGATCAAAACAATATTTCTTTTCAAACAGTTTAACTGTTAAAGCATTCTATTACGTTTTAGCTCTACGGAGTCTGAATCTCATTAATTGCCTTGGAAAAAAGTTTTGCGAAATGAGAAAACATATATGTATGCTCATATCTGATCATACTTCCAACCGACTAATGGAAGTCTTTAAGTTCACAAAAGACTAGTTGCGTGTCTGTTTACTTCTTTCTTTTTGAAAGGTTAATGTGTATTTGTGTGTATCTGGTCGATATATCTAAAATTCATTGTATAACCATTTCCTGACGTTCGGCGTCAATTAAATAAAGACAAAAACGAGAGAAGCTACCCCGACCAAAACGCCCAGATAAATCTTTACTGTACAATATGTGCATTGTACCTTCAGGCGTCATCTCCATTTCAATCTTTGTGGCTCCGCATTTGCGAACTTATACGCTCGAAGGCCAAAAATCGTCTGGACAGTTTAAAATCTTATTTCACTGTCACTTCAGTTTAATTTCGTAACTTTTTTACACAAAGTTTGAGACGATCATCTTTTGTGAATAGTGTGCGCGTTAATAATGAGCGAAATTGGATTTTGTGGACACACGCGTGCAGACATGCACGTAGGGAAGGGGAAGTTCTGAGATGAAAAAAGGGACAATTTTGTGGTGAAAATTAGGCAAAATGAAGTTAAAAGAACGGATGAAAATTAAAAATTTTCTTCAAAAGTGCTTCAAATTGACCAGAAAACATGCAATATATAGAGTTTTAACGCTATTTTAGCGCTTACACCAGTTTTTGACGTCATTTGGGCCCAAAATAGCTCAATTTCGGACCCCAGACCGGCTGACCCCCCATATCGGTCATGCTGTGCATCTATGCACGCTTGTAAGCACTTTATTCTTACTTCACCTTATTATTAATATGATTTTGTAAGATTTTCTTTTTAAACATCTAATGTAATAGGACGCCGATTGTTCTCTTGTTTTCGCATCATCGCTCTACATACATAGGTACATGGGAAGCAAATATACACGTATTACGTGCAATCGAATAAATTGAGATCATTAATCAACGGGCGCCATAGTTCTGCCACATTTAGAAAAGTTTCCGAGTTCCGGCGCCCAAACAACCTTATCATCCCGCAACCGTCTAGTTCGCACGTGATTTCAAATTCTACTCATTTATTAGTCGTATGGATATACATAGCTTGGAATTCACTAACGGACATACAGTAATTTTATCTCCAACGGACAATAATTCGAACGTTTGTATACGTTAGGTGTATCTACCTATTTTTTTGATCGTATGCGCATAGAGTGATCGCCTCAGCAAAAATTGGTCCTTGTAATAGCGGCAATAAATAAATTTCAAAAAGTGGGGTTTCCTAAAAAATAACCGCAGAGGAATGCCTCTTGTACGGGAGTGCGTGGTGAACAACTAAATTTTACCAGTTCACTCTGAGCCCTAAACTACACGACGTACATATATTAGATGCTCATTTGCCCAGTGTCGATTTGTCGTTAAGTCAGGTTGTTAATTTTATCATCGAATCGGCCGCATACTACCTACAATTACGAAAGAGTTATTCCCCTGCGGGCTCCGATAAAGTTTTTAAAAGTTTTCTGACATCGTACGCGCACTATTTCAAAACACTTCATTATCTTTATCAGTGCACTACGGATGCGCAATTATAAATTGATTTTCGGTAAGTGGTACCTACTTGATGCGCGCGATCTAAATAGGCGTGCGAAGTGAATACCGACTGGTGAGCATTCTGACTGGCAGATTTTTAGATACAGTACGCCATTTTGCCTTTGATGCGCGAAGTATCGGGGTGTACTGTAGGCGGGTTAAGTGCCGCTTACAAAGCAAAACTGTTGAAGTTTTTATTTGGTTGCGTTGGCGGAAGGGCTCCAATCATCGGACAATTATTTTATCAATTCGAGGCATTAGAATTTCAATAATCGTAACATCAGACTTCTTTGCGCGTTTAAAAATTTCGGTAAAGTATTCGGTATCGCTTGTATGTACACTCTCGGGACAAATGTGTACAAAAATATCCGACCAGCGCGAGTTGCTCCGGGCTCCGAATGACTGTTGTTGTTGCAAAACGCCAGGTACCTACCCTTGTCGCGAATTTTCGTTACACCCATTATTTTGACTACATTAATTAAACCGCAGATTAACTTCATAAAGTTTCGAACGAATACATCAATATGCACTACGGTGTAGGAAAATCTTCTTTTTTAATTCCATTTGACCCAGGTTTAATTTAGCTTCCGTTTTACGATCGCAAAATCACTTTTGTCGTTTGTATGCACGTATTAGAGAGTTGCATTGTTTTGTGTGCGACAAACTAACCCGATTACTGTAAATTGCATTCGACGAATGCGGTCCATTTTCGAATACGTATTATTTTCTCTCAGGGCCTTTAACTCGCCGTCCTTTGGCAAAAATTAATGAGTCGAACGGATACCAGCAAGCAATCACTAATCAAATTTAAATCGAATTCTATATAGCAAACGTAATATTATTAAGTTGATGAGATGAGCCTCCGGGCGCGCGATCTAAAAAATGTCATCTTTTGGCTTTCGCGCTTAATCGCTTAAAGTGTAAGCTCTTTGGCGTTATTATTACCGTTTAATTCGGCTCAGCAAATCGACCAGAACGTTTGCATGACTACAGTATGACATATTAATTTAGTGAATTCGCCCATGTCGATCGAGCATTAATTTTTGATTGAACATTTATTTGGTTACATTTTATTGGAGTGTACTTATGATAATTGAAATCCTATTCAATTTGGTTGTGTACGCAGAGTTAATCGTCCTAAATGGTGATTAACAACAATGGCTCGGGTGGCTTGCTTTTTGGCCCCGGCGTTTATAGGAACGACACTTCAGTTGCAATGATGCCCAAATCCACAAATGAAACTTTAAAATTTTCTATTAATCGAATACTGAGCGACGAAATCAACAAAGACTGTATTAAAGAGTCGTTGGCTGTCGATAAAGACACAGACAAAAACGTCGGTAATTCATCGCTTTTTCGACCGGTCAGGCCTAAAAAATTTGGTGGTGAAAATCAATCGCGGAAAAACGACCCTGTTTTCAATATTCCTGTTCGACATCATAATTCGGCTCCTCCGCCAAATATTTGTCTAGTGCCAAAAAATTATGCGGAAAAGGTAACGAAGCCAGAGGACTGTGAAATGGTTCTGTCGACCAGTGGTCCGTGGCTTGATCAGATTAGCAGAACTGCTAACACGTGGCTCAGTTGTGATTGTGATAATATTCCAGGTGAGAAGCAGTTTTAATAGTAGACCCAGAATTACCGTTTAAGCTACGGTCATACATGTAACAGAAGGATAGGGGGATCCCCCACTCGAAGTTGATCGTCCCCCTGTGCCTCCCAAAGCCAGAATAATTTTCACCATCCCTGAATTCGGTAAAAAATTAAATTTTCGGCCGTTTTGGGCCAAAAATTAGGGGTCGTTTAGCCCCAATCCCCTGAAAATGGCCGGGGATTCCCCCACCCATAATTTCGAGCCGTGCATGGGTACGGTATCTAATTATCCCAACGATAGTCCCAAAATTTAACCTTTATGCTCAAAATAAAGTTTCTTGGTGCCTACTGCAAAAAAAGTTTGATAAATTTAAAAATTACTAAAGTTATGTAGAAAAAATTTGTATGCGTGTCAAAATATAATTTAAATAACGTGTCAACTTCCAGATCGCGTTCAGGACGGACTACAATTTTAAAGAATATGGCGCTAAGAGTCGAACATTTTTAGTCTAATTGAATATTAGAGACTCAAATTTTGAAGTCTGATATTTCGATAACCACTGATCAAAAATAGTACTATTGATCAGAGAAAAATTTACCTCATTCCTTACTCATGCGCACAACAAATCAATCGTTCAAAGCCTTTTCAGCATTCTTCCATCTGAGTTTAACTCTCAAAAAATTTTCAAGTCTTGTCTTTATACTCAATTTCGATGCATTGCAAAATAAAAATTTAGTAAAATTGCTAATTTAGCATAAAACGCTTGAAAATTTCGACTTACCCAAAGTTGGGGTGTTTTACATAGATGACAAAAATTATACAAAACGATAAATCCGATGCAAGCCGGAAATTTCGACTTTAAAGCTTAAAAATGTGCTAAAACCTATTTCGGCTGTCTTTTAAGAAGAGCTTCAAGAATTTTTAATTTTTTTTGTTAGGGGGCCCTTGTAAAAATACTCGTACTTTAGAAATTTTGTTGAGCGGGACTCGGCCCCCTCAGCTCGCTGCCTGAAAAAATTATATTTCTGATACAGAAGACTTATATTGTCAATAATGTTTAGTGAATGTCATCAAAAGTACTATCTGGCGCAGAAAAAATTTGAGAAATTAATAATGAGCAACAATTCTTGAACAATCATTAAAAACATGGAGCCCGCAGCAGAGAGAAGACCGCTCTCCCATTTGAAGTTGCCTTTTCGTAAAATGGTGGCTCTTCGCTGTTGGTAGAATAATTTCTGGTGCAAAAAATTATTCAATAAATTTTTTTCTGAAACTCATGTATGAAAAACGTACGTGGTTTATCAAAATTTCGTTGGATAACGTTTAAACATAAACGCTGCGCGTAAAGCGAGACATTTGGAAAAGTTAAGCCGAAAGCCAATATATTATTGAAATCACATGGCAGCTTCCATTCGATTCGAGTATTCAGAGGATGTAGCGTTAAGCGTCTAAAATTTCTAAATTTCGGCTAAAATTTGGAAAAATTTTTTTATTAGTGTTTTACTACAGAATATTTTTCAAGGCGCCACGAAATCTACATACAAAAACTACATTTATTACACAAAAGACTGCCAAGAAAGTCAGTAAACATCGATAATTAATGCTTCTGGCTCAAATCACCAGAAAAAACGCCTACATGTTGGATCGACAGAGGGTGGGCGGCACCCATAAACGTGTATGGTTTGGGGCTTTAGTCCTCGGGAATCCCTTAGGCTTCCCTACAAAATCGAGAGACTGATAGACCAAATCATTAAAATTTTGGAATTTTTTCTAGAATTTTTGCTGGTTTTACACCACTCAGAGCCTCAGAATTTATTTGCTGCCCATATATGCTGGACGGCTTCCTCGCCACTCCCTAATTGAGGCCTTGGCACTTATCAGTAATAAAAGTGTTGAATAAGAATGGAAATCTATTTTTCGAGCAAGATGCCTCCCAAGTTAATTTAGAAAACAATAAGAGCTCTGATGCTTCTTTCGAAAATATTCAAGCATACAACAGCAGATCCGCCATAATTTTCGGAGAGAGTGCGCAAAACCCTGCTCTAAATTGAAATTACTGATCGCCGATAGAACTTTTTCTTCAGGAGCAGGATGTAAAATCTCTATTTGCTTATTTATTTATTTTAATTGTTATACATATACGTATCTATGATAATAAATTATTTAATATATTGATTTTTTAAATACGTAATTATCAGTCGCAGTAAAATTACTAAATCTGTGTTTTTCAGCACATTATTCTGATGTCTCTGCTATGTCTAAATGAGATGTAAATTTGTACCTATATAGCTGAATAAATCAAAGTTATCAATTCGCAAGCCATTGTTTTATCTGTGATTGTACATATGGGACTCTAAGAAAAATTGAATTCTTTTATTGTCATTTAATGAATTTATCGAGAATGTAGAATTGCTTCGTGAACTTTTTAAATTATTTATCAATGTCTTCACATGAATGAATTTGCTCGAAATTCGATGAATCCGGAAACTAAATTCAAAGGTCAAAGCAGTCATAAAAGCTTGTTTGAAAAAGGTTTAGCAAATTTTATCATATGTTGATAACGATCTACCCACATAATTATTTCTATTCTCTTTCATTAAGTATAAGCCGCTTAAAAAAGGCCATAATGTATTCGTTATAAAGCAAAAAAAATTTGAACTTAAAATTGTGAAAAAGTTTGATTGGGCGAGAGCTCTCCAGGTATTTATTCTCAGTCTAAATCGTCTTGCTCAATGAGCTATTGAATCGCGAGATTACAACTTTATTTCTATTTCGAACAAATCATTGAAATAACAATTTTTATTTCAAGCAAGATGAGCTTCCGTCTTTTCGCGTACACATATTCTGCAACTAAATTTTTATCATTAAATTAAACGAATTGGCTTTAAACAATGTTTCCTGTGCAATATTCAACATATTTCGCACTCGTTCCAGAGACTGAACGATGTGAACACACACATGACAGATCTGTTGTCAAGATGATGGTATCCTCTCAAGAGCCCCACCAGTCCCAACAGCCCCACCGTCCCAACAGCCCCACCAAAAATCCCAACAGCCCCAACCGCCCCAACAGCCCCACCAGTCCCAACAGCCCCACCGTCCCAACAGCCCCACCAGTCCCAAGCAGCCCCACCGTCCTACAGCCCCACCAATAATCCCAACAGCCCCACCAATCCTAACAGCCCCACCAATCCCAACAGCCCCACCAATCCCAACAGCCCCACCGTCCCAACCGCCCCACTATCCCAACAAGCCCACTGCCCAACAGCCCCACCACATGATCCCAACAGCCCCACTCAATCCCAACAACCCCACCAATCCAGCAGCCCACCGCCCCGACAGCCCACCATCCCAACAGCCCCACCATCCCAACAGCCCCACCAGCATACGTGGGCATCAAGAAAATTCTGAGGATGTAAGATTTTTTAAAGGACAGAAAATGGCCTTAAAAATGGTGGTATGGCGAGGAAAACGCCATTTTCGACGTTTCTCATCAAGCACTATCCATTGGCATCAAAAAATTGCGAAAAAAGGAAAAAAATTTCAAAAATTGTATTCTGGGCGGTATTTTGGTTTTTTTGGGTGGAGGTATTTTGGTTTTGGGGGGGTTTGATTTCCCAGGGAAGGGGTGCACACCCGCCCTTAACACCTCACGCCTAGTGGGGCAAAGTGACCGAGAAATGTGCTGAAAATAGAATTCTGTGGTCTACCATAATTTAGGGGATTTCCAGAATTTCGGGTTGGGAGGGGTTAAACTCAAACATCCCTCCCCACGCTTATGTGTGGTTGGGACAGTACGACTGTTGGAATGATAGGACTGCTGGAACGGTTGAATGGTGGGCTCTTGGGACTGAGTGAGGGACGGTGGGGCTGTTTGGATGGTGGGGCTGCTGGGATTCGTGGGGCTGCTGGGATTCGTGGGGCTGTTGGGATAATAAGTTGGCTGTTGGGACGGTGGGGCTGTTGGGACGGTGGGGCTGTTTGGACGGTGGGGCTGTTGGGATTGGTGGGGCTGTTGGGATTGGTGGGGCTGTTGGGATTGGTGGGGCTGTTGGGACCATTGGTGGGGCTGTTGGGACGGAGGGGCTGTTGGGACTGGTGGGGCTATTGGGTAGAGTGGGGCTGTTGGGATTTTTGGTGGGGCTGTTGGGACGGTGGGGCTGTTGGGACGGTGGGGCTGTTGGGACTGGTGGGGCTGTTGAGACATCACCTTTTCCCCCAAGTACTCGTAATAGTCTTGAAAATTCGCTATTCACATACAGAATAGCGTTTATTTGCTGTTTGTGGGTGTTTAATTTTATTTCTTATCATACGACTACACATTTTAAAAGAATGTTAGTATATAGAAATTTTGCAAACAAACGTCAAAATTTTATTCTAAACCATTTTTAAGTGAAAATGAAGCGAAAAGAGACAGAATTTTTTTGAAATTTAGATAAAGTGAATAGCCGAATAGTCTATCCGTTGTACTAATGCACTTCATACAACAAACATTGGCGCATTAGCGCCGTAAATATTCAAGACTTTTCGCTAAAAAACTGGATAAAGCGCGGTAAAACCTGCGCATTTTTGCTTCAGAAATCTGTGAAACAGCTACAATATCTTTCTTACTCACAAAAATATAGTTCTTGCGCAAAAATGTGGTTTCTAGAGGCTTATAACAATAATTACATTAATAAATATGAATTATCTGCCGCAGTGGCGTAGCTGTGAGGGGGATAGGTGGGACTAGTCCCCTCAAAATTTTAGAAGCATATGTAGTCTTTTCGAGGTTCCCCCAAAGAAAAAAATTGAAAATTCTAAAGCGCATCTAAAAGATCGTTTGAATAGATTTTAGCACACTTTTGACCTAATAAGCCCAGAATTTTATAGTAAAATTTTTTAGAATTTTTCTCAGTACGTAGATCTGGCTCTGTACAACTCAAAAACATATTTATTTTCGCCTATCTATAATAAGTTGATTGAGATACTCGCCTTCGAAAGTTTTGCCCCCCACCTAAATTCAGAAGGCAAGCTACGGCCCTAATCTGCCTCAAAGTGCTGAAGAAATTAGAAAATCCAGGATCGTGATACAAATAATTGAAAATACTTTCTCGATTCTTCTCGCCAAAGCATCCGCCCTGTTCCTTCAGGCAAGCATACTATTTATTTTGTCTATTTTAAAGTACTTTTTATTACTGTTTTTAAATATTTGCGACCTACCCGATTTAAAAATTGCACGAATAAGCTTTGAATGTGCGCCGCCTACCAGTTAATGATCAAATTAATGACTTATGCCAAATGCGATAAATTAGCGGACGGAAGGATTTCCTGCCTTAAAAAAGGACTTCAGAAGACTAATTGGTACCATACAGTAGTCGTAATTCCTGTTGTTTATGCATGATGTCATTCTTCTACAGTACACCACCAGCCACGGCGAATCGGTCATCCGTTTCAAAGTCGGGCGCCGCCCAAGCACAAGAAACCGCGCACATCATTCACCAAAAATCAAATCCACGAGCTGGAAAAGCGATTCGGCGATCAGAAATACTTAGCGTCGGCCGAACGGGCAACTTTGGCCAAATTGTTGCGTATGACGGACGGTCAAGTCAAAACCTGGTTTCAGAACAGGCGCACTAAGTGGAGGTTTGTAATTTCGTTCTCGTTGCGGAAGGAATTCGATTTCCAACATATGCAAGTCAAAATATTGTACGAAATGTATGTAGACCAATTGTGCATACATTATTTATTCGCATCTGACTTAAAGAATCAACTATTGCCGATTTCGCGCTATGAATTATATACAAAGGCATAGAAACATATTGTTAAAAAAACCTAATTTAATTTGCATAATGCTAATTTACGTTTATGAGGAACTAAGCACACGGCACAGGAATTGAGGAGAAAGAAACAATTTCTTCAGAAGAAAGAATACAGTTCCATTTATAAAAACAAATTATTTGAGCTAAACTTTTGAGAGATATTAGGCGTCAAGAAGAACATTTGTATATCTTTCTTTGAAATCAAATTTAATATGGAAAAAGCAGGAGATAAAAGCATTTAACAAATAATTATAACATGTGAAACGTCTCTCTCACTTTCGAAAATAATTTGTGATGTGACGCTTATCATAATTTTTTTATTTTTCATTGCAGCGCTTGTGAACCACACCTGGGCGTGGGGGTTTGGGGGTATACAGTACACCCCCGAGAAACCAAAATATCCCCAGAATTCAATTTTTGAAATTTTTTCTTTTTTTCGTAATTTTTTATGCCAATGGATAGTGCTCGATGAGAAACGTTTAAAAATGGTATTTTTTTTGGCATACCCCATTTTTAAGGCTATTTTTGACCTCTGAAAAATATTGCACTCCCAGAATTTTGGTGCCGCCCACCTAATGTTGTGAACTACTAATTACTGAATCAATAGAGCGCTTCCGCTTTTGAGAGATGATAATAATTTAATGTAACATATTAAGAATAACAAATAACATTTTCAATTTAATAATAAATAAAATTTCTGCCTTGACTGAAAAAGTTGATAATTTGTAAGAAAGGCGGGTGGAATTAACTTTTGTGTAAAAGAAACAAAGGTTGAAGCTAATTGGATGTTTCAATCTTAATTTGTTCTGTTTCAAAGAAAACTCAGAAAAGCTCCAAAGACGATGTTTATATTATTTAGAAGACAAGCAGCCGAAGAAAAAGAACAAGAAAGACAAGCAGTTTGCAAGTACCTATCGCATTCACCATACTTGCTTAACGCCGTCAATAGCCCGTCGTCTTATTTTGCTAGACCCGATGTTTCCATATAAAAATTGAAGGAAGAATTACTGTATTGCAATCGATTTTTATGTTTATAGCATGTTATCATACATTCGTACTTTATTAATTTTCTGAGAGTTTCTTCTTGTTTTACCTCGAGTAGAGCTTACATTATTTCGCAATGCCCAAAGTTCAGAAGAAATTTTATAAGAAGCAGTTCCAGTGAAAAATAACGTTAAGGCCCTGCTATACTTCGCCGCGTGGTGCCGCGTGGCAAATAGCTGCTATACTTCCAACGCGGCGCCACGCGGCGCCGCGCGGTGCCGCGCGGTGCCGCGTGGAAGTATAGCAGCACATTTTGTCAACGCGGCGCCGCGCGGCGGGAAGTATAGCAGGGCCTTTAATAATTCAAAAACAATAATATTTAAAAATGCCTGATATAGAAGAGGACGAATATACTTAGGATTAACCATCATTGAAGACATAAAAGGAGGGGACTGGGGAAAGTCATCTATGCCTTTGAAAGCTGTAAGAATCTGCTAAGAAATTGGACTACCGGAAAACGCAAAGAAATCGAAGCTATTCTGCGGCCTGTAGAAGGGAGTCGCGTGCATAGGTGGGCAGCACCGAAATTCTAAGGGGGGGGGGGTGAAAAATTTCTGGGGGGAGTGAAAAAAGTTTTCAAAGGTCAAAAAATGGTCTTAAAAGTGGTCGTATGACGGGAAAAACACCATTTTTCGACGTTTCTCATAGAGCACTATCCAATGGCATCAAAAAATCGCTAAAAAAGCAAAAAAAATTCCAAAATTTGAATTCTGGGGGGTATTTTGATTTCTGGGGGGGTATTTCAACTTCTGGGGGGTGCCACCCCCAAACCCCCACGCCCACGTGTGGTCGCATGCCTCCATCGTAAAAATAAACAACATGAATAGCTTATTCCTTACAAACAAGCGATTGCTAATTTAAAAACGACTTATTGTGCATTTTCACGCTAGCATAGATGATTGCATATTGTAAATTAATAGGACGTCGTCACCCTAAGGGTAACTAAAGTATGAACAGATATCTAAACGGACAGCATGCCACTCGTAGAGATACCTAACACACATACAGCTACTTAAACGGCAACGAACTATAAGTACCTTCGGGACTTACTTAAGTACCTGGCTACACTTAGCGCTGGTCAGGTTGCTACGGCGAATCGCCAAACTCAACCACTCGACCCTCAATTTACTTACGCCCTAGATACCTAATTCAGCAGTAATTAAGTAGCCCCGGAATTTTGTCCCAAGGTCAGTTGACCTATTTTGGACCAAAATAATAATTATCGCGAAAAGGTTTGAAACTTGTTTTCGCACCAGATTACCTATGGCGAAAATGATTACGTTTTTGGTTCCAGTAAGCACAATGAACAATGAATACAACAACACAGAGCTCTCAACCGGGTCGTCGTCATCTTACATAAAAATTATGAAATAATTTTATGATTTTTAGATCAAAAAAAAATTGGGGAGATGAATTTTCGATAAAGTGAAAATCTGAAAAAGCTAAGTTACCTGAATTTCTATGACGAATAATCAAATTGGAGCCGTCCACCAATACCAAACCTGCCTGCAGTATAATGCACTCTTAGGCAGCTAATTTGCGAAGTTTATATACAGAAAAAAATAAGCAAAAGAAAAACGTCATTCGAAAAGACGTAAATAAAACAGCTGTACAGGTCAGACGCAACCAAACGGCGGAAAACACGGCCAAAGAATCCTATGACTCAAACGAGACTTATAGAAGAAACAAAATATGCTTATGACAATAATTTTAACCAATAAGATTTTGAATAGACGGCGTCTATGTACAATATTGATTTTTCCCCTTCTCAACACAGGCTTAACCGGAATAGCGGTCATGTCACCTATGTTTTGAATGATAAGAAAAAGGGGATATTGATTGAATCCACAGGATAGCTCAAGCTGCGCACCTTGCAGGTACGTACGTGACTTCGCTAGTGGGACCAATCAGCGCGAAGTAGCTAAGTCGCCACGGCGCTTCTTACTATCAGCCTGGCGATCTGATAGCGAAAGTTCGCCTCATTTCGGCTAGAGCGCCGAATTCGTATCTTGGCGAATAATGGGCCAAAATCGACGTGGTCAAAAGCGTTCCGCTCGATAGCGCGTGGCACGTGTAGATACACCATCTACACTATTGGGCTGCAATATTGTTGTCAAAATTCATTTATCGAGCCTTTGTCGAATTGAAAGTGAAATTTGATACTGATAAGAAAGTAAATGGACCTAGTATACAATTTACCCCTAGCGTTTCTTAGCCGATCCATATAAGCTACAGTAACCAAACTTTACAAGGAGATAGCTTTAAGCCTATTGTACTAATCTGGCAAAATTGATTAACTTACGGTGTAAACTTACTGCTTTACACTCACAGTTTACAACGTACTAACGGCATCTTAAAATTGTAAACGATTCGGTGGGTTTCAAACAAAGCAGTTTTTGTAATTCAATCAACATCCTACATTAAATAAAGTAAGTTTAAAGTAAAGTAAAGTAAGTTTTTTCATTTTTTTTAAAGCAGTAAGTTTAAAGTAAGTTTAAAGTAAAGTAAAGTAAGTTTTTTTTCAATTTTTTTAATGCAGTAAGTTTACACCGTAAGTTAATCAATTTTGCCAGATTAGTACAATAGGCTTATAGCTATCTCCTTGTAAAGTTTGGTTACTGTAGCTTATATGGATCGGCTAAAAAACGCTAGGGGTAAATTTTATACTAGATCCAAGTAAATAAGTTACTAGCAAAGAAAAATGCTCCGATGGAACAAAAAAGATGAATATACTTGGAATTGTGGATTATTAAGGATGTAAAAGGATGGGACTAGGAAAAATCTACCTAAAGTCGCAAAATCTGCTAAAAATCACACTTTCTCTAAGCAACGCAAAAAATCGAAGTATATTCTGCAGCCTCTAAAAAGTGTCTTTTTTAAATAATGTTCAAAGTTTCAGATAAGAGTGTATAAACGAAATCTGTAATGTTTATTTTTTAAATTAATGGCAAGTAGCAACGCTGACTAGCTTCGTATCCTGATCGATAGAAAATTTAGTGGTATTGTATTTAAAGTTGTTTTATTTTGTTCTGAGCATTAAAGCAAGCAAAGCAGCGGCCGATTGATTAGTGCACACAATCCTTAAGGGCATGCTAGTGTACCTACATCTAGTCTGTTTCAAGTCAACTTAAGTGTTTCCTACTGTTTTAAACCATTCATTCAATTGGCTTAGAAAGACAGTTAGTTTACTCAACATCATTTCCCATAGCTACTGCGTACCTAATGTGCTGCTTTTTCAATCATTTTATGGTTAAATATTTATTTTAATCTGTTGGCCGCAGAATATACTTCGATTTTTTGCGTTGCTTAGAGAAAGTGTGATTTTTAGCAGATTTTGCGACTTTAGGTAGATTTTTCCTAGTCCCATCCTTTTACATCCTTAATAATCCACAATTCCAAGTATATTCATCTTTTTTGTTCCATCGGAGCATTTTTCTTTGCTAGTACCCCGCTTTTAATTAGTATGATTTAAGTACATCAGTCAGTAAACACATACAGTAACATGCCATTATAATGACAGCAGTCCGAGAACACGGAAAGCAATACTGTTCTTAACATCAGCATTATCCTTCTCAAACAAGACAACCTTACATTATTTTAACAGATCAAAGTTTTTCAGCATTAACTTTACGCAAATTTCAAGTGTAAGGAACACTAACGCTCAGATTTGGAAGTAAAATAAATTTGTAGTATAAACTACATTTTAACAACAAATGATTAGTGCAAATTTAACACAACTACTAAGTGTAGAGAAAACTAATAGTCAGATTCTCAATTCTGATTTTACGTAGAACATTTTGAAAAAATTAAGCTTCCGCAAGGCTCTAGAACAAGAGTTGAGTTAATAGGCAGTGTAAACTTTACACAACCACAGAGTTTAAAGAAAATTTCAGTCGGATTCGTTATTCTGATATTACGATCAACATTTATGAAAAAATTAAGTCTCCACAATGGCCCAAGGACAAATAAATATCAGATGTGTTAACGTAGACTCAAGCTACGTTCACTTCGCTTACTTAACCCGAATCTCAAGCTTATGCGCTCACACGGGGGTTCTCGCCCTTTTTAGGAGGTCGATCACCAGCCGGCGATTCGGGGGTAAGCGGCCCGGCCTATTCAAGGTAGCCCGTCCCTCTACGCACGCACCTAGTGAAACTTACTTAACCCCTTTGAGATTAAGTACCTAATTAAAGTAAGTTCCCCGGAAACCTAATTGAGGGCTCAAAAAGATTATTATTTAACTTGTTTTGGACCGAATTCCGGTGCTTGAAAATATTAAGGGTTCTTAAGTATAGTGTAGCACAAGGACAGAATTCAACAGCACGGAAATTCAACCGAGCCCAGCATCGTTAATTAAATAATTAATTTTTACAATATTTTTGGACAGAAAAATTATGAAGCAATTAAAAAGCGACAGCATGGAGGATACATGCTGCTGACCGTCGTGTTACGCTAATCGGGTAAAATCAAACAATGTAATTAAACAAGGGCACAAAGCCCTGCCAAAGGCATACAACAACTGATGCCAATTGGCACAAACACGAATGATAAAAAACAAAGCGTACGGCGAAAAGAAGCGTGCACACTACGCAGGAAAACTAACAGACGAGTTCTGCAGCCAAGCAGATAAAAAGGCACGTACGGAGTCTGCTCACGTACGGCGACGAAAAGAAAAAAAGATACGCTCAGCGCGGAAGCTGGCGGAGAGGCTCTCAGGCTCAAAAACTAATTGTAAAATGTAAAATCTTAAAGTGCCGTCAAAACTGCGCTCGCACGCAGTTTTAACTGATGCGGAAAAAGAGGCGTAACAACACGAACCAAGAGATGAAAAGGATCTATGAATACGACAATAGGCCTATGGGCAAAAGCTTACGGTAAAGGCAGTGGCGGATCTAGGATTTTCCTAAGGGGGGGCGGTACCCCTAAGGGGGGCGGAACCCTGACTTGGGCGGAAAAATTAGCCGTTTTAACCCGAAAATCGCTAAAAATCGCTTTAAAATGCTTAATTTTGCGCACTTTTTTGGGCCAATGGGGGAGGCGGCCGCCCCACCCTAAATCCGCCCCTGGGTAAAGGTATGTACAAACGAGACAGGCACAAATATGAGACACACACATATGATCTTTTAACACACGTAAGATATGATAACACACATACCAATTCGTACTCAAGTCGCATTAAGCCCGAGTACCCATTTTCCTATCCCGGATTTTGATTGAAAATATGTGTGGGAATGGAATGAAAAATATGATAATTTTTAGGGGAAGGTGGTCCCGGGCGACTCACTTAAGCGTTGCGCTTAACGGTCGTGTACGTGCGTATGGAAATTGAGCACAAGAATGTACATCTGGGGCAATCAATCGGTTTTTTTTCATCTGTTTCAAAAAAACCCAAACCGATTTTTTTCCCAAAAAATTTTTTCAGTGTAAAGTTTACAAACATAAGTTTGGCACATACAAACGTACTACAATCAAAGGGCTACAAACTGGCCCAAACCGAATTTATTTACACTCCACTTTCTCTGTTCAGAAGTCGGGAGAGGTCGAATAGGATAAAAATAAAGTACTTTCTAAGGGGTGGCGAACAAAAATATGAAGTGAAGAAGTCGGTAGAGGTCGAATAGGATAAAAATAAAGTACTTTTTAAGGGGTGGCGAACAAAAATATGGACAAACACGTATTTTTCACTGTCCACCACATTGTAAACTTTAAAAATCTGAACCGAACGCCCCATTGAGTGTAAATAAATTCGGTTTGGGCCAGTTTGTAGCCCTTTGATTGTAGTACGTTTGTATGTGCCAAACTTATGTTCCGCGAAATATTTGATATGATTTACCAATTAAATACGAAAAAACCTGTTTTTTCGCCTATTTTACACCTCAGATTTCGAACTTTACACCCCCATAAACAACTCAATATTACGTTTTTTTGAACGCGGTTTGCTTCGACGTGTAGCCCTTAAAAGTTACTTTATATTTATCTATTTAAATTATCTTAACTCATAACCGAAAAAGTTGGCAGAGAAATCTTGGACAAAATCTGTTTTTTTACTCATCCACTAGAGTGTAAAGTTTAAACCCCTGGTACTGTGTATTAATTGTAGAAAAGTTTGAAGGTCAGATTCGTTATTCTGACCTCACAGAGAACATTTTTAAAAAAATTTATCATCCACGACGCTCTGGGCGGAAAAAATTTTTCAGTGTAAAGTTTACACCTGCACTAATAACGCAATATCGATTGTAAAGAAACAAAATAAATTTTGACGTGTAGCGCTTAAGACGAGGCAGATTTTAAAGGTAGTTACCACGTTCTTTCTACTAAGTGGAGAATATGGCAGGGAAAAAATATTTTTTGTCTCAGACTCTTTACAATAAACCGCCTCTAAATTCGAAAATATTACTTTTTAAAAAAAATAAAAAAAGTTTCTCCTAGATTTTATAACCGTCTACCTTTTGAAACCAATCAGACTGCATAGAATGTAAAACTGAGTTAGATATACTCTTGCACATGAAAACAGTAAAAAACCGTCTAATTTACACTCCTGTGCAACAACCAATGAGTGTAAAGAAATTTTAAGACCAGATTCGTAACCTACTAATTAGGGAAAACATTTTTAAAAAAATTCATCATCCACGACGCTATGGGCGGAAAAAATGTTTTCAGTGTAAAGTTTACACTTGCACTAATAACGCAATATTGATTGTAAAAAAACAAAATAAATTTTGACGTGCAGCGCTTAAGACGAGGCACATTTTAAGGGTAGTTACCACGTTTTGTCTACCAAGTGGAGAATATGGCAGGGAAAAATTTTTTTGTCTTAGACTCTTTACAATAAACCGCCTCTAAATTCGAGAATATTACTTTTGAAAAAAAATTAAAAAAAGTCTCCCCTAGATTTTTTAACCGTCTACATTTTGAAACCAATCAGACTGCATAGAATGTAAAACTGAGTTAGATATGCTTGGCCACATGAAAACTGTAAAAAAACCGTCTAATTTACACTCCTGTGCAACAACCAATGAGTGTAAAGAAATTTTAAGACCAGATTCGTAACCTACTAATTAGGGAAAACATTTTTAAAAAAATTGGCCCTCCGCAAATTATTTGAATTTTTGGTGTAAACTTTACACACTCACGACGCGCTCGGTATTGAGTGTAAACAAGAAAAAAATGGGGGCACTAAGTTTTTTTATTATCTACCTTTTAAAAAAACCGCACCTCTCAGATGTGTGCCGTTATAGCTGTGAGGGGGGGACACAAATTTCGCACTCGCTGTGAAAAACATATAAGAAAAAAGGATGGCCAAGTATATTATAGGTAGCGCTATCGCGCTACCTATGATTAACACACATCAAAGCTTCTTGATGATGTCTTTTCCGGAGTCAGTGAACAATGTTTTGTGAAGGCACGTTTTTTTCAGAGGCCGCATAATATAGTACTCCAATTTTTGCGTTTTTAGCGGTAGTTCAATTTTTAGCAGATTCATGCAGCTTTCAAAGGCATAGGTGACTTTTCCCTACTTTTTATGTCCTTAACGATGCGTAATTCGAGTATATTCGCCCTATTTATGTTCCATCGGAGCATTAATCTATGCTAGTACAATACTTTTAATTAGCAAGATTTGAGTAAATCAGTCAGTAAACACATACGGTAACATGCCACAATATTGACAGCAATCCAAGAACGTGGAAAACAAGATCGTTCTGATCATCAGCACAATCGTCTTTAAAAAAGACAACCTTTAACTATTTAAACAGATCAAATGTTCTCAGTGTAAACTTTATGTAACTACTGTATGTAAGGAACACTTACACTCAAATTCGTAATCCTGACGCTAAGGAGAACATTTTGAAAAAATTAGGCTCCTGCAACGCTCTGAAATTGAAACTTAATATTTAATGTACACTTTACATAACTGCTAGGTGTAAAGAAAACTTGCAGTCAGATTTATAATGCGGACGTTTCATGGAACATTTTGGAAAAACCAAGCTCGCGCAACGCACTGAAATTAAAGTTAATTATTAGTATAAACTTCCTACAACTATTGGGTGTAAAAAACTGTTTTTAGTCAAATCTGTAATCCTGACGTTAAGGAAACATTTTGAAAACAAATGAGCTTTTGCAACGTTCTGAATCTAAAGTTAAATTTCAGAGTAAACTTTCGCATCTACTTCATGCAAAGAAAACATACACTCGGATTCGTAATCCTAGCGTTACAGAGAACATTTTTAGAAAAATTAACGTTTTGTAACGCTTTCGAAGTGAAATGAATATTTAGTGTAAACTTTACACCTCTACAATAACTGAATAGTGTAAACTTTACACAACTATTGGTGTAGAAAAAATTATCAGTCTGATTCGTAATTCTGACGTTAAATAGAACGCTTTGAAAAAATCGAGCCTCGCAATGCTATAGAACTACAGTCAATTTTCAGTGTAAGCTTTGCACAACTACTAGGTGTAAAGACACTTTACAGTCAGATTCGTAATCGTTACCATGCGGCAGACGTCTTGATGAAAAATCACGTTTTACAACGCTTTGGAAGTGTAATTGAGCGGTCTAAAAGCAGGGCAGATCCGAAGATCCGCCACTAAACAAACATGCAGACGGGGAAGCTATAGCAGCGCATGAGTTCAATGAGTGTGTATGTGCACCGCACTTACACCACCCCTCTTAACAAAGAGGCCCTTTGGGGGAGCAAATCCCAAGGAATCTCCGTAAGACCTCCAATGTAATTGAGCGGTCTAAAAACTGGGTAGATCCGGAGATCCGCCACTAGCCAGTGTTCGGTCGCTTGCACGAGCCGAACCAGTGCTCAATTAGCCGACAATTTGCGCCATTTAATCAGGAGATGAAACGTCATCTCGACGGGTGAAAGCGCAAAAAGGCGCAAAAGCTATACGTAGCCCATCCAAACAGCGAAATAAACATGCTGACGGGGAGGCTATAGCAGCGCATGAGTTCGATGAGTGTGTATGTGCACCGTACTTACAGAAGCACAAATTTTTAGTGTAAAGTTAACATCTCTTCAATAATTGAATAGTTTAAAGATTACACAACTACTGGATGTAGACAAAACTAACAGCCAAATTCGTAATCCTGACGTTATGGAGAACATTTTGAAACAAATTACGTTTTGAAATACTTTGCAGGTAAAATAGAGTTTCAGTGCTAAGTTTACACCTCTGCAATAAATGAATAGTGTAAAGATAACACAACTACTGAATGTAAAGAAAAGTAACAGCCACAATCGCCTGACGTTACAGAGAATATTTTGAAAAAAATTACGTTTTGAATGGCTCTAGTAAAATTTTTTAATGTAAACTTTACACCTTTACAATAACTCAACATTTGGTTTAATAAAACGCGCCTAAGTGTATGTGTTATCCTGATGCTTAGTACATTTTCAATATTGAGATCGTGTCCCAACTCATATTGGGAAAAGCTTACAAAATCAGCTAGAACGTATTGTAAATACAGAGCCGGTCCGTGTTTACTAAAACAACACGAACACGGGTGTATTTGCCTTCGAGACTTACTTAGGTACTTAGGTACTTAGATCTGCTCTTAGCGCTGGCCCCGATCGCTTAGTCTGGAATCGACTTCGGTCTTTGGACCCTTACAGACCTTACGGCTTCGATCCCCTCGGTCCTAATATTGCTGACCGCTTCTCGTCGGGTGATCTCAGCAGCTACGCACTAAGCCCTAAGACTACCTACCTAAATCTCGGAATTGCCGCGGAGGTCAGTTGACCTATCTCAATGCTCAAGTTGATGATTTAACTTATTTTCTGGGTTCGAATCGATCAGAAATGTTTTTGGTTCCTAATGTACGTAGCACAATGAAATTTGAAAACAACACCAACGAGCTCTAGACTGATCAATCATCATTAAAGATTAAATAATATTTTTGACCAATTTTAGGATTGAGAAAAGAATTAAGACTTTTGAACGAAATAAATAATCATACGAAATTTACCTATCCTTCCACTTAGAATCCCGAAATCCTCGACGATGGGAATTACCGACCTTACCCTCGGTATAACGAAACCCCTGGGTAGGTTTTTCTAATTTATTTCTATCACTATATACACGGCTTGCTGCCGGACAACAAAATAACGCAAAAACGAAAGAAAAACGTACTCCACTATACAAGCGTACGTCTGCCAACCAACTAACTAAGATGGCCACGTAGGACCATTACAGTAAATGAAGTTAACGTCAAAATAACATAATACTGGAATACTTTTAAATCAGATCGAATGTTCTAAATTAATGATGAGCGGTTATGCATAAAACAATTACTATTATCATATACTTAATTCTATGTTACCGGACAAGTATCTTAATGTTTTTTAATATTGAAAATTAGGGAAATAGTGGGAAGACCGAAGGCATAGCCCACAGTGCACTATCGTAGATAGCTACTAGTATTGGCTATGTAAGTGGCTACCGCGAACTGCTAACACAACTTCGCCGACCGTGTAACTGTCGTAGATACAGTATTTTTTCACCCCAAAGTTGCAACTTTATTGTCCTCCAAAATTAAGTTAGCATTGAGTGTAAAAAAGGTGACAAAGTGTGATGAGTAACAACTGACATGCAGAGCTCGCATTATCCAATTCAAAACCGTAGTGGCTGACGATGAAAAACGGTCAAAAACGTGATTTCTTCTACTACGGTTTAAACTTTACACCATTATAATCAACTCTGTATTGAATTTAAAGGAACGCATTCAAATGCAATATGTGACCCTTTGAGACGTACTTTTTATTTTTATAATAATTCGCACGTTGCGACAACCGGAACAGTTGACAAACTATAGTCTGTTTCACATAACTTCGTGCATAAATTCTAATAATTTTAAACGACAGTAAGCCGAGGGTTATCAGATCAATGCTAAAAACGCAATCTGTCAGCTTATTGTCGGACATAGTTTTAAAATGTATGACCGAAGTTGTGTGAAACAGACTATAAAAGAAAGTAAAAACTTTCTTTCACCACCAGATTGTAAACTTCTAATTGTCAGGATCAGGAATAACTTCTTATTAACCTTTCACGAACGCGATCAAGGTCGTCGTATAACCCTTTAAGCGTAGTACTTTTCCATAAATAGGTTCTTTGGGAACTCCTATACGGAGAATTCGGCAGACAAAACAAGTCGAAAGTGTGACGAAAATGTTTTCACCCCCAGATTTTCACTCTTAGCACTCCCACCCGAGAATTAATGCAAAATGCAAAAAACAAAAAAGGTATATATAAAGACTTTTGTCCTCTATAATTCTTTACCGTTAAATCACGTGAGGTATTTACACTGAGTTGTGTACAAGCTGCGGAAAAAACAACCAAAAATCGCTGTCATAACGTTTCGCCAAAGCTTTTCACGTTCATTACACACTAGGTATTGATTGTAAAAAAACGAGTGTATGGCGTTTTTATTTTCTATCTTTTGAAAAAAACCACATCTCCCAGATGTATCTCATTATAGCTGTAGAGGGTACTCGTGTTAGGGGTACCCAGGTTTATTACAAGTACGCGCTAACGCTTTACCTATGATGAAATCGTAGCAGGGCCGTGCTTAGAGGTTTAGCGGCCCTGGGCAAAACTTATTTTGGCGGCCCCCATGATTTTTAAAACTGGTATTATATGCATCATATTTATCACTTATATATATATCCTTTACATATGTACCTTTATGATCGCAGTTAGCATCTTACTGGAAATTTACAAACAAAAAATTTTGCTACATTATTTTTAGTAGGTATCGTATGTTTTTTTTCTCAAATAATTTACCTGTTTCGTGAATGATGACGTGCTTTATTACAAAATAACTTGCCTAGCTTTCTGAGCGGCAAACTGGTCAATCAATTGCAAAAAATCTAACGGAGATGATAAATCATTTTCAATTGAAATAATTGCTAGTGCACTTAGACGAGAATCAGTCATAGTTGACCGCAAATATGTCTTTATTAATTTCAGTTCCGAGAAGGAACGTTCTGCTGAGGCCACAGCAATAGGTATTGTAAGTAAAATTCTGAAATCAATTATAAGGTTCGGTAAAACATCCTGGAAGCCATTTGATAGATATTTAAGAGTAGCTAGTGGCGAAGTTAATTCATTTGGACTTGATCGAGCAAGAACTTTTAGCTCTGTGTACATGTCTGCTCCAAAACGCAGCTAACTGTGTGCATGACTTGAGCAATTCATCATCTTCCCATGTTTTAAAAGCTGGTATTCGTGGGTAGTGCTCAATGAGAAACCTTGAAAACGGTATTTCTTAGCCATACCATCATTTTTAAGACCATTTTTTGACCTCTAAAAATCTTGCACCTACCCCCGGGATTTTGTTGCTGCCCACATATGCTGCGGGGGTCTTAGGTGGCGCGGTCAAGCGTTCCCTGCGGGGTCCGGGACAGAGTCCCCAAAAATTTTGTAAAAAAGCATTTTAATGTCAAATAATAACGTTAAAATTTTCGCAAAAACGGTCGAATTTCGGTCCTGAATGGAACCCAAAAACACTTAAAATTGATGACCTATTACATTTCACAAAACTTCTGAGCTGAAATGCGTTTTTCGACCTCTGCTAATTACATAGCGCTGCAACGGGTTGCTGCCAATAAGATATAGAAAAATGTATAAATTGAAAATTTTGTTCTTACCCTTTTCAGGCCCATTTGTGGCCTTTTTATTAAGAAGATGCAATTCAGAAACAGGAAATGCACAAAAACACAAGAAAATTTGGCCATTTCTTTCATTTAAAATAGGATTGTGTCCTTGTAAAGAAAGACAAACAAAGCAAAGAATAGACAAACTGGTACACAATCATTTTCGCACTTTTAGTTTTATGCTCAACAAGCATGCGCACTTTCATTCAATGAACAAATAGTGCATTAAATTACTAGTGATGTGAAGTGCTAGATTATTTCATCTGATTCAAGCTTTTAAATTCATTTGATCTATGGCTCGGTGCAAAGCGCCGGGAAATTTTGACATTTTAGCCTTTTCGAACTCAATTTTCTGGACACACATTATTGCAACAGAAAAATCAACAATTTATCTGAAAAATGAGAACAAGTATAGCTCAGACAGCGTTCTCTTAAAAATGCAAGTAAAGATTTTCTACTGACTGTCTGTGTTTGCATTAGAACGTCGAAAAATCGATCCTTTTGAACGTATGTATCGAATTATTGTAAGAGGGCCACCAAAAAATGAATTCTATACGGCATGCACCACAACTTTTTTAGCGGCCCTGTGCGGCCGCACAGTTCGCACCCCTAGGCACGGCTATGAATCGTAGTTTGGAGACTATTAGCTCTAGTCCTCTGAAAGAATCAATAACACAAAAAATCATGCTCAACGGCTTTTTGGAACGTAGTGTTTGAGTGAATGGTTGATGATGAGAATGAGTTCCAAAATTTTTTTATTTTTTTCGGGTTAATGATAGGTATTTATGTACATCGTACACATACATACCTATGTACATCGAAAACAGCATTTTCAAAGCCTATATCCAACCCCTTGTAAGGTATGCATTCACTGAAACGCATAGGAGGGTAGGCAGTGGCACCATAAACTGCGATTTAGCTCTCTTCCCGCATTTGTAGAAGAATTACATTTTTATTCGAAGCAAATATTGGAAGGCGGATTCCCTAACATTGTTCTATATTCACCGATAGGTACGAACGAGACCAGCGTTACCAGCCTAGAATTGTTTTTTGCCCATAATGAAATGTAGGTCGCAGAATATGTAAATTTTTGGGGCTGATTTGTGTGATTGTTGAAAATGGGTAAATATATCATTTTTCGACATTTATTATTAAGTTCCTAAGCATTGGCACAAAGAATGCTGAAATATTCAATCCTGGGAGTCTACTGGTTTCTTTTTTAATTTTGAGCCTCAAACTCCCACGTTCATGCGTGATCTTCATCAAATTCCCTGTCACACGTATGAACACACTTATCACGGGGCTTAACTCAGAAATTTCATTCAAAAAATTCGATACAATAGCCTCCGATATATAAACAATAAATAACATTTATAATTAATCGCATTTCATTTGAAGAGCTTGCCAATGGGGCCAGTCTCCTTTGGCCTGAAGCGATTCTGATCCAAAATTTCTTGAGCCAATTTTGGGGCTTCTTGGCGGCCCATGTCCTCTCGGCTGACTAGCAAGCCAGTCAGCAGATCGCTCGTGGCATCGGGGAACTTTCGAACAAACGTACTCAATTCCAAACTGATTAAAGATTTATCGCCAAGCCCAATAATTTCGGAAATAGCTGGCAGAATGTCGGTCAAAATTTCGAACTGATTTGTCAGAATAAGGAAATTATTCAAAAAACGAAATCTATGTTAATAAATGTCCAAAATCAAACAAAACACAACATGATAAAGCACAAATTGAACCAAGGACCGTCTCTAAAGAGGCCATTGCGGTCATAAACTTTTAAGCGAGTTAGATTCTGGTCCGTGTTCAGGTCAGGGGCATAGGTGGGCGGCACCAAAGTTCTGGGGGGAGGTGCAAGATTCTTTCAAAAGTCAAAAATGGCCTTAAAAATTGTGGTATGGTGGAAAAAACACCATTTTTCAACGTTTCTCATCAATCACTATCCATTGGCATCAAAAAATTGCGAAAAAACAAAAAAAATTCAAAAATTAAATTCCAGGGGGTGCATACCCCCAAACTCTCCACGCCTAGGTATGGTCAGGGGCGAATGGCGAAATAAAAAAATCATTCTTTGCAAGAGTTGCCCCTAAGGAAAAACTTAAGTTCTCGAAGTTCATTATAGAGACCACCTTAAGTAGTCTGCATCGCAATATAGAGATACATAGAAAGCCCAAAATTTTTTGATACTTCGCGCATAAATTCTGATACTCTTGTTCAATTTGATACCTAAAAAGTCTAGGCTTGACTCATACATGAAATATGTACGTACAGAATGTAAAAAATTTTCGACTCTTTGCAAAGCCCCGAAATTGAGTGCAATGACAAAAATATCGAATTCCTACTCTCCGGAATCAATCTCTCATCTAATAATGAGAAATCAGTGATGCTGTAGTTTGAACAACAGCTTTCTTTGTATACAAGTTTGAAAAGCAGCAAAGAATTTTCGACTATTCTTATGGAACTCGTTAATAAACGCTCGGAGACGCCATAATTATTGGGTACATCTGAATGATTCTCGGAGTATCTGACTCCAAAAAGCTTTCGTTCCCCAAATTTAAATTCTGAATACGGTCCAGGAAAATTAATACAAAGAAATTCGTAAAATTTCCCGAGCACCATTAAATTTGCCCTTTTTCCTTAGCAAACACAGTGATGTCAATTTCCCGGAAAAATCGCTTGCCACCTGCGATGAATAAGACTGCATTTGCACGACTGATAAAATTTTCCAAAAGAATAAGCAGGCACGTAGCTGGCTGTCCTATTTTGGGGGGACCAACACCAATTTTTTTCGGGGACTAAGCCCAAAAATAGCACAAAATAACGTTTAAAAAGTCCTATTTTTCCGATTTTTCTGAATTTGGGGGGACTCCGAACCCCCTAAATCCTCACCAGAGGTACGTGCCTGATGAATAAGCAGGAATGACCTTTTACGCAGCACTAAACACAAATGTCTTTAAAAAAATAGAACACGGCAGAAATATTTTTCGTAAATACTCATTCAAAAAGTTTTCTTTTAATGCATTTGGGGCTTGGGCCGCACGATTCAAATGGGATTCGCCGAATTTCACGCTGAGGCTATCGTGACTTTATATGGTAAGCGCACGATTACACATACATGAGACAGATCGACTAAAAACTGAAGACCTATTCAGGAAGAGAAAATGCATAGAATTAATTCTAGTATTTTCAGATAAAATTTTTATTTTATAAAGCTTTTTCAATTTAAACGTTCAGATTAGTTTGAAAATTCATCAAAAGTTTTCTTACAAAGGAAATTCCACATACGTGTTTACATGTGAAACGCTCACTAAATTAGACTAATTGTTCCACCATTAAAATGGCGGTAAAAGCGCGCGAAAATTCTCAGATTTTTCGTTGAACGAAGATAAAAAACATCGTATTATGCTAGAAAAATATACGAAATGGGACGTTTTGGCGCCACACTCTTTGTAATATTATTAATTATTTACATTCCGTTTATGATTGAAGTATAAAACAAATTCTGAAAGCCCATTCAATTCTCTACATGATAGTATAAATTACTTTAAGAGTATCTTTGAATTTAGTGAGATAATTAAATACATCTAAAAATACACTGGATTTTTTACAGTTTTTCAGTCGTAAACAAATGAATACTCATCGAATCGAAAAGAACAATATGCTATTTTGTAGCTTGTAGAACCTGCTTTCTGAATATATAATTTATTTTAGAATTGCTTAAAAATTGATTTAATTAGAATAATTTATAAGTTGCTGGCGCCAAAACGGCGGCGCCAAAACGTCATAGACACAGAAACATAATCATATGAATTCTGCACTTTCTGACAGAAAAATTTAACAGAAAAAAATCGGTGAGCATAATCGTTTGATCACCTTTCCATCCTCATCCGTACGCTTGGCTAATCGATTGAAAGTAGATTTCAGCATATCAGCTTCCTTGAGAAGCTGATTAGCAGCAACTTTGCGTTCAGAATAGTCTCGAAACGAAATGCGTCTGCAAGTAGGTACAAAACAACATGATTGAAAATTTTGTTTGTACTAAACTGCATAAAAAATATTATCAATGATCAAGAATTTTCCGAAATTCTGACAATAACTTGCAGTATTCGAATTCTAATTATCAAAATGAAACTTGAGGCACAAATGAAGTAAAAATTATTTATAAGATGAGTCGTAATCATACATGATTTTGGAGGGAGGAGGGGGAGTTTGGAGGGTTTAAAACCTGCCAGAAAAGTTTTCACCCTCCCCTAGAATTCGCGATTTTTCAAAACATTCCGAAAATTTCCTAGATTTCGTAGAAAATGTGTTTTTGAGCCTTTTTAGCTATCTATTTGCTCAGAAGTGTTAAATTTTCGGCGCTTCGTGCCATACACTCATGTTTTATAACTAAATTTTGTTCAATTTGCTCGACTTTTTTAGATCTTTTTCGGGATTTTTTTAAAATTTTTTAATTCTAGAAGGATATATCATCGTCAGAAATGCCGAAAATCGACGTTTTTGACTCGTAACCGCCATTTTTTGGGTCCAAAAAAGGCACTATAAAATTTCACCCCCTCAGAATTCCTGTACTGCGCATGTCTGATCGTAATCGTAATGACATGAGGTGTCGCAGAACTGAAAACATATATTTTTTGAACTCTGCAAAGTCTTGCGGTCACCTTTCTCAAATACATTCACAAAACTTTGGGGTATAAGAAAAGGAATGTCAAAATTGTCAAGTGATTCGCACCGAATTCAATAACTTTATGTTTATTTATATTCGAAAAGCTGCAAAATTAGGTACCGAAATGAAAATTCTAAACAAATTTTCCGCGCAATCCACGATTTTCAGGCCAAATTCGTTATCCGATGTTTGTCTGATTTTACCAGACAATTTGAGAAATGAAGAAAGACAAGAAGTGCAGTTTATCACGTGAAATATGCTTTTAACGACTTTCGAATTTTGCCTACTTCTAGAAAAAAGCCAAATGTAATCTCTATTAAAGATCTGAAAGAGTAAACTTATTTTTGTTGAAGTCGAAAAGGATTTAGGTAAGGTGTTTTGAATAGCAGGCACGCGTCTCTGGGGGAATGAGGGGTTCGGACCCCCCAAAATTCAGAAAAATCGGAAAATAGGACTTTCTAAACGTTATTTTGTACTATTTTTGGCCCTTTTGAGCATAGACCCCCCAAAATTAGTGTTAGCACCCCCCCAAATAGGACGGCCAGCTTCGTGCCTGTTGAATAGTAATAAATAATGAATCATAAAGAAGTAATTAATTACAATAATGACTGAAACATCGGTGGTATACTTTTCGCAGTTGAAGAAAGATTTTTATTTTTTCCGCTAAGGAGAAAATTCCGAAATAACGTAAATTTCGTATTTCAAAATTAAAATTAACGTCATAGCTTTTAAATTGCACATAATTTTATTCTCAACGCAACATTATCTACTAAAATATTTGAAGAATACAAAAATTTATAAATAATAGGATATGGAGGAATGCATTTTAAAAATTATCGTTACTGGAAAAGTCAATTTTAGCGAAAGCTAAACTAAGGCCGAGACAAGTTTAATTTCTGATTAAAGAAGAGGAAATTCGATAAGTTAATTTCACCTGTAACGGCTCAAAAGTTTGAGTGGAGATTCCCGGCATTTTCAGGGAAGGGGTTAAAGACTCAAATTTCTAACCAAAAATGACCAAAAACACCTAAAAATGACCAAAAAAATAAATTTCCGGAAAAAATAGGGGATCAAGAATTTTCTGACTTCGGGAGATGGGGACGACCAATTTCGAGTGGGGAATCCCCCTCAAACCCCTGTAACATGTATGCGTTTCACGTTTACACATAAGAGCAAGGAAGGTTATGTACTTCCGCACATCTGTTAGTTTATCTAAGTCGAAATTTCGTTAACTCCGGATCCCAAAACCAAACTTTTTTTATAGAATTTTTAACCCCCTCTTCGTTAGTAATCAAGAATCCCAAAGATTTAACCGTAACTTATTGACTGTTCTCCTGAGAAAGGTCAAAGCAAGAAATATCGAAAAAGCAAATAAAAATAAGTACTTGGTTTCTAAAGCTTTGACAAACTCTCGCACAATACGGCATTGTGTATCCATTAGAAGTGAATTTAGCAGCGGTGTTTTCAAATGGCTATGATCCTCGTAATAGTCTTCAACAGTAGCGCAGACTGTGTCAAGGCAAGATGAAGAGCCTAGCCTAAAGTAAAGGTATGCACATATACACGTTTACATTTGAAATAATGCAAAAGCAGACCATGGATTTGGAACAAATATTTGTCTTAATTGGACATGAACAGCATTAGAATTCTTCTGGGGAGGTAAGACCAAAAAATTTTTTCAAGTGCTTTATATTCGCCCAAAAACAGTGGACACGCGTCAAAAACATCATTTTTTAGCGTTCCATACGATGTTCCATCTTTCAAGAACGTAAAAACGTAAACAAATTCAAAAAGTTGAAAAAATTCGAATAAATTTTACTAAATACAGTCGAAAAATTAGTAGAAGGTACTGAAGCGCCGAAAGTTTGCAACTTTTTAGGAAAAGCCATTTTTTGGAAAATCACGAATGCTATTTAATTTCATTAAGTCCTCACCGACTGAAGAAAAATAGCAACATATAAAATATAACCAAACTCTATTTGTAGTGAGTTGATATGGCCATTTCAGAATAGCAGCGGACGGTCATTAAACTTTTTAATTAAAAAATAATTTTAACATCAGAATAAAAAATCAATGACGTGGCCCCATTTTCGCACTGAAAGTCCATCTCTAAATTTTCAGGGAGAAACGTATACATAATTTACAGTAATAATGATGGCGTTTTACAGCAGTGGCATGTCTCTTAATATCGATGAAAACGAGCCTGAGAATCGAACCAACGATTTTTAACTAAAAGAATTAATGCTGATTGCTGTCTAATAAATATGTCCGTTTGACAGGAAAAACTTCATTAATGAAATATATGCATTAGATGCTCAGTAAGTATATATCACCGTTTAAAGAGTTTTATTCCTCTTCATTTATACACATATGCCCTATAGTACATAAGTTCACCACAAATGTACACTAGGGGGGTATGGAGGGTATCCCCCTACCACAACTTTTAAAAGGCATAACCCCTCGGGCTATTTGCGAACCGAAACCTATTGTTGGAATAATGAAAGAGCGCCAAACGGTGCCCAGCAGTATAATTTGAAGTATTTTTCGAGTAGTGTTCTATCCATTCGTTCATTCAGACACTTTTTGTCCATTATTTTGTGCATATTTGATAGTCCAATTCATTCATTCAATCTTATTATCATTTGTTTCCAAACAACCATAATCACGAGTATTCAAGGAGGGTAAAATAAAACGAGCTCTTCATTTTAGCGTCATAATTAGCCGTACAAATTACTCATTTACCCCCCCCCGGTAACTCGGTTCAGCCCTCCCAGAATTTTTGATCGTGTGCATGTATGAGTCTTGCTTTTCTTAAAACAAGGTGTAAGACTTTAACCAATTAAAACATATCGAGGAGACAAAATAAACATGTTACGATCATACATGCACAGCATAAGAATTCTGGGGGGGGTGGAAAATTAAAAGTGCCTTTTTTAGTCCAAAAATGGCAAGTAAGCGTCAAAACATCGCTTTTCAGCGTTTCTGACGATGCTCTATCTTTCTAAAGCATAAAAACAAAAGAAAATTTTGAAAAAAATCAAAAAAGTCGGAACAAATTGAACAAAATATAATCAAACCATGAGTATAATGGCGCGAAGCGCCGAAATTCTGGCGTTATTGAGCAAATAGATAGCTGAAAACGCTTAAGATAAGAAAGCATATTTTCTACAAATTTCTTGCAAACTTTTAAAAAATCGCCAATTCTGGGGAGGGCGCTTGAAAAAATTTTTGCGGGGGTGAAAATTTTTCTGGGGGTGAACCCTTAAGATTATATATGGTTACGATAAACTAAGAATCAAAAAGTGATGAATAATTTTGCGAAAGAATAGATCAAATAATATGGAATGTTAATTACATAAAAATAGATAAAATAACGTAAGGTACCACTTCTTTGTCAAGATGTCTTCCAGATGTTTGCTCAGATCGGCAGAAATTTCATCCAGCAGGAAGCCATTGCTGAAATGAAATAAACAGTACGATATGCTCAGTAATCGTTAGTTCTAGTCGTCTATTTAACAGTCATAAAGCGGATAACCGAAAAGAGCGACCGCCCTCTCCTTAAAAATCCAAGACTTTAGCTTCGATATTTCGCTAAACACAAATTTTAGCCCCCCATTTAAGCACTTTTAGAATCGTATATGAAATTTCTATACTTGTAAATATACATAAACATAGATGTGCCATGGCCCCCTATTTTACCGTGGTTGGGGTCCATGCATTAAAGTACAGGTACATTACTATATGCATAACATTATGTACATAACATACGAATATTGTATACACTAAATTTATCAACACATACTCATGATTCAACAGGGTCAATTCAGGGACATTGCTTGACCCTGGCGGCTGAGCAACGCCGCAACTCCGCAGGGGAAACTAGACCAATCCAGCAAGAGTTTTGGAAATATCCTGGGGAAAATGAGGCAAAGTGAAAGCCGAAAATGGTTAAAAATTCAAAATTTTGGTCAAAAGTGCTCAAAATTGACCAGAAACTGTAAAATGACGTAGTTTTAAGGCTATTTTAGCACTTACGAGTATACTGAAAATTTCATTGGAGTCATTTGACCCTGAAAAACCTGGAGCGTGCCCATGTATGATGTAATAGGTACCTGTATATACTGTAGCATTTCAGTTTACTAATTCTACACAAGATAATGCTTTAATGAATCAGGATATGAAGCTAAAGAGGGCTAAGAGAAAAACGAACAAAAGAATAGGATATGAATATTAGCTAATAAGCGTAAAAACAATAATTTATCAAAATTAATGCATTTTGTGCAAGTTTTATGTCAATGCAAATGAAGAGACGAGTGAGCTAGCTCAATAAAAATCGATACAAATATGTAACAACGCAGGAGCTTCAAGTAATGCAAGGCTTCCTCACGAGAAAAATTTCGAACGCATTCTGAAGCCCCTAATGATAAAAATGCTTCACTACGCACAAAATACCTACTAAAATATTCACCGTAAACCCAAAATGCGAAGAAACGTTTTTGACCCAAAATTTTATGCACCCCAGTGGAAACGTACATTGTCAAATTAAAGCACTACTTGCAACTGAACTTGGGTCACCTGAACCGAAAACCACCAGTCTAAACTTTGCTTTAAGTCTATTTGAGATAACGTAATCGAATGAATGAATAATTCTATAATTCGATTGAAAAGATTGAATTTATCATAATTTAACCAATTTCCATCATTTTTGATGGTTCGGGATATCTCTATTGTCAACCAATTCTATTAAAAATACTAAGATGCAGGGTCCCGTATTGTCAGCTATTACGTGAATGATTTAAGGAGTTGTTTCATTCCACAAAGCAACACAAACCGATAATACGAATGAGAATGGAACAGATCTGATGCCCATCTGGATTACTCTTTCATATTTCTAAAATTTTCTGAAATTCCCTATAACAGCATATACAAATATATCTTCCAATATAAATTAGTTCGACATGGAGTAAATTAAAAACGGCGACACTGGTATGCAACATGCCCATATATTCACACGTTCAAAAGTTCTGGGAGGGGTAAAACCGAGTTTCCTTGGGGGAGGTACATTAAATGAGTAGTTTTTTACTTATTTTATGCCAAATTTTTGTATTTAATTCGTCGTATTTTATTTTTTATCAATATTTATCTTTAAATTTGCATAAAAACAATAAAAATTAGGGCAATGGAATGACCTGTAACATCAAATGTATACAAAATAATGAAAGAAAAGTGTCAGGATGAATGAATTGAACAGTCTATAGCTCTAAGAATAAGTATATTTTCTTGAAATCATACTATTAGATTTCATTTGAGGCTTTTGCATGGTTCAAGCAATTATAGTCTGTTTCATTTATTCGAGAGCTTTTTAGTAAATTTTTTAAGGGCTACAATAAGCGAAACAAGACGAATTACTGTAATTTGGCAGATCAGCTCAATGAGGGCGAGTGACTGGAATTCTTCCATTTTTAATGCCCTATTAGGCATTTAATCAGTGCTGGGACATACTACAGTAAGTGCGCTAAATAAAAAGCTATCGGCTGGAATCGAACCCGGGTTGCTTCGACGACAAGCAGCCTTTTACCACTGAGCTATGAGGGAGTCTGCAGCGTTTCTTACCACCTTAGTCTATTGTGTTTAAAGTGTCAACTTAGGATAAACTTTATGCGCGATTTTTATCTGTAAGTTGATTGATCTGCTGGAAGACGAGAATAAATAATGCCGCAAAAATGTTATTGAAAAACCCTTCTTTACTACGTAACTATAGTGAGATCTAGCGACCCACAGTAAATAAGAAAGAAGGGGTTACTGTAGCCATCGAAGACATTTACTGAAAAAGCTCTCGGATAAATGAAACAGACTATAGTCTTGGTCTAAAATGGCTGAGGAGGGTATGATTCTCAAAAGTCCTGGTAGGCGGGACACCCCGTTGTGCATGTGTGAACGTGCCTTTTCCGACTGTAGTAGGCTTATAAGCTCTTAAGCCTCAAGTCATACATAGCAAATCTAATGTATACGAAGATATAGACATATTTTAGAGCTATTCACAACGCGTTCTCCAGGCCAATAAGAAATTAGTTATGCGATAAACAGTAGATGTATAGGTGGGTATGCAGATGAAAACTCAGAAAATTGCAAATTTACTCACGCTTTTTCACAGTTAGCGGCCCATCTTTCTTTTAACATATCAATTTTCAGTAGCAAATGCTGTCTAACTGACGATATAGATGCCCTCGGGTTCTGTTCAGTGACTTCATCCGATTCTACCGCCACTCTTATGTGAGTTTTAAGCCGCTCCGTAGCTTCGACGCAAGTTTGGCAATCATTCGCTATTGATATCTAAAGCTCGTGACAGAGAATTAACCACTGCATATCAAATTCAATAAGATTAAGGCTTGCCACTATTTGCTAGTTGAATTTTACATCCAGTGGGTAAAGGGGTGGAAAAGTCCCCCCCCTAACTTTTATTCAGAAATTTCAGTTATGAAGCTATATGAATATGCAGCTTTTGGACGTTCCACAGCGTGAAAATGCTCAAATAAATTCAATCAAAATTACTATTTATTACATACTTAAATTTTTCCAATTTTCTGCATTTGCTAAAGGTGCAAAATTGAGCTTAAGAGCACAAAAACGTCCAAATTTTTCGCGCCCGATACAATTGCTGCATTGCTTATACATATTTTGGAAACCTGCAAAATGAGCTCAAAAGAATAAAAATGTTACAAATTTTCGGCTCGTCGCGCCAGACATAATCGTACTGCTCTTAATTAGAAAGTTGCAAATTTTAGCGTAAAAGGATAAAAATAAAGATTTCTTCTAATTCGACATGGTATTTTTATTTTCGTTTCTTGACCCAATTATACTTAACTGAAATAACTAGCAGCGTTTGTTCAGGTTACATAACAGAGGATCGGAAAAGAAAACACCCTCTCAGAATACGATTGGTGGCAATTAGCAAGCAATAGATCAGAGAGTCGACTTGGTCCTACATAATTCCTTCAAGATTTTTTCAGAACGACGTACTGATCAACAACGTCCTACATGTATATGAAAATTCATAAATACGAATGCAATAATCTTACCATAATTTTTGTAAACATCTTAAACCGACTCCTATCCTCGAAATGCTTGTTTTTGTAAGCTTGCATTGCATCTAAACAAGTGAAGAAACCTGACACGTAATCTCTAAGTGTACAACATGGTTGCTTTAGCTACCTTTATAACGCTCTGTGAAGGTTAACAGCTGGTCTACATTAACCATAATTATAGGCGGGATTATTTCGGCGCTTATTTCTTTAGCGAGTTGAACCTTCAAAACGAAAGAGTACAGTAAGCGTAACTCGGTTTTTAGAGAAGCATCTTAACAGCCTCGCTGTTAAAAATAAAAAGTGGTCATTTTTTGTCAGAAGCACATCGATTGTGAGACAAACGACAAATCGAAGAAATAGTAATCTTTCAATATTAGTTAATTAAATTTTGTATTTATTTTTAATTAATCTTTTAATTTTTTTAAGAATTAATTGAAAATCTACTAAGAATTTACTGAGATTAGGGCAAACGTTTATTCAGTACAAATTTTCTTTTATATGCATTTTCAACATTTATTTTTGATTTTATCTTGCAGGACACTTATACATACATATGCACGTACATTACAAACATACTCATGTACCTGATCTTCAACCATCGGAAATAAAATTGAAGGCAAGGAAGTATAGTATACGCCGTCCGCATTGATGTCTGGTGAACTATCGGCATACCATACCTGAAAAAGGTCAATTGTGAAAAATGCTTGTAAAAATGTAGTAAAAAATCTTTTTTAATTATAACAATTTTAAAAACTAATAATTTAAAAACATTAAAAAGCGTAACCATGCTATATATGTACAGGGCGGCCCATAAAAAAAGGGTAAAAAATGTTTTTATCATTAGTGCAGCTGTGTTGAATGTAGCGCAAAGTAATAAAATGGTTTTTAAAACAACAAATATAGAGCCATAAAATTGCAATGTTTCAGTGAATTACTCCTTACATTGCGTTCCTGGTTTACACTTTTGTAAACATCACATTTTTGGTAAGTTACAACCGAAAAAATTGTTAAATAGTCTAAAAAAGGGCACATAAACTTTCCCTTATAATTTTTGTTCTGCTTAACTTTGAGTAATGCGGTTTGTATCATTTAATAGATAAAACCTTTGCATACAAGTGCGTTATGTTTGTGGCTTACAGTTCTTACAATTGGCTGATTGTAACGAGTTTTCGTGAACCCCACTTTTTTGTACAATACAGACACAGTTAAAGTGTAACGTGACGAAAAACACACAGAACTGAACTAAAACGAACAATAAAATTGATAACTCTGAATCTGAGGACATAGAGTAAAGACGCTATTGTGGCTATTACTGTCAGAAAATTTCAAATTGACGTTTCAAGAAGCGACCCCTAGACAGCAACTTTTTCCACTGTAACTTACCTAAAAAGATGTGTTTACGACAGTGTAAACCAAAGAGGCAATAGCATCAAGACTAAATGAAACTTTACAACTTTGTTGTCCTATATTTGCTAATTCAAAAGTCGTTTACATTTTTGTGATATGTTTAACACAACCAGAGCTATGAGCAAAACATTTTGTACTCTTTATGGGCCACCCATAAAAACATAAACGCTTCGATATGATAGAAGAGACAACTTTCTCGAAAGTAATAAGAGGATACACTTAATTCAATTCAATATATTCCTTATACACAAATAAGTAAAATAACATCGACAACAAAAATCCTTATGCTTAATCACCGAGGTTGAAAAACCAAAATATGTAGGTATGCACTTGTTGTGCAGCTGTATACGTGGTTGTATGCATAGAGGGCGAATTGTAACGAGCGATCGTCCCCCCTTGGACCTAAAAATTTTTTGGTAATGTAGCATAATACAGGTATGTAAGACAATGAGAATTTGCACCATATTTTCACCTTTTTGGTCTCTTTTACGGACAAAAAGTCAATACCATATGAGTTATGACCAAGATACAATTACAAGACTGTCTCTTCTGAGACTAAGCGAAATTTCATATAAAAGTGCTATAGAATCGCTTTAAGGCTAAAATTTTGATGCACAAAAACGATCGAGAATTTTTTCAAAAGATTGATCTTTTTTGATGGATAGAGTTTGGTCGGAAACGTCAATAAATGCCTTTCATTTTATGTTCTTTTAATGTATCCGAAAATATAAGGTCGCCAATTTCCGGACTGTCCCCCGCAAAGAAACTCCTGAGAAAGCCACTGCATGTGTGTACATATGTTGTATATACAGTATGAGCGCGGATCATTCAATAAATGGCATACTCACGTCTTTTTCTTGGCAAAACGTTTTTTCGAGCCATTCGCCAACATCTTTTTCAGTCAATTCAACAAATCTTAAACCGAACAGCGTCAAAGTAAAACTCATAGATGTAGAAACGTAAAGAGATAGACATGCCCCTGTGACAGTAACAGGATTTTCAATTCAGTTCCTAATAAAATACTGAGAAACATACAGAAGAAAGTGGAAGACAACTGGCTAATTGCATGCGAGAATTAAGTCCTTTTGCATAGATAATAATGATTTTAAAATCTTAAACAAAAGTTTCGCAGAACGAGCAAAACTAATTATGTAGCCTTACACATGCAAATTGGGACTATGAGAGAATCTCCCTCCTGGGAATTATAAAAAGCATACGCCCTCAGGCCATTTTGGACCAAAACCTATTGTTAGAACCATAAAAAAGCCTCAAATTATGTCTAAAAGTAATACACTCATTTTTTGAGCAGTAGACGGTTCAATTCATTCATCCAAACACTTTTCTTCCATTATTTCGTATATATTTGATGTTATAGTCATTCCTTCGACCTTATTGTCATTTGTCTTCATGCAATAACAAAATCAGCCACTGATTTACCCCTCCCCCAAAGGAACCTCAGTTTACCCCCTCCCAGAACTTTTTATCGTGTGCATGTATGATTAGTCTTAGCACTAGATACGTGATCAAAATGCTTGATTACTCTCACAAATGTTTTAAGGAGTGAAAAAACACAACTAAAAATATTAGTAATAAAATCAAAGGGACTATTCTCCGCAAGGAATCAAATCACAGTTCTGCTAAGGCCTCATACAATTCCTATTTGGCCGACAGAAGTATGCATACAGTAATAGTCGTATTAAAAAATACTTATTGACTAGTTCCCGGATAGTATTCTTAGACAACAGCGGTTCATCCAATAATAGCTTCGGAACATCTATGGCCAAATATGGATGACCCAACATTTCGTTACTCCTGCAAAAAATTACATGCATAGGCAGGGCCATATTTATGGGAAAAAGTCTAGGAAGGGGCGGCCGCCTTCCGTGGTCGTAAAAAAATTTTAATAGTTAAGATAATATACGGAAAGGTGGAGAAATTGCATCTGTTTGCCACAAAATCATCAAATTTTCGGCGCTTAGCGCTGTATACATATGAAGTATTTTCAATAATCTTAGCCTTAAGCGTAACCAAAAAATGACATTTTTCACAACGTATTTAAGAAGAACAAATTTTCTCCGAAAGTTTGAATTTTATGAACTTAAAGGATAAAGCATGTTAGAAAAGGCCGGAAAAAGCCGTTCTTAAGAGCTAACCCACGCACGGTATTTTGTACTCGGTAAAGATTTTTCCCGGTGTACGTGAACTTTTTCGAACCGTCTTTGTACAAGTACAAAGATTTTTGGGAAGACAAAAATTGCAAAAAAGATCTGAAATTCGCAAAAATTTTTGGTGCTTCGCGCCGAAATGAGTAATTGAGTGTTCTATATATCTTTATAATGGTAGAAATTGCATTTCAAAAGGAAAAATGTCAAACTTTTCGGCGCTTCGCGCCGTTTTAAGACGATTCTTAGTGATTTTTGCCCTTAGAGACCCATAAATTAGCTAGAATACACTACCAAAAGTCGAACAATTCTATTTTTACCACACTAAAGTCGCTACTGTACCATATTATAGTACCGAAAATTTGTGTGCACAAAATGTACAAAGACTTTTAGGGACCATCTTTGTTCATGTACAAACGGACTTGTACAAAAAAACACTGTACACACGAAGTTTCGAGATATTAACGAATCTACCTATTCCGGGTACGCCCCATCATAAAATGCAGAAACTTAGTAATGCAATAAAATAATTCAATAATACTGCAGAAAAACATTAGTCAGCAACGAAAAATGATAAGAGAGGAGACAAAAACTCAAGTGTCGATTCATAACCCGAATGAGTTTTTTTATTTATTATGGGGTATATATGAACGAACCGGAAAGAAGTTATATAAAATACATGCTAATAAGAAATTAAAGTCTTTAGGTAGGCATAATTCGGCACTGATCGAAAAAAGAGAAATTAGAATTCTTCTCACCTAATTAGAAAATACAGTAAAGTAAAAGTTCACGATTAAAAATGCTTAATGTAATGTGAAAAATTTAAAACTCACGCGTAAATCTTCAGCCAACTAAGTAATTGAATGATTTCATTTTTCTCCGACGTTTCCGAAGCGATTTCGCACAACTAAATGTATAAGAAATGTCATCATGGAAGCTTTGAAAATGCGCGAAATTTTTTAGACACTTTGATTCGATAAAAGCACGGAATAAAAATTGAAAATCAACAGATTATTCACTTAATTGTGTTGTGTGCCATTCTAGTGTGAAGTAAATGCAATACTCGAGAATCAGCTTACGTACGTAACATAAATTTATGAAGGTCGATGCTAGTTGCTACTGTTCAATCAATTGTATATGTGTCATACACATACATAATCTGGGGGTTACACCCCCAAAATCCCCCAGAAAATTTTAACCCTTCCCCAGAATTCGTGATTTTTCGAACGCTTCCAAGAATTTCCCGAAATTTCGTAGAAAGGTGCTTTTTTAGCGCTTTTAGCTTTCTACAAATTTGCTGAAAAGTATCAAATTTTAACTCAAGTTTTGACTACATTTTGTTCAATTTGTTCGACTTTTTTTGATTTTCTTTCGAAATTTTTTCATGTTGTTCATGCTCTAGAAAGATAGAGCAGACACAAAAAAGGCACTTAAAAATTTCACCCCCCCCCAGAATTCCCATGCTGTGCCTGTCTGGTCATACACAACACATGTATCATTTCTCACAACTTATTAACCAGAGCCTTGTGATAAAATTCGACGAAATTGTCATAAATATTGTATTCAGGCGGAAAGCAGGCGTGACAACCGCCCTGTCAACAAATAAAGTTGACAAATATACAAACAATGAACTTCCAAGCGAAAATCTGGGAAAAAATCAGTGTCAAGAAAATAAGAAGAGACAGGCTTGGTACCTTTACAATGCGTAAGTCTTGTGGAATACTAATTCTGCACAACTCGAGATATCTGGCAAGCCATTGCTTGTTGATGTCTCTACTTTCGACTTGATGGCGTTCTATCCTAATTACAATAAGACGTTGTTTCATTGGATTATAGCCATCGCAGTAAAGAACGACACACGTGACTTTAATGTTTGGTACTTAATCGTATTACATAATCCTCTTACAGTGCACTAATAAGAAAACTTCATCCGTGAGGCTAAGTTTACGTCAGGCCAGACATGTGACAGCCTAAAATTCTGTAAGGGAAGTAGTCGGCCATATTTAGGGGGAAGGCTAATAACCTTCAATTTTTGCTCGAAAATGGCAAAAAAACACCTGATAAACAGTCAAAAATTGTAAGTTTCTGCCAAAAATCGGGAGAAAGGTAAAAATGTCTGACTTTGGGGGATGAGTGGGACGACAGATTTTGGGAGGGGAATCCCCTATCTCTTATGTATGCATCAGGCAACTTAAGGAAGTGAACTTTTTAATATGTATGCTTAAATACTAGATTAGATATGTATGCACATATGTTAGTATGTAAGTATTGATTTGAATATGTATTTACTTTGATATCCACGTCATTTCTAATCTAAAGTAAGTTTTTCAAATTGTTATATGATGCTTTAACGTCGTCAAATCAATTATAAATCCATTAAACCAAAAATTTGAATTGAATATTGTTGTTATCCTACTAAGAGAATAACTTAAATTTAATATTACGATGCAAAGCAGAGAACTCTCAAAATAGACTGCGCTACCGTGCAATTCGGAAATATTTGAAAATATTAGAAGATAATTAACGAATCAAACAATTCAATAAACAATAGCAATAGGCATGCAAATTACCTCTCTCCCACCAATTTTCGTAATACCTTGAAGCACATATCGCGCCAGCGTCTTGGTCTCCCCACTGGCATAAATCCCGTACTTTTGTGCCGTTCTTCGCACATTTTATCGATCCTTATATTAGAAAGAATACAATAAAGTCATAAAGAAACAAAAATGAATACAGAATCTGACGTATTTCGTATGGATGAAAATTGAAACTTTTCGTTCAAAAGTGCTTTAAATCGACCAGAAACAGTGTAGTAGCGTAGTTTTAACGATATTTTAGCGTTTTTACGAGCTTTCGAGCTCTTTTTGGCCCCCAAAACATCTCAATTTTCGACCCCCAGACTGTATGACCACCCCCCAGATCGGTCGTGCTTTGCATCTATGAACCGAGGCCTAGCCTAAGCCACAGCACCGAGCCGAGGCTCGGAAGCTTACCATATATGTAGGTAATGTACGAGTATGTACATAGCATATATGTAAGAGGGGGAGAGATGGATAGCGATTATCACCCAAAGTTGATCGCCCCCATTTCCCGGGAGGACCAAAAAATTTTTGACCCCTGCCCAGATTTTTGGAAAAAATTGAATTTTTTCGCCCTTTTTGGCGTTTTTGACCATTTAAGGCCAAAAATTAGAGGTCAATTAACCCTCCCCTAACTACGGCCGGAGACCCCTACCAAACTTTCGAGCCGTTACATGTATGATATGCAGTAGAATAAAATTCCCATGCTGGCATTTGCTATGTAAAGTATATATATGTGCCCAGCTCTTATTCGTCATATTTGAATAATACTGACAAAAATTTTATGATAATAATAAAATAATATCAATAATAATAATAAAATAATAATAATCAAATAATAATAATAATAACAATAATAATAATTCATGCGCATACACAGCAAGGTATGTACAACATATATGTAACGGCTCGAATTCTAAGGGAATCCCCCGACCATTTTTATGGAGTGGGGGGGGGGTAAATGACCTGCAATTTTTGGCCAAAACCGGCCAAAAAACACCTAAAAACAGCCAAACACTTCAATTTTTTGCAAAAATCGGGAGAGGTCAAAATTTATGGCTTCGGGAAATGGGGGAAACGACCATCATTGGGTGAGGGGATCCCCAACCCCCTGTTACATGTAAGATGTATAACCATATTTAGTTGAAAACTCATTTAATGTTTTAAATATTATTACTTAATATTTTAAAACATCAAATAATCCCTTCCTCAGCGATGACCATTTAAAAAATCACATCTTAAATCTTGCACAACTATTGTAGATAGCTAATATTGCTGCTTACATTGTCAAAAAAAATCAGTGCATATTTGACTGCTTCATTTCGCACTGATTTTTGATAAAACGAAAAATTTCGATACACCAGAATTTATTAGTGAACACTGTCTTTCGGTTTCAGTTTTAAATGCATGATGCAAGTTTCTTCACTAAGAAGAAAATTTGCATAGAAGTTGTCATTGCGAAGACAAACCACGCAGAATGTCAAAAAATTCTAAGGGCTGCTGCTAAAATCCACTTTGCATTGGGCCATTGAATTATTGAGCGCGGCTCGAAATGAAAATTCTAGAAAAAGTCAGCGCTAGCAGTAGCATCAAATTTTTGGACGATGTTGCCTTTAGTTTCAGTCATAAACTTTACGATTTACGTAGTTATAAATATATTTTAGAAAAAACGAAACACAGCCATAAAATTGTCCTTAAATTAAGAGTGGATGAATGGGTGAAGTGTTTTTTGCAGCACTCACCGCTCTTCTCGTTCGACGATTCGCAATGCAGTAACTAGCTGTTGAGGACCCGGATCCGAGCCTCTCACTGCTTCTAGAGTTCTACCAAAAATATAATTCAATTGTTTGGCCAATTCCTGTGCAATTTTATCAATTTCGAAAAAGTACGCTTTCATAACCTGCAAAAAATGTGTGGATTAAAATCGTTCATTCATTAAAATATATAGGTTCCGTAATATTTAAAAATAATATGACATTTATCTACGATGAATCCAACGGACGTTACGATGTATGTTACAGCCAGTGATTGGACCGAGGATACTTTTTGGACCCTCGGCCTAGGCCGAGGCGACTTAAAATCCTTGCCTCGGCCGAGGGTAATGCCGAGGGTCAAGCTTGTATACCTACACCCATAAATACTACTCTTAGAATATTTTGTATGCACATGAGCTAGAGAATAATCGTAATATTAAGCACTTTATCGAATGTCAAACAATTCATTCTTATTTTCAATTATAGTAGATTAAATGTGTGAAGGATTTATTGAATAAAGTCAGCAGCATGAAAGCATACTTAATTTAACAATTTGCCGTTGAAGACTTGGAAAAGTTAATAAAAAATATGACTGAACAAGCACTCAAAAACTTTTATTACTATAAATAAGAAAACAGTGTCGAAGAAATAAACGAACAAACGAAATAAGCTAAGTAAAGACAGAACTGTAGCCATTATTGTGCTCGCTTTTGCAGTAATGCATGTTTAAACACGCTTTTTTAGTCATCCAATCCTGGTGTGGTTGGTAATATGACGGACATTGTACTGTACTTTCCGATCATAGTTTCCCAAGGTCCAGAGTTTAGGGAAGGGTGAAATCCCAACGTGGGGGACCAGTAAATTAAGTAAAGTCTTTGTATGAGCGAACAAATTTTTGTAGATATTTTAGATTAATATATTTTAAAGATACACATTTTTACATACTGCCAGTGTATGACCTGCAACCTGCATGCAGTCCTAAACAGTTTTTTTGTGCAAGATACCTTTTTACATGTACAAAGCTGGTAACCAAAAGTCTTTGAACATTTTGTACATGCAAATTTTTGTGTACTATTATAGTATGGTACAGTAGCGATTTAGTGTGGTAAAACAGGGTTTTTCGACCTTTGGTAGTGTATCTTAGCTAATTCCCAGGTTTCTGAATATTTGACATTTTTCCTTTCCATTCTAAATGCAAATTCTACTATTTTAAAGATATATAGGACAGACAATTACTGATGCGCCGAAAATTTTCGGGAATTTTACACCTTTTTACAGTTTTTGTCTCTCCAAAAATCTTTGTGCATGTACAAAGACGGTCCTGAAAAGTCACTGTACATTATGAAAAATCTTTGCCGAATACAAAAATCGTGGCCCTAAATGTGATAATACGGCCTGAATTTAGTTGATAATATTAGTTCATGAGCTTTTGATGAAATTTACACATAAAACTCGACTGAGAAAGCTAAAACAACTTGTACTGCAAAATCAGAAATATTACAGATATTGTAATATGCCAATTAGATCTTGTAATAAGCACTACTGTGCTTAGAAATTCAATGCAACATCGTGATAAATTAGTCAATTTTATCTTTGAACGGCAAAAAAGTGCAAAGTTATTAAATAGTACTTATTTTGCATAAAATTTTTAAAAACAGTATGAATAGATACAAAAGATATTTAAATCTGCATAAAGATTCCTAGATTATACAAAAATTGATTTTTGAGTGTTTAATGCCCCTTTTTCAATCTAAATACATTATATTAGCGATATATTGCGCGAAGCGCCGAAAATTTTTTGAAATTTTTTAAAAAATACTGAAAAATGATATAATTAATATCACTTTGTACAAGAAAGTATTTTAACATTGTATAAAAATGGCTCCGAAAAAATGCACGAGCCGAAATTGATTTTTGGCAAAACCTGCATTTATTGGCCATTTCTAGGTGCGTTTTTGAGATTTTCGGCCGAAAATTCGTGATCATTTACCCCCTCTCCCATAAGAATGGCCGAAAACCATACGTGTAACAGAGGAGCTTTGGGGAATTCCCCACCCACTCAGGGTTGGACGTCCTCCCAAACACCCTTCCCTCCAACATCAGAAAATTTTGACCCATCCTCCCCATTTTTAGCGAAAATTTGCACTTTGTTGGCTATTTTTAGGTGCTTTTGCCATTTTTGACATAGAATTAGAGTCGCTAATCCCCCTGCTTCTAAAAATGGCCAGGGACCCCTACCCGAAATTTCCAGCCCTTACATGTATGCCGAGGAGCCCCTCCCGAAAATTTTGAGCTGTTACATGCATGTTTCATAGTGATAGTTTGTCTATTTACTCTTGCTTACATTCAAAAATACTGTATCACTTCGTGAAATTCTAATAGTTAGCTGCACTTTTGCCATAGTAAAAATTTAGTTCAAAAATATTCAAAATGTTTTCACCAAAAATCGTCTGACAGTGACATGAGTCTTGTACCCTGAGAGGGGGTAATAGCCCTAGCGAGCATGAGAATTAAAACTCAGTCATCACATGAATAATACATTGGCACTTTGCTGTATGTAACTTGGTGTAACTGGGTACGCGACTAAAATCATAAGAAAAGTCTATAGGTAAAGAATAGCCTGTGTACTGCAGATGCATTCTAAATAGTTAATATTCAACGGATATATTAAACTTATTCAAATTTGATTTTAACCCTCGGCGCCTCGGCACTTTTCAGCTTCGCCCTCGGCGCCGAGGCTCCAAAAAACGCCGAGGCTTGCCGAGGCCGAGGCCTCGGTCCGATCACTGGTCACAGCTAAAAACATTTGGTGAGCAGCTGGCGATGTTATGGAGGGCGTGAGACCTCTTGATTTCTGATTTAGGCAAATCGGAGCGCACAGCATTGAAAAAAGCTTTAGAAAGTTTTTTGTCAATTCCTTGGGGAGATCGCTAAAACACGTGACCGCTAAAAGACTGATATGCTATCATTCTCAGAAAGGCATATTTTTTGTTTTCCGGTTTCTGAGTATGTATTTTCTTTCTTCCATATTTCATTTCATTTCACTTCATTGCTCAAATTAAAAGGACGTTAGGCGTAAGAAACTCGGCGGAAGCCATTCATAAAAAACCCTCGTGTTTATTGATTTCTGTTTTCAATTTTTTCTCATTTCGTTGCTTACATCAAAAGGGCGTTAGGCATTGGAAGCTCAGCGGAAGCGATACAATAATTTACATATCAACACGAAGACTAACTTGTCATAATCACTGAATTAGTTTAGTAGGTTTCTATGTATCGCATTTTATATTAGTATTACATATACAAATTACATACTACTCGTAGATTGTCAAAAAACGCTTTGCACAATCACCATGCTGCAAAGACTTTGACCGTTATAGAAGCTGACGTGAAACACAGATAACAGATGGAAAAGCCGAATAGTGAGCCAATTGCTTACCGAAATGTGGCTATATGAAATTCGTAACTTACGAATTAACTTCGACTAAGTATTATTGATGCCTTTAGCACTCATTTTTCGATAAGTCAAAATTTCTCAAAAAAATTAAAGTATCAAGCACATTTTAATACTAAAACGAATTTATTTGTAGAATAGGAACCAAAGTACCTCGCATATGCACGTCGAACTACAATTTTTCTGTGATACATATTCGTACATTAACACTTATACACTATTTCAAGAAATTTCGCTCAATCTAATATACATTACAGCTTACATTCAGATCATACTCGCTGTTAGACTGCATTTTATACACTTCGAGCATTACGTCGTCTCTAGCTTGCTCCAGCTCCATTAAGCTAAAGACAGGATAGAATGAGTAGGAAAATAAGTAAAAAGGCAATATTACAAAATGTGAAATAGAAGCGAACCTTAATAACGAAGAATAGTAAAATTACATGCATGTATGATGACTTTAATTCAACTATAGTCTGTTCCATTCCTAACGACCCATTATCGCTTTTCTGCTTATTACTGTAGCAAGCTGTTGTTGCAGCAAAATGTTAAATGAGCCACATGTTAAGCAAAGCACATTAAACATCATTAAGAAGAGTTTAACACAATCAATCGCTACCATAGGTGGGCGGCACCAAAATCTGGGGGTGCAAGATTTTTCTAGGGTCAAAAAATGGCCTTGAAAATGGTGGTATGGCGAAAAACACCATCTATCAACGTTTCTCATCGAGCACTATCCATTGGCATTAAAAAATTGCAAAAAAAGCAGAAAAATTTCAAAAATTGAATTCTGGGGGTATTTTGGTTTATGGGGAGCATTCCCCAAACCCCCACGCCCAGGTGTGGCCGCTACGAGAACATAATTGAAGAAACCCTTTGTGCAGTGGAAAATTAATACAGTAATAGGACTTTCGCGAAAATAGGTCGTTTGGAATGTGACAGACTATAGACTAAACGTACTTTTTATGAGCATGCAACAGCTTCCCTTGGCTTATTTCGTCAAAAGTCAGCTCAATCGTGTTTTGAATATCGTAAATGGTCTTCAAGTTTTCCATAGCTGCTGAACACTGCAAAATTTATAATTGAAAACGTGTGCTTCATTTTAAAATGAAAAAATATCATTTGGCGCAATCATAACCTGACTGTGCTTTTCACTTTCTTCCTTCAAGAGTCTTAATTTGTTCTTCAAAGGAGCGAATTCACGCAATTCCCGAGAAATTTCCTCAAAGCTTTCTGATATAACCTTTATGTCTTCCTTTGCAGCTTGCAATTGACCAAGTCCAACGCGCACTCCTTCTAGTTGTGACTGAACAGCAGTTTTCAGCATTGCATCCACAGCTGCCTAGAGTAAGTACCAATTTTTTAACGAATTTCTTCAAACCTTGATGAAAGCCATAAAATGAGAAGGAATGAAAAGAAATTAAAGTCACGCACTTACAAAAAACGAGAACTAATTCATATTTCAATCCATGCTAATCCTTTTCCGAGATCCTACGCTACATTATAAACTTTATCGAAATAATGAAAACTAAATTCCACTGTGAAAGAGCATACATGTAACCATGGGCATGAAAAATGATGGAAATTGACATCTTTTCATCGAAAAATCTCAAAATTTTTCAGCGCTTCGCGCCGTAGAATCATTATTTTCCTTAGTTTTGTCTCAAGCGCGGCCAAAAAAACGTCATCGTTCATAGCATATTAAAATTTTTTTCGAAAAGTCTGAATTTTATGAGCTAAATGGATAGAGCATGTTCGGAAACGTCAGAAAACGCACTTTACTTGGTGCCCCGGCGAACATATCCCGAAATATAGGGTCACCAATCTTGGACCGCCCCTATCCCCCTTGAAAAATCCTGCATACGCCCCCTGCATGTAACGGCTTGAAATTTCGGGTTGGAGTCCCCGGCCATTTTTAATGGGGGAGTTAATGGCCGAAAACGGCGAAAAAACAAGTACAAATTGCCAAAAAAGCGCAAGTTTTTTTCCAAAAATCTGGAAGGAAGTCAAAAATTTTCTGACTCCGGGGGATGGGGGGACGACCAACTTTGGCTGAAGTGATTCCCATCCCCCTTGTTACATGTATGATTCAACGAAGAGCTATTAGCAGTAAGCAGTGTCAACGACACGTTATGTCAAATTATTCCACCAACTATGTAGTTTTCTCAACATGATCTTACTTTTTTGCGCAAACTTCGCTTTTTATACTGTTCAAGTTTTTCCAACTGATCTGGGGTCTGCAGCATTGCAGCCACTTGCTTAAGCGATGCCTTCTCCGCCTCTTTTTCCATCTGAGAAATGTCCATGTTCGAATATAGATCGCAATGTATGTGAAACTGTTTGAGAAGAAATAAATGTCAACAATGGCTGAAACAACCTAAAACGCCAGGATATTTTACCATACGTGTTCTAATAGGATGGTTTACCACAGAATGGTTGCTGATGCTGACCTCGCGAAATGCTGTGAAATTCAGTTAGTTTGATAGAAAATATTTGAAAACGCGTCCTTTCCGACTGTTTCGATTCGAGAATTTGATTTTTCGGACCATTACGTACCTATTACATGTACTCGTATATCGTTCGATCCAACTTTCGAAAATGCCTTCACGTTCTTATACCCGATAGCTTCGTCAAAGAATGCACACAACACTGCTCATATATCCAGCATTTTTAAACTAAAAAAATTCATTTTAATAAGTAGAAGCTAATCTCAGGCACACCTAAGCGTGGAGGTTGCGGTATGCACCCCCCCCCCCCGAGAAACCAAAATATCCCCCCCAGAATTCAATTTTTAAATTTTTTTTCGTTTTTTCGCAATTTTTTGATGCCAATGGATAGTGCTCGATGAGAAACGTCGAAAAATGGTGTTTTTGTCGCCATACCACCATTTTAAAGGCAATTTTTGACCTTTGAAAAATCTTGCACCCCTCGCCCCCAGAATTTTCTTGCTGCCCACATATGATCTCAAGAATCTGTTCACGTCTGCACAAGCGACTGTAAATGCAAATATGCGTTTTAAGACCGACGCGTCGTACACAATATGCACTTTGCCTATAACGCAAATCTCGTATATGTACCTAAAGCTACATAGCAATACGATAAGCTTTTAGAACTATTACATAATGATTGTACATTTGGAGACTGTGCTCGTATTCTGAGAAGCGAGATCAACGGCCCGTGGAAACGGATTTTAAGTAAGATTTCTCTGCCAAATTTTTCCGCTTATGAGTCAGTGTAAATTGAAGACAGCATTAATCAAGTGCCTCTCACGGGCTACACATCGCAGCAAACCGCATTTAAAAAAACTAAATATTGAGTTATTTATGGGGGTGTAAAGTTCAAAATCAGAGGTAAAAAATGGGCGAAAAAACACGTTTTTTTCCGAAGTTTGATTAATAAATCATACCAAATAATTTTTGCAAGAGAATTTCGGCACACAGGAATGTACTACGATTTAAAAGCTACAAATTGTACCAAACCGAATTTCTTTAAACTCAATGGTGAGTTAGGTACGGAATTTTAAAGTTTACAGTGTTCTAAATGATGGAAAATACGTTTTTGTTGCGTTTTTTGTTCCACACTTTCTCCGTCCAGAAGTCGGGATAAGTCCAATAGAATAAAAATAAAGTGCTTTATATCGGGTGCATGTCAAAGCAAATTGTCTATACATTAATATTTAGCGAGTGTACAGTCAAAAATTTGGTGTTTAAAATGCGTTTCTGTCTTGTTTTTTCTGCCTGCTTCTCCGGTTACGAGTCAGGGACACGTTTATCAAGTCTAGAAATAGACCAGGAACCAAATTTGATATGCCAGTCTGGCGCATATGTTTACACTCTACAGTGTTGTAAAGTGGTTTACACCCATTGTTAGTTTGCCCATAGAACATTTTGGAGACTTAATTTTTTTCATAAATATTAATCGTAATATCGGAACAATATCAAAATTACGAATCTGACCAAAATCTTCTTTACACTAGGTGTTTACATGAAGTTTACACTACATATGTACTTATCTTCGTTTTTGAGCATTCCAGAAACCTATTTTTTCCTGGAGTCTAGAAATTTTCGAAGAATCAAATGTGAGACGTCACGTAGGCGCGTTTGTTTACATCCAACAGTGATGTAAAGTAGTTTACACTCATTGTTTATTTGTCCTCAGACCATTGTAGACATGCAATTTTTTCATAAATGTTGGTAATAATATCCGAGTAATATCAGATTTAAAAATCGAAATAAAATCCTCTTTACACTAGGCGGTTGTGTAAAGTTTACACTGCATGTTAGCCTTTGTTCTAGAGCATTGCAAAAACCGAAATTTTTTCCTGAGATCTAAAAATTTACAGGGAATGAAATAAAGGACGTCAGCTGAGCGCGTTTGTCTACACTCAACAGTGATGTAAAGTGGTTTACATCTGTGTCTATTTGTCCTTAAACCGTTATGGAGATGTAATTTTTTCATGAATGTTGATCGTAATATCCGAGTAATATCGAATTTACAAATCCGACTAAAATCTTCTTTACACTCGTTGCTAGTTTAAAGTTTACACTATATAATAAGCTCCATTCTAGAGCCTCACGGTAGCTTATTTTTCCCCTAAAGTCGTAAAATATATATGGAAACAGATGTGATACGTCTGCTAGGGGCGCATGAAGAGTAGTGTAAATTGATTAACACCTAATGTTAATTTGTTCTTAGAACATTATAGAGGTTTCATTTCTTAATAAATGCTGATCGTTATATCAGATCAATATCGAAATTATTAATTCCACTAAAATTCTTTACTCTTGTGTAAAGTTTAAAATGTAAATTAAGTTTAGCTCTAGAAAGTTTTGGAAGCATTTTTCTTTACAGGATGTTCTACGTAACATAAGAATTACTAATCAGAATGTTTGTTTCTTCTACAACTAGTAGTTTTGTAAAGTTTAAACCATTCAATTATTAGAAGAACCGCACAGTAAATGAAATCTAGTATTGTATTTCCTAATCTTACTAATCAAAAGTAGGGTACTAGCAAAGAAAAATGCTCCGATGGAACAAAAAAGGGGAATATACTTGGGATTGAGAATTATCGAGGATGTAAAAGGAGGAGACTAGGAAAAATCTCCTATGTTATATGCCAAAAATCGCAAAATATGTTAAAAACCAGACTTTCTCTAAACAATGCGAAAAATCGAAGTATATTCTGCGGCCTCCCAATAGAAATAAACTATTTACCAAAAAATTGATTGAAAAAAGCAGCGAATTAGCAATGCAGTAGCTAAGCGAATTGAATGAAATAGTACATATCGATGCATTCAAGACAATCGATGATATTGTTGGTTCAAAGCAGTAGGAAACACGGAAGCTGACGTGCGACAGACCTTATGTAGATACTCTTTTACACATGTCTACAACAATTGTTTACTAAACTTTTACATTTTTCAAAGGCCGCAGAATATACTTCGATTTTTTGCATTGTTTAGAGAAAGTCTGCTTTTTAACATATTTTGCGATTTTTGGCATATAACATAGGGAGCATTCTTCCTAGTCCCTTCCTTTTACATCCTCGATAATTCTCAATCCCAAGTATATTCCCCTTTTTTGTTCCATCGGAGCATTTTTCTTTGCTAGTTACATAATGATTGTACATTTGGAGACTGTGCTCGTATTCTGAGAAGCGAGATCAACGGCCCGTGGAAAGTTAATGAAATTGAGGGGTTGCTAGTGCATAAATGCAAGCGTAGCGTTTAAAATTTGCCAAAGATTTTCTGCCAGAAAGTTTAATTAAAGAGAAAAAATTGAGCACTATTCGCAATTGACACGTTCGGTCTGCTCTCTTAAGAATATACCGCACTGCGCTCGAGAAAGTCTGCTAAAGAAAGGGCAGTAACCTACCGCTGCATTCGAAAACAATACGGGCCCCATCAGGCCCATACCCAGTATTTTATTTCGGGAGGGTGGAGGCCGAAAATTTTTGAGGCCGGATATCTCGAGAACCATTAGGAGATGAGCGAAAATAAAGGCAGTTTTGAGCGTATCTCGGCGAGCTCTATACGATGGTGAAGAAGAATTTCAACAAAAAAATTAAAAAATTTTCACTTTATTCCATGGTATTGATATACAGAAAATTTATCATTCAAGCTGATTTCTCATCACTTAATCGACGAATTATTTCTTATCTCTTGCCTTTGTACTTAATCATTGTGCTTTACAGAGAAAAACAATACGGATAATGATATAATTTGGCGCCAAGCGCCGAAAAAATTGACATATTCTGCATGTCAAGTTCAAATTTGAGCGGGCTAGAAGACAAAAACATATATAAACAATAAATACGGCGCGAGGCGCCGGAAAAATTCCATGTTTCCCATGTCAACTCAAATTTGAGCTGTTTTGAGTGGGCTAGAAGACAAAAACTATAGCTAAACAATGAATCCGGCGCACAGCGCTAGAAAAAAATTGACATGCTCTCTATGTCTAACTCAAATTTGAGCGATTTTTAGCGGTTTAGAAGACAAAACTATACATAAACAATAAATCCAGCGCGAAACGCCGGAAAAGTTTGAGTTTACTAGCTCAAAAGTACGCTAAAAACCTGTTTTGGCGATGTTCCAGACGCAGTTTGCCAATTTTTCATTTTTCCCTTCGGGGGAGCCTTGGGAGAAACAAAATTTTTTTCCCATTTCGGAAGGGGGAGGCCCCCCCGCCCCCTGGATACGGGCCTGCGCCCCATTGTTTCTCACCAGAATGAATCTCAGTGGCAAAATTAGTCAACCACGGCGCTGCAAATGTCGACTCTTTCGATGCAGAAATTTTAAAAAATGAAGAGAAAAATTTATTGTTGAACGAAACAAAACTGAGAAACAACGGTGACAAATAACTAAATGCCGTGTACACAAATGACGACGAAATCGAATTCTTTTTCACCAAGCTGGAGTAGCGTTGGCCAAGCGGCGCATACGACGCGTATTGCGATCCTGGTCACGAATTTTTTTCTCCATTTCTGCGTCAGTTAGGGTTTCGAGGAAAGGGCCCCACTGTTCGGCTTCGGTCTGAGTACGGAACGGACACTCAACGACTGGCAAGGGCGATTCACTGAAAACTTGTCCACTTGAAAATAAAGATTACACGAACAACAAACATTAGGCAGATTTATTTTTTGCATGTTAATTACGAATTTGGAAAAAAACAAATGTAATGCTATACATTTCACAAGTGTTTCTCATGTCCAGTGATTTTCGATTCAGCCGCAGTGCTAAATAAACCAAACGGTGAAATAAAGTAAAATTACCTCGAATCACCATTTTTTGGTCTTTTCAAAGTACTTTCGCAGAAAATTTGTGAATTTTATCCATCTTTCGCCCTAAGTTTGTCTTATTTTTCTCAGAAAATTTTTCCTTTTAGCTTTCCGGGGTATGAACATCAAAACCCACAATCGTATCTGGTCTAGATTCCAGCCATATGCATTTCAGCAAATAAAACTCTAAAAAATATGAAAAACTCAACGTGGAAATCAGGTTCACAATTTTATTCGTGAACCACGTTTATATTGTAAAAGAATTGCACTTTTTGCCAAAATTCAAAAAGAGATGTTGTGATTACTTCCACTTCACATAAGCTAGTTCAAATTTATTGTAATACTACATGCATTACGTACATATGAAAGTTCAAGATATGAAAGGGGGAACCGACTGCTTTCGGAGGACCAAATTACTTTTAATTTTAAGAAACTATTGCAATGTCCGATTTGCATACAATTCGATGTACAAAGATAAACCTATTTGTTACTGAACTGAAAATAGTCAAGTTTATGGCGAGACATGCACCCAGAGTACATACAATCTTCATTTACTGGGCATGTTACTGTTATTATGCACCTATTTTGTATGTACACATACATATTTATGTATGCATGTTTGTACAAATTTAACTTGCGATGTTAATCCTCTCAGTATGAGTCACGAAAGCGATGGATTTTACAGACAAAATTATTAACAAATGTAGAGGCAGCGTATAAAAGATCAATTTCTAGCAAAAACAATAAAAATAGTACAATTGCAAGAAAAAATACTGAACTTCCGGGCTAATATTATCGCTACAAAAGAACTAAACAAGTCAACTCCAATAAGCAATAAATTCATGCATATCGCTATACCTGAAAGCGTAAGTCCTCTGATGCCAAGCCAACTGACCGCGGATACTGTATGCTATAGCCGGTATAAATTCTCCGCCAAGGCCTAAATCTGCGCATAACGAAACTGCAAAGTCTTCGGGGCTATTTTCTGGATCTGACATGTCCCATTCAAACTGATCTACCAACGACAAGTTCCCCACATGGATATTCAGCTAAAAATTTGCACTCTTTTAAGTAATTGATTAATGCGTTATTTACTCTGAATTATTTTTAAACCGGAGAGAACCAGGTGAAAAGTTCAAGGTTGATTCATGAAAAATCATGAGATGATAATTATTCGATTTTTTCATGAATCGAAATTTTTTTGTTGTTTTGAAAAGACATTTTGTAGTCCTCATAGGATTAAAATATTTGACAAGATAAAGAAAAGAGATCCTCAAGCAATATTTTTTGAATTGTTCGATTGGTCGGCGTCACATCGAATTAGAATAAAACTAAGTAATATGTATATGCACGTTTTATTAGCTTTCTGTCTGACGAAATACACATTTTTGACGCGCAATTTAGCTGGAAACTTTCTTTAGCAAGCAAAATAGTTTTTGTTCAAATGAGGAGATAAAAAACTATTACCATTGCTGCATACATACTTCTAGTATCGGATCTAGGATTGTCGTAAGAGGGGGGCGGTACCCAAACTTTTCCAAACATAGTCGAAAATGGATCAAAAAATTTGCCCTTTACGTGCGAAATAGCATTATTACGGCGTTCTACGTTGTCTACTTTTGTTCAAAATCGCTTTTGGCGCAACAATTTCGCAAAAAATTTTAAAATTTGCGACAATTTTACGTGAAAAAAATCGTTAAATTTCTTTAACTTAGCGGCAATCCGGCGCAAAGCGCCGGAAAATTTGTGAAATTCAGGCGGAAGAAAGTTTAAAGGCTTGAATTACTGCTCGATTTCCTGGATTTGTTGCATATGACGCGGAGCGTCAAAAATTTTTAAAATTTGTGAATGAAAATAGAAGAAAACTATGCTGAAATAGCTCTGTCTATCCTTAAAATAGTTGTAAAACCAATTCCTTGAGCAAAAATATGGCTTGTAGACCACTAAGAACGTAAAAACATCATTAATAGGCAATATCCGGCGCGAAGCAATCGAAAAATTTTAAAAAATTATGATCAACGACGGTCAAAAATCATTGCGAAGTGCATATCCATTCTTAATCTCGTCAAGTATTTCGGATCAATGAGAGCGGCCGCCCCCTTAAATTCGCCTCTCCATACTACCTGTATGCATATATCATAATGAAGCAAAAATTAGTATACATAGACTTTCGCTTATATACTTTAACAACCTCCTGTGTAAAAATCGTTCTCATCCCAGTGAACATATACATAAATATAGTATTACCTTGTGTAATCGAATGAAAACCAAAAATTAATTAAACAGCGAATCGGGTGCATTAGAGAGATCCGACCGAAGGAATGAATTCAGGCCCCTAAAGTTATACAATTATTAGATGCAAATGATCAGAGTGACAAGGGAGGAGTAAAATCCGGAATTCGTCGTCGAAGGGGAGTGAAATCCGGACTTATCAGTTGCACCATTCCTCGCAAAATAGTATATTTCGATCATTTTTTGAGCGATTGCGAAACATATGCTTAGGCTAGCAATCTTGATTTAAAGACAAAATTAGGCACTTATGTCATGTTTCAATGGCAGGCGCTTGAAAGTGTTAATATCACAATTAAGGGCCGAAATCGTCCGACATAGCATTACTTTCCGATCGAACCCCTAGGTAGTGGGAATATCCCCTGGCCCTCAGGGGCGGATTTAATGGGGGCGGGGGTGGCCACCCCCATTGGCCAAAAATATTTGGCGAGGTAACGAATGGATATGCAATTTGCAATGATTTTTGGCCGTCAGTGACCATAATTTCTCAAATTTTTCCTGCGCTACGCACCGCATGATGCCTATTAATGACATTTATTTACTTTGTTTGCGACCTGTAAGCCGTTTCCTGATCATGTAGGTTTCAAAACAATTTTAACAACAGAAACAGCTATTTTTGCATAATTTTCTTCTATTTTCATAAAGAATTTCGATGATTCGCATCAAATGCTATAAATACAGGAAATCAAGCTGTAAATCATGCTTCTAGACGTCTATCCGCCTTAATTTCACAAATTTTCCGAGGCTTCGCGCCAGATTTTTGTTAGTCAAAGGAATTTAATGATTTTTTCGCACAAAATTGTCAAAAATTTCAAATTTTTTACAGAAAATATTGCGTCAAAAGTGATTTTATGTAAAGTATACAATGTAAAACACCGAAAAAGACGCTATTTCGCGCGTTAAGGTCGAATTTTCGGACTTATTTTTGACTGTTTTTGGAAACGTTGGGTTACCGACCCCCCTAGAAAAATCCTAGATCCGCCACTGTCGGCCCTAAATCTTATATGTACAGCTATGGAAGATAGATAGGATGAAACGTTTCTCTTAAAGATTTTGCGCGACCAATTTACGAGGTACATACAATCATAACGACAGCTTAAAAGAGCAATAATTTAATAAAAATTAGAAGAATTGCTTCGCATATCGAGCTAATTTAAAACTCCCAATTCGACTAATTTAAATAGATCTGAAAGCACTAATACAATTACTTTAAGCACGGCTCTCTGGTCAGCATGTTCAGATATCAAGCTGTCATTTGGAGCCGCTTCCAGTTGCTGTTTGATGCTTTGGACAATCGGTTGGATAAAAGTGGCCGCTGGTAAATCTAAGTCGTCACACAAGATCTCTGCGAAGATTTCCGGAGTAATTAGCGTCTCTAAAACAAAAAAACCTACGCGTAAATCTTTGCTAAAAATTTTTGGAAACTTGATGCAAAGCGACATAATCGTATAAAAAGTGGTAGTACATAGATAACGATTCCCTCATTCAATCTTGTACTAAAGGGAAAGGGGAGGTAGTTAAGTGAAAATGAAATGAATTGTTAGAGGATAAATAGGCGAAATCTACAACAAGCTGTGTTTTGGAAGGGGTAAATCTTATAATTTTAGTTCCGGTAATAGGATTTATAATGTAGAATTGCCTGAAGGAGTTTACAATTTCGTAAAATTGTTGGATGAATCTCAGCAATATTAATTTTCCAAATTTTGCTAGTAGAGATACCCAGACCTGCCTGATCCCCCCCCGCAAAAATGCCTACGACTCCCGAGCATTGTCGATTTTTTGTAAAAATTGCAGAAGGTGTGCCTTTTAAGCGTTTTTTGGCTCAAAAACGCTTCGGCGCTTCGCGCCATGTACACATTTTTTAACTATATTTTGTTCAATTTACTCGATTTTTTCAAATTTGTTAGCAATATTTTTGTTTTTATGTTCTATAAAGAACAAGCATTGTCCGAAACGTCAAGACACAATTTTTTACAAACGAAAAAAAACAGTTTTTTTGGCGTGTACCCATCATACGTGGGCATGGGGGGTTGGGGGTATGCAACCTCCCACAGAAGTTCGAATACCCCCAGAATTCAATTTTTGAAATTTTTTGTTTTTTTCTCAATTTTTCGATGCCAATGGATAGTACCCGATAAGAAACGTTGAAAAATGGTGTTTTCCGCCATACTACCATTTTTAAGACCATTTTTTTACCTTTGAAAAATCTTGAACCCCCCAGAATTTCGGTGCTGCCCACCTATGGTACCCATCGTTTTTTAGCCCAAAAAAAGGTATTTTTTAAAAATTTTTGAGCCTGACCCCCTCAGAATTCCCATGCTCACTCACTCATCCCTTTTACGTCGTTTTTCCCAATTGGGGTTGGACGTTTGATGCTATGTCGCCATTTCACCCGATCATTAGTGTCTTCCATGCGTAGATTTTTGACAGCCAAGTCCTTTTTAATTATCTTCATCCACGTTGTCTTCGGCCGACCTCTTGGCAGTTTTCCAGGCGCCACCAGGTTTTTGACTGATATGACATTACCGTCTTGGCTTCTTTCGACATGTCCTAGCCAGCGCAATCTGCAAGTCCGCAGTGTATTCTGGATATTGTCCATTGTAAGTCTTCTAAGAATTTCTTCGTTGCTAATTTTGTCGGCCAGGCGCAAACCAAGCATCCAGCGAAGCAATTTCATTTCAGTTCTGTTTAAAGCGTTTTCTATGCTATTTGTCATTGCCCATGTTTCTGCTCCATACAGCAGGACTGGGCGTACACAGCGCTGGTACAGTTGACTGCGGGTTGGTAATGGTATACTCTTTTGCATCAGTAGACCAGCTACGACTCTCCATTTATTCCATGTGGCCTGGATTCTGCATCTAACGCTCGCTTCAGCACCACCATTGGCTTGTACTGTGTCGCCTAGGTATGTGAAAGTATTGACCTTTTCTACCGTCATTTCATCGATTTGTAGCATGTTTGGCTCTACGATTTCTGAAACTACGTCAGTTGTGCATGCTGTACATTTAAAGTTGTCTTTTACTGCGTTCAAACTTTGACGTATTCCTGAGCATTTTTTGTGGCACCACCGCTTGCACATGGTACAAAGGACGGAATTATTTCCAACACCTTTTGAGCAAACGGCACATGGGAATCTTCCAGACTTCAAAGTTGGTCCTTTCTCACCGGAGACCATATACTTGGTTTTGCTTGGATTGACGATCATGCCTTTTTTCATTAGACTTGCATTCCATAATTTGAAACGCTCTTTTATCTCATCTTGATTTTTAGCCGTAAGCACAAGGTCGTCAGCGTAAAGTAGTTCCATGGGTGTTTCAGTGTATATTTGCTTGGTTGCTTCGTCCATTACCGTTATGAATAGTAAGGGACTAAGGACCGAGCTTTGGTGTACGCCTATGGTTATATCGATCTCTTTACTATGGCCAGCCTTGGACTTGACAACTGTTTTTGATGACCGATATGTTGTCATTATCAGTCTTACTAGCTTTTCTGGGATTAGCTGTCTTCTCAAAGCCCATATGATCGTTTCTCTTAGTATTCTGTCGAAGGCTTTTTCGAGATCTACGAAGAGGTGATGCAACAGTTGGTGTTTCTCAACATACTTCTCTTGTAATTGTCTTAATATAAAAATTGGATCCGTTGTTGACCTATGGCGCATAAATCCATATTGTATTCCACTAATTTGTATGAGTTTTCGCAGCCTTAGTTCCAAAATTTTTTCGAAAATTTTAATGCCGTGCTCAAGTAGGCGGATTCCTCGATAGGATGTACAATTCAGAGGGTCGCCTTTTCCTTTATACAATGGTATTGTCATGCTTTTCGTGAAATCGTCTGGCATTTCTTCAGTTTTCCACAATTGTTGGAAGATACGAAGTAGGGCAAGCAATGCAGGTCGTCCAGCTGCCTTTATGACATCTACTGATAGACCTGTTGGCCCAGGTGACTTCCGTTTTTGAAAGATGTTGTATAAGTATAATGGATAGGCGTCAAGAACATAATTTTTTGACGAAGCTCTATCTTTCAAGCATGTACGAACATAAAAATTTCGAAAAAATTGAAAAATATGAATAAATTGAACAAAATAAACGCTTAAAACAGACTATTCAATGAATTTTTAAATATCGCAAATTCTGAGGGATGGGTGAAATAATTTCTAGAAGGGAGGGGTGAAAACTTTTCTCAGTGAGGGTAAATCTTCTAATCTTCTTAGTCCCCCCATACATGTACAGTATGGGAATTCTGGGGAGTGAAAACATAAAGTGCCTTTTTTGGGCCAAAAAATGGCCGGTACGCGTTAAAAAACATCGTTTTTTGGTGTTTCTGACGATACTCTATCCTTCTAGAGCATGAAATCATGAAAAAAATTTCGAAATAAGTCGAATAAATTGACCAATATATCGCTTAAAACATGAATATATGGCGCGAAGCGCCGAAAATTTGGCGATTTTGAGCAAATAGATAGCCAAAAACCCTTAAAAAGACACTTTTTCTACCAATTTTCAAGTAAGTTTAGGAAACTTTTGAAAAATCGACAATTCTGGGGGGGGGTGAAAAATTTTTTGCGGGGGGCGAAAAATTTTTTGCGGGGGTGAAAAATGATTCTGCGGGGGTGAAACCCCCCCCCAAGATCATGTATGGTCCCCCCAATATCATATGTATACGGAGATACCAATGTACAAAAACAAATTGAAGAACAGTTTTGTAACAATCAAGTAAGAATTATAAATTGAAAAAATTGAGAAGCTAAGAAAAAATTGAGTAAGAATTTTATTGAAAAAATAAAACAATTGAGTAAGCAGATTTGCTATTACGAGAAGTGTTTAAGATAAAAACAATTCAACTAATTTTTGTTTCGCTCCTGTGGCGCAAGCAAAAATATTTGCTAAAGTTAGCTGGAAGGAAAATGTCATTAAAACCGAAAAATATTGAAATACGTTTTTAGTCTGTGGCCGAGTTGGTAATTCGTTTACGGCGTATATGTCCTGTAAATGTTTTTCATAGATAAATAGCTATAAGTTAAATTGATGACAACCAGACATGCACGTTGTCCTGACCCCCTCAGAATGGAAAAATGTGAAATTTTTTTCGGGAAAATGAGACAAATGAAGGCAAAAAACATGTGCGAATTGAAAATGTCCTTCAAAAATGTTTCAAATTGATCGGAAACTGCGTAATAACGTAGTTTTAACGTTATTTTAGTGCTTATACCAGTTTTTAAGGTCAATTAGGCCCAAAACAGTTCAATTCTTGAATCCCCAGACCGGCTAACCCCCCCAGATCGGCCATGCTGTGCATCTAAGATGACGACGACTTACCATTTTTATTCCAAGTAAAACAATCCCTCAACTTAAAACCATCAATTTCCATGTCAAGACGAATAGGAACCAGTACCTCCGGCTGACAAGCGTTTTCTACTAAAGCGGCTGGATCGGTGTCGTCAAAGCTAGAAATGACACGCGCGTTGCATATTAATAAATTTTTAAATAGACAATCGAATATTCGTTTGATCTAAGGACCACGCATGGGCGAATGAGTTTGGAATACCCCCCCCCGAGAATCCGGCAGCTCCCTCCAAAATCGGCAGACACCAGAATCAATTTTTTAGTGCTATTTTTGGCAATTTTGCCCCATCGGACTCTCCAGAATTCGGCTGCTGCCCACCTATGCTTACGATACACAATTCTGTCTCAAACTTTTTCCCTAATTTATATCACATTCCCTTGAACGGCGCTCATATACGTTATGCAGATAAGGTTGAGAAATAATATATATATATATATATATATATATATATATATATATATATATATATATATATATATATATATATATATATATATATATATATATATATATACATATGCGATAAATTCGAATGCTGTTAATTTATTCACCTTGCGAAGACGTACTTAGCACGCAAGTGAATACGAGCAAATGGGAAAGTGAGAGGGAGTGCTGTTAGAACTTGCCACAAATATATGAAAATAGGATATTTAGTCGATTTTTAGAAGGTATTAGAGGGAAACTATAGGATCGAATGTATGACGCTTTATAAAAACATACAACTTTTGTGATGCGATGCGTTTGCATACGTTTTTTACCATATACTTCAATTAATTCGATTTTTTTCAAATTTTTAGGAAATTTTTTATTTTTTTACGAGTATGTTTAAGTGAAAAAATATCGTCAAAAATGCTAAAAATGGTCTTTTGCACGTATAATCACAGTTTTTAAACAAAAAACAAACTTTAGAATAAAATTTGGTTTCACCGCCCTAAATTCCCACGCTGTGTTTTTAAGTACAAATTGGTAGTTTTACCGGTATTTTAGCATTTATTACAGTTTTTGAGATCACTTTGGCCCTAAAAAGTTGAATTTCTGACCCCCTTACACCGGCTGACCCTGGAGATCAGCCACGCTGAGCATCTATGGTGGTGGTAATAAATATCGATTTCGCAGTCAAACCAGAATATACGCAAAAGAAACTGCTAGATCTACCAAAGTGGAAACGTTCTTAATTTCTTATGTCCAACCCTGTTCAGCGCAACAGGAGTGGAACATGGGACGGCGTCCAAATGATGCGAGCCACTGGACAACTGACCAATCCATGCGCTGCTTCTCTGCTGCTTCGTCCGATCCCTTTCTCTACTTATAACAAAAAATTAAGCAGATTAGCAGCAAGAGATGACGCAATAAACACTGTCATCATACGTGCATACGGTCAAAAACTCTGGGAGGGTAAATCGAGTTTCATGGGGAGGGAAGAAAGAGTATTTTTTAGCTATTTAATGTCAAAATTTCGTATTTACATAATTAATCGTATTTGATTTTTCATAAATATGTTTGGTTAAATTTGCTTGAAAACAATCACAATGAGGACAATAGAGTTACCTGTAACTTCAAATATATACAAAATGATAAGAGAAAAGTGTATGGGTGAGTCGACTGAACAGTCTGCAATAATATGTACTTGAAATCGCACTGTTAGGTGTCATTTGACGCTTTTTCAGGGTTCAAGCAATCAATCTTGGTCCAAAATTGGCCTGGGGGAGATATGCCTTCCAAAGTTGCTGATATACGTAGGGGATACCCCTATACCCCATAGTGTGCATGTGTGAGTCTCATCAAGTTTGCGGCGCCAAATGTTATTTCATCATCGTGACCTGAAAGAATTAATTTCAGAGTACCAAAGTCGAGAAGTGTTTTCATTTAAAAAAAAATCATCTCGTAAAAATCATTTCGCATTCCGTAAAAACAGGCAAAAATTTTACATGATAAAAAGAGGCTATTTGCGCAAGCAGTGGCAGATCTAGGATTTTCCTAGGGGGAGTGCCGCAAAGTTTTCCAAAATAGTAAAGGATAGGCCCAAAAATTGGCTATTAACGTGCAGAGTAGCATTTTTGCGTCGTTTTACATAGTCAATTTTTCGTCACAATAATTTCTGGTGCGAACATTATGCAAATAAATTTCGAATTTTTAATTAATGTTGAGCAAAAAGTGTGGTGAATTTTCGATTGAAAGATCTTTAGAGATTTACATTATTCCGTCATTTACTATTTTTGTGCATTTTGAACAAATCCGATTTAAGCATTTAACGCAAAACGCACGAATCTTTCAGAATTTATGCTAGAAAATGGAATGAAACTGCAAAAAAGCCCATAAGAAAGTGAATGAATGTAATAAATAGGTATTTTCCGGCGCGAAAAAATTTGATTTCGAGTTTTTTTTTATTAATTTTTTTAATCTAAAAAATTCAAAAGCAAAAAATTTAATTTAAACAGAGCATTAACAATAATTTTTAGTCGATGGCCAAAAATCACTGTAAAGTATGTATCTTTTAAATTGTCAAATATTTTTGACAGATGAGGGGGCGACCTTCCCGCGCCTTGCGCGTATGCATCGCTCCGCAGTTTCAAAGTAGCATTTTAACACAAATTCATGACACTCAGATATGTTATATTCTTTTCAACTCGTTGTCGTATATTCATAAGAATAGATCGATATTTTACTGCTTAGTGCTTCATTCCATCATCGTAAAAAATTCAACCAGAGCTCCTGCTATCTATTTACATAAGTCAAAAGCATACATGAACATAAAAGAGTAAGGAGGGGTATATTTTGTGCATCATTTTTACGAGCAAAAGCAAAAATAAATTCCAGATTAATAATTTTTTGTCCTGTTTAAGTACAATCGCTCAGATCATCAGTGTCAAAATAGTGTAAGAAATCAAAAACTTCTACAATCGATAAAATTCATATACATACATTAACAGCCAAAACGGACAAAAAATGCTTAAAAAACGCGGCCTTACAATACAAAACTTTAAAACCTTTGGCTTAAGTTGATTTTGGGTGGGACAAGCCGCCTTTCATAAAAGTGATCCAGTGAGAACAATAGCGAGCGCGGAATAAATTACGCCAAGTCGGCCAACTGGTTGACCTCTGCGACGCATTGTTTACCAACGGTACATTACAGTAACCTTGCCTACTACCGATTAAAATTTAAAATGCTAACTTTTAAGGACTGAATTTAATTGAAATAGTATTAAAATATTAGAACTCCTCGTGAAATTCTAAGCCATAATATATATGATTTGGTATGTGTTTCTTCAAGTTCTGAGCTCGCCAATTTTGACATCAAAAATTAATGAGCTAAGAGATGAAAGTTTAGAAACAAATGAAACTAATTAATGCCTGTTGAACTGTTTAATGCCTGATAACTCGACGCACATTAACTGTATGAGATGACGTTTAAAGTGCAAAAGTCACACAAACGCTTTATATTCGGCGTAACAATGTCTGTTACTTGACGCACAATAAACAAATGAGGTTAAAATATTCAATGATTTATGTACATATGTAACTTATGTTTTATTGACTAGATTTTTTCACGACCAATATGTTTATGTAGACAGTTCTTTATCAGTTAACATTAAAACAGCTTTTAGAATTCATGTTCAAATCAGCTTCAAGAATATAAGATTTTAAAATTTATGAGAAATATAGATTCCTTTGCTACGGATTATATAGTTTCTTGTTGAAAATTTCGGTATAAATATATTTAAGATAAATATACAAAGTTACATATATTCTGGCTCAGAATTGAAGGAGGAGTCCAAATATCGCAAAATTATTTCAATCGAATTTAACCCTTAAAAGTTAGCATTTTAAATTTTAATCGCTGGTAGGCAAGGTTACTGTAACGTACCGTTGGTAAACAATGCGTCGCAGAGGTCAACTACTTGGCCGACTCGACGTAGGTAATTAATTCCGCGCTCGCTATTGTTCTCATTGGACCACTTTTATGATAGGCGCAAACTTAAGCCAAACGTTTTGTATACATAGGCGATTTTGACCATTTTCGTCATTTGACTAGCAAAAAAAGCTAGGCACTAAATTTATGGTCTTGGATTTCTAAATTTAAATCTGATGTGCTTACTATTTACCTTATAGCTAAATTAGCAGCATCAGTGGGGGATCCAATCGTCACGGCTTTGTATTTAAGATCATTTCCACTAAGAACCTCGTCCACCTCAGATGCTTTCATTAACATGATGTTAGTTGACAGGGTCAGTTGATTGCATCCTTCAAAAGCAAAGTGACAAATAACGAAAACGATAGAAAAAATAATGAAAATAAATAATAAAGCAAGTAATAAGCAGCTTGCAATTCTGTGGAACGCAGCTATTAAAAAGCTCTTCAATAAAAATTACAGAACAAAGTGAAGAGAAACTGTATAATTTAATTTTAGTCAAAACCTGTTTTCTTTTTGTGCAAAAAACTTCGATTTTTTTGTACAGTCGAAAATCGGCCAAAAACTGCATATACTTTGTGTACAAAGATCGTTCTAAACATCTTTAAACGAGCCTCAAAATCTTTGTCCCGTACAAAAAGAAAATGCAGAGGTCAAAAGAAAACTTATTCCTAAGAATATAGCGATTTTATCACAATTTTGAATCATGCAAACAATTTTTATCCGACTAGTTGGTTACCTATCAATTAAATTTGTTTAAATTGAGTATGCCTACCTACATATATTATTTATTTAATTACCAATCAAAATAATTTTCTTCAATTAAATCATCAACTTTATCTTTTTTTTGAAAACCCACCTAATTCCGCCATACGGCGCCGCTCTTCCACGCTAGCAGAGCGTCTCCACATCTGAGGGTATCGTTTGTACAAAGCGCCGCGAAATAATTTCAAATAGTTTCCGACCTAAAAGACTCCATAAATATAATTAATGGCCTTGACCGGACATGCACAGCATTGGAATTCTGGGGGAGTGAAATTCCAAAGCCTTATTGAGCCCCAAAATGGTAGAAATGCGTCAAAAACATCGTTTTTCGGCGTTTCTGATGATACTTATCTTTCTAGAGCATAAAAACATAAAAAAATCGAAAAAACAAAAAAAGTCGAACAAATTGAACAAAATATAGTCAAAACATGAGTATATGACGCATAAGCGCCAAAAATTTGAAACTTTTGAGCAAATAGCTAGCTAAAAATTTTAGAAATTGTCAAAAAAATCGCGAATTCTGGAGGGTAAAAATCATTCTGAGAGTTGAAACCACTCTCCCAGATCAAAGTACGGTAGGGGTATACCCCTCCATAGCCCCCACCCCCCAGTGTGAATGTGCGGCGAAATATTAAGAATTATTGCTCTTTAGAACATTTTTCAAAACTGGAACTTGACATTCTGACGGACAGAAAGATTATAAATTATATAAAGTACTGAAAATTTACTTCTGCACCGATGTAATAAAATTCGCCGCCAGGTTCCAGCTGGAACTTGAAAGGTGGAGGACCGTACGTGCTCATTTGACCGACGAAACACAACAAACAATGTAGAAAAACAGCGGATTATTGAATACAACAAATATGTAAAACGTGCGATATGAAATTCTCCACAGCTTATTTTTCAATAGGATGGTAATTTAGCAATTTCTCAATCAGGTCAACGTGAGACAACAGCATACGACGACAGCAATAGCGTTTCAAACCAAGCGCATCCAAGGCGTCGCTAAAAAAAGCAAACACTATCGATAAATAACGATGTCTCAAGTTTAAATGTGATACATAGGTATTTGTGGCCGAAATTGAAAACAGCATGAAAAGGTAAAATGGGTAAGACTCAGAAAACGGAAAATGAAAAGTTAAAATGAAAAATTAATTCATTTTTCATAGTTCGTTTTTTAAACTTGTTTCAATCATTGGGATTCTCCTGTCACAAGTCGAAGTCTGCAATTGAGCACAAATGTTCCTATTTCTTATCATATAAATGCATGATTCAAACTAGACGCATGATATTTAATCAAAGCTTGAACTTTCACAAAAAAATTATTCTATAAAAAAATTAAAAATACTCCGTTCCCTTTTCCGTTTCTATTTTCCGAGTTGGGCCCATTTTTTATTTTCCAATGATTATTCATTTTGGTCGCAAATACGAAAATTCATCTATGAACATTGAAATCCCTACGATTAAGGCCTAAAATTTAATGAAGCATCAATTTTCTGTAAAAATAAAGCGCAGAAAAGAAATTTGATACAAATCAACTAATTATTAATGCAGCTATGGATAAGAGCTCTAACTTTGAATTTCACAAGGTTAAAGTACATATGTATATGCAGTTTTTCAGTAAACTCATAATTATCTTTCTATATCGTATAATTCCAAGTCATAAGCTTAGTTTTAATGTGACAAACTTTAAGGCTGCTTAGATCAACATGCAAACATAGTCGCTCAGATCGACTCACCTACAGCTGCTTAGGCCAATTTATATGCATGTTTGCTCCAGGGGGAGAAAAAGGGAACGTGCCCTCCCCCCCGAAATGAAATTTTAGAATGATTTTTTCCTTTACTTCCCCTTTGCGTTTTTAGCTAAAAATTCGCCGAATTTTACAATCAATAATTATTATATATTTAGTCCCAAACGCGGGTTTAAAACACTCCATATTCAATCTCTAAAGGACCTAAAGTATATGTTGCTTATATGTCTTCTGTTTTCCGTAGGGTTTACGCAGAAAATGAGATTCGTGCAGGAAGCGAGAATAATAGATAGACATTTTACCTATGATAAAAAATTTTAGTGATGGAGTTTGACTATTTTTAGACTGATATTAGAACCAAAATTAGGCTAATTTTATGAAAATTTTAACGTTACGATCCATTTCGAGGTGCTTTTTTCACAGAATTTTCCGGGGCTCTGACCCGGACTCCCAACTCCCTAGCCCTGGAAGAGAGGATGTTCCTTGAATTCTCACCATATTTAAGGTTAGCAAATTTACAAAATGCGCAGCTCTAGTGGTCGTAAAACGTCTTTTTCAATTCATCCTTTGGCCCCCTTATGTTTTAAAAAATTTGGTCAGGATCACCGAAACAAAATCGTGGATACAGGCCTATTTGTTTATAAAATTTGCATAAATTTACATGCTTGAAATCAGAAACATATTTTTGGTAAAATTGTTTGTATATCCTTGCTCATTATTCCTTACAGGCCCATATCCAAGGGGGACGGGACCGCGTGCCCCGCTCTCCCGAAAATGAACGCCGAAAACAATTTTTTTAAGCGAAAAATTGCAAAAACTGTCGGCGCTTGGCGCAGAATTTAATAGTTGCTAATTAGTACTTGCAATCTATCTAGCCCCAAGCACGCGGTTTAAATACTTCAATCTTTATACAGCTGTGATGCAGCTCTACTTATTTCCTTCCATTTAAAAAACCTTCCCTTAGTTTTAAAACATATTTCAAAAAGTTTCTCTTAATTTTAAAACCTCTTAAAAAACTTCTCTTCGCTCGCTCCGCAATTTTTGCCCCATCTTTGGCCTAGGTTTAGATCATCTCCTGGTACCAATCCGAAGCCTCAAACAGCAATTTTTGGGTTTCTATCATCAGGAGCAGCGATATGAACTCAAGGCTTGCCATGAACCTAGTTTGCAATATGCAAATTAGCCAAATTTGCATATGAAAACCAGGTTTCCGCGGCAAGTTTTGGGTTCCTAGCGATGCTCGTGATGATTAGAACCCGAAAATTGTTGTTTCGAAAGATGATGAAAAATCACAAATACCCAATTCTTTCCCCACTAGAGCTGTAAGCTTTGTAAATTGTGCTACCCACATGTCTTAATTATGGTTAGAATCCTAAGACACCCTTAAAACAAAATCTCATTTTGTGCATAAAACCTGTGTAAAAAGGAAGATATAGATGCAAAATATGCTTTAGGTTGTATAAAGACTAAAAATGGAGTGTTTAAACTGCGCGCTTGGAACGGAGTAGACTCATAATTTTGAAATTCAATAAAAAATTTAAAAAACCCATTCTCTCCCGAGGTGCAGATATTAGAAATTTATTCGCCTCCGAGGCGGATAAGTGATACCATTTTTATGCTCAACAACACTTAAGCATCATCAGAAACGTCAAAAAACGATGTTTTTGACGCGCATCCGACGTTTTTTGGCCCGGATAGGTCAACCAAATGTACGAATACAAACCATCATATCTGGGCTTGAGGGGTTGTGGGTATGCACCCCTCCCCCCAGAAACCAAAATACCCCCCAGCATTCAATTTTTGAAATGTTTTTTTTGTTTTTTTCGCAATTTTTTGATGCCAATGGATAGTGCTCGATTACAAACGTTGGAAAATAGTGTTTTTTCGCCATACCACCATTTTTAAGGCCATTTTCCGATCTTTGAAAAAATCTTGCATCCCCTAGAACTTTGGTGGCTCCCACCTATGCCACCCACCCCCTTGATGTGCACGTCTGGAAGTAACGGCTAAACTTAAGAATATGGTACTTTTAGAAAAAAAAGCAAAACGAATATGGAATGCCAAAATTTTTTTGCCAAAATGGTAGAACATGATAAATTGAAGCGCGGAAAAGAAATTTGGTGAAAATCTGAGCCATACTTGCAAAGTTGCAGGCAACTCTCTATGTGAGTGTTGGGTGGGACGATTAAACGGCTCGATCCAAGGACTTACACATTTGTCAGAAATAAATAATATGGGCTGAAATCACGGGAGGAAGCAGGGCAATGATGGATAAGAAGAAAAAAGGCGCGAAAAGCTGTTTGAAATTTTGAAAAACTTTATAAGAATTTCATATTTATTTTTGCATGTTTTTTCGGTTTTGCTTGACAAGATATACAAAAATCTAAGTTTTTGCTTCTATTATTCTTAGGCTTAGGCTTAGTATATCTAAAAAGGTATTTTAAGCTGCTTAGGTCGAGGTCGCTCCCGCTCAGGTCGATGTACAGATGCTTAGATCAGGGATGGAAAAAACCCAGATTTGAAAATTTCGAATTTTGGGTTTTTGGGTTTTTTGGATTTTTTTGGGTTTTTTTTGGGTTTTTTAAGGGGTTTTTATGGGTTTTTTTATAAAAATTCTAGCTCGAGCTATAGATAGTAGCTGAGAATACTTCAACAGCTTCAAGACACAAAACAAAACAAGTAAACAACGACTTTATTCAGCTAATACACAAAATTCAACAACAAAATTGGTCATTCGCAAGCACAATCCAAGCTGTGTGAACAGAATGAAAAATTGGGCAGAGCAATTTTTAGATGCATAATATTGAAATTTCTTAATAAATTCTGCTCTGCTTCAAGAAAAAAAACAAAAAAATTTGCCATATTAGTAGAAAAATCCATGCCACATTGCCACTAGTGATCGACCAGGGCCCGGCCCCGGCCCGGCAATCCCCGGCCATTTTTGCGCATCCCGGCCCCGGCCGGGGCAAGGTCAAAAAATGGCCGGGGCCGGGAAAAATTTAGTTTAATTCGTATTTTGTACAGGCTGTGATACTGGCACTTATTAATCAATGAGCAAGTGTTAATTTTGAGAACTGTACTGATTAGATATATGTATACTTACTTAGTCCTTGTTATAACTTTGCTTCTGTGTATAAATGAGCTTTTACTGAAATAATGTTCAGGAAAATCTGCGTGTTTTCGATTCCTCCACTTAACTTATTTAAACTGAATGCTACTTTTAACTCATTCATTCATAGCTATGGCTAAAAGATTTAGAGCTGACTAATACCTTCTATTTCTAGTTGGAAATTGTACGTTTTCAACAAACTATTTTTACAAAAAACACTTTTACATTTAATTGAATGGGAATCGCGTGCTTCAAAACGCGTTTCTTGTGTAATAGTTATTAGGACGGAGGTTAATTATAGGCGAATGTAAACTACGCTGCAGAATTGCGTCCGATCCGATAAACTAAATATGTCTCAAATAGTTTCCTAAGGTCAAGAGTTGAGGGAGGGGTGAAGTCCCAAATTGGAGGACCAGAAAATTAAGTGGTGGACTATTATTAGCCGACTCTATTTTGTTGTAGGAGCTTCTTGTGCTTGTACAAAGATCTCCGAAAAGGTCTTTGTATGAGACTAACAAATTTTTGTAGCTATATTATATAAATATATTTTTAAACATACACATTTTCGCAAACTATCAGTATGTGACAGTGTTTTTTTGTACAGTGTACCTTTGTATATACATGAACAAAGATGGTACCCAAAAGTCTTTGTACATTTTGTACCAGTGTTTTTTTTGTACACGGTCCGTTTGTGCGTGTACAAAGATGGTCCCCAAAAGTCTTTGTACATTTTGTACACACAAATTTTTGGTTACTATAATATAATACAGTAGCGATTTTAGTATGGTAAAACAGGGTCTTTTGACTTTTGATTGTATATTTTAGCTAATTTCTGGGTTTCTAACGCCAAAAATTACTGAAATTGTCTCAAAACGGCGCGAAGCGCCTAAAAATTTGACATTTTTCCATTCTAAATACAAATTTTGCCATTTTAAAGATATATAGGACAGACAATTTTTCATATCGGAGTTTTTATCTTCCCAAAAATCTTTGTACATGTACAAAGATAGTCCTGAAAAGTCTTTGTACATCGGGAAAAATCTTTGGCAAATACAAAAAAACACCGTTTTGTACATGTAAATTTTTGTATACTTCAATATGGTACAGTAACGATTTCAGTGTGGTAGAACATAGTTTTTCGACCTTTAGTAGTGTATTTGGCTAATTTAGGGTTTCTGAATAATTGACATTTTTCCATTTTTCCATTCTAAGCGCAGTGTTGCTTATTACAAGATTTAATTCGCATATTACAATTTTTGTAATATTTCTGATTTTGTAGTACAAGTTGTTTTAGCTTTCTCAGTCGAGTTTTATGTGTGAATTCCATCAAAAGCTCATAAAAATTTCGGCACTTCGCGCCGAACTGATATTATCAACTAAATTCAGGCCGAATTATCACATCTAGAAGCACGGTCTTTTTGTATTCGGCGAAGATTTTTGCTGATGTACAAAGACGTTTCAGGACTGTCTTTGTACATGTACAAAGATTTTTGAAGAACAAAAATTGTAAAAAGGTGTAGAATTCCTTATTGCAAATTCTACCATGTTAAAGATTTTCAGAGGGGTAAGCGGCTGCAAAAATGGAGCCGCTTACCCCCTTTCCCTGAAAATGACCAAGAAATATACGTGACAGGGGTATGGGCCATCCCTCATCCACGCTTTGAAGCCCCGAACTTCCTTGAAAGTCAGAAAGTATTTGACCACCCTCCCCCATTTTTTGGCGAAAACTTGCGCTTTTTTGGCTATTTTTATGTGTTTTTACCATTTTCGATCTAGTCGCTAACCCCCTCCTTCTAAAAATGGCGAGGGACCCCTACCCTAGATTTCCAGCCGTTACATGTATACTGAGGGGCCCTCATAAAGTTTTTAGCGATTACATGCATGTTTTATAGTGATAGTTTATCTATTTACTCTAGCTCACATTCTAAAATAATGTATCACTTCGTGAAATTCTAATAGTTAGGTACACTTTTGCCATACTAAAAAATTAAGTTCAAAAAATTCAAAAGGTTTTCACCAAAAATCGTCTGACAGTGACTTGTGTCTTGGACCCTGAGGGGTAATACCCCTCCCCCATTATAGGAATGTGTGATGTCTCATTTATTACATCCAATACCTATTGCATCCAATCGCTACAGCAGCAGTAGCAGTAGCGAAGATTCAAATGATATAGAGTGTGCTAATAGCAGCGACATAGACTTTATTGATGATTCAGACAATGAAACACTGGACTAAATTTGTTTCTTGTGACATAAATAGTAATAAAACTTGATATGAAAAGGCGCACCTAACTTTGCGCTTGTCATTTACTACTGAATGGAGCAGTCGCTCATTATTTCTTTTCCTATGCCCGCCCCAAGTATGTGTCATGCAATAATATTTTCCTTGTCTAACCCCGGCCAGCCCCGGCTGGGGCCGGGATTTTTTTCCAGCCCCGGTACCGCCCCGGCCCCGGCCAAAAAAGTCGCCCCGGTCGATCACTAATTGCCACATAGCCTTTATTGGGCGGCTTTTCTCATTTGAAAAGTATATACTATAGAGGAGAAAAACAGCGACAAGAAGGGAGGAGAGGATGAGAATGGATGGACACTTAACCTCGTGCATCGCAAGCAATTGTAAAAAAAGCAACCATGATACGAAAAACGATACCAGAGCAATACACAGTATTTAATTCCATTACAAATAAATTCTCAACCTGTGGATAAAAAACCCAAAAAAACCTAAAACCCAACGATTTCTTGCACCCAAAAAACCCACAAAAAAACCAAGTTCAAAGAACCCAGCATTGCCAATCCTGGAGATCGATGTATAGATGCTCAAGTCGATGTATAGATGCTTAGGTCGACGTATAGATGCTTAGGTCGATGTATAAATGCTGCTCAGTTCGACTTAAAATTGGGCATCTGCATGCGATTCTGCATTCAGCTGTTTGAATCCTAAAATACTTAGGTCGAGAAGATGCTTGCTTAGAAGTCAAGAAGAGGCTAATTAACGAAACCCATAGCTTTTGTAATATTGATCATAGACGGATGAAATTTTTTTCCGCGCTTTCTTTCAACATGTTCTAAGTACTGAGCGAAAGAATTCGCTTTTCTGAAGTTTATTTCTTGGTATTCTGAAAGTACCATATTCCTAAGTTACTTCGGAAGTAACTTACCCCTCGCTATATTCTGCCTGCAATAATCCGAGATAAGCTTCCCACTTATTACCGATTACTTTTCCACAAGTGAAGCAACGAACTGGTATTATCATTCTACAGGCAACGTATTTCCGAACGAGAAATATGAAGCCGAAGCAAATTATAGACGCTGCTACTGAGAAAATTTTTGAAGCCACAGTAACATTAGCTAGAAGTATTTACTATAAGCAAAAGAGGTTTACTTGCTGCAATATGATAACAAGATAGCATACTCATCTCTGAACGCATTTTCTTGAAAAATCGACCTTTGTGTCCCCAATTGTGTAATCAATAAGATATAGCCTATTTAACAAAATTTTGTGCGCGAATCACAATTTCCGAGTTCAAGTAAATCGATTACAAAAGAAACTAGCGGTTTAGAATGGAGCAACAATCACGGTATTGTTACTGCGAGAGTTACACGGTTTGGCGAACTTGCCTTAGCAGTTCGCGGTAGCCACTTACATAGCCAATACTAGTAGCTATCTACGATAGTGCACTGTGGGCTATGCCTTCGGTCTTCCCACTATTTCCCTAATTTTCAATATTAAAAAACAATAAGATACTTGTCCGGTAACATAGAATTAAGTATATGATAATAGTAATTATTTTATGCATAACCGCTTATCATAATCGAGAACATTCGATCTGATTTAAAAGTATTCCAGTATTATGTTATTTTGACGTTAACTTCATTTACTGTAATGGTCCTACGTGGCCATCTTAGTTAGTCTTGGTTGGCAGACGTACGCTTGTATAGTGGAGTACGTTTTCTTTTCGTTTTTGCGTTATTTGTTGTCCGGCAGCTAGGCCGTGTATATAGTGATAGAAATAAATTAGAAAAACCTACCCAGGGGTTTCGTTATACCGAGGGTAAGGTCGGTTATTCCCAACGTCGAGGATTTCGGGACTCTAAGTGGAAGGATAGGTAAATTTCGTATGATTATTTATTTCGTTCAAAAGTCTTAATTCTTTTCTCAATCCTAAAATTGGTCAAAAATATTATTTAATCTTTAATGATGATTGATCAGTCTAGAGCTCGTTGGTGTTGTTTTCAAATTTCATTGTGCTACGTACATTAGGAACCAAAAACATTTCTGATCGAATCGAACCTAGAAAATAAGTTAAATCATCAACTTGAGCATTGAGATAGGTCAACTGACCTCCGCGGCAATTCCGAGATTTAGGTAGGTAGTCTTAGGGCTTAGTGCGTAGCTGCTGAGATCACCCGACGAGAAGCGGTCAGCAATATTAGGACCGAGGGGATCGAAGCCGTAAGGTCTGTAAGGGTCCAAAGACCGAAGTCATCCCAGACTAAGCGATCGGGGCCAGCGCTGAGAGCAGATCTAAGTACCTAAGTACCTAAGTAAGTCTCGAAGGCAAATACACCCGTGTCCTGTGTTGTTTTAGTAAACATAGGGCGGCCATGTATTTACACTGGATTGTCCCTCTTTTAGGCTGCTAGCTACAGCCGAACTGATCAATCATCGTAAATTTATTTTTCGATCCAAAAATCATTATTTTGGCCATCTAAATATGTGTAACGTTTCGTTCACCTTTGTTGTTGTATCAACCGCGATCGTGGCAGTGCGCATTTTAAGTAAGCGTCCGTGGTAAAGATTTTGTGTATTGTGGTAAAGTCATCTGTTATTTTTTCTATTTCCGTCGGATCTCTATCAACGAAGGCAGCTATCACGCTCGCATTTTTCTATAAACGTCGACCCTCAGGCGACGATTTATCATTCTTCTCTCTTGACGACGAAATTTTGCCACTTAGGTATTTACCTACCTCTTTTTCTAACCACGTACATTTTCTTGCGCCTTAGGCTTAGTCCTACCTGTTTTCGCTCATTTCACGTCAGGTATATCTTGCTTCACGTAAGCAAATACTATTCACGTGAAAAAACCTGTTTTTCGGAACGACAAAGGCCAAATTCGAAACATTTATTTTGGGCAAAATTTCGACGTACTGAAATTTGTTTTACCCAAGGTCATATTTTTCGACGTTTTTGATACCTAAAAATGGCAGGAAAAAAGGTTTTGCGGACACCGCCCGCTAAATTGAAAAAACCTTCTACGCCACCTACTTCATCTCGCCAATTACCCACCGCGCCTGTTGACTCTAATAGCGCGAGTAATACTGCGAGTAATGACACGAATAAGAAAAACGCAAATAGTAAGGCGAATAATGATCGATTACCCGCGTCACTAAATGCCGCGAGCAATACACAGTCTGATGATGAACTGTTATTGACTACCGTGCAATCACGCATTAATCAAACTTTGCTAACTAGATCGGACCCTAACATCGATAATTCATCAAATAATACGATGATTGATAATACGACTACACTTAACACGGCAAATCATCCTGAAACCAGTTTGGAGCGCGATAACGCCGATTCTGACGTAGAAAGTAATCATAGTCAAAGCAGAAATGCCGACGAAGTTTGTGCTAGTGCTAATGTGACTAATGATCTTATTTTAAAAGCGCTACAAGCTATTCATTTGCAATTTTCAGACCTTTCTACGCGCGTAAATCAAGATAAAAGGAAAATGCGGATGAAATGAGTAAACTGCATCTGGAGCTAAGCACTATGCTTAAACCCCAACCAGTTTCGAATCGCATCGAAAATAATCCGTCTGAGCGCGTTAACCACTCTATTGATAGCGCAAATTTTTCTGAATTTAATGCGCAAAGTGTGAATCGTGCGGAAAGTACGCATCGTGCATCTTCATTGTTGTCCACCGGCAACCGCGCATCTAATTCACGCTCACCTTCGGAAACTGTTCCAGAAAATATCGCTCAAAGTTGTACGAATCGCGCACCTGAGACATCTAATTTATCACAAAATCCTTCAAACACGGGTTTGCAACCAGTGCAAAACTCGGGTTTTTCGGAAAATATACCTACGAATTTCACAGCCATCGGTACCAATTTCGCAGACGTCGCGATCTCGGCCGTTGCTGTCTTTAAATCGTAATGCGCCTTCTTTCGTACCTAATTCTTCGAATGCAAACTCGCAGCAGCAGTTAAATCCACCACCGCTGCAATATTTTCCACCTCAAGGCGAAATACTTCCAAATAACTATGTACCTAATCCTGCGAATATGGAAATACCACCTAATAATCCTATTTTGCATTCCTCTAATATCGAAATGCAACCTGTAGAGATAAATTTATCTGGCATTAATAACGAACCTGCAAATTTGCAAAATGAATCTGCGCCTCTCCCTGAATCATCTAGTAGGAGACAGTCACGTAAAATTTTCTGACGAAAGCTCGTCAAATAGCTATGATCGTCCGCGCAGTCGTCGCTCGCGTCGCAGAAGTAGATCGCGCCGACAACGTCATTGTTATAGTTCGGATTCTTCATCCAAAGACTCGCGTGGTAAATTGCATCTCGCTGATTCCTTGAATCGCGGACCATTTTTAACGCAAATGCAAATTGCAATCGCAAATAAAAAATTTTTTGATGGCGATAAAACTGATATACGAGCATATTTCGCAGAATTCGAGTCACTTGCCGATACCTATGATATCGACAAAGCTGATCGTTTGAAATTTATGACTGGATTTCTTGATCCCTATGCGTCACGCTTATACCGTTTGTTACCTGCTGAAATAAAACAATCTTATTCGAAAACGAAACAAGCGCTAATAGCCGAATTTTGTCCAATGGACACTGGAGCGCTCTTTAATCGTTTTTTGACACATAAACAGCAGCCTAACGAATCGGTTAAAGCTTATTATCTCTCGCTTCACGAAGAACTAATAAAATCCGACCCTTATCTTGAAGTTGACTCACACCATTTCAATAATTTGATGCGACATCAATTAAAACAAGGTTTATTACCGCACATTTCGAAAGAGGCATATCACAAAAAGCCTAGAGCATCATTGGCTGAATTTTGGATAATGCGCTAAGTGCTGAATATAAATCTTACAAACTCATATGAAAATCGCGACAACAAACTCGCTATATTTTTAAAGTGCGTGAAAAATATGTTCATTAACCATCACTTATTCCGCAGATACGCCTTACTGACCTGACCATGAAAGTTTTTTAAAAATTCTTTGCATGTTGCCTGCGAAATTTGATGAGTTGCTGACTAAAGTTGGTCTTCTTATCCAGAAAATCAATAGGTGGAGGGCGAAAGCTTTTTTTCAATCAAAACCAATAACAATTTTCTGAGAGTTTTATTACCGTCAGATAACAACTGGCGCGCTGATTTTGCACACGAATTTTTCTCCTTTTCTGTGTCTTTATAGTCCGGAACTCTAAAATTCCATAAATGGGGATAATCACGCACTAACTCAATTAATTGTTCGTTAAAGGTACTTGACATTTCTCGTAAACCACAAAGAAGACAGATAAAAAATGGCAATTTTTCTCAAATATCAAATATCACCAAAAAAATACATATTTTCTACTATTGATTGAAACTTAAGTTTTCGACAATCGCCCCATGATAAAACGATACTTGAGAATAATATGAACCTTTATGCTGCATTTAAGCTAATTAAAATTCATGACGTCCCCAAAAATAAGTTATAATATACGTATCATACTTATGTACCTACTGCACGTGTGTACTAACCTTGTTAATGCATTTGTACATGGCTTGCCCGTGTTCTCGTTCCTCTCTATACTTTGTACATGAATTGTCGGCGATATCGCAGAAAATAGAAATGGATCCTATTCCCGATTTTAGTCAGCGATATCGCCGACAAAAATCGGCGAAATCGCCGATATCGCTGACAAAAGTTGGCGATGTCGCCGATAAAAATCGAGGACATCGCCGATTTTTTGACTCGCGATATTGGCGATATCGCCGACTGAAAATCGGGCACTTGTGAACCGGGAAAAACAGTCGCGATATCGGCGATATCGCCGACAGTTAATTTGGAAGCGGGCTTCAAAAATTCTCAAAATTTATGCCCAAGCTTATGAGAAGCAGACTAAAACTATTTGTATATTTTACCTATAATACGTAAAATTTTCTAATTTTCTGTTGTATTTTTCTTCTCCAATTCGGTAGTTTACAGTGCAATCCGAGTTGTTTACGGTAATAATGATCAATCCGATACATTATATCAACATCTGTCAAATTCCTATTGATGAATATTTTTGAAGTTCATCCGCAAATGCATATTTGCAGTGAATGGTGCGGTGCAACTTAAATGTTTGCCTTTATTTTTAATGATTCCGTTTCAATTTACTGTTATTCAGTAAGCGAAAACAATGATTTTGCGAGCTTTCTTGCTTTTCGAAATCTAAGGCATTTTGGATTATCCTTCGTCGTATCATCAATTTTATCGCAAATTCGCACTTTGCCTCCAATGAACATCTCATTATAGCTCTGAAAAACAGTACGTCTCTTATTAACAATCCATTTATTTTGCTTTAAGTGAAATATTCTAATAAGTTTTGGTACCTACAGTAAGCTTTCAGAAGATTCGAAAAAGTAGATATCATAAACAATATCTTTGACTAAAGAAACAATTGCTTATTCGTCACAAGTTTGCTTGCCATAGCATTTTCGAGCCTTCTTACTTTCTGTATGTGATACATTATACATCATAGGTAGCGCGTTAGCGCGTACCTATATCATAGGTAGCGCGTTAGCGCGTATTCATAATATACTTGGGTACCCCTAACCCCTGTGCACCCCCCTACAGCTATAACAGGACACATCTAGAAGGTGCGGTATTTTTTAAAAGATAGATAATAAAAAAATTTGCTGCCCGTGCTTTTTTGTTTTTCTTGAAACTCTAAACTGGCTGTGTAAAGAAGGTGTAAAGTTTTTGTGAAAGGTTATATTATGAAATGAATTTTGGGAGGTTTTTTAGACGGCATGTGGACAACTCAGTATTGACTCTCAAATAAATTAATGGCACACGATTTGTAGAGGAAGGGATGCTCCAAATTGGCTTTTTTTGTTTGTTGAAATTCGCTTTAGTTCTCGAATGGCAGTGTTAAGAGTGCGAAAATCTGGGGGTGAAAAAAGCACTTTTTGGTCGAGTTTTCAACCTGCTTATGTCTGATACTAACTCCGGTTATGAGTTTTTTAAAATGTTTTCTGACAGAAATGTAGAGCGGATCAAGGGCTACATTCTGCATATAAGCAAAGCCTTCTACGCTCTATGGTGAGTTAGATCCTGGGGTTTAAAGTTTACACTCTAGTGGATGGTGTAAAAAACGGATTTTAACTAAGATTTCTCTGCCAAATTTTTCCGCTTATGAGTCAGGGTAAATTGAATACAGCAGTAATAAAGTGCCTCTCAGAGGCGAGGCTACACATCGCAGCAAACCGCATTTAAAAAAACGCAATATTGAGTTATTTATGGGGGTGTAAAGTTCGAAATCAGAGGTAAAAAATGGGCGAAAAAACACGTTTTTTTCCGAATTTTCATTAATAAATCATACCAAATAATTTTTGCAAGAGAATTTTGGCACACAGGAATGTACTACGATTTAAAAGCTACAAATTGTACCACACCGAATTTCTTTAAACTCAATGGGGAGTTCGGTACGGAATTTTAAAGTTTACAGTGTTCTAAATGATGGAAAATACGTTTTTATTGCGTTTTTTGTTTGCCACTTTATCCGTCCAGAAGTCGGGATAAGTCCAATAGGATAAGAATAAAGTGCTTTATATCGGGTGCATGTCAAAGCAAATTGTCTATAGATTAATATTTAGCGAGTGTAAAAGTCAAAAATTTGGTGTTTTAAAATGCGTTTCTGTCTTGTTTTTTATGGCTGCTTCTCCGGTTATGAGTCAGGGATACGATTATCAAGTCTAGAAATGGACCAGGAACCAAATTTGATATGCCAGTCTGGCGCATATGTTTACACTCTACAGTGTTGTAAAGTGGTTACACCTATTGTTAAGTTTGCCCATAGAACATTATGGAGACTTAATTTTTTTCATAAATATTAATCGTAATATCTGAACAATATCAAAATTACGAATCTGACCGAAATCTTCTTTACATTAGGTGTTTACATGAAGTTTACACTACATATGTATTTATCTTCGTTTTTGAGCATTCCTGAAACCTAATTTTTTCCTGGAGTCTAGAAATTTTCAAAAGAATCAAATGTGAGACGTCACGTAGGTGCGTTTGTTTACATCCAACAGTGATGTAAAGTAGTTTACACTCATTGTTTATTTGTCCTAAGACCATTGTAGACATGCGATTTTTTCATAAATGTTGATAATAATATCCGAGTAATATCAGATTTACAAATCGGAATAAAATCCTCTTTACACTAGGCGGTTGTGTAAAGTTTACACTGCTAATTAATCTTCGTTCTAGAGCTTTGCGAAAACTTGAATTTTTTGCCGAAATCTGAAAATTTACATGGAATTAAATTAGGGACGTCAGCTGGGCGCGCTTGTTTACACTCAACAGTGATGTAAAGTGGTTTATCTTCGTTCTAGAGCTTTGCAAAAACCTGAATTTTTTGCCGAAATCTGAAAATTTACATGGAATTAAATAAGGGACGTCAGCTGGGCGCGCTTGTTTACACTCAACAGTGATGTAAAGGGGTTTACGTATGTGTCTATTTGTCATTAATCCGTTATGGAGACGTAATTTTTTCATGAATGTTGATCGTAATATCCGAGTAATATCGAATTTACGAATCCGACTAAAATCTTCTTTACACTCCTTGCTGGTGTAAAGTTTACACTATATAATAAGCTTTATTCTAGAGCCTCACAGTAACTTATTTTTACCTAAAGTCGTAAAACATATATGGAAACAGATGTGATACGTCTGCTAGGGGCGCATGAAGAGTAGTGTAGAGTGATTAACACCTAATGTTAATTTGTTCTTAGAACATTTATAGAGGTTTCATTTCTTAATAAATGCTGATCGTTATATCAGAGCAATATCGAAATCATTAATCCCACTAAAATTCTTTTACACTCTTGTGTAAAGTTTAAAATGTAGATTAAGTTTAGCTCTAGAAAGTTTTGGAAGCATATTTATTTACAGGATGTTCTACGTAACATAAGAATTACTAATCAGAATGTTTGTTTCTTCTACAACTAGTAGATTTGTTAAGTTTAAACCATTCAATTATTAGAAGAACCGCACAGTTAATGAAATCTAGTATTGTATTTTCAAATCTTGCTAATTAAAAGTAGGGTACTAGCAAAGAAAAATGCTCCGATGGAACAAAAAAGGGGAATATACTTGGGATTGTGAATTATCGAGGATGTAAAAGGAGGGGACTAGGAAAAATCTCCCTATGTCATATGCCTAAAATCGCAAAATATGTTAAAAATCAGACTTCTCTAAACAATGCAAAAAAATCGAAGTATATTCTGCGGCCTTTGAAAAATGTAAAAGTTTAGTAAACAATTGTTGTAGACATGTGTAAAAGAGTATCTACATAAGGTCTGTTGCACGTCAGATTCCGTGTTTCCTACTGCTTTTGAACCAACAATATCATCGATTGTCTTGAATGCATCGATATGTACTATTTCATTCAATTCGCTTAGCTACTGCGTTGCTAATTCGCTGCTTTTTTCAATCAATTTTTTGGTAATTTGAATATTGCTTGCACTTTGACACTTAGAATGGCTGTATCTGCTAAGTGACATGCTTAGTAATAATGAAATACGAACAACTTAATTATGATTTGTTAAGAGCATTTCACTTTCAGTCACATTATTAAGCAACTCAAAGTTGAATGAAGTCTGCAAAAAGTTGCATTACGTAATATGCTTTTAAGATATTATGTCAATCAGAGAAAATTATTTTTAAAATGATACGTTTTTTCAGAGACCGCAGAATATACTTCGATTTTTCGCATTGTTTAGAGAAAGTCTGATTTTTAACAATTTTGCGATTTTTGGCATATAACATAGGGAGAAATTTTTCCTAGTCTGCTCCTTTTACATCCTCGATAATTCACAATCCCAAGTATATTCCCCTTTTTTGTTCCATCGGAGCATTTTTCTTTGCTAGTATACAATACATACGTAAAACGTACTTACTATATTTACACATTAATAAATCTTTCCACGCCGTTTTCGCTCAACCTGAAAAATTTGTTGCAGTTATGCTTATAACTTCTGATCCTTTGATTCTTATGCAATAATTAAGAACAATAAATAATTGTCATTCATTGAGCTTTCATAAAAAGTAATACAAATTGTACCATGCAACTACAGTATAGCTACAGGCCAAAGCAAGTATACCTCCTCATCATCGAATAATGCTGTTTATGGCAATTTTGAGATTAACACAAGAACCACCTGATGGATTTCAATAAAATAAAGTGTTCTGGATAGATAATTTTAAAATAAAACTATTTTGTCAGCAAAGTTGTGCTTGCTTATGTCTATAGTATGCTAGGTTCTTAAAAGTGCTCAACCTTTGCATGGTCACTACAGTATACATACATGTTTTGTTTCATATTTTGGGAAATAGCAAAATAACTTTTGTGCTCTGAATTTAACCCCTTTTTGTTTTTCGTGCTTCTGAATAGTTCGTCCTGCAATTTCAATTGAATTTTTTACAAAAATGGCTGCTCCCATGAGGCGTGCATTTTACTCACACTATATTTCATATTTTTCAATGTTTAAGCACATTTTGGAAAGCTTAAAAAAGCTTTTTCAAATGATACCCAATTTGTCTGATTTAGTAAAGAAATAAACTTTTATAATAAGGCCGCCAGGAAGGCTGTCATCACAAGTGGGCGAGGGGAGGGTTTAAGGCCGAATACCTCTCAGAAACCAAAATATCCCACCATTCAATTTTTGAATTTTTTTGTTTTTTTCGCAATTTTTTGATGCCAATGGATAGTGCTCGATGAGAAACGTTGAAAAATCGTATTTTTTCGCCATACCACCACTTTTTTAAGACCATTTCTTTGACTTTTGAAATATCTTGCGCCCCACCAGAATCTTGGTGCTGCCCACCTCTTTTGATGTTTCCAGCTATTATTTTCTAAGTTTCTGACGCATTTCTAAAATTTTTTCAGTAAATAGCTTGAAAATTCAATGTTCTTCCTCATGAGCTATGTCTCATGTTCTGAATCCTTCTAGTTCGTTCCGGAAAGTTCAAAGACCTTAAAATTATTCATTGTATAGTGGAAAACGACGAGTTTCGTTAGACTGTAGTCTCGAAAATTCAAGCATATGACATTCATTAAGTCAAAAGCTAATTCAAAATATCATATAGATGGAGTGAATTGGAAAAATTGTAAACTCGAACAGAGCGTGCATACAAAGAATTTATCAATTTGTGACCAACTTTTGTGATTCAAATAATTCGCTCTAAGGATATTCGCTCAAAGCTGTACAAATTTTTTGCTCTCAACAAAGTATTTCTCGGAGTATTTTTCATCAAAAGAATCGGAGCATTTATTTAGATGCGAATGTCACCTGTATTTGTACACTTTAGTCCATGCCATGAAGCGCAGGCTAAAGGAGGAAAATATGTCAAATTAATTCAATAAATCTATATATGGGCCATAAAATCCCTGCTGCTTGCCAAATCACATTTCTGTTACAAAGATTAATGAAATTTAAAAAATCATTAAAAAATTGAAAAATCATATTCGATAGCTAATCAAAATAAAATACGCATATATACGTACAATAATGCATTTTACAGAAATCTTATAACATCTTGAAAAGAAGTCCATCAATATCAGGCATGCAAATGACTGAGTGAGTTCTATTTCTCAAAGAAAGAGAATGGAATCATTTTATGAAAAAAGATACTCGTACAACTTAGGCTTTTACATCATCTTCAAGACAATTTTAGATAAATGAAGCTGAGTGCCTGACTACCAAATTACTGATGCTCCTGCCTGACGTCTAAGCAACTCGTCCAGTATTTGTTACAATTGTGCTCATACATAGGCAGCGACCGAATTGGGGGAGTCTGGGTAAGGTAAAATTCGAGAAAATCCCAAAAAGCATACCACAAATTCAATTCTGGGGGTCTATCGATTTTTCGGGGTCTACCGGATTCTGGGGTACAAACCCCAAACTCCACTCCCACGCCCATGTGTGATTGTGCTACAGTGTCGTCGAGCTTACTCCGTAATAAAAATCGTTCATTTCAGTTGTATCCGCAGTCCACTTCATTTCAAATGGTTTCCTTTTGTTGGGACAATTTAGATTCAAAACTGAGCTGAAGTCGCTAAAATCGGCAAATGAATCCGAATCTAGTTTTTCGTTGGCACCCTCGTATTCACACAGGTCGCCAACTGCAAAAAATTGACAGAATTATTGACAAGTTATACAAAAAATCACAAAGTCATTTTGCCCACTTATCATGACGGATAAGATAGGAAGTTGCAAAATTAAGAATTCACGACAGAATGAATTAATTTGATTCATATCTATAAGTTTATACATATATGTACAAAAGATAGAAAAATTTCAAATCCTTATAAGTATGTTATACACATCGAAGAATCAAATGTACATATGAATGCACCAGTTCTTTCTTGGGGGAATAATCGTATAAAATGTCTAAAGCTTACTAAAATCTCCTTTGTCGCCAAGAACAAACTTGACATCCTGCAAAAAACAACAACTAGGAATATAATATCAATTACGAGGGCAAAGAGCGTTTAAAAAGTACGCGTTTCTCGGCTTTAGACTTTCTGGAAAATCCACCCAACTTGTCTGTTGACAAATATAATGGATTTTTTGGGCCACCAAATACCTTGATTCTGTAATGCACACCTCTTTCTAGCCAGATCTCCGGTTGCATAATGCCCTGGACATACCACACACGTTCAGGCTCAGCACAAGCTTCTAAAAAGTGTTTTTATTCAAATAAGAATATGGATCAGTCCAACGCATTAGGGAATATACTGAGTTGAGTACCTTAGATGAAAAGAGAACTTATGGAAGCCACTGATATTCGATCAACTTTTTAAGTTTCTGCTTAAATACACGTCTGAGTTCAACAGTTTCGTTTTTCTGCAAATCTATAATTTTGAAAACTGCTCTTAAATCCCTTTCATCGTCTGCATGTTCATTTAATCCCGCGTAAAACTTATTGATCTTTTTTGTGTAAAATGGAATGTATGCAAAATTGATGCTCAGTGTCGTAAATCTATGCAATCAAGCAAGTAGTAATGCATTTATTATTCTCTCGTATACCACGAAGCAAATTTATCTTTATTCAATGAAATTATGTCAGACACAGGTAACACTGTATGACAGTCCACTTTCTTGTGAGTTTTACTCCTAAAGAGTTTTAAAACACATCGCATTTGTTTTATGAAGGAAATTAAAATTAAACTATGGCCGAAAACATTTGCCTTTTTCTTTTTCCTGAAATGCACCTAGGTATATAATAATTTCAAAATTGATTTCAATGCATTCTGCAAGTTGATCAATATCCTACGGTTAAAATAGCAATAAAACTATTTTTCTGAAATTTTTTATTTGAAGGAACCATTTATCTTGTCAAGAAAAGAATAGAAAGTGTTTCTTTGCAATACTGCTCGCAGCATGTGTAAGTGCATTTCGAAGTGAATTAGCATCAAATTCTAGTCTGAATGTACCTCTGATAGTTTTCGCCTTGGAACCCCCTGCAGGTCCTAGCACAAATTTAATCTCAGTTTCCTTGCGCTCTGGTAATAAGAGAAGCTTCGTCAACGGCCATCCTTCTAATTCATTAGCCTATAGATAACGAAGACAACACAAGGCGAAACATAATTACAATATGTATGTACTTTTAAGGGCTCGAAATTGCGGTAAGGGGTTTCCAGCCATTTTTAGGAGTGGGGGTTACTGACATCTAATTCTTAGCCAAAAATGGCTGAAAAATCCCCGGAAGATGACAAAAAAACGCAAGTTTTCGCCTAAAATTGAGGAGGGTTCAAAAATTTTTTTGACTCCACAGGGGTGGGGGATACGACAAATATTGAGTTAGGGTACATGTCTGAATATTACTCATAAAAACGGGAGTCGACATGTATGTACAGCATGGGAATTCTGGGAAAGGCCAGCCCCAAAAATTTTTAAAACGTGTCTTTCTTGGGCAAAAAATTGATGAATGTAAGCCAAAAACACTATGTTTTAAACGATGCCCTTTCTTTCTAAAATATCAAAACACAAAAATTTCGAGAAAAAATATGAAAAAATCGAAAATCGAAAAACTATGATCAATAAAGGATTATATGGTGCGAAGCGCCGAAAATTTGACAATTTTCAGCTAAAGTTAGCTAAATCGAATAAAACAGCACGCTTTCTGCGATTTTTTTCGGAAAATCGACAATTCTGGGGGTTGCATGCAGTCATTTTTTAGGGAGATGGAGTCAGATGCCATTCTGGGTGTCTAAGCGACCCAAGCTCCCCAAAAACGGTCCGCCATTTCAACATTACTACCGCGAGTCCCAATATTGCTGTCGTTCAACATTGCCACCAGACCGGATAATGCCACTGCGAGTCTCAACATTCTCTCAATAAGTATTGATGTACGAACACACACGTACGTCGGGCGGGGGAGGGGTGGGTTAGGCCCCTGTGAAATCCTTAATTCCAAGAATCCTGCAGACTTCCTAGAATTGTATGATATGGCGTTTTTTCGCAATTTTCGCTTCATCAGATCCCCTCCCAGAATTCTGTTGCTGCCCGTACACATGTAATACATAGCATACGCAAGTACTGGAATAAAAATTACGTATATGTAGAAGTAATATTTGGATTTAAAAGTATCATTTATGCATACCATTTTTATAGACAGTAATGCACATGGTTGAGGTCGTCAAAGAGGAGAAAATCAAGCATCTGTGGTCAGGGAGGATCAAAATTGTTTTTTTACTATCCGCCTAACGCCCATGCGTGGTTGAACTATAAGACCCGTTGTGGCAATGTTAGGACCATACATTGGCAGCAGCCGAATCCTGGGGGTCTGGGCGTTGAAAAAGCGACAAAAATCCCAAAAACATGCCAAAAATTCAATTCTGGGGGTCTATCGGCTTTTTCGGCGTCTATCGGATTCTGGGGTATGCAGACCCCCAAATCCCCACGCCTATGTGTAGTGGGACTCTCGGTAGCACTGTTAGAAATTATGGTGGCAATGTAAGGACTGGTGGCAGTATCGGGACCTTGGCAATGTGGAAACGGTAATAATGTTGGGACATAAGCACACATGGGCGTGGGGGCTTTTTCGGGGATTTACAAACCCAGAATCCGTTAGAGCCTCCACAAATCAATAAATCCCATTAAAATTAAATTTTCGGTACGTTTTTGGGGGTCTTAGTCGGTTTTGACCCCCAGAATTTAGCTGCTACCCATGTATGAATATGATCACAAAAACACAGATATGAAAATACATACGTGAAATTTATTCAACAGTTCATCGTTAATAAACAAGTAGAATAGTAATATAGACGCAGAGCTAAACGTGGCCTTCTCGTGATATAGTGACCGATTTTGAAACAGGGCTAACATTTAAATGGTAGAATTAATTTCCTACACTAGAAATGGTTTCATGCATTTTCTGACAATATTTTATTTTTTGTTGTAGGCTTATTTTCGCCTGGTTTTTCTTGATGAAATTTGCCGTTTTCTTCGTCTGAAGATCTATATAAATACCGAACCCCATGTGTACAATCTTGTCTGTAAGATTCTCAGACGACACCTTAAAATTTTTTTAGAGAAGATATGGCGAAATTGAGGCAAGGAAAAGTGCAAAGTCGCAAGATTTCTAAAAAGGTGCTTGCATTCACACTAGATTGTGAATAAGGATAATTATGTGTACATAACTAAAATAACTAACTAACTATGAGCGATTATTGAGGTCATTCATTATGCTCAACAACACTAAGAATCGTTTTTTGCTCATGATCTGCAACGCGTTGTTCCATCTTTGAAGGAAGAAGATTATGACTGGAGCAAAATTAATAGAGGGCAGAAAAAGAAAGAAGTTCGAAACTCGCATAAAATTATATAAGTAATTTCATTTTAAAGCAGATAATAAAAATGCCATTTAGACAATATTCATTCCATAAGTGCTTTAGTGGAACTCCTATAACATGAACCTGATTAACAGAACTGTTTAAGTCTGTCACAATATCCCAAATTCTAAAAAATTTCTTATTGCTTCCTGCTAACATACTTTTTCAACAGGACTTTACAGCTTGTTTCAAAAGTATGAACTTGCGACTTGTTGTCTCAACAATTATTTTTCTTTTTATATCCATAAAAATTCGATTTTTAGACTTACCGCTGCTTCTTCGCCGACAGGTGGCAACAGCGGAGGCAAACCATGATTCTTACCGAAAGAAAATTCAACGTGGCCTAAATTTACATCCGCTCCCGAGCTAATGATGCTCAGCCAAGTCGTGTCATGTATCATAGTGTTTTCAGGTAATCGAATATAAATAGTTTTCTTTTCAAATATTTCCGTAATTGAGCACTGCCTTTAAAAATAAAAGTGTGACGACGAAATTCAACGACAGTCGTAATTTTATTTACGGTAAAGCTAATTCTAGAACTTTCGACCTATAAACCACGTGTCGTGTTTACATCACCTTTGAATAGAATTTTGCGCTTAGTAAGAAGCATGCTTCTAGCGGATAAAGGGCTCAATTTGAAAAAAATAGAAAGTCTGACTAGAAGTTTATTCTGATGTAACACTGTTATCAACGGCTTATGCGACGTTCAAGCAATTGACCGGCCTTAGTCAGAATCAATTCGTTTAGGCGTAAGAAATCATGATCCACTTTTCATTCTGGGAACTGAAAATGCATTAAACATAAAAGATGGATTATTAGTGTCTTTCTCTGCTCACCTAAATGCTTAGCGGATAATCGACAGACCTCAGTGAAATATTTTCTCGACAAGCTTATGTATCAAAATAACTTACAAGCTTCGCGAATCACGATTCAAAATGGAGCACCTTACGCCATTGTATTTTTCAACGTTTCCTTTTCCCACGAAAAACCATGCTTCTGAATATTAAATACACATAATCGTAAGAAGCTGATGCAACTACATGTAATCACCTGGTGCCCGTTTGCCATCAAAAGAGAAATTAGGTATTTTCAGGGTCTTTGCGTCGATAACTTCTATGGCACCCGACTGCAAATCGAACGCCCATCCTTTCAAAGGTTCCAAGCAGCAAAATGACTCCGGAACGATCTTGTTGTTGAATGGCACAGCAGCGATATATTTCTATAGTGAAAATCCGGGAAATTCAGCTTACTTTAAGTCAATGTTAAAAATCAAAGGAGTTGAAGACGAATAAAAATAAAAAGATCTCATGAAGGGCATCGTTTTTTCTGATTTATATTAAATTACGTTGACAGAAAGCAAGATTATGATTAAATACGTTTAAGATACAGTCACACAACATACATACATATGTAACTATCACAGGTAGCGCGTTAGCGCGTACCTATAATTTACTTGAGTACCCCAACAAATGTCCACCCCCTACAGCAACACTGGGTCATTTTTAAGAGGTGCAGTATTTTTTTAAGATAGATAATTGAAAATCCGGATGAAGGCTTTTTTATTTTTCTTCACACTCAATACCGACTTTGTAATGAGCGTGTAAAGTTTTGGCGTAACGTTATAACATAAACAAACCTGCGACGATTTTATCGTAATGCTTGTAAACAACTCGGCATAAATGCTTCATACAATTCAATAATATAGAATTGTAGAGGATGAAATTCTCCTGATGAAACATTTTTTATTATTTGAATTTTGCATTAGTTCTTGAGGAGGAATGTAAAGAGTGCAAAAAATGCGGGTGTAAAGACAGATTTTGGTCGCGTTTTTCACTTATTTTTGTCTGCTAACAACTAATGTTATGAGTCCGAAAAAATTTTTTCTAATAAAAATGTACTTGGACCTAAGGGCTACTTTTTGCTTACCTGCAAATTCTTTTAGGCACAATGCGGAGTAAGATCTAGGAGTTTAAAATTTTACAATGTAGTGAATAGTGTAAAAAACTGTTTTTGTCTCAGATTTCTCCGCCAACCTCTCCGCTTATAAGTCGGGACAAATTGAATAGAATAAAAATAAAGTACATTTCAGGGGCTATACGTCGCAGCAAATTCCGTTTAAGAAACCTCAATATTGAGTTACTTCTGGAGCTGTAAAGTTCGGAATCAAGAGTGTAACACAGGGTGAAAAACACATTTTCTTCCCTTTTTTGACTAATCAATGTCCCAAATAGGATGTGTAACTAAAGTTTTCACACAAAAACGTACTACAACTTAAATGCTACAAACTGGCTCAGACCGAATGTCTTTACACTCAATGGGGAGTTAGCTTCAGATTTTTAAACTTCACAATCTGCCAGTACGCGAAAAAAACACGTTTTTTATTTTTATTTAGTCTGCAAATTCCGACGCAAAGTATGCTAAAAATCAAGTGCACCTCAAAGTTTACACATCACACTTGGACGCGTTTCTTTAAACTCAATATTGGGTTAGGTGTGAAGGGGTAAAATTTAAACTCTGGTGTAAAAAGCACGTTTTTTGCTGATTTTTTGTCAGTTATCTTCTCCAAATACGAATCGCGTTGTGCGGACTATTCTAAAAATGGTGTACGTATCGGCGGTTTTAGTCGGAATTCTCTACAATCAATACTGAGCTATTTCTGGTGGTGAAAAGTACCATTTCTGAGGTGAAAAAACGTTATCGCAATTATTCTGTCTGATAAGTTCCCTGTGCATGAATTGGTATGTCCGCACTTATGTAAAAAATAAAGAACGTCTCAAGGGTTAAACATCGCAGTAAGATTCACTTCTTTACACTTCATTTTCTTAGTACTGGATGTGTAAAGTTCTAAGTCTGAGGTGAAAAACAGGTTTCTGCATCGGTTTTGTTCACGACACTCTACCGTTATGAGTAGGGACATGATATCAACTCTAAGAACGCTTTGCGCTTAAGGGTCACACACTCTACAGAACGAATTAGTTTGCACTCAATGGAAGTGTAAATTAGTTTCCATTAAGGGTTTACTTTGCTTCCAGAGTATTGTGGAGGGTCAATTTTTTGTAAAATTTTATTCAGAAAATCAGGATTACGAATTGAAAGATTTTAAATATTCTTCACACTCAACAGTTTTGTAAAGTTTTGTCTGAAAATTGACTTTAGCTACAGAGCATTGCCGAAGATGTTCTTCAAACATAAGGATTTCTCCGTACTATCAGGAATACGAACTTGACTGCAATTCTCTTAACGCCCTCTAGTTGTATGAACTTAACGCTCCAGGTTAACTTCATGTCTGTGAGGTTGTACGTTGTAAGAGCTATGTTTTGTTACAAACTTTTCTACAAATCAGGATTACGAATCTATCTTTTCTTTTTTGTGACTCAATGGCATTTTAAACTTTAGACTGAAAATTAATTTTAATGTCGAAACGTCATAGGAGGTAAGTTTTTTAAAACACTGTTCTTGTGTTATTTAAGTACCTATGTCATTCTGCAAGTTACCTCTGAGTTTATTGATCGATTCACTCAAATCATTATGATTAAAAGTAGGATACTAGCAAAGAAAAATGCTTTGATGGAACGAGAAGGACAAATATACTTTGAACTAGCAAAGAAAAATGCTCTGATGGAACAAAAGAGGGTAATATACTTGGGATTATGAATTATCGAGGATGTAAAAGGAGGGGACTAGGAAAAATCTCCCTATGTTATATGCCAAAAATCGCAAAATATGTTAAAAACCAGACTTTCTCTAAACAATGCAAAAAATCGGAGCATATTCAGCGGCCTCCCAATAGAAATGAACTATTTACCAAAAAATTGATTGAAAAAAGCAGCGAATTAGCAATGCAGTAGCAAAGCGAATTGAATGAAATATTACATATCGATGCATTCAAGACAATTGATGATATTGTTGGTTCAAAGCAGTAGGAAACACGGAAGCTGACGTGCAACAGACCTTATGTAGATACTCTTTTACACATGTCTACAACAATTGTTTACTAAACTTTTACATATTTCAAAGGCCGAAGAATATTACTTCGATTTTTTGCATTGTTTAGAGAAAGTCTGGTTTTTAACATATTTTGCGATTTTTGGCATATAACATAGGAGATTTTTCTAGTCCCCTCCTTTACATCCTCGATAATTCACAATCCCAAATATATTCCCTTTTTTGTTCCATCAGAGCATTTTTCTTTGCTAGTACCCTACTTTTAATTAGCAAGATTTGGAAATACAATACTAGATTTCATTTACTGTGCGGTTCTTCTAATAATTGAATGGTTTAAACTTTACAAAGCTACTAGTTGTAGAAGAAACAAACATTCTGATTAGTAATTCTTATGTTACGTAGAACATCCTGTAAAGAAATATGCTTCTAAAACTTTCTAGAGCTAAACTTAATTTACATTTTAAACTTTACACAAGAGTGTAAAGAATTTTAGTGGGATTAATAATTTCGATATTGCTCTGATATAACGATCAGCATTTATTAAGAAATGAAACCTCTATAATGTTCTAAGAACAAATTAACATTAGGTGTTAATCACTTTACACTACTCTTCATGCGCCCCTAGCAGACGTATCACATCTGTTTCCATATATATTTTACGACTTTAGGGAAAAAATAAGTTACCGTGAGGCTCTAGAATGGAGCTTATTATATAGTGTAAACTTTACACTAGCGACAGGTGTAAAGAAGATTTTAGTCGGATTTGTAAATTCGATATTACTCGGATATTACGATCAACATTCATAAAAAAATTACGTCTCCATAAGGGTTTAAGGACAAATAGACACAGATGTAAACCACTTTACATCACTGTTGAGTGTAAACGAACGCGCCCAGCTGACGTCCCTTTTTGATTCCATGTAAATTTTCAGATTTCGGCAAAACATTCAGGTTTTCGCAAAGCTCTAGAACGAAGATTAATTAGCAGTGTAAACTTTACACAACCACCGAGTGTAAAGAGGATTCTAGTCGGATTTGTAAATCTGATATTACTCGGATATTATTATGAACATTTATGAAAAAATTATGTCTCTACAATGGTCTGAGGACAAATAAACATTAGGTGTAAACTACTTTACATTACTGTTGAGCGTAAACAAACGCACCTAATTGACGTCTCACACTTGATTTTTATACATGTACCTATATAAAAAGGGTTACCCCCTATTCCTGGGCAATGACCAGAGCTTCGCCCCCGCAGAACTGGAGCTATCCATCTATGCTCCCCAGGATTTCGTTGCTCCCCACGTACATTCGTACTCAAGAGTTTATAACATAAATTTGAAAATTTTTCCACCGCTTCCTTCCCGACTAGGGCACGTAAATCTCAAAATGTTTCCACCGTCTCCTTCTCGACTAGGGCACGTAAATCTCAAAATTTTTCCACCGCTTCCTTCCCGACTAGGGCATGTACCTACATACGTATAATGCTTTCATTCTAATATCCATAAAAATTTATAATGTACTTACTTGAATGTATCTAAAAAGGATGACCTGGGCGTGGGGTTTTGAAGGGTTACCACCATATATGTACATGGGCAGCGACAAAATTCTGGGGGGAGGTCCGACGGGGCAAATTCGCTAAAAATAGCATTCTTGGGGGGTCCAGCTAGACCCCCCTGTCCATGTGTGGTAACCACACCCAGAAGGCAAAATACCCAATATTACCTCCAGAACTTAAGGTTTAAGAAATTTTTGCTTTTCCGGGTTTCAATGATACAAATCGATAGAGCTCGACGAGAAACATTCAAAAATGGTTTTTTTCGCCATAGCACCATTTTTAAGGCCAAGGATTTGAATTTTAAAAAAATTTCGCACCCTCGCAAAACTTTGGAGCCACCCACCTATGCTCTCCAGGATTTCGTTGCTGCCCATGTACGTACACAAGGGTATATAACATAAATCTAAAAATTTTTCCGCCGCTTCTTTCCCGACTAGGGCATATGTATGTACAATGTTTTCATTCTTTTATCCATAAAAATTCATGATTTACATGAATTTATCTAGAAACGAGGAGAGTTACAACGAATTACCGCAATTTTTCGTGATTTAACACTATGAAGTCGAAATTAAATGCTGAAAACATAGTGCCTTCAAGGCATTACATTGGAGACAGACCCCAATGTTTTTTGGTTTCTTTATGGTAAGCAAACGCAATACGATAATTTAAACAGACATACAATAGACTTTGAAGACCATTAAATGCGTCATCATTAACACAATGCTCTAGAACAAAGGCTAAGATGCAGTGTAAACTTTACACAACCGCCTAGTGTAAAGAGGATTTTATTCCGATTTGTAAATCTGATATTACACGGATATTATTACCAACATTTATGAACAAATTGCATGTCTACAATGGTCTGAGGACAAATAAACAATGAGTGTAAACTACTTTACATCACTGTTGGATGTAAACAAATGCGCCTACGTGACGTCTCACATTTGATTCTTTGAAAATTTCTAGACTTCAGGAAAAATTAGGTTTCTGGAATGCTCAAAAACGAAGATAAATACATATGTAGTGTAAACTTCATGTAAACACCTAGTGTAAAGAAGATTTTGGTCAGATCCGTAATTTTGATTTGTTCCGATATTACGATTTATATTTATGAAAAAATTAAGTCTCCATAATGTTCTATGGGCAAACTAACAATAGGTGTAAACCACTTTACAACACTGTAGAGTGTAAACATATGCGCCAGACTGGCATATCAAATTTGGTTCCTGGTCCATATTTCTAGACTTGATAATCGTGTCCCTGACTCATAACCGGAGAAGCAGGCAGAAAAAACAAGACAGAAACGCATTTTAAACACCAAATTTTTGACTTTACACTCGCTAAATATTAATGTATAGACAATTTGCTTTGACATGCACCCGATATAAAGCACTTTATTTTTATTCTATTGGACTTATCCCGACTTCTGGACGGAGAAAGTGGCGAACAAAAAACGCAACAAAAACGTATTTTCCATCATTTAGAACACTGTAAACTTTAAAATTCCGTACCGAACTCCCAATTGAGTTTAAAGAAATTAGGTTTGGTACAATTTGTAGCTTTTAAATCGTAGTACATCCCTGTGTGCCAAAATTCTCTTGCAAAAATTATTTGGTATGATTTATTAATCAAAATTCGGAAAAAACGTGTTTTTTCGCCCATTTTTTACCTCCGATTTCGAACTTTACACCCCCATAAATAACTCAATATAGCGTTTGTTTAAATGCGGTTTGCTGCGATGTGTAGCCCCTGAGAGGCACTTTATTACTGCTGTATTCAATTTACCCTGACTCATAAGCGGAAAAATTTGGCAGAGAAATCTTAATTAAAATCCGTTTTTTTACACCATCCACTAGAGTGTAAACTTTAAACCCCAGGATCTAACTCACCATAGAGCGTAAAAGACTTTAGCTTATATGCAGAATGTAGCCCTTGATCCGCTCTACATTTCTGTCAGAAAACATTTTAACAAACTTATAACCGGAGTTAGTATCAGACATAAGCAGGTTGAAAACTCGACCAAAAAGTGCTTTTTCACCCCCAGATTTTCGCACTCTTTACACTGCCATTCGAGAACTAATGCGAATTTCAAAAAACAAAAAAATGGTAATCTGTAGAGTTCATCCCTCTATAATTCTATGCTGTTCAATTGTTCGAGTCATCAATACTCAGTTGTCCACGTGCCGTGATAAAAAGGTCCCAAAATTTGTCCTATGTTATAACGTTACACAAAAACTTTACACCTTCTTTACACAGTCAGTTTTGAGTTTCAAGAAAAACAAAAAACATGGGTAGCAAATTTTTTTATTATCTTTCTTTTAAAAAAACCGCACCTTCCAGAAGTGTCCCGTTATAGCTGTAGGGGGTGCACAGGTGTTAGAGGTACCCAAGTATATTATAGGTACGCACTAACGCGCTACCTAAGATAGCGGATTTTTAAAGACATAAATGGAGGGTTCTAGGAAAAAGTCACCTAGGTGCGCAAAAATCATCAGAATCTGCTAAAAATTAGATTTATCCTGGCAATTTAAAAATCGGAGTATATTCTGCGGCCTCTAAAAATAGAAGGTGTCCTCTCAAAACATTTCTCACTGGTTTAGTTAAGAGTTAGAAGGGAAATTTTGGCCTGTGCTAAATTCCGATTTACTTGGAGATCAGTATCGCATTTTCAAGATAATAAGTAATCAATATTTAGTTAAGGCTCAATAGATTAATCATGACCTTCGCATCATGCTGTTTATTAAGGCTCTACAGTTATACGCGTTATGCTAGCATGATGAGATGATGTAAATTCATTTTCTTCTGCTTAGGCATAACGGTGAGCTATTAAAATTTCCGGTCTATCATTATGCACTATTGCATTTATTTGCATGGTTATCTCGCTCACTTTTTTTGCGCCGTGTTCTGAATTCTTTGGTGTAAACCTGTTTGCAAATGTTTAGTGCCTTACCGCGCTTCTATGCCATCACACATGGGCGTGGGTTGTCTCAGGGTATACACCCTCCGCAGAAGTTGAAAACCCCGCAGATTACGTAGACCCCCATGAATTATTTTTTTAGTAACATTTTTGGCAATTTTTGGCGATTTCCCTTCATCCCCAGAATTTTCTTGCTGCCCATGTATGTATGCCATTGCAAGAGCGGTCGTTTGGACTAACGTATATAGTCTGTTCATATAAGTTTGGGCATAAATCTTAAGAATTTCTATCGTCAATAAGGCGACGGATTACGATAATTATATATCAGATCAATGCTATAATCGCAATCTGTGAGCTTTTTGTCGGGGCTTATATTTAAAATTTATGCCCAAACTTATGTGAAACAGACTATACGAGTAGTTGAGGTTAGTAAACAACATGATTTGTATTTTTTAATTCAGATTCGTAACGGAGGTCGCTACACGGTACGAACATTCACGAATCAAATGCTGTTTACCGTATCGAAATCGGTACAGTATTCACGAACTTTTGAATTGGCGCTTCCGAAACGTCAAGCTACTCAATTCGACGTTATCGCGATTAGCCCCTTCGCACGCATTAACCCCGTAGCCAATCAGGCTGCATCCATGAGTTGCGTTAGCTTGAGTTATGCCTGCAGATTCGTACTTCTCACCATATGTTTATCTCGAAAACTAAGGAGGACTCGACAGGTCTTTTGTCAAGAATGCGTTGAGAACAGTCAGTCAATATTTGTCTTAACTGTATAAACAAACTGTGTCAAATGACTTTGTCTACAAGTTATCTTATTTCATGTTTGTTTTTCTTGTATCTAAAATCTTGTAAGATACTGCCGTTTTATCTTCAATCTTGTTATATACTCTTGTCTTATTGATCCTCTACACTCTTTGACGTTTTGGCCGTTGGCTGTCTAGAGTCGTATTTTTTGCTCGCGCCGATTAAAGTGTTGGATTTCACTGGCGCTAGAGCTGTATTTTGTTTATTCGTTTATTAAATTAGTTTTAGTTACTCAGAGGTAACATATACTGCGGGTAACTAGACACCGCTGATTGGGCCCTCGACTTTAATGCCTATCTTGAAAGGTCAATCTTTTTAGTATTCCTTTTCCTTTCAAAAATTCATTTACTCATTTTCGAACCCAAAACTCGTAAAAATTATTACTTTATCTTTATGTATGGTGACTGCCCAGCATAGAGCTAGCTGTTGTTGGAATCAATGTCTAGAGTACTACTAGGAACCAAAACATTTGTAAATAAGTTAACTTATCAACTTGAGAATTTCTGGGGTTTCGGGAAAAGGTTAACTGACCTTGCGAGCAATATCCGGTGTTGAGTAAGTAACTAAGCGTTAGGTTTCTAGGGCGTAGCTGCCGAGATTCTCCGAGCAGGAGTGGTCAGCAATTTAGGACCGAGGAGATCGAGGCTGTAGGTTCTGAAGGTCATTGTTGGTTGGAACGTGACCTAGAGTCTCTAGCAACCTGACCAGCGCTAAGTGTAGCCTAGGTACTTAGGTAAGCCCCGTAGGTAGGTAATCCCCCGTCGTCTAGGTAGAGTTAAGTATTTAAGTACCTACCGACGGTGGGCCAGATTACTTATAGATTGATCAATTCTTTTAAAGAATAAACTGTTGTGTTATTTATTCCTCAAACTGAGCCACGCACGACTACATTCTCTGTAGGCCGCAGAATAAACTTCTTCGATTTTTGTGTTGCTTTGATAAATCTAACTTTTAACAGATTCTGATGATTTTTTACGCACATTGGTGACTTTTCCTAGTCTCCTCCTTTTATGTCTTTAATAATCCGCTATTCCAAGTATATTTGTCCTTTTTGCTCCATCGGAGCATTTTTCTTTGCTAGTGTAAAGATAATTTGCAAGGAATAAAAATACTTTATACCTCTGAATTCCTCGAAAATTCTGCGTTTAATAAATTTGCTAGTGAGACGATTCTTTGACTGAAAAACTTATTTGGCTATAGGTTTTCAGCTTGATCATCCATCGTTTATAGTCAGTTTCACATAACTTCGTGCATAAATTCTAAGAATTTTCATCAGCAGTAAGCCGGGGGTTACGATAATTATATATTAGATCAATGCTATAATCGCAATCTGTCAGCTTATTGTCGAAGATGGTTTTAAAATTTATGACCGAAGTTATATGAAACAGACTATAATTACTTGTAGATGGACACAAAAGTATTACGAAAGTAAAATACGTGATAATAGTGAAGCGAAAAATTCTAAAAATAGAATACGGGACGTAAGATTATTTCCTTTGGTTCTAAACTACATCTCGACCTGATTTCTTAGCAACATTTCGACTTCTCGAATATTTAATTTTTGACTCTTCATATTTTAAAGATTACAATGGCATCCCATATACTCATATTATATCTTCAGTCCATTAGTCTCTACTTTATTCTCGTCAGGCTTTGTTTGACATAAATTACAAAATTGTCCATTTATCTTTAACGAAAATTCGTGAATACAAATTTTTATTCCATTCGTCAGTGGGCTTGTTTCGATGTACAGACCTCAGTTTGCTCCAAATTAAGGCAAAAAATGTTCGTTTAAAACTTCTTTAAAAAGGCCAAAAATAACAGTGATTCTTTGTATCTCTTGGGTACATGATTTCTGAAGTTCAGATAGATTTAAAAGCGTAATGTTTGAATTTTAAGTTTTACTTTCAAATTCCCAAGTGTGGCATGATCCTACATAATCTCAAGCCATATTTTAGCTTAAGCCGGACTTGAGCCTAGATCAATCCTGTCTAAGTCAGACTTTAACCAAGCTAAATCCGTTTTGATTTTAGGCCAAAATAGATGATTTTTGTCAACTGTTGATTTACCCATTTATCCTTGTCCACGATCCCAATGAATTTCCAACCTCTTAGCGCTTTACGGCTTGGCAAGTTCATTACAAGCGTCGCGTTTTTAGCGTCGAAATCCCTTAAGTTTGGTAGCCTATGAGAGAAATCTCTCTGTTAGACATTTTATGTGAAAAAATTGGCTTAGTTTTACCTTTTCAAATATTGAATGCCGTCATCTGTCACCTGTAGTGAGAAAACCTTGTCAATTATGGTTACGTTGCGATCATTGGAAATGGCAAATGAGGCGTCGAACGATGAATTTAAGCGAACTTGAAACAAAAAGTTTTCAATTGATTAAAATAATATCGAGCAGAAAACGGAGGAAAAATTTTTACATAAGTTTTAGAATGTTTTTCAATGGTTACAAAGTTTTACTATCTATAATGATGCTTCTTTGCTTTTATTCGAATCCTCATTATTTTAGCATTAAAATATTGCGAAATAAGAAAATTCTTCGGTAATTACATTGTCTTATGATATATTTATTTTTTGCCTTACAAAACTGGGCACGTGCACACTTGTTACTAAATATTTAAGTTAATTTTGACTGGAATTACAATTACGTAGTTATGGGCTAATATTTTGTGTAGAACCCCAAAAGAAAAAATGTAATCTTTATTTATATATCATACAATAAATAAGAGATCTGTATGCGTAGATAAATATAACATACTCGTATTATAAATATTATATTCCCCTATATTATATTTCACATTATAACATAATTGTTTTATATCATGTTGTATTGCGTCAATTATTACGCTTTTATCCCTTTAATTCCACATATGTATTTCGCGTAAAGAATGCTTATAAATATGATAAGGATTTTTCAGGAAATAATTTCATTTCTCGATACTCAATTGTATTTAAAGACAATATGGTAGAAAATATCGAATTATTTAAAAGAAAGCTGAATTTAGGATAGAATATTAATGCAAAGAAGTCAATAATTATCGTGCAGCGTAATGACTAAATGAACAAAGAACATTTGACGTGCTCTGTGAAATTAGTGATCGACTAAACAACATTATAGAAAAACCAGGTTTGATAGCCTTATTAAGAACAAAATAGGACGTAATGCAGACATTAATTAAGGAACCCTCATATCTCTTATCAATCACCCACTATAGTCCATTTCATAGGAGCTTGCGGTTTCTGTTCAACATTCTTCAGCTGTCGTAACATGGCCAAAAATTTTCTGAAATTCCATTGATTCGATCTATGATTACTTTAAGCTGTCAATCTATTTCGTATAAGATTCGCGAAAGAAAAGCGCAAATTTATGTGAAACAGGCAATAAGTAACTGGTGTTTTGTTGCTAAATATTAAAACAATCGTGATTAATTTTTGTTCCGTTACGGAATTTGGTATTCCAGCAGACATGAAGAATTCTCCGGTAAATTTTTCGCTTTGTTTTTCTTATATAAATATATGTATCTTGATGCTGAAACTTGCAATTTTCACATTAGGTTGATCTAAAAACTATTTGATAAAATGAATAAAAGCAGAGACTAAATATAAACCAAACGAATGTATGTATGGACGAGCTTCATAAGTGATAAAGTGATAAGCTCGTAATAATCTACCAGGTTTAAAAGTAAAATTTCTGATCTGTAATGTAGTCGCGTTGACAATGAACACTTGCCCGGAGATACCGGATCGACGCAGATTTCCTAAATCCGTTCCAAAATAATCTTGACCAGATTCAGCCTCGACTGCCGTCTGATATAACACTGCTGATGAAGTAAATCAATTTAAGGAATTATATTCAAATGAAACATATAAATGATGAAAATAAAATAAGAATAATAAACATTAGATTCAGTCGGTAAAACACAAATAATTGCATACCTTATAAGAAAATATATTTTAACACCGTAATTGCAATTAATTAAATTCAATTTGGAAATCTTGACATTGCGAAGTAAAATTCAGAGATTACGATGAAATTGAAGGTGCGGAGAGAAGGGCTTATTAAGCTTATGAAATTTTGTTTAAAGGCGCGCTAATTCATTGTAGGTGATGTAAAACTGAAAAATGAATCTAATCTATAAATATGACTCCTATTAAGTTGCAAATATCGCATCTTCAATGTTATCTTAGGTAGCGCGTTAGCGCGTACCTATAATATACTTGGGTACCCCTAACACCTGTGCACCCCCTACAGCTATAACGGGACACTTCTGGAAGGTGCGGTTTTTTTAAAAGAAAGATATTAAAAAAATTCGCTGCCCGTGTTTTTTGTTTTTCTTGAAACTCAAAACTGACTGTGTAAAGAAGGTGTAAAGTTTTTGTGTAACGTTATAACATAGGACAAATTTTGGGACCTTTTTACTGCGGCATGTGGACAACTGAGTATTGATGACTCGAAGAATTGAATAGCATAGGATAATAGAGGGATGAATTCAACAGATGGCACTTTTTTTGTTTTTTTAAATTCGCATTAGTTATTGAATGGCAGTGTAAAGAGTGCGAAAATCTGGGGCTGAAAAAGCACTTTTTGGTCGAGTTTTCAACCTGCTTATGTCCGATACTAACTCCGGTTATGAGTTTTTTAAAATGTTTTCTGACAGAAATGTAGAGCGGATCAAGGGCTACATTCTGCATATAAGCAAAGTCTTCTATGCTCTATGGTGAGTTAGATCCTGGGGTTTAAAGTTTACACTCTAGTGGATGGTGTAAAAAAACGGATTTTAACTAAGATTTCTCTGCCAAAGTTTCCCGCTTATGAGTCAGGGTGAATTGAATACAGCAGTAATAAAGTGCCTCTCAGGGGCTACACATCGCAGCAAACCGCATTTAAAAAAACGCAATATTGAGTTATTTATGGGGGTGTAAAGTTCGAAATCAGAGGTAAAAAATGGGCGAAAAAACACGTTTTTTCCGAATTTTTGATTAATAAATCATACCAAATAATTTTTGCAAGAGAATTTTGGCACACAGGAATGTACTACGATTTAAAAGCTACAAATTGTACCAAACCGAATTTCTTTAAACTCAATGGGGAGTTCGGTACGGAATTTTAAAGTTTACAGTGTTCTAAATGATGGAAAATACGTTTTTGTTGCGTTTTTTGTTCGCCACTTTCTCCGTCCAGAAGTCGGGATAAGTCTAATAGAATAAAAATAAAGTGCTTTATATCGGGTGCATGTCAAAGCAAATTGTCTATACATTAATATTTAGCGAGTGTAAAGTCAAAAATTTGGTGTTTAAAATGCGTTTCTGTCTTGTTTTTTCTGCCTGCTTCTCCGGTTATGAGTCAGGGACACGATTATCAAGTCTAGAAATGGACTAGGAACCAAATTTGATATGCCAGTCTGGCGCATATGTTTACACTCAACAGTGTTGTAAAGTGGTTTACACCAATTGTTAGTCTGCCCATAGATAATTATAGAGACTTAATTTTTTCATAAATATTAATCGTAATATCGGAACAATATCAAAATTACGAATCTGACCAAAATTTTCTTTACACTAGGTGTTTACAAGAAGTTTACACTACATATGTATTTATCTTCGTTTTTGAGCATTCCAGAAACCTAATTTTTTCCTGGAGTCTAAAATTTTCAAAGGATCAAATGTGAGACGTCAAGTAGGCGCGTTTGTTTACATCCAACAGTGATGTAAAGTAGTTTACACTCATTGTTTATTTGTCCTCAGACCATTGTAGAGACATAATTTTTTCATGAATGTTGATCATAATATCCGAGTAATTTTTTACACTGCATGTTAGCCTTTGTTCTATAGCATTGCAAAAACCGAAATTTTTTCCTGAGATCTAAAAATTTACAGGGAATGAAATATATACGTCAGTTGGGCGCGCTTGCTTACACTCAGCAGTATTGCAAAGTGGTTTAAACCTAATGTTTATTTGTCTTTAAAACATTATGGAGACTCATTTTTCCATAAATGTTTAAAGTAATATCGGAGCAATATCAAAATTACGAATCCGACTAAAATATTCTTTACGCTATGTGTTTGTGTTAAGTTTACATTACGTGTTAACCTTAATTCGATAGACTTGCAAAGACTTTGTAACTGAAGTCAAGAAATTTTCAAGGATTCATATGTGAGACATCAATTAAGTGAGTTTGTTTACCCTCAAAAGTAATCTGAAGTAATTTAAAAATTATGTTCAAGTGTCCTTAGATCATTGAAGAGATGTAATTTTGTCTTAAATGGGTTGCATTAAAGTTAAATCCTTCTTAGCCGTGTTTATAATATGTTTCACAAAATCTTGCACATGGAGAGCAATCGTTTAATTGATGTAAATTGCCTGCAAAAGTGGTTTAAAATGAACCAGAAATCACACTACTGTGCACAGAAGTCGACAAAGATATGCAGCTTTATTGTAATCATGTACATTAATAAGCCGTAAATCGGAAATACACCATTTGGAATGGAAAAGACTGCAGTTAATGAATACATATGTTAAACTTATTATCATAGGTAGCGCGATAGCGCTACCTATAATATACTTGGCCATCCTTTTTCTTATATGTTTATCACAGCGAGTGCGAAATTTGTGTCCCCCCTCACAGCAACAACGGCACACACCTGGGAGGTGCGGTTTTTTTAATCGATGGATAATTAAAAAATTCGATGCCCGTGTTTTTTTCTTTTGTTTACACTCAATACTGAGTTAACAATGAGCGTGTAAAGTGTAAAGCAAAAAATCAAATAATTTGCGGAGGGCCAATGTTTTTTAAGAATGTTGCCCCCCAGCTGTAGATTACGAATCTGACCTTAAAATTACTTTACACTCAATGGTTGTTGCACAAAAGTGTAAAGTATACGTGTTTTACTCTTTGCGTGTCCTTCAGCTTATCTAACTCAATTTTGGTTTCTGTGCAGTCCACTCGGTTCTATAATGTAGAGGGTTGCAAAATCTCAAATCGATTTTTTTCTTTGTTATAACGCAATATTTCTTGATCTGTGATCGTTTTAGTGTAAAGGGTTCGAGACGAAAAACGATATCTCTTCAACTACTCCGCTAAGTAGGCGGAACATGCTAATTATGCTTAAAAGGTGCCCTGACCTTAGCGTTACAGATCCCAGTTTATTTTGTTTTATACACCCAATATTGCGGTATTAGCACAAGTGTAAAGTTTACACCGAGAAGCATTTTTGCGCCCAGAGCGTCGTGGATGATGAATTTTTTTAAAATGTTCTCCGTAAGGTCAGAATAACGAATCTGACCTTTAAACTTTTCTACAGCCAGTGTTTGTTGAGGTATAAAGAGGTGAACTTTGAATTATACCTACATCTATTTTCTAATGCCGATAGATAACTCCGTATTGCATATTTTTGATCAGATTTTTCGTATTTCAGAGGTTTTTGACTCGTCTTTAATAAATAATTATTTTTATCATCATAAATGCACTATTCTTAAACTTCAGTAGAATGATGAATATCTTTCAAAATAGGATAATCAAGCTGAAATCTGCTGATATGTCGAGTTGGCGCAGTGGTTGACAACTCCGTTCTCGGATGCGGTATTAAACAAAGAATGATGGGTTCGAATATTCTGAATGCTGACTTTTTTCATTTTTTTCAATTCTTTTGGCAAAACCATGTACTTCATTTGACTCATATATCTATTTAGGTTCTGCAGATAACATTTTTTTGTTTTTTTGAATTTCGCCTCAGTTCTCGAATGGGAGTGTAAAGAGTGCTAAAATCTGGGGGCGAAAAGACACATTTTGGCCGAGTTTTCGACATGTTTATGTCTGCCAACAACTCCAGTTATAGTTTTAGGAAATTTTTTCTGACAGAAATGTACTTCGGATCAAGGGCTATCTTGTGCTTACCAGCAAACTTTTCTACAATCAATACGCAGTTAGTACCAGGGTTTTAAACTTTACTCTCTAGTGGATGAGTAAAAAAACAGATTTTGTCCAAGATTTCTCTGCCAAAAGTTGGGGTTAATTAAATAAAATAGAAATAAAGTAACTTCTAATGGCTATACGTCGAAGCGAGCCGCGTTCAAAAAAACGTTATATTGAGTTGTTTATGGGGTGTAAAGTTCGAAATCTGAGGTGTGAAGTGGGCGAAAAAACAGGTATTTTCGTATTTTGATTGATAAATCATATCAAATATTTTGCGGAACATAAGTTTGGCACATACAAACCTACTACAATCAAAGGGCAACAAACTGGCCCGAACCAAATTTATTTACATTCAATGGGCGTTAGGTTCAGATTTTTAAAGTTTACAATGTGGTGGACAGTGGAAAATACGTGTTTGTACATTTTTTGTTCGCCACTTTCTCTGTTCAGAAGTCGGGCGAGGTCGAATAGGATAAAAATAAAGTAAAATTCTAGTTTTTTTCTACGTAAAATCAGAATTGGGAATCTGACTGCTAGTATTCTCTACACTTAGTAGTTTTGTAAAGTTTGCACAATTCATTTGTTGTTAATATGTAGTTTATACTACAAATTTATTTTACTACCAAATCTGAGCGTTAGTGTTCCTTACACTTGATATTTGCGTGAAATTTTGGAATTTTTGCCGAAAAACTTTGTTTTTTAATTTACCAACATCCCACCTTTTCAATTTTCTTAAAGTTTAAAATCTTTTACAATTCTCTTCATAATTTAATGGTAGGTTTAAACTTTAAGTTTCTCTTGGTTTACAACTCTCGCTTAGCAAGCTCATTTTTCAAAACTTTTTCATAGTGATCAATCGCGTTTAGTTCGGAATTGGTGGACGGCCCTTATTTTATTACTCGGCTTAAATAATCCAAGTGACTGTCTTTTGATTATTTTCTTTATCGCAAATTCAAACACCCAAATTTCAATTTAAAAATCATAAAAATTATTTCATAATTTTTATGTAAGATGACTGGCTGGTTGAGAGCTCTTTTTTGTTGTTTTCATTGTTCATTGTGCTCGTAGGAATCAGAAAAGAAATAGTTTTTCGCCATAGGTATTCTCTGGCGAAAGCAAGTTAACAAAGCTTTTTGCGTTAATTATTATTTTGGTCCAAAATAGGTCAACTGACCTAGGGCGAAATTCCGGGGTTACTTAATTACTACTGCGTTAGATTTTTAGGGCATAGCTGCCAATAGCTCCGTAGGTACGGACGAATTTAGGTCCGAGGGGTTTGAGACCGTAGTTATTGAGGGTCGTGTGGTTGAGTCCGGCGTTTCGCCCTAGCAACCTGACCAGCGCTAAGTGTAGCCAGGTACTTATGCAAGTCCCGTAGGTACGTTATATGTCGTTTCCAAGTTAATTTAAATGTGGAACGACCTCTATAACTTACAGGACTGTTTAGAATGTAACATATATTTACTATAGCTAATAAAAAATAGTAAACTTTATACTTCCGACAATCAAGAGCATATCTAACTCAGTTTTAAATTCTATGCAGTCTGATTGATTTCAAAAGGTAGACGGTTATAAAATCTAGGGAGTCTTTTTTTAAAACAATATTTTTTAAATTTAGAGGCAATTAATTTATGTTAACAACAATATTGTTTTCCGCGTTCTTGGACTGCTGTCATTATTGTGGTATGTTACTGTATGTGTTTGCTGACTGATGCACTGAAATCATGCTAATTAAAAGTAGGGTACTAGCAAAGAAAAATGCTCCGATGGAACAAAAAAGATGAATATACTTGGAATTGTGGATTATTAAGGATGTAAAAGGAGGGGACTAGGAAAATCTACCTAAAGTCGCGAAATCTGCTAAAAATCACACTTTCTCTAAGCAACGCAAAAAATCGAAGTATATTCTGCGGTCAACACATTAGAATAAATATTTAACCATAAAAATGATTGAAAAAGCAGCACGTTAGCTATGCAGCAGCTATGGGAAATGATATCGAGTAACAGTCTTTCTAAGCCAATTGAATGAAATAGCAAACATCGATGCATCCAGAACAATTGCAAGAATTGTTGGTTCAAAACAGTAGGAAACGCGTGAGTTGACTTGAAACAGACTAAATGTAGGTACACTAGCATGCCCGTAACGATTGTGTGCAATAATCAATCGACCCCTGCTTTGCTTGCTATAATGCTCATAGCGAAATAAAACAACTTTAAATACAATACCACTAAGTTTTCTTTCAATCAGGATACGAAGCTAGTCAGTGTTGCTACTTGCCAGCAATTTAAAAAAAGGAAACATTATAGATTTCGTTTATTATCTGAAATTTTGAAAATTATTTAAAAAAGACTTTTTAGAGGCCGCAGAATATACTTCGATTTTTTGCGTTGCTTAGAGAAAGTGTGATTTTTAGCAGATTTCGCGACTTTAGGTAGATTTTCCTAGTCCCCTCCTTTTACATCCTTAATAATCCACAATTCCAAGTATATTCATCTTTTTTGTTCCATCGGAGCATTTTTCTTTGCTAGTTAATATCTGCTCGCCCAATGCGTGTAAAAAATCTACTGTTTTCATCGCCACCTGATTTTCGTTCTTTTTCTGTAGGAAATTCAAATCATATACAGGAAAAATCTATTCGACTTCTGAAGCATTTCTCTTCTAGGATTTAAATTATAGTAAATGAAAAATAATAAATAAATAAAAAATCTAGAACAGCCTGGTTCCAGAAATCCATACTACCATCCAGTTATCGGTGTTTTTTTATCTATGTATATTAGCATGCGCCATGTAGGTACATATCTTACCTAGAAATAACAAAAACATAATCTTGAGAAACGATTGCATTCCAACTATTTTTAAATGAATTATATTCGAAGAATGGAGGACACAGATAATACAAATATTATGTACATACATATGTATATGAAAGATCAAACGCCATTCAAGTCTATCAAAACTGATACAAACATACCATTTAGTTCGTAACCTATCGTTTTTTAGAACTGCGAAGTCAAAGGGGTCACCTAAAATAAAGATTTTTAAACACTCGCGTTCGACGATAAAAATATTTCTTTCCTTATTAGGTCATCTATTGTGATGTAAATCGTTAGTAAAGTCGATTATTATTTTGAAAGTGCGCAAAAATTAGAGCAGCCCAATCTCGACTATTGTTTGGTATTGAGCAAGATATTTCATCGAAGCGCTGAAAAAACGTTTTTAGCAAGTTTCAACGCATGCATTAATTCAGTCAGAGAATGCCTGATTCTGCGGTGAGAAAAATGTGAAAAAATAAGCCTGGCATAGTCACAAAATGGACGTCTTATTAATCTTGAAGAAACAGAAAATTAAAATTAAATGGCCGTTAAAAATTACGTTATAATCGGTATAATCTTTTGTGAAGTACATTGCAAAAAAATAATTTGTGGTAGCAAAATATACTTTTTTATGTGTAACTTGCTGCCATAAAAATTTTAACATAGTTATATAAAAGTTTTTATGTTGATCCTATTGAACTAAACACAACTCAATATAAATCAATTTAACGATATGCGTCTTTGCACACGAAAGAAAGTCAGTCAGCCGAACAATAAGCCAATGGTCTGAAACGACCTACAAAAATGCACATATTGATTTCTGACTAAAAGTCAGTTTGGCGCAAATAGCCTTCCCATTTAAATAAGAGGAATCGGGACTGAATTGGCTGGTTAACAGCTAATTGCAACCGAAAACAGATTTGTGGGTTCAAATGCTTGAACAGAGCCTTAGGTTAATCCCACAAATCCTACAACATGCTACCCTTGTTGTTCATATAAATAAAAGTTTTAATCAATAACGTAAAAACATTAGCTAAATTGACAAATGCCCATTTTAATATCAAAAATTCTTATGCTGATATAACATGCAGGTGTTATTTTTATGTTGACTCGACAAATTTTTCACAGTGTACCTGTAGAAAGGTGAATATTTTCATTGTTTTGGCAATCGGGCAGCTCATTAACAGCATAACAACTTATTTTTCAAGACATCAATGTAAGCAAAAATTTCAAATGCAGAATAGAAAAACGGGCCTCGTCCAAATAATAACACTTAAGTTGTGCTCCTGTAACTATTGCCATATAATTCGAAAGAGTAGCAAAGTAGGTTGGTATGTTTTCGAAACCAAAAGCTTATCAAAAGAATAGTAACATATTTCTAGACATATTTAAAACAAAACGAGATGCTAAAGAGTACAATCAAATCTCACCTGATTTGGATTGAACAATCAAGTTGTGATGAACGGTGAAAACTATTATTCAGCTTATGCAATATCCAATCTCAACTGTTTTGTCTTTAAACAAGCTCAAATTGGCTTGTGCTTGACTTTTAATGCATTCACGAAATGAAGAGATTCTTGATGAGGTGCACACACACACACATACACACACACATACACACACACACACACACACACACACACACACACACACACACACACACACACACACACACACACACACACACGCGCGCGCGCGCGCGCGCGCGAGCAGGGGATTAAGGGGTTTGCATTTCACAAAAGTTTAAAAATCCCGCATATTACTGATGACCCAAGAATTCAATTTTTAGTAACACTTTTGGCGTATTCACACAACCAGACCCCCAGAATTTTCTTGCTGCTCAAGTAAGGCGTGTACAACCCACCCCGTCCTTTCAGTCCTGGGGTCAACCAAAGAGCTTTTTTGAGCTAAAACGACCTTAAAAATTAGCAATATACTAGTAATACAAGTGCAAACTGTTATAATTGATTCCTGGTAGATTTCAAACATTTCTGAAAAAAAATTTTCTTTTTCCGTCAGCTTCCGTTTTTAGCTTGCCTAATTTACCTCAAAAAATTTTGCCTTCTGTCGGGGCTTACCTTAGTTGTATCACACTCCGTGATCTGTATGTCCTTTTGTTCAGTTGCTGTTTTATCATGTATTTGTGTATTACCAAGTTCCGTGTATATTTCTGGACAATAAATATTTTCTTGTCTTGTCCTGTCTTGTCTACTATGTACGTGCATGTCTGTGCCTGATCTGTCATGAATTTATAATCGACGCTATCGCGTTACAAAATCCGGTCATTCTTATAAAAGTAAGAGTGTTTATTCCACATGAAACACGTTTTTAAGGAATTTTTTTAATTTACCGCGTTTTCAAATCATTTCAAGTTTCGACTTTACATCATTATCATGTTCTTGATCACCGCAATTACACAACGACGTCTGTCGCACTTTTGAATTTTTCCAAAATGTTATGAAACAGATAACATTGACCGCACTAAATGGACTAATATTAGCTGCGCTTTTGAATTTTGCTGCGCTCATCACGTTCTACATTCCCAAAAAGATAGCTTTTGATAACTTATTGATCAAGTGAATATATGAGTGCAAAGTTAAGTTTAGAAAAGCTAATGTTTTCCAAAAATAAATACTAATTATATAAACTTTTTTACACTTTATATGTTAGTCAAGCGAATTTACATTTAAGCAGACAAGGTTTTCGCAGAGGCCCAAAAAACTCGCACGATCTTTCCTGGAATATTATAAGCTTCCTGATTCACGAAAATTTAAAATAATTCTTCCATATCTTGATAATTAAATTTAAATTGCTCAGGAAAAACATGTTAAATTAATAGCTGGATTATTTTTATAAGATATTAATTTGCAAACATTCGCCTCAATTAATTAAAGCTTTTATAATAATTGGTAAGTAAAATGTAGCTTCTCAATTTGTCTGAAGTTATCAGGAAAATGTACGCAGCGTGAATCGAGAAAGCAAATCTGACAAAAAGCTTCGGTAAATTCGATTACGATTTCGGAAAATAAAAGCCTAATTTAGTTGACCAAAACATTAGCGCTTTCCCAGTGAGCTATGCGTGTAGGCATGTGACGTGTCTATTTGAGATAAGTTCATAAGTGCGCTTCAAATTTAGTACGAAATTGAAGCTTTAATCATATAAATTCCAAGATTGTTCGACGATGTTTTGATTTTCAAAACATAGACCTAATTCGCTGCTATTATTATAGTTCATCCTTATTCTTAAGCTGTTATACAATATAATGTTTTTTGTCCTTATTAAATTGTCAGTTACGCAGAGTGTTTATGTCTAATTACACTTCAGTTTGTTATGGGGATTTTATAAATGTGATGGCGCATAACTGTTTGATTTATTGTATTCCTAGAATATAATCAAAGCTATCAATTTTGATAAATTTCAAAATATGTTCTTGTCGTTTTGTGTATAGTGCGGTGGTGAATGACTTGCCTTGGTGCAGAGCTCTAATAAAAATGTACAAAATTAAGTTTTTCCCCGGATCAGCTAATCAGTAATCTGGAAATGTATTCTTGCGCTCATCGCGTTCGAGAAATTCATAGCCACGCGGTTTAAGAATGCACCAGCGCGAGAAAATAGCCCGCGGGTCCTGAAACGTTTTTGCTAAACTTTCACTTCGTATTTATTGCGCGTGGCGCAGCCCTATTTATTATTGACTTTTCTTCCAGCATCTTCCTCTCTCCTAATTTCGTTATTTCTTCTTTTGTATACAGTGCTAAAGAATGTGCGCTCGACAAGAAGCTGGAACAAACGTCTTTTTATAACGATTCTGATTTTGTTGATAACGTTTGGCTTACTGTCAGATTTCGCGTAACGTACAGCTGCGCGCTCGTCTCTCTCTTTTTCAGTAAATCTTGGCTTGAGATTTAAATAGACAGTCGTACATGGCTTTCTGGGCCAAAGCCACGAACAACGCTGCTCAAAAATTATCTCATTCCCCCAACGCTTCTATCATTCTAAAACGTTCAATCGCCTGAGCTTCTGTTCTTGCAGCTTCTTCGGCAGTTATTAGACTGCAAGCCAACCAATTTTGGATACTGACAAACGGAGTGTTGAACAAGATTCATTAAATCCGATCATGCTTCTTTTTCTAAAGTCGTCTTGCTTTAATTCTATGCTATTGCATATTTTGTAAAACTTAATAAGTGTAATTAGTCATTTGTGATATACGTACATGTGAAAAATTGTTGTTTCCATTATTTTGTCTTTGTCACCGCTTCCAGTGGCGGATCCAGGATTTTCTGACGTGGGATGGGGTGGCACCATAAATTTTACTAAGAGTGTCAAAAATTATCCAAAAAATTCGTTTATCATGCTTAAAGTATCGATTTTTGTCGTCTTTTGATTGACAGAATCATTTGTGATTTAGAAAAAGTTAGGAATTTTCGAAAGTTTTCTACGGAAAAACGCGCAAAATTATTGCAAAAATCGACACAATGCACCGAAAAATACTCGAAAAATCATTGTAAGATCTAGAAATCTTAGTTCTGTGCATAAACTACTCTTCCGACGTAAGAACAAAGTTTTTAGAACGCCAAGAAAGTCAGTAAATGTCTGTCATTAATGATTATCATCAGAATTTGAAAAATCGTGATAAAAATGGCTCCAATCGCTAAAAAATACTCGTTATTGTCCATTACACTTAACCATTTTTTGACGACAGGGAGCGACCGCCCCTCAGCCCTCTCTCAATCAGCGCTCTGCTTCGTTTGTTCTTCCCATCCTCAAATCTGTGGAAATTTGCATCAAAATTTTCACATACGTTCCATAATTTTGATTCTCGCCCAACTTTTATTTGCGAAATCCTGCTATTCAAAATAATTGATGAAATGTGCGTACGTTCCGTTGCGATCAGCTTGAAAAATAATGCATGTCGAGATCGCAAAGAGTAATCACGTCATCTTTGACTATAGATGAATAGGTTCTTTTTATTGTCCAAAACCAACTAAATTATACCCGTTTGCTCTTGACACGTCTTTTGGAAATTCTTTCGTTTAACCAAAATAGCTTGAGCGTCATACGGTCTCGTTCTTACATTAACTATGGTACCTACATATTTAAAATATTATAACAGGCTGGGAAACGTAAATTTAATGCCCAATTGAATATTTTTGTGTCTGTCAGGCAGGGTACAGTATAACAGTCAACCCATCTCTGCTTTCCGTTCGATTGATCATAGCGGGTCATACGACAATAGGCTTGCTCTGGGGGAAAATCTCGAACGCCTTATAGAGCATTCAGCTAAACATTAATTCTTTTGCCCGGGGGTTTTTATGACATGCTCCGTTAAGCGCTCATCAGAGAAGGCATATGTTTTGTCTAGCTCCTCTGCTTCTCATACAGTATCCTTCCAAAAACACCAAATATGATCCTTCGCGGCACGTGTGAATCGATGATGAATGCAGATACGCTTCTTAAAAAATTTAGAGCATATGCTGAAATAAACGCATATAATGCGGAATTGGTATTGTCAAAATCAGCATGTTTTTATGTGTATTTAAGCTGATTCCCATCGATATCTTAACTGAAAAATCTTTTAATTTTTTGTTATACCTTAGAATATTATTTTAGGAATCGCTTTGATATCAAATATTATAGGACTTAAAAGATTTTTATAGCATGATAAGACTTAAATATAAATTGAGTTTAATGAGAACTTATGTAAGATAGACTATATGAAATAAGTTGAATCAATGTCAATTTATGTCATTTTGTTATAAAACTGCTATTAGTCTGTTTCGCATAAGTTTGAGTGTGAGTTTCAATAACTTTTACTCACAGCAATCCGACAGCTTACGCCTTAAGGTGATTATGGATTAGCTCAATGCAATATCATAGTCCAGCTTGCTGTCGGTGAAAATTTTTACAAGCCGAGTCTAAATTTATCTGAAACGAATTGTCCTTCATAGTATCTGTTGATTGACTTTTGCTGAATGGATTAATTACGTTATAGATTCAGGTTCTTGTAATACATATACGTACGTATGCAGGGGCCTACGCAGGATTTTTTAAGGGGAAAGGCCGTCCAAAAATTGGTGACCCTATACCTTGGGATATGTTAGGCGGTAGACAAAATAAAGTGAGTTTTATAACGTTTCCAAACATGCTCTATGCATTAAGCTGATAAAATTCAGACTTTGAAAAAATATGTTTTTTTGACATTTTTTTAGTAGACTATGAAAAATGACGTTATTAGGCCGTGCTTGAGCCCATTTCCAAAATTAGTTTTGAACAAAGGGAAATAGCCCCCCTCCCTCCAGCGTACGCCCATGTACATATTTGTACATACATTAGACTGAATATTAATTTTTTGTGTAGGAAAGATTATTGCTCCTTCATTAGAATATCATATTATTACTGCTTTGGCCCCTGAGCATTCGTTATACTTACAGGCATAGTATAAATTCCCAATCATTAAGTAAACTGCAGTGCATTCTGACAATGTCATTGCAATAAGACACGCTAATTTATTGGAAAATTGATCGGGTTTTGTCTGGAAAGATTGTTTAATGTACAGACAGTAAGTATTACCGTAATAAGTTTTCTTTATGAAATTCCTGTCATCGAATAGTACGACGTGCATGTGCCAAACCATTAAGTAGGTAGGTACTCAACCTTCGCACATAGAAAATGTATCGTTATTAATTTAATTATCCATTTGCCAGTTTAACGCTGTTCGAAAGTAAAAGCGAGTTGGGTCGCTGGAAAAATAAAAACCTTTGATGTTACGCCTATTATACTTAAGTCACAAAGGTAACAAGTCTTAATTGACTATATCACGTTGAGTGCCAATTTATTTCACGATTAAAAATGAGTCGAATGATTAGGTGTAAGAAACGGTGATGCTTAAGAGTTCCTTCGGCTCCGTAAGGTTTTTATTTTCTTTCAGGCATTGAAAACGATTTTACTCCGCATTGAAAACGATTTTACTCCATTTGATGACCACTGACCACTCTGGAATAAATTCCATGCCCAATCGTTGGCCGACTTGCTTACTGCAGAGAATATTGGATGTAGACAAAATAGCATTATTTTTGACATTTTAGTTAGATTATTTTCGATTTTAAAAGGATCATAAACATTAGCATATTGTTTGCATACAGAACTTTGCTGGAACTTGTTCGAAAATCGCATGGTTTCATGCTATTTGTATTCTGCAGCTAAAACAAATATCAAAAAATTGTCGTTCCAGAATATGTCGACTTTTGTTTAAGTTCGCCTAACACTTCCTATTCTTCATTTATATAAAGCTCACTTATTAATATTAGTGCTAGTCGATTTTTAATTAAAATGAATTTTGAAGAACATAACATACGTATATATACAAGGAATTAACCAAATATTTTTAGTCTTGTGCTTCATTCCATCTTTTTTGGCCGTTCGTGTTCCGTAATCTGATTATCACCAATATGCATGCATGTACATATGTATCAATCCGCCTTTCGTTTTTATAAAGCACCTACCTGAAAACTATCTTTAACGCATATTTACCGCATAAAAAATCAGCATATCACATTTTCTGGCACTATTATATGCACAGGCCACAGGGATTACCCAGCCCACTGACTGGACATTCATTTCCGAGATATTTAAGCATTAAAACTAGTTCTGTATTGCGTTTATGTAGATTGTAACTTCCCAGTCATACATTCTTTTATGACGAGCTCTATAGGTAAATTTTTTGGTGCTATAACATGAGTTTCTTTTATTTCAGCTAACGATGCCCCAATTGTTTTCGGAGGATTGATTGAACGTTTATGCTAACAGCTTGATAGGTATGTGAAGGTCAATAAGGTTAGAAGTTATACATACAAGTCGATCGTTCCCTTATCCCCTCTAAGTCAAAAAAATTTTGATTCCCCTCGATTTTTGGCATAAACTTGTTTTTTGGCCATTCCTCTGTGCTTATTATGAGTATTTTGGCTGCAAATTGGAGGTCATTCACCCCTCCCGTTAAATATAGCCCGTCGACCAATAAACAGTCTCGCTCGACTCTCGGAACATGTGCTTAATTTTTCTTTCCAGTTCTTGTTTTCAGTCAATTTCAAATACAAATTTTTTTATAGCGAGAAGGATTTGTCCAATATGGATCCCTGCGCGTGTATCTCGTAATAGCATATATATGTGTGCATACAGCGAGCAAGAAGACGCATAAAAATTTACAGTTGAACACTCAGTCAAAGTTGATTCAGTTGCTTAGATTTTACATGGTGCATGCTTCTCAATCGAAGCTTGTAAGCATACAGCTTTTCCTTATCCGCGCTGCTGTACGGCCGATTAGTCTGTTCAATTCATCGTGGCCTCAAAAAATGAAAAAACGATCATAAGATGTATCAAATCATATTAATTCTTGTGCCTCGCGTAGACGATATATTTTGCGACGCTACGAAAAATATTATTCTCTTATTTATATCTAACTAAAATTCGTTAAATCTAATTAGTCGCTTATTAATGTCATTATAAGAGAAAATACTAATTCATATCCAGATCGCTCCATTTGTTAATACTAACGCTCTAATAAAATGCCGAATAGATTAAGGACGAAGTCAGTTCATTATTTTAAAATGCTAATTTGCCTCTTTTTCGCTCTGCTCAATCCAACGTCTCAGCTGCAAGGTGGTAAGCTTTAAAAACATGCCGATTCCTTTGCAGAATCACATCGTGACAAACTTTCTATAGGGTTTTTAATTAATGTCGTTCAGGCGCTAGTCATGGCAATTGTCAATGATCGGAGATTAAATATTTGCCCAACTTCTTTCTTTGTATTAGAGATAAAAGCGTGGGTTGTAGTTCTCATTGACGTACAAAACAATTTTAGAGATCTTTCATATGAGGCAATCGGTACAGATGCGACTTATGCTTGAGGTCGTCGCTCTTCGCAGTAATATTACAAAACTTTTTGGAGAATTAAATTTGATGATTGGGTGACATGTTCTTGAAAAATAGTAATGTCAAGTAATCTGACAACTACTTGTATGTACGAATGTATCGAAATCTGCTTACTATTAGATAAATAGGATGTATGTAAATACCAATTATCTCAATTCAAGTGCAACATACAGTCCGTTTCACATATGTTTGGGACTTTGAAATTATACTCTGACAGCGAGCTGATAATTGATAAAAAATGTGACAAATGATAAATTGAGATAAATGCATGGAGTTGATGGCGATATTATAGTTAACCGTTGGCTTATTGTCGGCGAAAATTCTTAAAATTTATACCCTAATTTATATGAAAGAGACTTATAATTGACACTTTGCGTGCTAATTCTCGAAAGAAGCGTTTTTCTTTTTTCTTACCCTGCCCCTCCCATAAAAAACTAATGATGTTTACGTTCTTAAAAAAGTAAGACATAATCAAGTTAATTATGTTCGTAATTTATGTCTGAATTGATTGTGACAAAAAATAGTTCGCGCTATGTTTTTGTACTACAAAAGATTTTAACTTATTTTCTGGTCAGATTCCGTGATTTTGTATGGTATGAATTGGTGAATTGGTACAAATAAGACGAAGTTTAAGATAAAACTCTAGCTAGGCGGCGCAATATCCGACTTACAAAATTTTAACCTACCGGAGTTTGAGTAAAATTTTTGATTTTTTGAATAAACTTAATAAAATTGTTAGTCGTTACTTTATTTACTAAGAACTGAATGAATTTCACAATAGAAGAAACAGTTGCAAATTATTATAAGTCAAATGACATTAAGAGGAGTGGTACGGTGATTATGTTGGTGATTTGGCTGACAGAGCTGAAAACGCCGAAATCATAAATGGCCAAGTCTACGTGGTTAATAATACATGCTTACAAATAATTGATTTTTTCTACGACGCTGCTCACTGTTCACGTAAGCTAAAAGTTGTTTCAAATGAAAGTTGATTACCCTCAAAATTCTTCATTTCAGAAGCATACTTTTGGCTTAATGGAAGCGCCGAATTGCCGTCAAATGGACGTAAAGTACATACTTTTGAATACGGGTAAATGAAATTAACTCAGGCCTTACATGTTTTATTTTCCATTCTGTTTCTGTACATTTTCGTCTTTCCTATTTCCTTGATGTCTAATGTACGAGTATTATTGACTTTAATGAGGTTTAGAACGTCATATGTTTGTGAGGGCTGACACCAGACGTGTATGTCAGCATGGAAACTCTGGTTGTTGGGTCAGCTAAAGAAAGCGTTTTTCTATAAAATACCTTTTTCGAACTGCAACACAGAGGGCGCAATCAAGAACGAAATTTTTTGGACGTTTCATGCCATTTCTTTCCAAGCTATAAAACACACTCGGCACGAAGCGCTGAAAGTTGGTACTTTAGGCCGAAAAATCGATAAAAATGCTTAATCATTTTTAGGTTTTTTTGGGTGGTTAAAATTTTTGCAGGGGTCACCAATGTTTTGCTGAAGGTCACCATCCATTCTTGAGTACTAAAATCCTCCTCAAGGACGCGCGTGGTATGTAAGCATGCTATTTTTATATTTTCATTTTTCCCACGTTGCTTATAACAGAAAAGACACGAATATCGCTAGATGGTGTATGAATCAGTGAACTTCCATGACTTTTTTGTGTAATTCGACATTTTAGAAGATCACCAGAGGCTCGAAACCCACCTTCGGGCATGCAGAGGCAGGCAAGACCAAAGAGGCACAAATTCACCGGCCTATATTTCATCTTTCTTTGAAGCGTTTGTCACTGATAAAAGTCGAAAATGTCCAAATCTTTGTTGAATTTTTATTTTTAAAATTTACGAAATTTTTATTCTGTCTATTTTCATCACGTAATTTTCAGTTTTCATGTAAGTTTAATTCCCTTAGCATTCATGCAAATCGTGTACACCTATCTCGCGCAAACGAATTGAGAGGTGGGATCACGGTTTTTTTGTACTCGGCAAAGATTTTTCCCGATGTACAAGGACTTTTCGGGACCGTCTTTGTACATGTACAAAGATTTTTGGGAAGACAAAAATTGCAAAAAAGGTCTGAAATTCGAGAAAATTTCGGCGCTTCGCGCCGAAATGAGTAATTGTGTGTTCTATATATCTTTATAATGGCAGAAATTGCATTTCAAAAGTAAAAATGTCAAATTTTTCCGTTTTAAGACGATTCTTAGTTATTTTTGACCTTAGAGACCCAGAAATTAGCTAAAACACTACGAGGAGTCGAAGAACTCTGTTTTTACCACACTAAAATCGCTGCTGTACCATATTATAGTACCCAAAATTTGTGTGTACAAAATGTACAAAGATTTTTAGGAAGACAAAAACTGTAAAAAGGTGTAAAATTCCCGAAATTTTCGGCGCTTCGCGCCGAACTGATAAATTATTTGTCCTATATATCTTTAAAATGGCAGAATTTGCATTTAGAATGGAAAAATGTCAACATTTTTCGGCGCTTCGCGCCGTTTTCAGATAATTTTTAGTAATTTTTGGCGTCAGAAACCCAGAAATTAGCTAAAATACACTACCAAAGATCGAAAACCCTGTTTTACCGCTCTGAAATCGCTACTGTACTATATTATAGTACACAAAAATTTGCATGTACAAAATGTACAAAGACTTTTGGGGACCATCTTTGTACATGTACAAACGGACCTTGTACAAAAAAAAACACTGGGTGGGATACGATACTTCCTTTCCTAAAAGGCAGACCATGCAGACAGCATACGTGGGTGTGGGGTTTAGGTTTGGAGGCATAGACCCCGGAAATAAAAAAACCTGCAGAATACGTTAGATCCTCATAAATGGTTATGGTGCTTTTTTGTGATTTTGTACCATCAGACTGAGAATTTGGTTGCTAATGGCAGACAGCCAGAAAATCGGGAAAAATATTCAAAAAGGGTATATACGCTTTGCCAGGGTTCGAGCTTTTCAAGCATCCTGTCTAATTTGTCTCATTTTTTAATTGATATAATGTAACTACAACATGAAAATTTCATCCCCATGTATTATTGTTTAGCATTAGCTGCACTTTTACGCGTTTTAAATAAATCAGAATAGAAAGCTTGCCCTGTTTGGTTGTTATTTCTATACTTATGCATTAATAATTATACGATTTGCAAAACTACGATTTCATGCGAAAGACTTCCTGTACGAAATTCTCTAGAACACATTGTCAGCATGCGAATAAAATTAATACTTTATTCACTTTCAGGACCGACACAATAAAGATAGTTAATCAGGGTACTGAATAAATCAAAGGCTCTATCAACATTTAGTGAATATAGAGGGAGAGTAAAATAAGAAATGAAATGAAAAAAGCCATAAAAATCAAATATCTAATAAGCAGTAGAAACAAAACGAGCAAAACGGATGTATCTTATGTGCTGAAGAAAATCGAACAGAACTGCTCAAAAGTCAGCTTCGCACATCGGCAGTTCAATTAATATACAGGACCTTATCTTTCAATGATTACTCCGATCTACAGTATTATCGTCCTCCCCAATTAGTCTTATTTGTTATTCGATCTGACGTACACAACTATTACAAAATTTTCATTCAGCGATCAATATATCGGAAGTTACAAAGGTGCTCGCGTTATCCTCAACACGCCTTTCGATACGACGTTAAGCGATTTTGGAAGCCTGAGCTTATGGTGTCAAGCGAAGCGAGTAAATGAAAGTTTAATTTTTTATGCACGCCAGAAAAATTTTTATTTCTACTTTCCAGTCTAGCATTACTTACGTTCCGGTATCAAATTTATCGCCGCCAGCGGCTGAGCATATATCTACTCACTTAAAGACAACCGAATCGGGAAGCAGATATCATTTGAGGGCTGGGCCCTTCACCATCATGGATGTCAGAACGATAAAAGTCTACGGGTTCAGTATATCAACAAAATCTCCAGGTATTTTAGTAAAATTATTTAATTTTAGTGGGATATGAATATTGTTGCAACCTATTAGGTGGCACTTTTTGCATTTAATCAATGCCTAATTTTAAGAACTAAATTTCAATTTTTAATTTGCTTTTTCAGCAAATTCTTCAGCATCTGATTTGATAGTCGTATGAACTTCTGTTTCAAGTTAATTAGTGTTAATTAGTGTTTCGATTTGACGAAATATTTTCGGCGTCTTAGTAAATATAAATTAACATCTATTACTAATAAATGCTTCAAGCCTTCTCACAATTAATACTGAAAATTCAGTGTCATACTTTAAATTTCGGAGAAAATTTAGTTCATCACTCTCTCTTCCAGATACTGATTAATTTGTATAATAAATGTTATATATATATATATATATATATATATATATATATATATATATATATATATGTATATATATATATATATATGATTTTTTTATTCCATCTGCTGTGTGCTCATTTATTTGAGTGTTAACTTTGATCTCTTTTGCAGATACATATTTTGTCATTGGTTCCGGGCCAGTTAGAAACAAGCGAACAGTAATCAAAGTTCCCGTCAGACATTGGGATATCCCTGGACAAAAGTAGGTGGTACTCATACGTGGGCAGCACCAAAATTCTGGAGGAGTGCAAGATTCTTCAAAAGTCAAAAAATGGCCTTAAAAATGATGTTATGGCGAAAAAACACCATTCTTCAACGTTTATCATCGAGCACTATCCATTGGCATCAAAAATTGCGGGAAAAACGAAAAATTTTCAAAAATTGAATTAGGGGGGGGTATTTTGGTTTCTAAGGGAGGGGGTATTTTGGTTTCTCGGGGGTTGCATACCCCCGAACCTCCACGCCCAAGTGTGATGGTACTTGAGTTTGGTATTATTATTGTCATAAGTTGTTTATTTCTGATGTACTTCCTTTATTGCTAAGCAAAAACCTTTACTTATGGATATTAATTGGGAATGTCCGTCAGTAATAACGTATAACAAATTTGTTCGCTCGTAAACGTGTACAAGTCAAAAAAGCCGTGACTGTTATAAAGACGGATATACTTTTAAACATTTTATTTTTTAACCATGACCATTATAAAAACAGATATAGTTTTATACTTTGTTTGTTCAGATATTTTTGCGCCTAAAGCATGGAATAATTTTTGGTCGTCAGAACTGAATGAAAAAAGCGTTGATTTCGATAAAAAACGTAATTATAGAAACCGAAGTGAATGAAACAAATAAAAAACGAAACGTAGAATCAATTTGATTTGAAAACGATTTCTCGATGAATTCTGCAGTGCATTTCAGATTTCCATTCTTCTATACGTAGTGTTGTGCAGCTATCAAAAGTCATACTTGTTGTCATTATTAGTTTTTGTTATAACAGTGGCAATTACGCACATTCTCAAATAAATGCTGTGCGAAACATGAAATGATCTGAATGTGTATTTTTCAGGGTCCAGCCATTGCCTAAAATAAGCAGGAAGATCAGCAAAGATTTGATATTAGACCTTCCTGAATATCCAGACATATACGATATTGATTGGCTAGCAGTTTATTGCGAAAGATATTTTTCAGATTTCGGTTACGTTGAGATTCGGAATTTGTCGAATCACATACCACCCTATCTGTCTACTCCGTATAATAACGTAAGAAGTTTTTATTTTGAATTTTAATAATTGATAATTTTGTATTCTGATTAGAGAAGATGAAGATTCCAAATGTAATAAATAGCCAGTCTACTCCAAAAGTCTTTTTCCAAGATTATTTTTCATTTCAGCTTCGTACGTTAAAATAAAGATAAAAAGACGAAAAAATTCGGCTAAAATTACAATTAGTTACAATCATAGATGCCCAGTATAGCCGATCTGGGGATCAGCCGGTCTGGGTGTCAGTTAGTCAACTTCTTTGGGCTAAAATGACCTCAAAAACTGATATAAATGCTAAAATAACCTTAAAACGACTTTATTTCACAGTTTCTGGTCAGTTTCAAGCATTTGTATCTTAATTCATTTGGGCCTTTATTTTGCTTCATTTTCCCCGTAAAATTTTCCATTTTTCCATTCTGGAGGATCTAGACCCCCCAACTCCCCCCGCACGTGCATATCCACTCTGCTAATTTTCTACTTCTACTCGATTTTCGATATCATGCATTTAATCCAGGAAATTAGGTCAGTGCCACGTAATCATGATGCATATGCTTGCTGATAAGTATGTAGCTGCCAAAATACTGGCAATACTTAATAATAAAATTTTATGAAATTTCTATAATATGCCCATGTGTTTATAGCTCGTAAGCAAAAGAAAATCATCATCGGCTCCATGGCCGAAGACATCGATTTTTCTTAACGATTCTACAAATGAACTAAAGTTTCAGCTGGGACCCCCAGGAGGTACCAAGGGTTACTTTGCATGGTTCGGCGTCGAGCCAGCTAAATACGTTTGGTACGTCAATGGACTGATGGCGCCTGAAATCGTTTTGGAAGCTGATACAGTCTACTCCTTGCGGTATTTGCATCTGATTTATTTTTTCTGCTTTTACATTTCAAAATCTATGTTGTTCTAGTCACCCAGACCAATGGTGCCATATATTTGGAATATAGCAAAGAAAAATACTCTGATGGAACAAAAAGACGAATATACTTGGGACTGTGGATTATTAAGGATGTAAAAGGAGGTGACAAGGGAAAAGCTACCTATATATATGCCTAAAGTCGCAAAATCTGTTAAAAATCAGACTTTCTCTAAGCAACGCCAAAAATCGAAGTATATTCTGCGGCCTGCAGATTGAAATAAGCTAATGAACCAAAAAATCGATTGAAAAAGAAGCAAGTTAGCAATGCAGTAGCTATCGGAAATTAGATGGTGTAAACTAGGAACGACTTTATCGATGCATTTAAGACGATCAAAGACACTGTTGGTTTAAAGCATTAGAAAACGCGAAAGCTTACGTGAAACAGCCTACGTGTTATAAGTACACTTGCATGCCCGCAAGGATTGTGTGCACTAACCAATTGCTTGTCATAATGCTCATGATAACAAAATAAAATACCTTTAATAGCACTTATTTTTCTATCAATCACGATGCGAAGCAAGTCAGCGTTGCAACTTACGAGCAGTTTACAAAAGTATACAATTTAGACTATGTTTATACACTCCTACGAGAAGCATAAATTTTTTTAAAAAGTTCACATTTTTCAGAGGCCGCAGAATATACTTTGATATTTTGCGATGCTTAGAGAAAGTCTGATTTTTAACATATTTTGCGACCTTAGGCATATACAATGGTAGCATTTTCCTAGTCCCCTCCTATTGGAATCCGAAGAATTGGTAGGAAATCAATTCGTAGGAGGACAACTGGTAGGATGACAATTCGTAGGAAGACAATTTTTTTATAGGTCAATTGGTAGGATACCAACTGGTAGGTATCGTCAGTAAAGTAAACAAGAGGTAACAAATGGGCCAATTTCGGTCAACATGTCACAGTGGTCAAAATCATTTACGATTAAATGTGAGATTTGTGGTCGCTATTTTTGATGATTTCCTTGACGAATTGAACAATTGATCGCAGATCAAGAAGAGCGAAAGAAGAAATATGTTGACTTGGATCAATGAATATGCAGCATAAATCGGCGTTTTAACGAAACGGAGGCCGTACAATTTTTGCGTGGCATAGCACATAATTTGGCTTTTTAGATTATCCTATGAATTTATTCTGCTTGCACTGATTTTTCGACTCGTTTTGTGTGTTCCTAGTACCTATGTTTGATTGGCAAAAATCACTTCTTTTAAAACCATATCTCACAAAGTAACTATGTATTGCTCTGAAAACAAACGCATTTAAAGTAAACAGCACAGCAATGTTTTTAAGTAGCGAAAGCTTGAACCACTTTGAAACTAATTAGCCATACATGTAACAGGGAGATGGGGGCATCGCCCCACCTAAGATGGGTCCGTTTCCTCCAGTCCCAAACGTCCGGACTCGAGAAAAAACATGAAATTTTTAGCGATTTTTCGCCATTTTCGGGCTAAAATCGCACAATAATAAAAATATCCCCCAGAAGCTCATTGATCTGGTCGCATTAACCCTCTCCTTCATCTGAGCATGATTTTTGTGCTGTTCGTGTGTTATTAAGCTTCATATAATTTGATTTCATTCATCGTGGTACTGCATCCTATGAATTGTCCTCCGACCAATTGTCCTATCCTACAAATTGTCATCCTACCAATTGTCATCCTACCAGTTGTTGTTCTACGAATTGTCTTCCTACGAATTGTCCTAGTCCCCTCCTTTTATATCCTTGATAGTCCACAGTCCCAAGTATATTCGTCTTTTCTGTTCCATCGGAGCATTTTTCTTTGCTAGTACCCTAATTTGAATTAGCATGATTTAAGTAAATCAGTCAGTAAACACATGCAGTAACATGCCACAATAATGACAGCAGTCCAAGAACGCGTAAACAATATTGTTCTGAACATCAGCATTATCTTTTTTAAATAAGGCAAACTTACCTTATTTAAACAGATCAAAGGTTTTCAGCATAAACTGTACGCAATATTGGGTGTAAAGAACACTAAAGCTCAGATTCGTAATCCTGACGTAACATGGAACATTTTGAAAAAATTAAGCTTCTGCAACACACTAGAACTAAGTTTAATTTTCAGTGTAAACTTTACATAAATACTGGATGTAAAGAAAACATACAGTCAGATCTGTAATCCTGACCTTAGGGAACAAATTTTGGAAAAAGTTCACGTTTTGCAACGCTCTGGAAGTAAAATAAATTTGTAGTGTAAAGCACACATCAACAACAAATGAATAGTGCAAAATTCACACTACTACTGGTGTAGAGAAAACTAACAGTCATATTCGTAATTCTGACATTACGTAGAACGTTTTGAAAAAGATTAAGCTTCTGCAAGGTTCTAGAACTAAACTTAATTTGCAGTGTAAACCTTCACAACCACAGAGTGTAAAGAAGATTTTAGTGGGATTCGTAATTCTGATACGATAAGCATTTATGAAAAAATTAAGTCTTCACAATGGCCTCAAGACAAATAAATATTAGATGTACATAACTTTTCACCACTAATAAGTATAAACAAACGCGCCCAACTGGCTTATCACGTCTGATTCCTGGGACATTTTTAGACTTGAGATCATGTCCAGACTCATAATCGGAGAAGTTGGCAGAAAAAGACAAGACAGAAACACGTTTAACACACCCAATTTTCGACTTTACATACGAAAAAGCTAAATATTGATGTAAATAAACGCAATTAGCTGTGACGTGTACTCCCTAGAAAGTAGAAGGTACTTTATTTTTATTCTATTTTATCTATCCCGACTTCCAAACGGGGATAAAGGCAAACAACAAAAGGGACAAACACGTATTTTCCACCATTTACCACATTGTAAACTTTAAAAATCTGATCCTATTTCCCCATTGAGTGTAAAGAAATTCGGGTTATGCCAGTTTGTAGCCTTTGAATCGTAGTACGTTCGTACGTGGAAAACTTGTGCTCCGCAAAATATTTGAGATGTTACCAATCGAAATAGGGAAAAAACGTTTTTTCGCACATTTTAAACACATCATTTTGAACTTTATACGCCCATCAATAACTCAATATTGCGTTTTTTTAAATGCTATTCACTGCAACGTGTAGCCTTTGAAGGCACTCCTTTTCTACCTTATTCAATTTATCCTAACTTATGAGCGGAAAAGTTGACAGAGAAATCTTAGACAAAATCTGTTTTTTACACCATCCACCAGAGTGTAAAGTTTAAACCCCTAGATCTAACTCCGTATTAAGTGTACAAAACTTTGCTGGTAAGCAGAAAGTAGCCCTTAAGCCGTAGTACATTTTTATCAGAAAAAATATCTTGGGACTCATAAGCGGAGTTCTTGGTGGACATCAAGAGGCAAAAACGCAACTTAAATCTGTCTTTACACCCGCTGATTTTTACACTCTTCACACTGCCCCTCAAGAACTAATGCGAAATTCAACAAACAAAGATATGTGTACCTAGAGAATTTTATGTTCTACTATTCTATACTATTAAATAGTTTGAGGCATTTATAGTGAGTTGTGTACAAGCTGCAGAAAAAAATCCACCAAAATTCGCTAAATGTTATAACATGACGCCAAAACTTTACACGCTCATCACAAACTCGGTATTGAGTGTGAACAAAAAAAGCTGCGTCGAGTTCTTTTTTATTTATCTTTAGAAAAGCGCACCTCCCAGATCTATCCCGTTATAGTTGTAGGGGGCTCATATGTTGGGGGTACCCGAGTATATTATGGATACGCGCTAACGCGCTAGCTATGACATGGTTTAACGATTCATTTATATGAGCAGCAAGTCATTTTGATAATAAAAATGGTATTCTCTTCATGTCAAAAGCTGACAATGTTAATTAATACAATAGTTTATCAGATGTTGCTATGAAAGAGGGAAGGATGTCAATATTGGGACTATAGACAGCATGGCCGATCTGGGGGAGGGGTCAGACGCATACGTGGGCAGCAAGAAAATTCTGGGGGGGTGCAAGATTTTTCAAAGGTCAAAAAATTGCCTTAAAAATGGTGGTATGGCGAAAAAACAACATTTTCTGACGTTTCTCATCGAGCACTATCCATTGGCATCAAAAAATTGCGAAAAAAACGAAAAAAATTTTAAAAATTGAACTCTGGGGGTATTTTGATTTCTGGGGGGGGGTATTTCGGTTTCTCGGGGGAGGGGGGTCGAAAATTGAGATTTTTTGGCCAAAATGACCTCAGAAACGTATATAAGCCCTAAAGTATCATTAAAACTACGTTATTTTACAGTTTCTGGTCAATTTATAGCACTTTTAAAGAAAATTTTCAATTTTATCAATTTTTAGCCTTCATTTTGCCTATATTCCCTTTAAAATTTCCCTTTTTTCATTCTGGTGGTCTAGACTACCAAACCCCCACATGTATGTCTGGTTGGGAGACTATACCGGTTTACAGTTAATTACCCCTAAATCTATAGTCTGTTTCACACAACTTCGGTCATAAATTTTAAAACAGTCCACGGCACTAAGGTGACAGATTACGATTTTAGCATTGATCTGATATATAAATATCGTAACCCTCGGCCTACTGTCGACAAAAATTCTTAGAATTTATGCACGCCCGAAACATACTTCACGCGGCGCGGCGAACGGCGCGAATTTGCCGCAGCGGTCGCCGCGCCGAATTCGCGCTGACCCATGGCATACTTCCTGGCGCCGCGCGGCGAGGCGCGAAGTTTGCCGCACCGCATTTCAAGGCATACTTCAAGCGGCCGCCGCGCCGCAACCAAATTCGCTAAAGTCCAATTTTTTGCCGCTTTTCATGGCATACTTCACTGCGCGGCGAGAAGCAAATAATGTCTATTTTTAGCATTTTTTCGAATTCTTTCGCCGCGCCACAGAAGTCCAAACGTTTGGACTTTCCTCGCGAATGCTAATGAGGTGCGCCGATCATTGCGGCAATTCGGTCGGAGTATGCCAACATCGAGCGAAGCGGCAAAGGGTCGCCCAGTTGGCGCCATTTTTTCTTGCCGCGCAGCGACCGCGCCGCGTGAAGTATGCCCAGGTGGCGCTAAGCGGCAGACGAATTCCGGCACGCCAGTTTCGCGCCATGACGTCATATTTTCGGGTATACTGTGGCCGCAAACCCCCTTTGCGGCGCGAATCGCGTGAAGTATGTTTCGGGAGGTGCGCGGCTCTTAAATATTAATATTGATGCTAATGGCGAAGTCCTGTTTTTTGTCCTACAATCTAAATACGCTGAGTAAACAAAATAAAAGCTGGGCATATTTGTGTCTGGTATATTTTATTAACTAGCAAAGAAAAATGCTTCGATGGAACAAAAAAGATGAATATACTTCGGATTGTGGATTATTAAGGATGTAAAAGGAGGGGACTAGGAAAAAGCTACCTAAAGTCGCAAAATCTGATAAAAACTACACTTCCTCTAAGCAACGCTAAAAATCGAAGTGTATTCTGCGGCCTCTAAAAAAGTGTCTTTTTTAAATAATTTTCAAAGTTTCAGATAAGAGTGTATAAACAAAATCTATAATGTTTACTTTTTTAAATTGCTGGCGAGTAGCAACGCTGACTAGCATCGTATCCTGATTGATAGAAAACTAAGTGGTATTGTATTTAAAGTTGTTTTATTTTGTTATGAGCATTACAGCAAGCAAAGCAGGGGCCGATTGATTAGTGCACACAACCGTTACGGGCATGCTAGAGTACCCAGATTTAGTCTGTTTCAAGTCAACTTACGCGTTTCCTACTGTTTTAAACCAACAATTTATTCGATTGTCTTGGATGCATCAATATTTGCTATTGCATTCAATTGGCTTAGAAAGACTGTTAGTTTACTCAATCCTATAGCTACTGCATAGCTAACGTGCTGCTTTTTCAATCATTTTTATGATTAAATATTTATTTTAATCTGTTGGCCGCATAATATACTTCGATTTTTTGCGTTGCTTAGAGAAAGGGTGATTTTTATCAGATTTTGCGACTTTAGGTAGCTTTTTCCTACTCCGCTCCTTTTACATCCTTAATAATCCACAATTCCAAGTATATTCATCTTTTTTGTTCCATCGGAGCATTTTTCTTTGCTAGTACCTCACTTTTAATTAGCATGATTTGGGTGCATCAGTCAGTAAACACATACAGTAACATGTCACAATAATGACAGCAGTCCAAGAACGCGGAAAACAATATTGTTCTTAACATCAGCATTATCCTTTTTAAACAAGACAACAGATCAAAGTTTTTCAGCATAAACTTTACGCAAATATCAAGTGTAAGGAACACTACCGCTTAGATTTGGAAGTAAAATAAATTTGTAGTATAAACTACATATTAACAACAAATGAATAGTGCAAACTTTAAACAACTACTAGGTGTAGAGAAAACTAACATTCAGATTCCCAATTCTGATTTTACATAGAACATTTTGAAAAAATTAAGCTTCCGCAAGGCTCTAAAACTAAAGTTAATATGCAGTGTAAACTTTAGACAACCACAGAGTGTAAAGAAAATTTAAGTCTGATTCGTAATTCTGATATTACTCTGAAATTACGATCAACATTTATTAAAAAATTAAGTCACCACAATGGCCCGACGACAAATAAATATCAGATGTAAACCACTTTACACCACTGTTGAGTGCAAACAAACTGGCGTATCACATTTGGTTTCTGGTTCAGTTTTAAAACTTGAGATTATGTCCAGACTCATAACCCAGAACTTGGTGGATAAAAACAAGACAGAAACACGTTCAACTCCCCCATTTTTTGACTTTACACCTTCCGAAAAAGCTAAATATTGATGTAAACAAACGCAATTTGCTGTGATGCATACCCCTTATGAAGTACTTTATTTTTATCCTATTCGACCTCGCCCGAAGAGAAAGTGGCGAACAAAAAAATGAACAAACAAGTATTTTCCACTGTCCACCACATTGTAAATTTTAAAAATCTGAACCCAAGGACCCATTGAGTGTAAATAAATTCGGTGCGGGCCAGTTTGTAGCCCTTTGATTGTAATACGTTTGTATGTGACAAACTTATGTTTCGCAAAATATTTGATATGATTTACCAATCAAAATACTTTAAAAAAACTTTTTTCGCTTATTTTACACCTCAGATTTCGAATTTTACACTCCCATAAACAACTGAATATTGCGTTTTTTTTGAACGCGACTTGCTTCGACGTGTAGCTCTTAGAAGTAACTTTATTTCTATTTTATTCAATTCATCCCAACTCATTACCGAAAAAGTTGGCAGAGAAATCTTGGACAAAATCTGTTTTTTTACTCATCCACTAGAGTGTAAAGTTTAAACCCCTGGTACTAACTGCGTATTGATTGTATAAAAGTTTGCTGGTAAGCACAAGATAGCCCTTGATCCGTAGTACATTTCTGCTAGAAAAATTTCTTAAAACTCATAACCGTAGTTGTTGGCAGACATAAACAAGTCGAAAACTCGACCAAAATGTCTTTTCACCCCCAGATTTTCGCACTCTTTACACTACCATTCGAGAACTAAGGCGAAATTCAAAAAACAAAAAAGTGTCATCTGCAGAACCTAAATAGATGAATAAGTCAAATGAAGTGCATGGTTTTGCCAAACGAATTAAAAAATGAAAAAAGTTATTATTCAAAAGATTTGAACCCATTATTCTTTTTATTAAACCCACTTGCGAGAACGGACAGATTTCAGCTTGATTATACTATATTGAAAAATATTCATCATTCTACTTAAGTTTAAGAACAGTGCATTTATGATAATAAAAAGAATTATTTATTAAAGACGAGTCAAAAACCTCTGAAATAAGAAAAATCTGATCAAACAATATGCAATACGAAGTTATCTATCGGCATTAGAAAATAGATGTAGGTAAAATTCAAAATTCACCTCTTCATATCTCAACAAACACTGGCTGTAGAAAATTTTAAAGGTCAGATTCGTTATTCTTACCTGACGGAGAATTTTTTTTTAATTCATCATCAACGACGCTCTGGGCGGAAAAAATTTTTTCAGTGTCCCTGCACTAATAACGCAATATTGATTGTAAAGAAAGAAAGTAAATTTTGACGTGTAGCGCTTAGGACGAGGCACATTTTAAAGATAATTACCACGTTCTGCCTACTAAGTGGAGAATATGTCAGAAAAGATATTTTTTGTTCCAGACTCTTTACAATAAACCGCCTCTAAATTTGAAAATATTACTTTAAAAAAATAATAAAATAAGGCTCCCCTAGATTTTATAACCGTCTACCTTTTGAAACCAATCAGACTGCATAGAATGGAAAAATTGGAAAATGAGTTAGATATGCTCTTGCACATGAAAACAGTAAAAATCCGACTAATTTACACTCCTGTGCAACAACTAATGAGTGTAAAAACATTTTAAGACCAGATTCGTAACCTACTAATCAGGGAAAACATTTTTTTTAAATTAGCCCTCCGCCGATCATTTGAATTTTTGATGTAAACTTTACACACTCACACCTAGCTCGGTATTAAGTGTAAACTAAAACAAAAAGGGGTTATTTAAGTTTTTTTATTATCTACCTTTTAAGAAACCGCACCTCCCAGATGTGTGCCGTTATAGCTGTGAGGGGGACACAAATTTCGTACTCGCTGTGATAAACATATGAGAAAAAAGGATGGCCAAGTATATTATAGGTTGCGCTATCGCGCTACCTATGATTTATTTATTACATTTATCTATTTGTAAATTTATAAATTTATTCATCTTAATATTTTTATGAAACAAATCCACCGTAAAAAAATTTAAACAAATTTTTAGAATCGAAGGTGGCAATGACGAAAAATTTAAAAGCTTTTATCACCCTTTGTACATAACCGACGACTCAAAAGGCGGATACAGCGGACATACGCTTGAAGAAAAACGGGTAAAAAACAAATCATGTCTTTACATGCTTATTGTTAGAAAGTAGCGCTTTTTCGTCAGAAAATCAATATTTACGCTGGAGAAGGTAGCCAAAGAATATCAAAAAATGACCAATACAGTGAGCATTTACATGGTGTACACTAACATTGGATAAAAAGCAATATTTGTCAAATCATGAAAAATTAAATAGATTTATAGTCTGAATAACTATAATTCTCTGAATAACTCATAAAAATCATAATAGGCTTACTTAGCATTTCTTCTATTCATATTTATACCATATTAGTATTCAAGAATCTATTATCGTTATCTAGTGCCCATAAGTGAGACCAATCAACAGCTTACTTATAATAAGCATAACTATGAATAATTATGCATTGAATAATAATATCAATGATAAAATTAATAAAAATAATAATAATTGTAATAATATCTATAATAATAATAATAATAATAATAATAATAATAATAATAATAATAATAATAATAATAATAATAATAATAATAATAATACCAATAATAATAACAATAATAATAATAATAATATTAATAATAATGTCAATTAATTACAAGTATTATTATTATTATTATTAATATTATTATTATTATTATTATTATTATTATTTTGCGGCTTTAACAGCGGTTTTTCTTATAACGATCGTTTAATTAAAGTGTCTTTGGAACAACGTCTTGAAACACGCCGTATTCATTTTGCGTTGTGCTTGTATTTTCAAATTATTACTGGACAGTCCCATATTCTTTGTGACGAATTTTTTTGCTTTCAACAACAATTATAATCTCTCTGCTAATAATTTTAAGCTTGTTGTTCCAGTAGCTCGTTCCGATATTCTCAAGTATGATTTCAGTCATAGATGTGTTAATCTGTGGAATTCTCTTCCGTACGATCTTGTAAATTCACCTAGCTTGGAAATTTCTAAGCGCAAACTCAGTACTTTCGATTTATCTTTTTTGTAAAGGGGCACGCGTAAGCTGTCACTTTGTGACTGCGTGTCCCAATTGCTGTCGTTTGTTTATCATGTTATGTGTTATTGTTTTTATCACGTGTTTTCTTGGACGTAGCAATAAATCCTTTGTTGTTATTGTTGTTGTTGTTGTTATTATTATTATTATTATTATTATTATTATTATTATTATTATTATTATTATTATTATTATTATTATTATTACTATTCTTATTAATATTATCATCATTATTGTTCTTGTCATTCATTATTTGTACAGTTTTAATCTCATTGAAGCTGGAAGAGCATGTATATTCATCGAGCGGGAAGGCACTGAACCAGAAAATTATCATTCGTTTAGTGCATATTCTAAAAACTTGCGACTACGATGTACTGAAGGTGAACCGGGTCGTTTTCTGTGGAAGCCGTCCATCGACCTAGTTGGCAAGGATATTTTTTATCAGGTGCCTTGATTTTCGGTTTGGCTGTTAAAATCTACAAAATTAAAAAAATATATTAGTATCCGAGGAATGTGATATCTACTGTTCATTTACGGCTGATAAAAAACGCAAAAAATCACGAAAAAACGTCGAATTTCATTCGAATGGAACTTGTCAGTCATGCACGTTTTGTGAAAAGGTTTTCTCCTAAGTTAGATTAGAAGAAGAATTGAGGGTCGCGTTTGCTACATTGGTAGGCTATGGCAACAATATGGTACATTTCGAAAAGCGGTTTAAATGTCCACAAACAGTTGTTATACAATGAAGTCAATATTCATTTCTTGGTCCTGATTTCGCCTCGTTTTTTCCAGCTCTCCCTTTTCACCATGGGTCCTTTAGGCTCAAACACGGAGAGCTTATTTGATTACCAACATACCGTTACGCTATGCCTGTTCTAGTATCACCCTTTGCCCAGGTTACTTTGATTTTGGCCAGTCATTAGCAGTAGCGTAACAGGCCTTCTGAATTTTAGGGGACGAAAATTTTTAGGTTGGATGTCTCAAAAACCGCTTGTTGATAAACAAAAACTATATTCTTCATGCGCTTTTCTCAGCGAGATCTACACATTGAAGAAGAAAGCGTTCCAAAAAATTAGACTGAATTTCAATTATATTAAACAAATATGTTGTATTTCGGGCTTATCGGCTCAAACAATGTTCTAAAATCTATTCTAGCGGTCTAAGAGATGCGCTTTAAGAATTTTCAATTTTTTTTATTGGGAGACCCATGCTAAAAGTACTCATCCTTCCAAAATTGGGGGGGGCACAAGCCTCCCCTATGCCCTCCACAGCTAAGCCCCTGGTCATTAGCTCTATTCAGAATGTGAGTTCATCCATGACTGAAAATTCACTTCGAAATTTATGGAAGCTGTTCTAATCGTAGAAGCAAGGATCACTTTAATTGAACTAAAATAGCTTCAAGACATATGTAAGCATCAGAAGAACACAAACTTTATTCATTTGCACGGGATTTCTAGCAACTGCTTCCGAAAATTTTGATCCTATTCTTTCCCGCCTACTTTTCACTATTCTCGTGAATCTTCTTCCCTGCCTACACGTCCGGTCAACATGTGCTTTAATAAAACATTTCAGCCTCATTCAAATTGCTAATTATGAATATCCTTAAAACAACACGCGGTGCTTTTTAGTACCTATTTAACTTGCAGTGCAGTTCGCTTTAAAGTTAGCCAGTCATAGCTTTCGCCTTTATTGAAAAAATATAGAGTTTAGGTTAAAATTATCTATCGCAAAATTTAATTAATATTTTAATTTTATTAGTTTAGATTAATAATTTACTAATTTAATGTCACTGTTCTAATAACATGGATGTTCGTGACTTATTATTTCATTTATTTCTAGAGTTTTAGTACGTCAGACATGGGCGGGAGAATAACTGTGACAATGAGCAAAACACTGGCTCCTACGACTGCAGTTAGTTTAGTAGCTTTAAAGTTGCATAAAGATTCAACGACTCCTTCGGCCGCAAGCTCAATTTATACTTTAAACGTTCTAAGGTTCACCGGATTCTCTATTCCATTTTGGATATACGTCATTAATCGATGATAGAACAAAGACGCACGTCATGATCACACCTGGGCGTGGGGGTTTGGGGGGTATGCACCCCCAGAAACCAAAATATCCCCCAGAAATCAAAATACCCCCCCAGAATTCAATTTTTGAAAATTTTTTTCGTTTTTTTCGCAATTTTTTGATGCCAATGGATAGTGCTTGGTGAGAAACGTCGAAAAATGGTGTTTTTATCGCCATACCACCATTTTTAAGGCCATTTTTCGACCTTCAAAAAAATCTTGCACCCCCCCAGAATTTTCTTGCTGCCCACGTATGGTCATGATCGTTTGCGATATCACCTGGAATGATTAAATTTATAGGTGTTACTTCTGCTATGATGATACCATTGCATGTGTACCTGTACGTATTAATTTCTTGTCAAATAATTTCGTCCGTTTTTTCAGAATGTTTAAGCAATAACACAGGCTTTTTGTGAGTGTGACTCATTCTTTCGAAAAATTGGCCTCATCTTAACTTGTTTTATCGTTATTTTACCAATCAAATCACTTTTCAGAAACAAGTTGAAATTATAGTTTGAGTCTACCTTGCTTTCTGACGTGAGTACTCGAGCATCAAGAAGAAAGCTATACCTAAGAAGGCTCCAAATGATTGTGTTTTCCTTCAAATTATTTGATTTTTTTACGTTTTTATTTTTATTTTTTATGTCTTCTATTGACAGCAGTCTTTTGCTATTTTATTTTTTCTGAACTGACTTTAGCAGTTTCGGTCATAAGCACAACGACTTACCAACTCAGTCTACTAGAAGTATTGACTTGAAATTTCCCCGTGACTTGATTCTTTTAACTTAACCTCCGTAAAATACAGCACAACTTTTAAGCTCCGTAAAATACAGCACAACAAATGATATTTAATACAGTGATTTGAGGAAAACTAAAAACTGCTCCAAGGTTAATTCGAAAATCATATAGTTCATAATCATAATGTGATCATATTTTATTGCAAAATATAAACGGTTGTTTGGTCTGTCGCACTAGATGCCTCAAATCCTGGAGAACACTTGCGTCATTTCAAATACATTCATATTTTTTCAAAAGATTTTACGCGTGATTTTTAATGGTATAGATTCTGAAGCTTCTATTTGAAAAACAAAGAAATCCTCTCTTACGTCCACAATAAAAAGTTGCGTAATTTAGGTTAATGATTTATACGAATTTCGAGCATGTTTAACTTTATCTAGTCTCTATAGCAAATATATGATTGCGTACGTTTGTATACTGTGTACTATTTACTACTTACCATTTGCTCGCTTAAAATTTTATGCCGAATAAAGTGTAACTTCTGAACGAATGAGGCAGAAGACAGACGCGATTATTTGGCCAGGTATATATTAACTTTGCTTTATTACACTTTTAGTCTGTTTCACATAAGTTTGGGTATAAGTTTCAGAAACTATCTCTAACAATAAGCTGACAGATTGCGATTATAGCATTGATCTGATATATAATTATCGTAATCTGTTGGCTAACTGTCGATAAAATTCTTAAAATTTATGCCAAAAATTGTGTAAAACAGACTATAGAAGTATGTCAAAAGGGGATTCCAGAAGTAACTAGCTAAAATGAAAACGGTACAATTAGATTTAATAGATACAATATGTAGAAAAATGAGTACTCATAGATTATTTGATCAATCTTCATTAATGCTGGCGAGTTTCTAGAAACGCGATGTTATCATCGAATAAACCCGTTGTCAAAGAAAAGGTATACTCGTAAAAAAGTAAAGCGTGAAACGATTAAAAGATCCTAATAACTTCAAACAGGAACTGCACTAACCATACAAATTTTGCCTTTGTGATTTTGCGAAATCCCTACATGCAAGATAATAGTTATTCAGAGGGCGGCACTTTGATGCAGAGCGTTTTGGCTTCTTGAAAGCCATCAAAAGCGTTTTTGGCCTCTTGTTCTGTACCGTAGCACGATAAACTAGGCCACACGACAGTACCAGCTTGCCAAACAGATGTGCCACTGATTCTGAGGCAACCGATCACGATGCAATGAGTTTTGGGCAAAATCTTCAACGTAGCCTGATCTTCCAGGATCAGGTTGATCTTTGGTGCGGCGAACACCAAACTGGGCGCTTCTTCGGGTTTATATTCGCCGCGCGTTTCAGACCCCAAAATAAGCCGAGCTTGGTCCCCGATCGATATTGAACTATAATCGCTCAAATTTAATTGACCCTTTAAGAAAAGGTTTGCTTGCGAGTTCAAATCGATGACACTTTCGCAACCAGTTTCGAAATTTCCACGAGCCACGTGCAATGAAGAACGATCCAGCAGCGTAATTCTGAAATTGTATTTGAAATGCGGTTGATTTAATCTTAAATCATATAATTCATAATTTGCTGTGTATGTATAAGATTGTATGTACAAGCTGTAAAAAAATTATAGTGAAGAATAGGCTGAAAATGTCGGTTTGTAGCTTACGAATTTAATAATGATACAGGTTTGGGAGCGTTATTTTGGGCATTTCTAGCTCAGTGCCTTTTGCAATAGAATTAAGGATGAAATCACAAGTCAGCGTCAAAAAGTGAGTAAAAAATCTTCTATGGAAAAAGAATTTCCCTTTCCAAGAAATTCGAAATATAGAAAAAACTCCCACATGAAATTTTTTATTCCAAAGACCAAATTTTTTAATTTGTATTAATTACTAAAACAGACTACTTTTGTACAGCAATCGAGCATGTAGGTAATTTCAAATAAATCATCATTTTTTTAATTGACTAAATGTAAAATAGCTACCTAAGTCTTAATGAACCTTTTTAAATGACGTGCTTACACTACCTTTACCGGGTGGTGAATAAAAATTTTCGAAAAGATATCAACTTTTCGAAAATCTTTGCGATAATGACTGGTCGGTGAGAAACGCAAAAAATTTTTCGACACAAAGATAATTGATATTCTCATCTTCCGATTCAATAATCACTAGTTCCTGTCTAATGATATGAGCGCATAATAAAGTGCAAGTCGGAATCATCAGACCGGAAAAGCTAGACAATTCTCTCTCATCAAATTGAAATCATAGTTGCGTTTCTTAAATACACTTCTAATAAATGAAATAAACAATGATGGGTAAAATTCTTGACATCTTAATGAAAATGAGCATAGTATTCTTGCTGAAAGCCATCGAAAAATTTATTTGTTCAAGGCTTTTGATAGAATGATTGGAAAATGGCCCATGTTTGGGGAAGGAGTCCTTTTGCTTCATCAAAATGAAAAAAGGAATTAATTCACAAAAAATCAAATTATTCTTGGATACCAAAAATTTATTCTGTTTTGCAATGTTTTGCTATTTTTGATCTATTTGTTTCGCATGTAATTTATAGTCTGTTTGATTTGTTTGAGAACTTTTCGAAAAAGCTAAAAGCGACTACAAAAGTTTTTAAAATAATACAACATGAATGAAATCCTACACTATATCGAGTTATATTGTGATTTTTAACATTCTTTAGCAGCAAACCTGCATAAGAAAGATTTATAAGCCACAGTTGTAGCCTAATTTATGTGATCAAATTTAGTGAAAACGCTTTCGAATAAGTGAAACAAACTACCGTGCTACGCGGCTCAATTAATAAGAAGGTAGTTATAAAAAGCTGGGTGAAGTTTGAATAGGTAGCTAAATTTTGAAATTTATCGAAAAAACGATATGCTAACAGAATAATATTTCGAAGTATTTTGCTTCAATATGTTCAGCCATTGTGTTTTAAGCTAACCGAATTCAGACCAACGATGTTCTAGCCAGGGAAATCATAATTCTCAAGAATACATACATATTGCTTCTGATATTAATGTTTCTTGTGCAAACAATTGGAAATCCACCAAACCTAAAATATGTTCGTATAGTCAATTAAATGTTTTTCTTATTTTTTATGTAAATTTATTATATTTAACTAGAGATTTAGATTTTTAATGCTCTACTGTAGATTTTTCGAAGTTCTGTAGGTATTTGTGTATTCGAGTAATTTGTAGAAAGTTTAAATGTGACTCAAAAAGCGTTATCGAGAAATGAGTTCCGCTTTTTAAGACTTAAGATTTTTGTACAAAACTTCAGAATTCATTAAAAAAGGAAAACTTAATGTGACATTTGAAGTGTATCGAAAGACTCATCTCATCAATGTGACATCTTGTGTTTTTATATAAATTGATGCTGCCTTTGTGATTTTTTTCAATTTAAAGACGTGGCAAACGAAAAGTTGTTGCTCATTTACGTTTTTTCATATTATTTACAAGCTTTTATGAACAGACTTATTTATACATAATTTTTACGACGTATTTAGTAAACAAATTAATGGCAATTATGGCATCATATCCATCCTAAGGCATGATGGATGGTGCGAAAGAATTTATTTTTGGAACTAAAAACGTGTTGTTTAGATCTTCATGCAGATGGAGTATCTTTTACAAATTCAAATAATAATTACTTACCAATACATGTTCCTGGGAGGTTTGACCCCACAGTAGCAGCAGAATTCTCAAGTCCTCTAAAAACATAAAAATTCTATTTTACAGGTTTTTATCAATCTGGTTTGGCTCAGCAGTGTTTATTTTCTCGGCACTTCACGCCAAATAGCCATTTATTTTAACCGAACATATTGTTCAATTTAATTGTTTAGATAATATTCTATGTTTCGATGCCCGAGGAATTGGCTTCGTCAGAAACGTCGAAAAACCATTTCTGACACCTATCTAACATCTTTATCCCGAAAGGGAACTTTAGAAAAATATTCTGAGACATGCATCCTAATTCCATCGCTCTACAATAAGCTCATACTTTGTATTAGGACCGAAGTGCGCTCCCGCGTTTATGTGACCGAAAATGGCATTTTGCCACCACTCAGAAACTTGAAACCATGCCCCTCTGTACAATGACAGTGAGCTAAGCGGAGCCATTTCAAAATAGCCACCCTCGTAAACTCTCAAAACGGAGCTATCGTATAATAAAACGGTAGAATTGCTCAGTAAGTTAAATTGCCCTTGAATCAAGGCTCGGCTGGCATCGGCTGATAGTTTCGAAAATTCCGTCGCATTCAGCAGTCCGCTGACCGTCACGTGACCCGACTCAGAACCCGAAATGTTCGCTCGCGCATAAACATGCAAGGAACCACGATCTTGTACTCTGTAAAGCGGAAGCATTACAAAAGAAGTAAAAAAGAAAAGATAATGTAAAAAGACGATTAAATATTCCCTGAAACAATTTCTTTCCTTAGAACGTTATGTTAAAGTCAGCGCTTCAAAACAGTGGGGTCACTCAAGTTGAGGACAAGCTACGTAACACATATTGGAAAGGTCAGCTCAGGCAAGCCGGAAAGAATTTAATTAAACTCGGGCTACAAAAAGAATCGATTGAAATCAACAAAATTCAATTCGATAACGCGTACTACGGTGTGTTATCAAAAGTAAAAACATAAAAAAGTAAAAAACATAAGAAAAATAATTTACATATGTTCTCAAAACAAATTAGGTCACTTTGGATTTGGTACGCATATGGGTGTGGGGTCTGGCTGGATCTATCAGAATCTGAAAGACCCTCAGAATTGAATTTTTTGGTACTTTTTTCGCGATTTTGCCCCATAATACACAGAATATTGTTGCTGCACATGTATGGCAGGATGGCTTGGGGGTCTTGATCCCAGGAGGAATCTATTGTGCAATACTGCATGAGATCGCCTATCAGATGTGAATTAAGTAAGGTAGCACAGGTATCAATTTCTTGCGATTTTTGCAGACCACAAAAAAAGTCAGTGCTTTTTGTGAACTTATTTCGCAGAAATATTGCTTATTCAGTGGTGATTCCGTAAAAATTCAAGAGAAATCCTCGAAATAATCGCCTTACTGGTCAGTAAGCCATAATGATCAATGCGCTTTATAAATCTCACCTAAGGCCACTTTGCTGACGTAGATATATCAGCGAACAAGGCTCTAGTACAATAAATGAATTTGCGCCGTATGATATTAGGCTGCTTTCGTCTAAGCTGAGTGAGTGCGGATTGGACATTGTGACCTGAGCTGCCGAATGAACGTATCGCAGCGAGCATTGTTCGTTAGAAGAGGTCAATTTACCGTAAGCTGCTTGATCTGGCGGCTGACCTGTTTCATTCAGCAAAGACGCTGTCTCATCAAAGGCTGATGATTCAGAATCATCCCAAAACTGAGATGCTTCTGTGACAGTCGAAAGAGACGCCTAAAATTATCAATAAATTCGTAGCTAATCAGTGACCGTCAAATGTGCATGGTATTCATGGATTACAATTCAGTGGAAGGAAATACACATGGAATAAAGAAAAATGTTCGATTTATTTTCAATTTCATGCTGCAAAATAACCTGTCAAAAAAATTACTGAAGTTTTTTATGTTCCTATAAACTGGCAGTGAAGACGTACCACATTATCAGGTTCTATTATCTGTTGCTTTTTAACTATGACCATACAAACTGCAACTGACAAAAATATGACGCAAGAACCGTAGGCAAGTGCCTGAGCTTGGATGTTAGTGATCATGTAGATGGTGGGTAACATGTAATATTTGTTACGTGGTTCACATAGATCTTATTTTAGTCCGCACTGAATGAGACGAAATGACAAAATTTTATGGTCAGGTATAGTTGAATTTCTTTTTGAACGAAATAGCATCTGGTTGAATGAACATGTCAAATTTCGATGAATCACAACAAAGAATAATGGGAGAATGAGCAAGGAAGATGGATCTATGTCCTGAAACTTCCTTTGAATTTGATGCAGACAAAGCCGTACGATGTCGTAAAAATAAATAAGTATATTATAGCAATAGTTTAAGAAAGTAATAAAACGCGAAAAATCAGGTATAATGGCTTTTAAATGAACACTGTAATTAAGTTCGCATTGTGTGACAAGTTTCAACAAGCGATAAGACGTCGGAGATACGGAAATTTATTTTCTAATAAAAACTAGAGTATGTAAAAACATCCGAGAAGATTATTGTTTGTTCCAAATAGAAAAATATGAAACCAAATGCCACTACCGCATCCAGAAAATTCATTCAGAGACAAGGCAAGGAGAATTCGGCTCGAGAATATAATTCAAACAGAAAGACTTTCTTTTAAATCCAGTGCCCAATTTATTTTGCTGCATTTTATATGCAAAATTTTTGTTTATCCGAGTAGAAAATGTAACATATAAGGACGATGTTCGTTGAGCACAGGAGACCGTCTGGGGATCCTCCGATGGGGTCAAACTTCCAAAAATAGCACAAAAATTCGATTCCGTGGTCTATTGATTTTTGGGGTCATTTAATCGATTTTTATCGACATTCATGTGAGCAGTAGACGTATCCTCAGGAAATCCAGACCCAAAAAAGCTTAGAAGCTGCTTCTAAGCATGGAAGGCGTCTCTAATCGTCCCTCAGCATGACAGATTAAGGATTAAGGACACTTGCATTATTTTTTTACTCTTACCAGAAGACTTATAGACAAAACAAACGTCGTCGATCTAATCCGATCCATTTCATTGATTATCGGAGTAAACGGAAATGCACGTAGATATTTATCAAACATTAAGGAACCGCGGTGAGAAGCTTAATCGACAATGCCGTCTGTTGATGCTTTTTTAAACCCGTCAAAACGTCGTTATGGAATCGAGTACGAATAACCACTTAAGTGTTAACCTTCAAGAATCCTTCAAACACTTTTTTACAACCACGGACGGACGTTGAAAGTGATTTTTCACCGGCACGTGCTTCTTACCGTTCGAAAATAGAATTGTCCAATTAAAACGTTGGTCTCCCTTAAATTCGTTATTTTAACTTGTTCGCCGCCCCTTAACACCTTCCTTCTAAGTGCATTCAACTAATGTTGTGCGAGTTCACTAGGAAAAAATATCGCACCTTGTGTTTTGTGTGGCTATTGCCTTCTGGCATCAATGTCGTTTGATTTCATTATCTTAAGGTGACCAGTTCAAAAACCTAATTTCGCGAAAATACTGGTTTTCCGCATTTTCCGCATGTTTTTCAATGACTTGACGTTGGCAGGGTCAACTGAATAGAACGTAAACAATTAAATATAGCGTAAAAAATTATGATTCACGAGATGAAAACATTCTGCGGTCATTGACTGCCTTTAATTATTCATTAGTCGCCCAGGTGCGAATAAGATTAGAAGATAATCCGATGAAAAACCCAGCTACTAATTTAAAAACACTTTTGTCGTTTTTTCTTGTCTTTACTGGAACATTTAAATTCAAGTTTTTTAATCGAGACATTTTCAACGCTTAAAAACATACTGTATGGTAATTGCAAATATATAAAAATTTATAAAATAAATTAAAAACTATAAGATATAAGAGAAAATAAAATTTTGATGTTAGATATCTCAACAAACTAGTATATATATATATATATATATATATATATATATATATATATATATATATATATATATATATATATATACATATATATATATATATATATATATATATATATATATATATATATATATATATATATATATATATATATATATATATATATATATATATACAAAATAATTACGGCATTTTTGAGCGTTTCTCAGCGAGCTCTAAACACTGGGAGAAGATAATTCAAGCTTGACCCTGCTGAAAAATTGTTTAACTTGTTTTGTAATCAATTATGATGTAAAGAAAAGAAATACACATAAAAATAATAATTTTAAGCAGAGCGTCAGAAAGTTTTGACAAACCTATTTACCATGTCTTTTCAAATTTGGGCCTTTCGAACGACAATCCACCGGTGCGAAGCACCCGAAAATTTTAAGCTCATAGCTCAGAAGTGTACAAAATCAATTCCAGCAGTCTATGTGCTTCAAGAATCTCCAACTTTTCTTTTTGGGGGACCATGTGTTTACGTTGTTTACGTAGGAGGATTTTAACCCTCCCAGAATGGCTAACCCCCCCCCGCAAAATGGCTGCTGCGACCCATCATAATTGTTAATTTATCAAAAAATTGTAAGAAGTGTGCCTTTTATAGTCTGTTTCACATAACTTCGTGCGTAAATTCTAAGAATTTTCAACGACAGTAAGCCGTGGGTTACGATACTTATATATCAGATCAATGCTATAATCGCAATCTGTAAGCTTATTGTCGGAGATAGTTTTAAAATTTATGACCGAAGTTGTGTGAAACAGACTATAAGCGTCTTAGCTCCTTTTTGGCTCAAAAGTCTCAAATTTTCGGCACTTCGCGCCTTATACACATTTATTGACTACGTTTTGTTCAATTTACTCGATTTTTTCTAATTCTTACTAGATTCTTTATTGTTTTTATGTTGGTAGAAAGAAGGGGCATTGTCCGAACGTCAAAAAAGTGTTTTGATACGTATCCACCACACCTGGGCGTGAGGGGTTTGGGGGTATGCACCCCCCAGAAACCAAAATACCCCCCCAGAAATCAAAATACCCAGAATTCAATTTTTGAAAAATTTTTTTCGTTTTTTTCGCAATTTTTGATGCCAATGGATAGTGCTTGATGAGAAACGTCGAAAAATTGTGTTTTTATCCCCATACCACCATTTTTAGGACCATTTTTTGACCTTCAAAAAATTTTGCACCCCCCCCCCCCAGAATTTTCTTGCTGCCCACGTATGGTATCCACCATTTTAAGCCTAAAAACTTTTTGGGCCTGACCACCCAGAACTCTCATGCTGTGCATAAATTTTAAGGGAATAGTCCATCTTTTTCATATTCACGTGCCCGGGTATCCTAATCCCAATTTTAAGATAGTTAAAGCGTAAAAATTCATTAGCTAATACTCAAATGTATTTTTCCAGCATTTATGGTGTTTAATTTAGTTAATCATTTTTCGCACGCGAAAAATTTTAGAATTGTTCTTGAATTCGATTGGATGATTGTTTAGTGTCTCCTTCGCTTTGGAAAAATTATCAATTTGCAAATTAGAATGAATTGTAAACAGCGAGGTATCACACGGCAAAAAAATTTTTGGGTGTTAGATTTATGCCCTATTCACTTTGATACGCAATGAGGTTATTCTCATATCTTGTACCCAACTTTTAGTGAATAACACCCTGAAAAAAGTTTACCCTATCCAAAATTCGAAAACTTAAATAGGTACGTTTTTATGTGAGTACAGTATTTGCAATTGAGAAGCCTAAAAACTGGGCAGATCCGAAGATCCGCCACTGGGCATTGTTCCGGTCGCTTGCGCGAGCCGAACCAGTGCTCAATTACCTAGAAAATTGCGCCATTCTATCCGGAGATGAAACGTCATCTCGACGGGTTGAAGTTCAAAAGAAGCGCAAAAGCTATAAATAGCACAATCGAGCAGCAAAGCGAGCTGACGGGAAAGCATCCGACTGCGAAACGAGCTGATGGGAAAGCATATCCGAACAGCGAAACGAGCTAACGGGAAAGCACATCCAAACAGCGAAACGAGCTGACGGGAAAGAGCGCATGAGTTCAATGAGTGTGTATGTGCACCACACTTACATATTGTATTCTTGTAGACGGCCAGAAAAGAATTTTGTAGCATGCAGGTAGGACTGTAGATAGTGTATCTACACATGCTGTGACTTGTACGGCCTTTGCGCACATTAGTGCGCCAATTCCGACCATCCGGTCTTTTGGTTCCACTGTGGCGATCCAGCCATATTTTCAGATCGTCGATAGTATGACATGCGGAGGCATTCCGACCACGCAGTGTCAATTGGTTGGACTCTTGTCGCTATGTGTCGCGAGGGATACAAAGATGCGACCTTTTACTGTGGAACCCCCTACAAGTCCCCTATCACTTTTTACATTTAAAACATAGGCGACATGACCGCTATTCACGTTGAGCCTGTGCGGAGACCCGAAAAATCTATGTGCAAGCAGCACACAATTTTTGTTATAAACACATTATACAATATTTTCTTCTTATATTACTGTAGGCCATTCCCCCTACGATTATTAGTCTAGTTTGTGTGGCAGTTTAGCCTTTTGCGTTTTCGGCGTGTCGCTTCCGACTCTATCAGCGCCATTTCTTGTACATTGTTTTAATTCGGTAAAAGCACGAAAATCAACTGCCTAGAGGTGCAATATATCGCAGGTAGTTTGGATTTGGGATTAGGCCGGCCATAAATTTAATTCCTTGCCGGATTTCGTTGGGTAAAACCTTTTATTTATCATTTCGTGCAAAATTCATAATTCCTTTTTCGAACCAAAAATCTATAAAAATTATTACATAATTTTTATAGTAGATGACAGCCCGGAATAGAGCTCTTTGTTGTTGTGATTTAAGTACAGAGTGCTATTGGAACCAGAATTTATAAGTAGTTTCGCCATAGGTAATCTGGTGCGAAACCTTTTCAATTCTTTTCGCGAAAAATTATTCTTTTGGTCTAAAAAGGTCCAAGGACCTAGGGCGAATACCGGGGTTATCTAATTACTCCTGGTTAAGATCTGCGGTCGGCATCTCCATCCCATAATCTCCATAAGTACCGGACCAATTACGTCCGTGGAGATTTTAGGTAGTAGGTATTCAGGGTCATTTTGGAAGAGTGCAGGTTTTTACCGCAGCTTCTTGACCAGCGCTAGTTGTAGCATAGGTACTTAGGTAAGCCCCGAAGGTACTTACTGGGGTTCGTTGCTTTCGTAGTTGTTGTGTGTTGGGTATCTTCTCTGACGGCGTGCTGTCGGTTTAGTTATCCGTACATACTTCAAGTACTAAATCAGCCAACTCGTTTGCGCGCGCTAAGATACTCCAATAACTCGAAAGCGGGCAAAGCCCCTTAAGTTACATTGGAGTTTCCCCCCTTAAGGTTGCTCGCGACAACCGATCCGGTGTCTGTCATCATTTAAATTAATACATAATATTTTCTTTACCCAAAAATATTTATTTCGGCATTCTAAAAATGTGTATTGTTTCGCCCGTATATTTTTATCGTATCGTCCGCGCCGCGGCAGTGCGCAGATAAGTTAAGCGTTCGCGGCAAAGAAATTCTGTATTTGTGGTAAAGTCGCTGGTATTTTTTCTATATACCTATTCGACTAAGCGAAATATTTTCGCCTTTCGCCACGCTCATAAATTCTTTTGTGCCTCTCTCTTTCGTACTTGTTGCTATTTTGGCATATAGAGGTACGTTTTTAGGAAAAACCCATACCTAGAGGGGTCCAATTCGAAAAATTTTTTTCAGATTTTCAGATAGCCGATTTTTTGGAGAAAAAATTTTCTTTTACCTAACGTTTATATTTCAAACGTTCCATTTTTATAATGGGTGGTAAGAAAATTTTACGTACTCCTCCAGCTAAAAAGGTGCCGCCACAAGCCCGTCCTGCGCGCCAATTACAGACTGATCAAACCAGCTCTTCGGCGATTGATAATACTACTTTACCCCCTTTGGCAAATAATACCTCTGTTATCCCTTCCGATAATGAGTCTACTACCGGCAGTGTGCATTCCGGAACCGGTAATTCTGCTGATACACAAATCGAAGTAAATCCTGACGCAACGATCGTTAATAATGATCTTAACTTGCGCGCGAATAACGACGATAACCCAGACGGAAAACGAAGCCGTTTTACCTGGTCGAACTTTTGATGTGGAAAGTAATGCATCTGAAAAGCAAAATGAGGATGAAACTCGTCCTAATTCGTCAAATTCTGATCGAATTCTTTCGACTATTCTTGGGAGTATTCAAAAAATGAATTTTCAGCATGCGCAAGAAATGCGCCAAGTGCGTGACAGAAATTAATAATTTAAGGCTTACGGCTACGTTTTCTGCTCGCCCTGAGGCTAATCAGTCTTTGCGAGTACATAACAACAAAAACGTGATTAATGATGTGCCTATTGAGTTACCAAAACGGCGTGTCGAACAGACGGTAAATAACGAAACCGAGTTTGATAATTCATCACCTGTCATTCGGCCTCCGATTAATAATCCTAAGCCTAAGGTTATACTCGCGTCCGAAAGGACATCTGTGCCTATTTTACCTATGAGTGATCGTACGCCTGTTGATTTTAGATCGTCAGCGTATGCGTGAGCAGCATGTGCAAAACCCTCTTTTTGCGGATAATTTACCTAATTCTGCGCATCCTTCGCAGCACGCGCGTTTAATCAGCAAAGTGTTGAAAACGCGCCTACTTTTTCAGAATTTTTGCAGCGGCCTTTAAATCAGCTAGCACCCGAATTTGTGCCTAATGCTGTAAATAATACGCAACATCCTTCTTTAAATCCGCCGCCTTTGCATTATTTTCCTCCTAACGCGGAAAGCGCGCCCATGCAGCACGCGTCGCATCTAAGGAGCGATAATTTTTCAGCGCACGGTAATTTAGCAAATCCTAACAACGAATCCATGCCGATCAGGGACAATATAGTCGCGCCGCCAGCCAGCCAGCGCCGCGTCACATTTTCAGATGAGGACACTAGCTCTTCGCAGCAGGAAGATTCGCATCGCTCGCGCCGCAGTGGAAGTTCGCGTCACGGTTCACGCCGCTCGCGTCATAATTCAGATTCTTCATCATCTTCGTGCGATAAATCATCTGTTGCTGAAGCCATTAATCGCGGTCCTTTCATACAGCAAATGCATATAGCAGTCGCTGCTAGGAAATCTTTTCAGGGTGAAAAAACGGATATTCGAAAATTTTTCAGCGAATTTGAAAGATTGGCAAAAAATATATAAAATCGACAAAAAAGATAGAGCTGAATTTGTCTCATCATTTTCCGACGACTATGCATTAAATTTGTATGAAGCGTTACCTCAAGAAGTGCGTAATTCTTATACTAAGACTAAGTACGCCAGTGGCAGGATCTAGGATTTTCCTAAGGGGGGGGGGGGGGCGGTACCACGCGGGCAGCAAGAAAATTCTGGGAGTGGGGTGCAAGATTTTTTTGAAGGTCGAAATATGGGCCTTAAAAATGGTGGTATGGCGATAAAAACACCATTTTTCGACGTTTCTCATCAAGCACTATCCATTGGCATCAAAAAATTGCGAAAAAAACGAAAAAAATTTTCAAAATTCGAACTCTGGGGGGTTATTTTGATTTCGGGGGGGGGGTATTTTGGTTTCTGGGGGGTGCATACCCCAAAAACCCCCTCCCTACGCCCAGGTGTGGGCGGTACCCCCTAAGGGGGGGCGGAACCCCTTACTTGGACGGAAAAATTAGCCCTTTTTACCCGAAAATCGTTAAAAATCGCTCAAAAATCCTTAATTTTGCGCATTTTTTCGGGCCACTGAAAAAGTGGGGCGGCCGCCCGCCCCGCCCCCCCCTAAATCCGCCCCCGAAGTACGCTATGATCGCAGAATTTCGCCCTCTCGATCACGACACGCGTATATGACCACTTTTCTTGACCGTAAGCAACAAGCCCAATGAGTCTGTCCAAGCTTACTATCTCGCACTTCACAAACAATTAAGACGCGCTTAGACCTCATATTGAAACCGATTCTGAGCAGTTCAACAAACAAGTGCTTCAACATCAATTAAAGCTCGGTATGCTACCTGAAATTTCAACTGCAGCCTGAAGCTGAGCTACATGAATTTTTACATAATGCTAAATGCTGCAGAGTATGCAGCTCGCACAACTTGTAGCGAAAAAAGCGCCAACGCCTTTTATGTCTCGAACCGCTGCACAATCCTACTACTGGTGCAATTCCTAAGGAATCTGTTCGCTTTTCTAATAATGCTGATCCTGATTGTTTATGCACTAAGACGCTTGATCAAAACGCCCCAAAAATGAGCAATCTACAGCGCTAAATTTTGCGATTTTTGTAAGCGCACGGGTCATGTTGAAGAACAATGTTTTAAAAAGATAAGACAGCGCAAATTCGACAAAAATGCACAGCAAGCGAAATTCGAGCCCGCCACGCGCCAACGTAGTCAGTCGCGTTCTTGAATAATCGTAATCGCTCATTGTCGCGCTCAAATTATAATAATCGGCCTCAGTCTAAGCCTAGATATCGCGATCAAAGCCAAAATCGTCAACCTATTTCGCAAAGTTCCGACGCACGTTTTGATTCTAGACGCTCGCGTCCAATTTTTAGGCAAAGCTATAACGACTACGCGCCGAATTATCGCCAAAACTATCAGAATCAGCCTTATGATAATCGCATGCAATCTTATGACTATCGCCAAAATAATCCTTATGTGACTCATCCGCCAGAACAGCGTAACACATATTATAATTCCAATTATCGTTCTGCGCCGCAAAATTATCCCCCTAACGTCACATATGTAGCGGATTACCAACCCGCCGGAGATTATCCCCCGCCGCAACCGCCCTACTCGCCTAAAAAAGATGCAAACACGGTTACCTCTCATCAATCTGAAGCAAATAAGCGGGAAGAAAATTTTGCATCCCAAGCATTTTTGGAAGAATATGATAGATTGCAACGAAGATTAGCGGTTCTCGAAAAAATGACTTCATCCCCCACCTTAAATCAGGATTCTGAAATTCCGATAGTTAGTCATGCAGGTACAAATTTACCCACCATTTTGGCTGAAATTCATGGTGTAAAAATCCCGGCACTAATTGACACTGGCTCGCAAGTCACAATGATGACTACTGCAGCATTTTTAAGACTTGGTTTCAGGTTACCTCCGAAACAAACGTCTAAAGTCGTGCACGGTGTAGGTGATACAACAGTAGTTGTTCGCTTTAATTTTAATATGACTATAACTATCGCAGATCATTCTATACCTACGTTAGTGTCTATTATCGATAAATTGCCAGAAGACATGCTTCTCGGTTTTGATTTTTGCCGTTCCGCATTACTCTGGGTAAATCCCATCGAAGATTGCGCGTTCATAAACGGTATAAAATTAAATCTCTTATCACCGAGCGAAAAATTGCAGTTTCGCACCAATCCAAATGCTAAAATCGCATGTCCTATCTGCGTGCATGTTTCAATTTCAGAGCCGATCACAATTTTGCCGCGTCACGAATTAATAACACCTGCTTATATAAGTCATGGTTCCTACGATGCAGATATTGCACTTTTCGAGCCCGATCCAGATTTTATGCGCAAAAGTTCACTTTTTGTCGCCCCTGCAATCGTCGACACCTCAGTTTCAGTTTTCCCTCTGCGATTATGTAACATCTCGAAATCGCCTGTTCAAGTCGACACTGGAGAGCTAATTGGATCGCTAACGTCTGATGTTGATGTTGTATCTCATGTTTCTGTTTCAGACGATCGCTCACCTGAACTTTTTCTTCGATAAATAAGGCTTTACAGGGTTGCATCGCTAATTCTAAGGAACAACAGCAAATTCGTGATCTTTGTCATAAATATAATTCGATATTCGCTTTAAAAGGCGAACCACTCGGTCGCACTCCGCTTGTTAAGCATCATATCGACACAGGGGATAGTCCTCCTGTTGTAGGTAAAACTTATCGTGTCGAACACGCGCGCCGACAAGCCATGCAAAGAATAATTAATGAAATGATTGCGGAAAAAGTCATCAGGCCAACAACAAGCCCCTGGGCCAGTCCTTTGTTTTTAATTGGGAAAAAGATGGTTCCCTCCGCCCAGTTGTGGATTATCGCCGACTGAATGATGTGACAAAAACTCAAATTTACCCTCTACCTCAAATTGACGATTATTTTGATGCCCTAGGGTCTGCAGCTTACTTTAGTACGCTAGACTTAAAATCTGGGTATTGGCAGATCCCCCTTGATGAAAAATCGCGTGAAAAAACCGCTTTTATCTGTCCTGTAGGTCACTACGAATTCGAAGTGTTACCTTTTGGTTTAAAAAACGCCCCTGCCGATTTTCAGCGCCTTATGGAGCTCGTTCTCGCTGGTTTAAATTGGAAAACCTGCCTCGTATACATCGACGATATAATTGTGTTTTCGCGCACGTTTTCAGAGCATCTTAAAGATCTAGAAAATGTCTTTCGCGCGCTACAAAACGCAAACTTAAGGGTTAAACCAGAAAAATGTCATCTAGCTCATGCAGAAGTCCAATTTTTGGGCCATCGCATAAGTTCGCTAGGTATTGCTCCTGACTTGACTAAAATTGCAGATTTGATCAATTTTCCAGTTCCAAAAACGGTGAAAGCTTTACAGAAATTTCTTGGTCTAGTACAATGGTTCAAAAAATTTGTAAAAGATCTCGCGAAAATCGCGAAACCTCTTTTTCGTTTATTAAGGAAAGACACGGAATTTCTTTGGACTGAAGAACATCAAAAAGCTTTTCAAACGTTAAAAGATGCCTTCACTTCACCACCGATTTTGCAGTTGCCCAAGTTCGATAATGATCATCAATTCATTCTGACAACCGACGCAAGCAATTACGCGCTAGGTGCCATTCTTACGCAGAAACATCTTCCATCTAAAAATCGTTTCATCCTTGGTTATGCTAGCCGTGTTTTAAACTCGGCCGAATGTAACTATGCCACTTCTGAGAAGGAGGCTTTAGCGGTTGTCTGGGCAATTAAGCATTATAGGCATTATCTTTATGGCAAAAAATTCATCGTAGAAACAGATCATCAGGCGCTTACTTGGCTCGTAAATGTAAAAGATCCTTCGAGTCGTCTAAGACGATGGGGTTTAAAATTACAGGAATACGAGTATGAGGTTGTTTATGTACCAGGCGCATATAACTGCGCCGCGGATTTACTATCGCGTCATCCTAAGTACGATCGCGACGAACAACGTTATAAACTCGAACGTAAACCCGTTGCTAATGTCGCTAACCTCGAATCTGAAGCGTCTGAGTCTGACGACGACAACAAACCACCTGATATAAGACAACCAACCATCGCGCCAAAACAGCAAGCTGCGCAAAAAGATCATCCGCCAGTTTTTTATGAACGAATCACTTTATCTGAAGCTGAAAAAGCAGAAATTTTGTCGCCCGCAAAACTCCTTGCCGAACAACGTCAAGATGAAGAGTTAAGCAAAATTCGTGAATCGCTCAATGACCTAACAACACGAAAATATCGCGACGAATTTTTCTTGCTAAATAAAATCCTATATCGCAGATTTCAGCCTAAGCGCGCAGCTAATACCATTCATCAGCTTGTCATTCCAAAATCGCTTCGTAGCTTCATCTTAACCGAATTTCACGATTCCATCTTTGGAGCCCATTTCTCCGCGCGAAAAATCTTACCTGCCATTCAGCTCCGTTACTGGTGGCCTAGAATGGAGAATGATGTGCTTGCATGGTGTAAGAATTGTGAGGTGTGTTTGCAGCGTAAGGTAGCGAATAATCCCACCGCCATACCTCTGCAGCCCATCGAAGTTTCAGCACCGTTTGAGTTAATCGCGTGTGATTGTCTGCATATGCCTCGCTCGACGTCCGGGAATGATCAAATCGTTGTTTTCATGGACTATTTTACTAAGTACGTTGAAGCGTTTGCAGTGTCTGATATAAAAGCAGTCACCATCGCAAATCTATTATTGCGCGAAGTAATTCCTAGGCATGGCGTTCCAAAGCGATTTCTGACAGATCAAGGCTCAAATTTTACATCAGCGCTAATTTCCGAAGTTTGCAAATTACTAAATGTCCAAAAAGTTTTCACAACTCCATATCATCCGCAGTGTGATGGGTTAGTAGAACGATATAATCGAACACTCATCGATGGACTTTCTAAATTAAGCGCAAGAAATCAATACGATTGGGAACAATTTTTGCCTTTTGCTTTATTTGCGTATCGTGCAACGCCGCAGTCATCGACAAATATTTCGCCATTCGAAATGCTGTACGGTCGTGAACCTTCTTTTCCACTCGATATACAGCTTTTAAGCGATCTCGCGTTGAATCCTAATTTGCCTAACGTCGCTGAAAAATATCTTGCCAATTTAAAACTCACGCTTCTTAATTTGCACGATATTGCTAGCAAAAATCTTGCCAAAGCGCGTCACCATCAGAAAAAGCAGTACGACAAATCAGCGCGTGAAAGTAAATTTGCAGTCGATGATATTGTATATCTCAACAATAAAGCAGTGATTCAGCCCGAAATTGGAAAACTTTCACCTAAACAATTAGGTCCATATCGCATCAAATCTTTGCCAACACCTGAAACGGCTCGCATCATCTATTTGCATAATCCTTTAATCGAACATGTAGTGCATCGTAATCGCCTCTTACCTGCCCCAAAGTTGCCCTATTCCGATCTTATCGCCGAAAAGTACGCATATGTACCCGGTGATTTTGTTTTAGTTAAGCTACCGCGTCGACCTGTGTGTCCGGCAGTAGTTATAAGTTTTGAGGAATTAGCGGGCCGGGAAAGGAATATGAGGGAGTGTGCGCCTGTTCGTTTGCTAATTGGTGCTAAATCGGCACATGCCGTGCCCTTAACTAATGTTACACCTTTTGCAGAGCCATGGCTGAGCAGCGTGCCCCAACAGAAGAGGACATCGTGGACCGAGATTGTCCGACGTTTAGCCTCGGGAACAACAACGATGCCGCCCATTTCCTCTTAGCGCTCGAAGCTGCGGCTGCTGCAAAGCAGTATCGCGCAGACGTAGTTCCTTTACAGATGCTATATTTCGAAAACGACGAACACGTAACGCCAAATCTACGCGAGCCTTCACATCACGAGACGCCTAACCACTACAATCGCATTTACGCCCAACGTAAGTGGTGGCTGGCAACGATGGACCATATCTGTTGTCAGTGCCCTACGTGCCTGCCAATAACATTCGACGTACCGTAATGGTCGAAACACACGAACAATCCTATAACGCGATACGTACACTTTTCAGGTCGTCGAATCGTCTTAACAGCCAGTACTTCTTTGGCTTCGACTCCGAGCATGTTAACGACCGTTTGTTCATGCCCTACCGCATTTGGGAGCAATATTGGCAGCAGCTAGATCCCAACTATATGCAGGCCAACGGTCCTTTTGTTCGATACATTCAGATCGCTGACGTTCGTGGCCATGTCTTTGTCTGGAATTTAGCTAGGTTTCCACAGCCCCCGTTTGGGTTGGCGGAATTGCTTGAGACACCTTTGAGGGACGTCTTTCTAGCTTGCCACGACCCCAGCAACGATAAAATCGCCTATTTTCACATCTACGGCCCACATCGTGCAGATGTAGTGGCTTATTTACAAAATCGTGATAGGTTTCCTCCATCGCGTTCTGTTTTCAGGGCTAATATTTTAGATACGCTGGTGATGAGCCGCTTTTTCATGGTCGAAAATCGTATCGATGCCGGAAATCATCGCCTAAAAACGTTGGCAGCCTTCTTCTTTGATATGCAGCCGGATTCTTTGGCAGTCACGTGGATTGGCCAGGCATGGAACATGCCTTTGACGGGTCCTATGTTACGGTATCTTGTTTTAGACCCAATTTTCTTGCTCGATGTCTACATTCTCATCGATACGTATTCGCCGAACATGAGTCAAATTTCTCCTTGTCGTATTCCGCCAGGTTTCACTTTTGAGGGTGACAAACGTTCTGTTCAGGCAGCGCCGCCGCCGGAGCCGCTATACATCAAGTTGTCGAAATTGCCGCCCAATATGTCCCAAAGGCGAAAAGCCATACGACGACACTTTCGCAGATCAACGACAGCTGATTCGGACGGCGAGGATCCGACGATGATTATTTTAGACGGCTACGAGTTAGATGACCAGGGTAGGCCGCCATTTCCGCCGCCTTCACAGCGTCCGCCATCGCCGACGCAGCAACAAGTTCTTGACGATATCATCGCCAATCTGCCATCCACATCGCGTAATGTGCCTGAACCGATGGACATAAATGTTTTAGATAGGGTACCAGTTGTGGCCGCAACCAGCGCTCCGCTAGGTCGGCCCCTGGATGTCAAAAATTTGCCTTTTGTTTCTCAACCGGCACATACTCGAAAGTCGCGTTTTGAGCCCTTACAAGCTGTCCCAGCTTCAGTGGCTCCTCCTCCGCCTGCTTACTCGGCGCCGACGGATATCCAAAACATCATGGCCTCAATGACGTTGCCTTTTGCCGCCAAGCCATTGCCGTCGACGCGTATTCCTCAAATTTTGCAGTCCAAAACCGACGGAACCAGTTGTTCAAATTCTGGCTGAGCAGCCGATGCAGGTTCAGGATAACGAAGAACAACGGCGAACAACCGCCTACGCTGAATTATTTTCAGGAAACCATGCAAGAGTTGCAGGAAACAAGTCAACCTTGCTTGTCTATCCATAATTTTCTCAATTTTCTGCGATTGGCTTGGACAAGAAGCAGGTTTGGAATTGTACACAGGCCTACGTAACGATATTCAGCTGTGCTACAACGCAATGTACGCCCGTTATTTGCAATATTGTCGAATTTCCAATCCGCCGGACAGGCCAGTCATTTTGCTACGGTTACCCACGGATGTGGATCCGAACGAGGGTTTTAGGAATCAGGTTGCGCCGCGTTTTATTACGCAGCCTTCTGTCTTCCATTGCCAGTTCTATCCAGATCCGTTGTTCACGCAAAACCGCATGTTCATCACAACCGGTTACATGGTGTACGAAGTAAACATCCAATACGTCGCAAATCATCCATTCCAGCCAACGCCGCCGCAAATGAACGTTCGAATTGGCGTCACAATTCAGCCTGAATTTTTTCCGCACCGTATCCAGCCTCAGCCTGATCATATGGCGCCGTTGTGTTTGACGATGCGGCAAATGGTTGATATTTTTGAAGCGTTTCGTGAATTTGAGAGAGAATACGAAACCACTTTCAGCCGCAAACCGGTGTTCGCTACCGCGCACGTGTTGCAGGCTACATCACTGTTGCGCTTTATGGATCAACGTTTCTTCATCTTTGCGACGTTGTATGGTGACCCGGGAATTGCCTGGCAAATGTGTGAACAAATTCGACGGATGCTTTGTGCCGCCTTCTTTGGTCCGACGTACACTCAATTTCCGAGGGAAGCGTTTGTGGAATTTCCTGAATTAGCGGAAGAAATCAAGGATCCGGTTGTGCTGCATCGTGATATTCAGCTAATTCGCGAAGCCACGGATCCAGACTTAACGGTGCCTGCCCAATTTGGTCGCCACAAATCGCGCCAACACTCATCGCATTATCTTCAGCAAAAACTGCCCGAGGAGTTGGACAATATTCGCCGAAACCAGCAGAGACGCCAATCGCAGAAACGAGCTGTTGATTCGCAGGGCCCTAGTGGCCCCCAAGCGAAGAAACGACGAAACGTTACAGATCTTTCTTTACAGGCTCAGATCGATTTGCGCCAGGCCCAAATGATAATTGAGAAATCTGAACGCGAAACTCAACCGATGCCACCATTGCCACGCATTACTGTTGCACGTAAGCCAGGCTCTTTAGCCGTGGCCTCTGAAATAAGACGTGAGGATCAGACCGCGTACTTGGAACGTTTGAGATCCTATCACGAAGCTATTCCTTTATTAAGGGCCAGCCAATATGTCCGGAACAAATACGAACATACTCTACGAGCTTATCGAGCCAACCAAAAATGGAAGGAGCGACGCTGAGCGGCAAGCAATGATCTATCGCCAATTGGCGTTATTATCGAAGCCATCAGATAACGAACCCGGACCCTCTTCTTTGTCTCGTTTCAGGCAGAATCCGCCCCAGTTACCGGCAACGTCGACGCCGCGTGAGCAATCGGAGCAGCGGTCACCGCAGCAATCTAGCGGAGGTTTTGGTCGTTTCCCGACTCCAACGCGTAGGTCGCCGCGGCCCACTGGCAGCTCCGCTCGTCCTCCGCAGCAGCATCGGCCGCGTTCAACCCCGCCACCGCGAGCAGTGCAGCGCCAAAGGTCGCCGTTGCATCAGCGCGAAAGTTTTGGGCGTGGCTCATTACCGACGCATTGGTTGCAGCGGTCGGCTGACAACGTCGGCGGTTATCAACAGCGGCAGCACAAATCGTCGCAGCAGCGGTCGCCGCAGCGTCAACGCGAAGGTGTTGGGCGTCGCCCATCACCAACGCGTTGGTCGCCGTGGTCAACCGTCAGTCTCGACCGGCCGCAACACGAACGCCATTCAATCTCCCGGTCAAACGAGTTTTGGGGTCAACCACAACCACAACCACACCAATCGAGCTCTCCTTCGCGCGAAACCGGTAGTTTTGGGCGCTTTCCATCTCCACCGCGCCACGATCTAAATTTCGAGGATTTCCGCCGTCCGGCTACTCCATCTAGTCAGCCGCGAGTTTATTATGGGTTCGGAGCACCATCGCCTGATGCCATTTTCGTACGACGAACATCGCAGCCTGCGCGAACGGATGCAACCGCGCATAAATCTATTGGATGAGGATCGCCCGTCGCATTGCCGCCATACGGACTCTAGCGACTCGTCACGTCGCTCGATTTGATCATCTCGTTTCTTTCCGACGTCAAAACCAGACCACAAACGCCGCTAATAGCCACGTTTGGCTCGCATTCTACATATATTTGGACTCTGCGTTTGTGCCAATGGCCAGCAGCATTCTATTTGTTGGATCAACGTCGTTTTATTCGCGTTTTGTCGTAAAGCGTTCTTATTATAAAAACTACTAGTTCGCGATTCGTTATTCTTTGTGCCTTTAAAATCTCGTCTTTAATTTTTCGTCTTTAAATTTTGCGTAATCTCGTCATTTTAAGCTCGTTGATTCCCGAACTTGCTCAGAGCAAGTGTGGCCTCATTTTATCTTAATTTTATCTAAAATCTACTTAATTCTTCTTTTATTCAAATTTATTTTTCAGGTTTCTGCACTACTCGATAGAGGCTTGGTCATGGATTCAGCCGCCATACTTTTCAACTCAAAATTTTCTTCCCATCCACAGGGGGCCCAACCTAAAAATTTCAATAATTCACTCAAAATTTTCCATTTGTTGGATCCCTAACAATTTTTCTCATATTTCTCTAATTTTATTTTTCACTTTAAAAAATTCGGCCCGTGTTCCGAATTTTTTTCCCGGTGAGGGGAGGAGTGTAGATAGTGTATCTACACGTGCCGTTACTTGTACGGCCTTTGCGCACCTTAGTGCGCCAATTCCGACCATCCGGTCTTTTGGTTCCACTGTGGCGATCCAGCCATATTTTCAGATCATCGATAGTATGACATGCGGAGGCATTCCGACCACGCAGTGTCAATTGGTTGGACTCTTGTCGCTATGTGTCGCGAGGGATACAAAGATGCGACCTTTTACTGTGGAACCCCTACAAGTCCCCTATCACTTTTTACATTTAAAACATAGGCGACATGACCGCTATTCACGTTGAGCCTGTGCGGAGACCTGAAAAATCTATGTGCAAGAAGCACACAATTTTTGTTATAAACACATTATACAATATTTTCTTCTTATATTACTGTAGGCCATTCCCCCTAGGATTATTAGTTAGTTTGGTGGCAGTTTGGCCTTTATGCTTCTGGCGTGTCGCTTCCGACTCTATCAGCGCCATGTCTTGTACATTGTTTTAATTCGGTAAAAGCACGAAAATCAACTGCCTAGAGGTGCAATATATCGCATCGCAGGTAGTTTGGAATTGGGATCAGGCCGGCCATAAATTTATTCCTTGCCGGATTTCGTTGGGTAAAACCTTTTATTTATCATTTCGTGCAAAATTCATAATTCCTTTTTCGAACCAAAAATCTATAAAAATTATTACATAATTTTTATAGTAGATGACAGCCCGGAATAGAGCTCTTTGTTGTTGTGTTTTAAGTACAGAGTGCTATTGGAACCAGAAATTATAAGTAGTTTCGCCATAGGTAATCTGGTGCGAAACCTTTTTAATTCTTTTCGCGAAAAATTGTTCTTTTGGTCTAAAAGGGTCCAAGGACCTAGGGCGAATACCGGGGTTATCTAATTTCTCCTGGTTAAGATCTGCGGTCGGCATCTCCATCCCATAATCTCCGTAAGTACCGGACCAGATTACGTCCGTGGAGATTTATAGGTAGTAGGTATTCAGGGTCATTTTGGAAGAGTGCAGGTTTTTACCGCAGCTTCTTGACCAGCGCTAATTGTAGCATAGGTACTTAGGTAAGCCCCGAAGGTACTTACTGGGGTTCGTTGCTTTCGTAGTTGTTGTGTGTTGGGTATCTTCTCTGACGGCGTGCTGTCAGTTTAGTTATCCGTACATACTTCAAGTACTAAATCAGCCAACTCGTTCGCGTGCGCTAAGATACTCCAATAACTTGAAAGTGGGCGAAGCCCCAGAAGTTACAGGACCTATTTTTATAGAAAATTAAAATTGCTCTCCATGCTCAAGGTTTCTTGACTTTGGCATTCCAGCTCTGCCCCAGTCAAAGCTTTTTGCTTTGGTGTACATGCACATGTATGTTTGATACCTTCTATAACCTATGTATATAGCCGCTCGGGAAACAAATGCCTCCTTGGTATCCTGAAGCCCAAAACTTTTCATAGTAAATGTCGTTTCCGGCCTTCGGGTTTCAGGAGTATGATCGAGCCACTTTGATTAAAAATTCGGAATTAGGAACCGAAATACGAAACCTTGTGCATGGCCCATAAATTCTGAATTAATGCAAATGGATTACAAAGGCGGTTTAAATTGAACAGAAATCACATCACAGTGCGTAGCAAATGATAAGCCATATCAAGTTTTGCTAAGCAAAATTTTATTACAGTAGCCTGCCTAGAAATCAACACTTTACGATAAATATGGGATCAATAAGGAACAATTACACAGCACGCTAGTTTAAAATATCTGAAAATTGTTTGTTCGAAAAGCGCTACATACCTACGTCAGAGAAAATTATATTATATCCGACGTACATTAAGAATTGTCATTGAATTTGACCGCATGATCATTACCGCAAGTAATAATTTCAAAAATAAGTTGTTACTGTGATTTTTGTCTAGCGTACGAAACAGGGTTGCCAGGTGCAGGCAGGGTTGCCAGGTTGGGGTTTTCCCCCCATTTTGGGGGTTTTTTGGGGTCCTTGGGGGCTTTTTTGGGGTTTTAGCTCACGGGGGATTTTATGGGGGTTTTTCGAAATTTTTGAGGTTTTTTTTGGGGGTTTTTCATTTATTATTCAAGTATCAAATTCTAGTGAGTTTAGAGGCAGCAATCAATCACTGCAAGTTTTTGTCAAGAGAAGCCGACAGCACAGCCGTGCGTGCCCAGCTCAGCTGACCTTTTTTATTTCAGGACTTTGGTTTTCAGCCCTATGATCACGGTAGAATTTATTTCAATTCTTCTAAAATATCGTGTTAATGAACAGTCGCCATCGATTCGACTAATTTTTGAAAGAATAGCAAAATTTAAGTACCTACACAAAGGTGAGTGTTGTTACAATAATATCAGAAATCTAGGGAAATTTTCGGATTTCTATGGATGAATTTATAGATGCTGAAAATTTAGACTTGACAACACTGACCGGAGCCCTGGTTTCATATCGAGGTTCATCGTCCAAGTTGAGTTAATAATTCATCGTTTCATTTGTCCATTCTCCATGTCTTTTTTCCTTTTTTGTGCCATATTGATTTTGATTTGATCACTACGCGTAGCTAGAATCAGTTTGAGAATCATAAATTTGATTGGTGAATTTTAATAGCATATATTTTGTTATTTCAAAATTTGAACAGTTTGTTCACGCCACAGTAATCCGTATCAAACCGCTAAAATATTGTCAACAGGATTGGGGCATGCATACAATTACGTAAAATTAAGCACACATATGGACAAGGACAATAAATGAATTAAAGATGGACAAATCTAATACTAATAATATACTAATACTTTATTCGGAAAAAAACACAAGGGTAAAACAAAAGTCGCAAGGAAAATAAAATAAAATGCGAAATGTCCTGGACACACAGGCAAGTAGATTGCTCGGTTACAGTTATCTCAGTTATCTCGGTTACCATTTTCGAATGCTGCTGTTGAACGCGTGTTTTCCATTATGAATGTTGTTAAAAATAAGTTACGTAATCGTATGCATGCCCTAGTACTGTTGACAATATTTTAGCGGTTCGATACGGATTACTGTGGCGTGAACAAACTGTTCAAATTAAAAAAAAAACAAAATATATCCTATTAAAATTCACCAATCAAATTTATGATTCTCAAATTGATTCTAGCTCGCGCGTAGTGATCGACCGGGGCCCCGGCCCCGGCTATCCCCAGCCATTTTTCAGCATCCCCGGCCCCGGCCAGGGCAAGGTCTAAAAATGGCCGAAGAAAAATTTAGTGTAATTCGTATTTTGTACAGGATGTGATACTGCCAGTTATTTATCAATTTTGAGAACTGTACTGATTCGACCATATGTATACTTGTCATTGTTATATCTTTGCTACTGTGTATAAATGAGCTTTTGTTGAATAAATGTTCGGGACAATCTGCATGTTTTCGATTCCTTCACTTAACTCATTAAATCAAATGCTATTTTTACCTCATTCATTCGTAGCTAGTGGCTAAAAGATTTAGAGTTGACAAATTCGTTCTATTTTTAGTTGGAAATTGTACGTTTTCGAAAAAACAATTTTCACAAAAAACACTTTTACATTTAATTGAATGGGAACCGCCTGCTTTAAAACGCGTTTCTTGTGTAATAGTTATTAGGACGTAAGTTAATTATAGGCAATTGCAAACTATATGTAGAATGCGGCGCAAGCAGCAGTAGTAGCATGCAGTAGTGAAGATTCAAACGATATTGAGTGTGCTAATAGCAGCGACATGGAATTTATTGATGATTCAGACAATGAAACACTGGACTAAATTTGTTTCTTGTGACATAAATAATAATAAAACTTGATTTGAAAAGGCGCATCTAACTTTGCGCTTGCCATTTACTACTAAATTGAGCAGTCGCTCATTATTTCTCTTCCTATGCCAACCTCAAGTATGTGTAATGCAATAATATTTTCCTTGTCCAACTCCGGCCCCCGGCCCCAGCCCCGGCCGGGGATTTTTTTCGGCCCCGGTACTGCCCCGGCCCCGGCCAAAGAAGTCGCCCCGGTCGATCACTACTCGCTCGTAAATGATGTCTAATTTTGTTTAGATAATGTTTTGTTTGATGAAATCGATAATTATGCCGCTGAAGTCGTGTTAGAGTGAATTTGGTGAACCATTTTGAAATAAATTGTTTATAAAAGGTTGTTAATGTATTATGCTGCTTAGCTGAAAACATGTTTTCGAACAAAAAATGCATGAATATCATCAGAAAGTTGTTTAAGATTGGCCAACTTTATACTTGTTCTATCAAGAGAAATAAGAATCAAAAAAATGTTGCGCAAAACAACTATTTTAAAACATTTTTTTAATTAAAAAAAGCGAAAAATTCAGAAAAAATGGTTTTTTATTTTTGGCTGCAAAAGATGTGGCGCGGTGGAAAATGCACAAAAACGATGTTATTTAGCGCATCCAGCTTGTTTGTATGCGTTTTATTGACTTAATTGTTTAACAAAGCATTTTTTAATATGGGGGTTTTTTCTTCATTTGGGGGATTTTTTTGGGGGTTTTTAAAAATTTGACCTGGCAACACTGGGTGCAGGAGAATTCCAGGGTTGCCAGGTGCAGGAGAATTCTCCTGAATTCAGGAGAATCTAAAATTTTCAGGAGCAGGAGCAGGAGAATGGGCTTTTCAGGAGAAATTTCAGGAGAAGTTGTAAACATGCAGGAGAATGCAGGAGAATTTTAAAATGTCAGGAGAATTCAGTGGAATCCTGAAAATCTAGGAGAATTCAGGAGAATTTTCAAAGCTTAAACAGCAAGTTATAATGATTATCATACATTAAGCTTCTTACTGTACTTACTGTAGTTAGTTGTATATAATTTTATACTTAGAGATCTTTCACATTAAGAATTTATTTCGTTCATAGTTAAGACCTAAGTGTTAAGTTATAACTATATCCAAATAAGTTTTGTGCTTCCGTAGTGAATCATTCATTCATTCATTTATTTATTCACTCACGAAGTGCAGAAATACATAGCTTTACACACCGCTCTAATTGTTTTTATCAGTTTCATAGACGTTTGCAAACACCGTTTTTTCCACTTTTTGGTCTATTTGTCAACCAAAATTTTGGGAAATGGAAAAAATTTTTGGGCTTGGTTGGCATTTGTGGAAACTTTTTGTAATGTTAAAAATACGTTTTAGAGAGTTAAAACTTAAAAAATTTTTCGGTGCTTCGCGCCGAATTGATGAAATTCTTACTTATTAGTAATCCTTAAGCCGCGCCGCGCCAATTGCAGCATTTTTATCGACAATCTGGTCTAGAACTTCACTACGATTGAAAATCCTTATCTTCTGCACGGATTCAGTTAGTTTTTGTAATGCAAAAATGCGTTTTAGAGAAGTGAAACTACAAAATTGTTTCGGCGCTTCGCGCCGAATTGATTTAATTCTTACTTGTTATTGATGTTTAATCCGCGCGGCGCCAATTGCAGCATTTTTTATCGATAATCTGGTCCTAGAACTCCACTACGATTGAAAATCCTTACCTTCTGCACAGTTTTTGAAATGCAAAAATGATTTAGAGAGCTAAAATTTCAAAATTTTCTAGCGCTTCGCGCCATTTGATAAATTATAGTTTTAATTGTCAAAAACGACTTCAGAATTGGCTAAAATGCTTTACTGAAGTAAGGAAATTCAAGTTTCAACATAAATAACGTTACTGATCGTGATATTCTTGTAGAGCGCGAAATTTTTATACAAAAAGTGCATCAAACACCGCTATTGCATGTGTACATAAAATTTTCCACTTAAAAACACTGATTTTTCAACACAGGCGCTCTATTTTGAACGTTTTTAGACCTCCCAAAAAATGTGGAAAAAGTCGGAAAAAAGTGGAAAAAATTTTGGGTTCGGTCTATAATGTCAACCAAATCGCTGGGAAAAAGCGGTGTTTGCAAAGCGCCTATAAACATTTTTTTGATATATTTCAAAACGTAAGGATTTGCTTGCTACTGAAGTACATACAATTAGTAATAAAGTATTATTTATTTTTTCAAAAGACATTGCAAACAGGGCTCTTTTCAGAAATTTTTGATGATGTAAGTGCAACTGAAAATTGGCGGTCACTGTTTTAAGCACAGAAACTGTTTTTTCGAATAATGTGTATTGTAAACAATGCGACCTCTTTAGCTTAGGCCCTTGAGCAGTATATCCTGATGAAGATCAGGAATCTGTTATTGAATGTTTGTCAGCTGTTGATGTTGAATAAAATGTTATACTTTGTGGTGCAGCATTAGTCTTCCATTATTTTTGCATCTGCCTGTATAATGCAGATATGCTCCATGAGCTTTTTGTGAGAGAATTAATGTTCATTATTTAGCCTTGAGTGTCCTTAGGATTAACAGGCAAGAGATCAGAATAAAATAGTTGGGTGAACCAAGGTAAATTGGCCTGAGCATGCTTGATATGCATGTGTACATACAATTGTAGATCTGCTGTACAACCTTTCCTGCAAAATATGAGCCAGGAGAATTTTCAGGAGAATCAAAATATTTTCAGGAGAATTGCAGGAGAATTTTTCCCCAATTTTACCTCTGTGCAGGAGAATCTGAATTTTGGGACCTGGCAACACTGGAGAATTCTCCTGAATTCAGGAGAATCTAAAATTTTCAGGAGCAGGAGCAGGAGAATGGGCTTTTCAGGAGAAATTTCAGGAGAAGTTGTAAACATGCAGGAGAATGCAGGAGAATTTTAAAATGTCAGGAGAATTCAGGAGAATCCTGAAAATCTAGGAGAATTCAGGAGAATTTTCAAAACTTAAACAGCAAGTTATAATGATTATCATACAAATACAAATACATATACAAATATTTTATTTTCGTCGCACAAAAAAGAACACAATAAGAAAAGAAACATTAATATACAATGAAATACAATTATAAATAAACATTCGACATGAATCATCATACAAAATCACATATTCTAAAAGTAAGAAATTATTAATTAAAGTACATTTATACGAGATTAGTGCAAAAGACAAAGGTAGGCGCGCAGGCTAAATAAATTATGCACTTAGAACACGCCCCCAGCAAATACCCCGTTAGATAAACTTTTTTCAACTTTTCACGGAGGGAAGCAACACTAGGAGATCTTACAACAGCTTCAGGGAGAGAATTCCATACGTGAATCCACCTATTGGATAAATCATACCCACGAACATCGAGCCGAAAAGGAGTGCATTCACATTTCATTGAATTTTGAGCACGCGTGCTGTTTTCACAAAAAGTAAAAAAGTCGGCTTGTTGCAAAACGCATCTACCACTCAATATCTGATACATCATACACAGATCACTACGCAATCTGCGAATCTCCAGGCTATCAAATTCTAAGGAACTGAGTCTTTCAGCATAAGAAAGTCCCCGAAATCCAATAATTTTACCTGTAAATTTCCTTTGAACGTTTTCGATCATTGAAACATGGGTCTTACGGTATGGATTCCAAACAGTGCTACAATACTCAAGAAGCGGTCTGACGTAAACAGCAAAAGCCCTAGACATATTTAGTTTATTTTTAGAAGCAAATGATTTCGATATTAGCATAGCCCTAGCATAAGCTCTACGCGTTATATCATTATAGTGGAAATTAAAATCAAGTTTACTTGATACGTAAACACCCAAATCCTTTACAGAATTTGCACTCTGTTCTACAGTCAGGTCAGAAATTCTATAAGAATGCTTGGGATTTCCAAAACCTAGATATAACGCGTAGCATTTTTCAGTAGCAATTTTTAACTGCCAATCCTTGGACCAGACTACGAGTTTAGCGATATCATCTTGAAGTTGGGTGTGATTGCTAGATAAATTATAAAGCTTGACGTCATCGGCAAAAAGGCAAACTTTGCTATTTAAGCGGTCGCTAATGTCATTTATGAATAAAACAAAAAGAATCGGGCCAAGTATACTGCCCTGAGGAACACCGCTAGTGACAGATTTTTCGCTCGAAAACTGACCGTTAATAACAACCCTTTGAGTCCTATCGCTCAAAAAACAAGTTAACCAACTCAATAAATCTCCAGAAAATCCAAAAGTTTCCAGTTTATAAATTAATTTACGGTGAACTACAGTGTCGAAAGCTTTAGAAAAATCAATGTAGATAACATCAACAGTGTTTTTTCATCAATTAATTTAGTCCATTCTTTTTTGCACTTTAGTAATTGCAATTCACACGATTTACCCTTTTGGAAACCAAACTGACCGGAGGAGATCAAATTATTCTCACGTAAATGTGCTTGCATCGTACTGTTAATTATCGATTCCATGATCTTACACGTAACACAACATAACGATATCGGCCTGTAATTTTTAGCATCACTCTGGTCGCCCTTTTTCTACACAGGAACAATTTTAAAATTTTTAGCGCTTCGCGCCATTTGATAAATTATAATTTTAATTGTCAAAAACGACTTCAGAATTGGCTAAAATGCTTTACTGAAGGAAGGAAATTAAGTTTCAACATAAATAACGTTACTGATCGTGATATTCTTGTAGAGCGCGAAATTTTTATACAAAAAGTGCATCAAACACCGCTATTGCATGTGTACATAAAATTTTCTACGTAAAAACACTGATTTTTCAACACAGGCGCTCTATTTTGAACGTTTTTAGACCTCCCAAAAAATGTGGAAAAAAGTCGGAAAAAGTGGAAAAAAATTTTGGGTTCGGTCTATAATGTCAACCAAATCGCTGGGAAAAAACGGTGTTTGCAAAGCGCCTATAAACATTTTTTTGATATATTTCAAAACGTAAGGATTTGCTTGCTACTGAAGTACATACAATTAGTAATAAAGTATTATTTATTTTTTCAAAAGACATTGCAAGCAGGGCTCTTTCCAGAAATTTTTGATGATGTAAGTGCAACTGAAAATTGGCGGTCACTGTTTTAAGCACAGAAACTGTTTTTTCGAATAATGTGTATTGTAAACAATGCGACCTCTGTAGCTTAGGCCCTTGAGCAGTATATCCTGATGAAGATCAGGAATCTGTTATTGAATGTTTGTCAGCTGTTGATGTTGAATAAAATGTTATACTTTGTGGTGCAGCATTAGTCTTCCATTATTTTTGCATCTGCCTGTATAATGCAGATATGCTCCATGAGCTTTTTGTGAGAGAATTAATGTTCATTATTTAGCTTTGAGTGTCCTTAAGATTAACAGGCAAGAGATCAGAATAAAATAGTTGGGTGAACCAAGGTAAATTTGCCTGAGCATGCTTGATATGCATGTGTACATACAATTGTAGATCTGCTGTACAACCTTTCCTGCAAAATATGAGCCAGGAGAATTTTCAGGAGAATCAAAATATTTTCAGGAGAATTGCAGGAGAATTTTTCCCCAATTTTACCTCTGTGCAGGAGAATCTGAATTTTGGGACCTGGCAACACTGCAAAGGTAACGTTTTGCTGACTTCCGCATCCGCTCCGACTGCGCCCCGACGGCTAAACTTAAGAATATGGTACTTTTGGAAAAAGTGCAAAACGAATACGGAATGCCAAATTTTTTTGCCAAGATGGTAGAACATGATAAATTGAAGCGCGGAAAAAAATTTGGTGAAAATCTGAGCCATACTTGCAAGGTTGCAGGCAACTCTCGATTTGAGTGTTGCGTGGGAGGATTAAACGGCTCGATCCAAGGACTTACACATTTGTCAAAAATTAATAAAATGGGCTGAAATTACGGAAGGAAGCATAGCAATGAAGGAGAAAAAAGAAAAAAGGCGCGGAAAGCTGTTTGAAGTTTTAAAAAACTTCAAAAAAATTTCATATTTTTTTTGCATGTTTTTTTCGGTTTTACTCGATAAGATATACGAAAATCTAAGTTTTTGCTTCTATTATACTCAGGCTTAGGCTTAGTATATCTGGAAAGGTGTTTCAAGCTGCTTAGGTCGAGGTCGCTCCCGCTCAGGTCGATGTATAGATTAGAGATGTGCCAGGCCCCAGCCCCGGCGCCAGGGCCCAGGCCCCGGCCCCGGCTGGTCCCGGCGCCAGGGCCGGTGCCTGTAAAAACGATGAAAAATTAATGAAAATCGAACAAAATTAATCTTTTTTGCCGAATTACGCAACATAGTATTTATTTATTCGCAAAAATAAGCTAAATTTCGTTAAAATTAAGCTTAGGCTACTGTTGTGTTTCGCTTCAGGTAATCTAATGATCAAGATTTGAGTGAGCATTGAAACAATTCGATACATTCTTGAATAGCTTAGCTCAATTAACAATTTTTATTGCGAAAATAAGCACGTTTGACTGATAATTCTTAGACAATAAAGTTTAAAATGCAAGGGACTTTCACCAGTGTCTGTAAAATTGTTTTATAAATCGATGTATGTACTTATTAGGGATGTTCCGGTTCCAGGTTTTTCGAAAAAATCGGTTCCGGTTCCGGTTCTTGGAAAACAAGAATTTCGGTTCCGGTTCCGGTTACGGTTCTTGCGTAAGTTGGAACCGTTGGTTCCGGTTCCGGTTCTTCAACTAGAGAACCGTCGGTTCCGGTTCCGGTTCTCGGTTACCGTGTTAAAGTATATACGCTCTCGATAGCTTGACTTTACCAGAACATGTGACGATGTAATCGAAAGATGAATTATTCAGGAAGTCGTTTCTATCTGGCAACTGCACGTTCAAATAAGTTTTACGTCTAGTTGACAATTTACTTAAAAATCACTGAATATTATCTATGTGTTTCTTAATTGGAGGCTTACACGAAATCGAAATGCTTAATTCATGACGAAGATCTGCTGCAATGGTGGAAAGAGAAGTCGAAAAATTTGCCGATTCTCGCGTGTATATCTAAGCAGTATCTTGCAGCCAGTGGCGGATCTAGGATTTTTTCTAAGGGGGTAGTATCCCAACTTTTCCAAAAACAGTCGGAAATTGGTCCAAAAATTTGCCCTTAACGCGCGAAACAGCGTTTTTTTCGGCGTTTTACAATGTATACTTTTACATTAAATCACTTTTGACGCGATATTTTTTCTTAAAATTTTAAAATTTCCGACAATTTTGTGCTAAAAATCACTAAAATTCTTTGACTTTATCAGAATTCTGGCGCAAAGCAGTTTTTTTTGTACAAGGTCCGTTTGACATGTACAAAGATGATCCCCAAAAGTCTTTGTACATTGTGTACACACAAATTTTTGGGTACTATAATATGATACAGTAGCGATTTTAGTGTGGTAAAAACAGAGTTGTTCAACTTTTGGTAGTGTATTTCAGCTAATTTATGGGTCTCTAAGGGCAAAAATCACTAAGAATCGTCTTAAAACGGCGCGAAGCGCCTAAAAATTTGACATTTTTCCTTTCGAAATGCAGTTTCTGCCATTATAAAGATAAAAAGAGCACACAATCAGTCATTTCGACGCGAAGCGCCGTGAATTTCTGCGAATTATAGACCTTTTTAGTAATTTTTGTCTCTCCAAAAATCTTCGTACATGTACAAAGACGGTCCCGAAAGGTCTTTGCACATAGGGAAAAATCTTTGCCGAATACAAAACCGTGGCGCGAAGCGCAGGAAATTTTGTGAGATTAAGACGGATAGACGTCAAGAAGCATGCTTTACAGCTTGATTTACTGTATTTATAGCATTTGATGCGAAACATCGAAATTTTTAATTGAAAATAGAAGAAAACTATGCAAAAATAGCTGTTCCTGCTGCTAAAATTGTTTTGAAACCTACATGAACAGAAAATGGCTTCCAGGTGGCCAAGAAAGTAAATAAATGTCATTAATAGGTATCATCCGGCGCGTAGCGCCGAAAAATTTGAGAAATTATGGTCACTGAGGGCCAAAAAATAATTGCAAATTGGATATCCATTCTTTATCTCGCCAAATATTTTTGGCAAATGGAGGGCGGCCCCCCCCGCTCCCTTAGATTCGCCCCTGCTTGCAGCGCCAGCTACAAGCGTTCCATCGGAACAGCTGTTCAGTTGCACTGGAATCATTAACGACCCTTTCAGAAACAGGCTACATGGCGAAAAAGCAGAACGACTGTTATTTTTAAAATATAATATACCCGGAACAATACTAAGTTTTAGTCTGTAAACTTCTGGGTAATAATAGGTTGAATTGCTGCTTCATGTCTTCACTAAATTTTATGAAGTTCGATTCTTAACTCTAATTTTAAAAAACCGATAACCGACTCCAAAAAAGATCGGTTCCGGTTCCGGTTCCGGTTCTTAGAAAATCAAAAAATCGGTCCCGGTTCCAGTTCCGGTTCTCAGAATATCAAAAAATCGGTTCTCGGTTCCGGTTCCGGTTCCAAAAAATGGTCGGTTCCAGCCGGTTCCGGTTCCGGTTCCGGTTAACTGGCACATCCCTAGTACTTATGTACCTTAAAAAATGCTAGGGTACGGCAACTTATTTTATCATCTAGATAGGATTCGTTTGCTTTAATATATGCGATTTTTCACTAATTTCGGGTGCTGTGCGCCAAATAATAGAGCAAATGTCTTCATTTTTGTGTGGTTTTCAATTAATTTTTTAAATATTATTCTAATTTGATTATGCATGTTCCCTAATCTTGGTAAATGATTTTTCGTCATACAAGCATTTTTTCACCCTTATGATTTTGTTGATATTCTAGAGATAAGTTTTTCAAGCGTGTAGTTAATCTTTGGGTTACTTATTTCTCGTGCAATGTAATCGTAATCTTTTGTATTGTACTGTTTTGCTCGTCTATTTCTTTCATCGAATCAGCATAAATACTACAGAAAAGTCATATTCTGTTCAGCTTAGCTTATTGTTTTCTATGCCTAACAGCTATATTCACAATTATTTATTAATTTTTTGTTTATTTCTCTTTTATCTGCTTATTTTTAAGTCTTTAATTCATTAAAGCAATATGTAATTGCTTACAATAGTAATACTAAGATGTTAGGTCAGTATAGAAATAATTTGGATGCTTGGTAATAGTATAGCTTAGTAAGTATAGGGTATATGTTTTGTACAGGCCCCGGCCAGGCCCCGGCCCCGGCCCCGGCAAAAAGAGCGGCCCCGGCACATCTCTAGTATAGATGCTTAGTTTGATGTATAGATGCTCAGATCGATGTATAGATGCTTAGGTCGATGTATAGATGCTTAGGTCGATGTATAGATGCTTAGGTCGATATATAGATGCTTAGGTCGATAAATAGATGCTTAGGTCGACGTAAATTGGGTATCTACATGTGATTCTGCATTCAGCTGTTTGAATCTTCAAATACTTAGGTCGAGAAGATGCTTGCTTAGGTCGAGAAGAGGCTAATTATAGAAACCCATAGCTTTTGTAATATTGATCATAGACGGATGAAATTTTTTCCGCGCTTTCTTCCAACATGTTCTAAGTACTACGAGCAAAAAAATCCGCTCTTCTGAAGTTTATTTTTTCGTATTCTGAAAGTACCATATTCTTAAGTTACTCTTGCGCCGACTTCTGTCCATCTTTATTCTTATCACTTTTTGGTCTATTTGTCAACCAGAATTTCGAAAAATTAAAAACAAATTTCTGGGCTTGGTTGGCATTTGTCTAAAATTTGTATAATGCAAAAGTGCGTTCTGGAGAGGTAAAATTCCAAAATTTTTCGTTATTTTATTTTTAATGCTTTTTCCTGACGGTCTCGCTGTACCGCGCCGATTTCTGCTCTTTTATTGATAACTTGCTCCAGAACACTTGACTAAGATGAAAATACATAGGCGTAGCCAGGATTTTGGAGGAAAGGTAAAATCCGGAAATGGAAATGGAAAATGGAAAATGGATAAAAGCCGGGAATGGAAAATGAAATGGAAAATGGAAAAATGGGTAAAAGCCGGTAATGGAAAATGGAAAATGCAAAAGTGGGTAAAAGCTGGAAATGGAAAATGGAAAATGGAAAATTTTCAATTTCCGTTATTTTCAACGGAAAATGGTTCATTTTCAAAATTTTCGGCCGTAGATGTCGAAATCATGTCGTTTCTCACCAAATTTCCTTATTTTTGAAGAAATTTCAAAAGCGCAACTAAAAATGGAAAAGATTCAACAAAAATGGAAAAATAAGCCGTCTAACGGAAAATTGTTCATTCCATCGTCTTTTCACTCAAAATTCTCCTCTTTTGAAGAGTTTGACCTTCCAGATCCGAAAAAACCGTCATCTCCACTTCGACTACAACGATTTCGTCGCAGATGGAAAATTGCTGGAAAATGGAAAAATCGGGTAAAACCTGGAAATAGAAAATGGAAAATGGGAAATTTTCCTTTATTTTCAACGGAAAATGATTAATTTTCAAAATTTTCGGTCGTAGATGTCGAAATCATGTCGTTTCTAACCAAATTTTCTTATTTTTGAAGAAATTTCAAAAGCGCAACTAAAAATGGAAAAAATTCAACAAAAATGGAAAATAAACTGTCTAACAGAAAATTGTTCATTTCTTCGTCTTTTCACTCAAAATTCTCCTCTTTTGAAGAGATTGACCCTCCAGATCCGAAAAAACCGTCATCCACTTCGACTACAACGATTTCGTCGTAGATGGAAAATTGCCGGAAAATGGAAAAATAGGGTAAAACCCGGAAATGGAAAATGGAAAATGGAAAATTTTCCATTTCCTTTATTTTTAACGGAAAATGGTTAATTTTTAAAATTTTCAGTTGGTGATGTCGAAATCATGTCGTTTCTCACCAAATTTCGTTATTTTTGAAGAAATTTTAAAAGCGCAACTATAAATGGAAAAAATCCAACAAAAATGGAATGAACAATTTTCCGTTTTTTCCATTTTTGTAGACTTTTCCATTTTAAGTTACGCTTTCGAAATTTTTTCAAAAATAGAGAAATTTGGTGAGAAACGACATGAGTTTGAAATCTACGACCGAAAATTTTGAAAATGAGCCATTTCCCGTTGAAAAGTAAAAAAATGGAAAATTTTCCATTTTCTATTTTCCATTTTCCATTTCCGGGTTTTACCCTATGTTTCCATTTTCCGGCGAATTTCCATCTGCAACGAAATCGTTGTAGTCGAAGTGGATGACGATTTTTTCGGATCTGGAAGGTCAATCTTTTCAAAAGAGGAGAATTTTGAGTGAAAAGACGAAGAAATGAACAAATTTCAGTTTTTCCATTTTTGTAGACTTTTCCATTTTTAGTTACGCTTTCAAAATTTTTTCAAAAATAGAGAAATTTGGTCCGGCTTTTACCCACTTTTCCAATTTCCATTATCCGGCTTTTACCCATTTTTCCATTTTCCATTTCCATTTTCCATTTCCGGATTTTACCCATTTTTCATTTTCCATTTCCATTTCCATTTCCGGATGTTACCCACGCCCGGATTTCGGGATTCCTGTAGATCTTACACATATTTCATTTTTGTCAAGAACCCTGTTTTTACCGCGTTTTAAGTTGAAATCTTTAACTCGGATGATGAAAAAAGGCGCGGAAATATGTTTGAAATTTTTAAAACATTAAAACTAAATTTAAAAAAATGTTTTTTCCTACATTTTTCATCATTCGAGTTGAAGATTTCAACTTATTTTTGAAGATTTAAACAGCGGAATGCAGAAGCACATGTAGATACCCATTTATGGCGACCTAAGCATCTATACATCAACCTAAGCGGGAGGGGCGACCTAGATCTAAGCAGCTTAAAAGACCTTTTCAGATATATTAAGCCTAAGCCTAAGCATAATATAAGCAGAAACTTAAATTTTCGTATACCTAATCATGTAAAACCGAAAAAACGTGCAAAAAATATGAAAAGTTTTTAGAAATTTTTAAAAATTTAAAACAGCTTTCCGCGCCTTTTTCTTCTTTCTTTTTCATTGCCAAGCTCCCATCCGTATTTTCAGCCCATATTATTTATTTCTGACGAATGTGTAAGTCCTTGGATCGAGCCAGGATTTTTCCTATGGGATAGTCCGGAAATTTTTCACATTTAAAGTCGATAAAAATGCTTAAAAATTTATTCTAGTTGTGAAATAATGATTTTTTTGGACTTTTCACATCATTCTGCAGCAATAAATATGCAGAAAAAAATTTTTTTTCCGAAAATTTTTAACAGTAAATTTTTCACACTTTACAAGTTTTAATACGCGGGTAGGACTTAAGATCATACCTGGGCAATGGCTGACGGTTCGCCACGTATGCTGGAAGCGCACACGTGAATGTCGTTCTATATTTAGGCGAGCCAACATTAAAATCAATATTTTTGCAAGCCGAGCACTGTCTATTAATTATTATTTATATATTAAGTCATCTAGAAAACTTCAATAGCATTTTTAGAGGTTTTTTTATAAATCAATTCGAAATGTTTAAAAACTCCTCAATTAGTGCTGCGTACATCGCTCTGTTGCATACCTTTCTGCAAAATTCTTCATCGTCCGTCGCTGGCTTGCAAAAATATTGATTTTAATCATGGCTCGCCTAAATATAGAACGACATTCACGTGCGCGCTTCCAGCATTCACTTGCGCGCTTCTTTCTTGTTGGCGCTATTAATAGCTGAATTGCGCCGTCTGCATCGCCAGATTAACGAAATGATACAGATTAATGGCGTATAATAATATAAAAGAGATAATAGCGCATTATGGACGAAACGCGGCGCTCGCGACGCATCATCTATTATAATTCTGAGGGTGATAGCGCGTCATCTTTCATGGCGACAACTGTATCTTACCTGACTAATTTTTATTTAGCGTGACTGAAATGCCTTGCATTTCTTTATATTTGATTAAACTACAGAAAACAGTCTGAAAACTTAATTCTAAGTTTTAAAATAAATTTTTTAGTTTATGTCATAAATGATCTTGGGTGTAGGATGGTTTCGATGCAGTAAGTATAAGATTTCACAGATCCATCAAATTTTTAAAAGTTGGCTTGGCTATAAATTTGGTCTTATTCATCGACTTTAAGGGGATGAAAAAATGGACTGATCTACATAAGCCCGATTCGCGAGAAAAGACTAACCTTTAGAAAAATCTGAGTTTGCCGAATATGGTTGGTCCTCCTTAAGACCTGTAACCACTATTTTTTGTATGAGCCTCTTTATATATACATGTACAAAGATCTTCAGAAGAGTCTTTGCACGACCAAAAATTTTATTGCACATATTGACATATACTATTAAATATCCACATTTTTACATACTATCAGTCTGTAATCTTCGACCACATGCTGTCCAAAAAATCTAACATACATACCTTAGTTTAGTTGATTATAAATTTTTATCAGTTTTTGATGAAATTTACACATAAAAATCGACTCAGAAAGCTAAAATAACTTAAACAATCAGAAATGAAATGCAATATGCAGATTGAATCTCGTAATAAGCACTGATTTGCTTTTGAATTCAATGCAACATAAAGATAAACAAGTCAATTTCATCTTCAAACGGCAAAAAACAGTGCAAAGTTGTCAAATAGTTTTTATTTTCGGCATAAAATCTGTATAAAACGATGGAGATGCAAGAGATGTTCGAGTGTACAAACATGCTTGAAATTATACAGAGATTGATTTTAGAGTGTTTAATGCCCGCGCTCTAATCTAAGCGCCTAATTTCTTTGAAATTTTTCTAGAAAATTCTCGAATAAAGCGTCAAAAGTACTGTCACTTTGTTCCAGAAAGCCCTCGTATATTGTACACAGATGGCTTTCAAAATCTCTGTACGAGCCCTAAAATCTTTGTCTCGTACAAAAACTGCCTGCAACCGTAATAATATGCTACGTTCTTTACTTAACGAATGGAAAATATCAAAATAAGACGGGGGCTAACAAACTGGTTCAAAACTGTCCATTATTTCTTGAAATATTTATGACTTTTATTGCTACATTTGTACTTTTTTGTAATTAGACATGCACAGCATGGGAATTCTGGGGCGCGGGTGTGGTGAAATAAGGAAAGCGCCTTTTTATGGGCCCAAAAATGGTAGGTGCGCGTCAAAAACATCGTTTTTCAGCGTTTCTGACGATGTTCTACTTTTCTGAAGCATAAAAGCAATGAAATTTCGAAAAAAATCAAAAAAGTTGAACAAATTGGATGGATAAAATACATTCAAAACATGAGCATTATGGCGCAAAGCGCCGAAAAATTTGACCTTTTTTTAGCAAATAGATAGCTAAAAACGCTTAAAAAGCCACTTTTTACGATTTTTTTAGAATATTTCGAAAAATCGTGAATTCAGGGGAGTGCAAATTGATAGGGGCGAACAAATTGGGGGAGGGTTAAAAAATTGAGGGGAGGGTGAAAATATGGGGGCGGGGTGCATCCATGCACAGCATGGAAATTCTGAGGGATTGTAAAGTGCCCTTTTTCGGTCCAAAAATGGTAGGTACGCGTCAGAAACATTGTTTTTAGCGTTTCTGACGATGCTCCATCTTTTTAAAGCATAAAAACATATGAAACATTCGAAAAAAAATCAAAAAAGTCGGAACAGATTGAACAAAATATAGTCAAAACATGAGTATAATGGCGCGAAGTATTGAAAATTTTGCACTTTTGAGCAAATAGATGTCTAAAGACGCTTAAAAAACATCTCTTCTACAAATTTTTAGAAAATTTTTGGGAACTTTTAAAAAATCTCTTATTCTGGGGGAGTGAAACAGTTTTTGCGGGGGAGTGAAAATTTTTCTGGGGGTCGAAAACCCCCCAAACCCTTTAAGATCATATATGGGGGCATAAGCACATAGAGGGAGGGGTATTACCCCCTGAAGGGTCAGCCGGACAGGTATAGTGCTGTCCTCTAAAAAGAACCCACTTTTCCTTTTTCATGTGTAGCTCATGCAGCTTGCAATATTATGTCGGTTGCAAGTGTGCATTTATTGTGGCTACATCTCATCCATGTATATGATCCTGTAGTGATCTTAACTTAATCTCTTGCTGTTGTTAAAAAAATTGAAAAAAAATTGAGAATTTGAAAAAGAACCAATTTTCCTAAAAAACCTATGTGTCCTAAAAAATCCACTTTTAAAAATTCATACTAGAATCGCAATTTTTGATTTTTATGCTACAAAGTTATGTTTTAAGGTCAGGGCAGCCTATTTTTTCATTCTGCAAATGTTTTTCGGTGGTTATGGTAGGTGAAATGATGATGCCGATTTTCGAAATTTACATGCAAATCTCGCATTAACACAGCCAAATTTTCAGTCAGTTCATTTTTAAGTTTATTCATCATCATAACATTCCAAGAATTCGCCAACACGCAAAACATATCATTTTAACGATCAAAAATCTTGCAAAAATGCTGCCAGGTAATGCGAATTTCTTCATAAATTGGCGCCTGAATCAAAACCGCATTTCCGACCACCGAATTGTTTGGAATTGGGTCAAAAAAATGTCGTTGGCAGCAGTGTTTTTTTTGTACTCGGCAAAGATTTTTCCCGATGTACAAAGACTTTTCGGGACCGTCTTTGTATATGTACACACATGCACATAGGAGGGTGAGGGGGGTATTACCCCCTGAGGAGTCAGCTAGACCGGTACTGTCCGGCGATTTTGAGCAAACAGGTCTCGTTCTGCATCATTTTTGACATGAAAATCAGTAAAAATGTCAAAATTTTTCCGGCGCTTCGCGCCAGATTAGTACTTTTAAGTACTTTTACTCAAAAAGCGCCCAAAATTGATAAATTTTTGCATTTTTTAGTGTTAAAAGTGTTATATAATGCAGTCAAAATGGACTGAAAATGCTTTTAAAATGTGTTATTAACACGAAAAAATGTTTTATAAGCTATTTTGACCATTTTGATCATTGAAACAGCAAAAAAATCGTGAACGTTAAATTTACTGTTTTAGATTTTTGGCATTTCACCCCCCTGCCGACCCTGACCTTGTGCACCTATGTATATGTACAAAGATTTTTGGGATGACAAAAATTGCAAAAAAGGTCTGAAATTCGCAAAAATTTACGGCGCTTCGTGCCGAAATGAATAATTCTGTGTTCTATATATCTTTATAATGGCAGAAATTGCATTTCAAAAGGAAAAAAGTCAACTTTCGCCGTTTTAAGACGATTCTTAGTGATTTTTGCCCTTAGAGACCCAGAAATTAGCTAAAATGCACTACCGAAAGTTGAACAACTCTGTTTTTACCACATTTAAATCGCTACTGTACCATATTATACTACCCGAAAATCTGTGTGTACAAAATGTACAAAGATTTTTGGGAAAACAAAAACTGTAAAAAGGTGTGAAATTCCCAAAAATTTTCGGCGCGCTTCGTGGCGAAATGAGTAATTGTTTGTCCTATACATCTTTAAAATGGCAGAATTTCCATTCAGAATGGAAATATTTCAAATTTTTCGGCACTTCGCGCCGTTTTGAGACAATTTTTTGTAATTTTTGGCATCAGAAACCCAGAAATTAGCTGAAATACACTACCAAAGATCGAAAACCCTGTTTTATTACACTAAAATCGCTACTGTACTATATTATAGTACAGAAAAATTTGCATGTACAAAGACTTGGGGACCATCTTTGTACATGTTCAAACGGACCTTGTACAAAAAAACACTGGTTGGCAGGCACAAACTCCATGGAAGCACTTGGCTTTGTAATAAATCTTCCCTTGCCTCTACAATCCAAAAAACGGAAAGAAGCTTTGTTCACCGTTTTTTGCAAGGTGGGTTTTTTTTTAGCAAAAAGTGGGTTTTTTTTAGGAAAAAGTGAGTTTTTTAATTAGAAAAAATTATTTCTGAATTTTCCAGACACCAGGTATTCAGATGTGAAAAAATGAATTCAATCAGGTACAGAAGGTTGCAAAGCATATTCTCAGCGATTTCTAATCAAATTTGAGATGTTTTTTAGATCCAATGTGGGTTTTTTTAGCTCTTACTTCGAAGGTATACTGTGGATCACAAGTTGAAGGCATTGTCTCAAATTTTTTTCTTCTGAAAAGCCTGGCAGGGGGGCTAACAAAAAATATTACAAAAATGCAGACAACCTTGTACATAAAATTAATATACAGCACAGAAAATCGCAAAAAATCGATCAAAATCACCATTTTTTCAAACGTTTGCAAAATTTTGTTCCTGAAGAACGAGTTAGGCCTGAATGATCACAGTATGTTTTTATAATCATATTTTGCCTAGATAGTATGCATGCGAACAATTATTTTCCCAGCTGCTCTACAAGCTGAGAAAATGTGTGGGTTTTTTAAGGAAACAAATGCTCTTGGGTTATTTTTAGAGGACAGCACTGTATATACTGTCCGGCGAATTTTAGCCGATGGAATGTTTTTCGCATCATTTCTGAGGTCAAAAGCAGTAAAAATGTCGCCAGATTAGTACTTTTAAGTACATACTTTCTACTCAGAAAGCGCTAAAAATTGATAAATGTTTGCATTTTTTAATGTTAAAAGTAATATAATGCTGTCAAAATGCACTTAAAATGCTTTTAAAATGTGATATTACTACGAAAAAAACGTTTTATAGGCTGTTTCGACCATTTTGATCGTTAAAACAAAAAAAATCGTGTTTTGGATTTTTTTGGGATTTCACCCCTGCCCACCCTGACCTTGTGTATTTATGATGGAGGTGAACCCTACCTCCGAACCCCCCAAGACTGTTAGAAAGTCTTAGTAATTTTCATCCTTTTTAGGATTTGCTGATTTCACAATATTGACATTAATTGATTGCACACAGTCACTTTAAAGAAAAGTACAAGATTTCATTGTTTGTCATCACATTGCCGCGCATTTTGGTGAAAATTTGACTCAACACCAACGCTAGCGAACACCATACGTCAAACGCTTTTTGAAAAGAACGATGGAAAAGAGGGATTATTCGGCCGACATTGGTAAGCAGAAAAGCGAGCAAAATCATTGCCCTCGCTTTTATTTTTGTTCTTGTAAGATCCAACTTGTTTAAGATGTATTGGTTATGCAGAAAAATGGTACACACCTCCCCAAAAGTCGTGCATTTTGCACATGTTTACTTTAAGTGTACTGAAGTATAGCCCAGTAAGCAACAGGAAGAAGTTTTGTAATTTTCTATTTGCAAATACTGCGTTTTTCGGCATTTATTATGTAATTTTGTTATTTTTTAAGTTTCTGACAGCAAATTAAATAACATATTTTTTCATAAAGCGTTAGTCCAGAAATTAATGTCAGATGCTAAACGTGTCAAGCGCCAAAAAATTTCGTCATTCTTACCGTACGGGATATATTTTGAAAGTTTATTAATACGAATAAAGGAAATTGTCAAATAAAGAGCAAGTTGAATTATTAAAATTGGTGGGAAGGGAAGCACTGAAATATTTTGTTGATTTAAGCTTTTATACCCAATGCTACTATATTGTCTAAGGAGGAATAGGTATTTAATTATGTGTATAATAATCGCGCTGAATAATATCCCATTTTTCAACGTTTCTCATCGAGCACTATCCATTGGCATAAACAAATCGCGAAAAAACAAGAAATTTTCAATAATTGAATTCTGGGGGGTTATTTGGTTTTAAGGGGTATTCGGCCTTCTAAGCGGGTGTGCATACCCCTCAAACCCCCCACAACCACGCAAGATTGGACAGCATTGGAATTTTGGTGGAGGGGTGAAATTTAAGAGCGCGTTTTTTGGGCTCAAAAATGGCGGTTCTGCGTCAAAAACATTGTTTTTTGGCGTTTCTGACAATGCTCCCTCTTTTTCAAGAGCACAAAAGCATAAAAAATTTAAACTAATTGAAGAAAACGTAGTCTCATCATATCAACTGACATGAATGCTCGATGTCCAAAAATTGTCGTGCACGCCAACGTTCCAAAAATGAACATCCTGTAATTTTCTACCTATCGAAGATTTTGAAATTAAATTCTGCACGTAATCTAACGACCTTAAATGTAGGTCACAGACAAAATCTGAAATCAGGAAACACACTGCACCTTAGAGTGGCGGGTAAAAGGTTAAGATAAATCAGATAATCTTATCATCTTATGCATGCCAAAACCTAAGGTTTTCAGATGTTTGTACTCGTTTGTCGCCATGGCATAAGCCTAGGCACCGAGACCGGGATTGGGACTTAGTGCATCTAACTAAGGATCTGGGCAGAAGCATTCCAAGTGAAGATGCATATATGTATGTCCTTGTACTTCTTTCTTGAAATTTCGACCTTAAGCGAATGACGATCTACTCATGGTTTCTGTCTCATACATATTACGGTAGCTCAACCAAGTGATTAATAATCTAATTATTTTGTGGGCGCATTATTCAAATGGTTAATGATGTAATCTGTATCCCTAAAATTGCATTTTGTAGAAAAAATCAAGGAATTCCTGTCAACTTTTTATGTGAATGACGGGTCTGCTAAACATTACAAATACGCTACTCAACTGGACTTCATCGCCAAACGAGATCAAGTACCACTGTATGTCGAACTAGACGATTTACACTCCTTTGACCCTGATTTATGCGAAAAAATACGCCTAAATGGTCGCCGATATGTCAATCTATTTTCACTAGCCATCGACGATCTTCTGCCCACTTATCTAGACATTAAAAAGGCAAGCGTTTGCTGGCTTTCACGTTTTTAAGAATGCTTGAGCGTATGCATGCGTACTACATATTAGTGTTTTTTTGTACAAGGTCCGTTTGTACATGTACAAAGATATTCCCCAAAAGTCTTTGTACATTTTGTGCACTCAAGTTTTTGGGTAGTATAATATGGTACAGTAGCGATTTTAGTGTGGTACAGAGATGTTAGACTTTTGGTAGTGTATTTTAGCTAATTTCTGGGTCTCTAAAAGGGCAAAAATCACTAAGAATCGTCTTAAAACGGCGCGAAGCGCCGGAAAATTTGACATTTTTTCTTTTGAAATGCAATTTCTGCCATTACAAAGATATATAGAACACACAATTACTCATTTCGGCGCGAAGCGCTGAAAATTTTTGCGAATTTCAGATCTTTTTTGCGATTTTTGTCTTCCCGAAAATTTTTGTACATGTACAAAGACGGTCCGAAAAGTCTTTGTACATCGGGAAAAATCTTTGCTGAATACAAAATACCAGTGCTACATATGTATTTCTTTTTTAGCGTGTCAGGTCAGGTGTATATACATACATATTTTCTGATGAGGCATTATTTTATCTAGACAAAATAAATATATTTCGCTTTCGCCTGATTTTTAGCATTTTTTTAAATGCAGACAGAATGCAAAAGCTCGGATTGATTTGATTTAGATACGTGTGCTGCTTCATTAATTCTTGCGTTTTATTAAGCTTTGAGCTCAAAGGTATGTACATATTTGCTACGTCAATACCCCCAAGATAATGTATATGCATACGGCCAACAGATCATATAAATTTCATTTATAAGGTATAACAGAATAAAATAAAAATTCATGCGTTATTAAATTTCGGTTCCTTTTCTGAGATGAACTATATATGTAAGTAATCAATCACAAATATGTTAGAGTCCAACCGAACAAACAGCCACTCAACAATTAAATTGTGATTTTCTGTCCTTTCTTTAAAAGCAAGACGAACACGTGGGATTCGAATCGCTTAAGTTAGATAAAAATCTACGTTTCTGTTACAGAACCAGTCTAACCATCAAATTTCGCTATTTGAATTTATCCGTACGCTTAAAGAGACCGTAGGTTTGCCTCCTTACAATTACCTAAGTAGATTGATTTTAGATGAGAACTTGAGATTTCCAGACGAAATTTTAATTGTTTTAGTACTGAAGCCGCGGTTTGAGACATCATAATTTTTGATTTTTAGCTTGTTTGAACTTGATTGGAAATGCACTTTTCACCAAAATAAGTAAATATCTTGGATGTTTGAACAAGGTGTATATTTCCAAAGCTTAATTTTGCTGACATAAGATGTATGATATTCTCAGTATTGCCTCGTTTAGCTACCAACGCAATTGAACCTTTTTGCTAAAATGTTCAACTTTTGATAGGTGCAGTGCGACCTATCTGACGTTTTTATTCTATGTACCTAAATACTGCAGACTTATAGATAAAGTATTAGGATTCACAAAAGTTATTGTGAAAGATTTGCCCTTACCTACTCATTAAAATGCTACAAATGCCATGATTTACTTGGTGATATTCTTAAAACGATTACCTGCTGAGTAAATTTTTCCAGGCTCCTGTTAAAGATGCATTGGATGCATTCATCTATCAACGACTTGTGAACGAAGAAAGAGCTCAGAGAGAAAGGGGTGACGAAATTCGAGATGCACGCAAGGCCTATCCTCCAGAACTGATGCGGCGATTGTAAAGCATTCAAATTTTTCATTTATGCTTCATTTCTAAACCATATATATATATATATATATATATATATATATATATATATATATATATATATATATATATATATATATATATATATATATATATATATATATATATATATATATATATATATATATATATATATATATATATATATATATATATATATATATATATATATATATATTAGTGATAACGCCTGGGCACCGGCACTGGAAGTCGAGTTTCAGTTTTTCACCGGCACTGGGCCGGTGCTAGGCTGGTACCGGCGCCGGTGCCGGTGCTAGATAAAAGAGAAAAAATTAGTGTAAAGAATAATTGAAGCTCATTTATCACCAATTTAATGAATAAAGGCGCAAAAAGGTAGCATTTTGTTAATAAAATCTTCTGGTTAGCATGGTGAAGCATTTTGACTGAACTTCAGAACAAGTCTTCGAGCTTTAAAAATGAATTATTCATTTAACGAAACACATCTTATCGAAAACATTACCAGCAAGAAGCGTGGACACTAATAAATAAAGTAAGTTAAAATTAAAAACATCGACACATAGAGTGGAAAGTTCTCTTAATTCTACCATCTGTAGGCAAGAAGGATGAGTACTACAGAGTAGTTTTCAACTTAATTTCATCAAATCCATTTTTATTTTTCCATTTCGTGAGCAGAAGACCGTAAAACGCAGCTAGAATTTTAAAAAGTTTTTAAGCAAAACTTTTCCTGCAAATTATTCAGAAAAGCTTGTCAAAAACTTTGTAAATGAACTTCTATGTATGTCTTTTGCATTACTAATATATCCCATGTTTATTTTCAGAGGTTTTTGAAAATGTGAAATGATAAACTCAAATAATTTAAACTCTCAAAAAGTTTTTTGTGGCTATTTTCATGTTTATTTCTTACTAGTTGAATATTTAACTAATGCACTAAAACCAAATTTCGATTTGACAAAAGAATCAACTACTGCACAAGCCAATCTTGATTGCGCTACACTTAAACTTATAATACACTATTTTACTTTTATTTTTCTTCGAATTTCAATTTTATTACAATTTTTTGTTTGATTAATGCTTAAGTGAGAAAATTAATATGTATTCATAAATTAAAAATAATGAAGTCGTTACTAGCCAAATGCAATTTTGCCCTTAATATGTATATCCGGTGAAAAATAGGTACAAATTTAACCCTTTTTGAAGAAGCATAGTACACTATATAATACGATGACAGCACCGGCACGCACACCGGCGCCGGTACAAGGGGTACCGGCACCGGCACCGGCACCGGTAAAAAAGCGGCACCGGGATTATCGACTAATATATATATATATATATATATATATATATATATATATATATATATATATATATATATATATATATATATATATATATATATATATATATACATATATTTGTATAGACACTATACTATTATACTATTTCTTAGTGTTGTCTGCTTTAGATGTAGCTTCAAATAAGACTGCATCAATTTTTTTGTTCATTTCTATTTTTGTACATATTTAGGTGCATTCATTTTTCTATGTGATTTGAAAAAAATTATTTCGTCAATCTCAAGTGGATATCGGTGTAGTCTGTGCATACGTAATCTAGGAAGGAGGTTTCACTCCAAAGATTAGTTTATACTCCCCAGAAATTTTTCTAGTGCCCCCTCATAATTGATTATTTTCCCGAAAATCAGGAAAAATCGTATAAAAGGTGCTGTTTTAAGCCTTTTTAGCGATCTTTTGCAGCAAAAGTGTCAAATATTCGTCGCTTCGCGTTGTATACTCATTATTTGACTGTATTGTGTTCAATTTAATCGATTTTTTATGTTTTATCAAATTTTTAAAATGTTTTTACACGCTGAAAAGATATAGCATTGTTAGAAACACCGAAAAACGATGTTTTTGACGCCTAATTATCATATATGCGCATAGGAGGGGCTTAGGGGATGTTATTCCCCTGAAGGGTCAGCCGGACAGGTAGTGTCCGGAGATTTTGCGCTGATGGAACGTTTTTTGCATCATTTTTGAGGTCAAAAGCAGTAAAAACGTCAAACTTTTTTAGCGCTTCGCGCCAGATTACTACTTTTAAGTACTTTTTACTCAAAAAGCACCCGAAATTGATAAATTTTCGCATTTTTTAGTGTTAAAAGTGATATAATGCAGTCAAAATGGACTAAAAATGCTTTTAAAATTCGATATTACCACGAAAAACAGTTGTATAGGCTATTTTGACCATTTGATCGTTAAAACAGCAAAAAATTGTGAACGTTAAATAAACTGGTTTGGAATTTCGTGATTTCACTCCCCTGCTGACCCTGAGCTTTTGCACCTATGGTAATTATTCACTTTTTCAGCCCAAAAAAGGTACTTTCAAATTTCACCCTCCTATCAGAATTCCCATACTGTGCATGTCTGAATCTGTGTATACACGTACGCATATTCATAACTAGGCCCGTATCTATCTAGGATTTTATTTGGGGGAGGGGGTGGAAATTTCAACTTAAATACCTCGAAAACCACTAAGAGATAGACAAAAATAAAGGCATTTTTGAGTGTATCTAGACATGCTCTATTGAATGGTGAAAAAAATTCAAAAAATGAATGTATGTACAACAAACCTATCGTCTAAAATGTCTACACAACTGATTTAACATTATTCAATTAATGAATAACTTCTTCAGTTTTGTCCTTGGATTTAATCTTTGTATTTTGCGAAGAAACGCAATACAGAAATTGATGATTCGGCGCGAACTGACATAAAAAATTTTACGTTCTCTATGGAATAACTCAAATTTGAGCGGTGTTGAGCAGTTTGGAAGACAAAAACAATACCTAAATAATAAATCCGGCGAAAAGCGCTGAAAAAACTGACGTGCAATCCTACACATGTCTGATGCAAATTCGAGCAATTCGAGTGCTTAAAAAAGACTGAAATTATAAATTAAAAAGAAATGTGGAACCCTTGTGAGATGAAAAAATTTTTTGTTTGTATGGAAGGGTCCCCCCAAACGTCTGGATACGGGTCAGTACATACCTTACCGACCGAATCTTTTGCTTCATTTTCTATTCTATAAACAGCGGTTTAAGCCTGTCCGTATAAATTAGCGGTTCGTTTAGAGCCCTAATTGGAATTTGTTTAATTAAGCGAGGTTTACTTTAAACCGTTGACTACCCACAAGGCCATGTCGGTCCGAGAGGTGAAAGCTGAATATGTGGGGCAATACATTTGTCTGCGAGGAATTGTTATTCGTACCACTGAAGTGAAACCAATGGCCATTGTTGTAACTTACACTTGTGACACATGCGGCAGCGAAACTTATCAACCAGTTAGATTTTCTTCCACTTTAATGCTAAATGTGTAAACTAAAAGTAATAATTTGAATTAATAGCAATATGTAGCTGCTGAAAACATTTGCATGCAACATAGCAAGCGTATATTAAATATATGTACATAAATGTACGTATGCTGCGAGACAAATGGATAGTAGATGCACAAGTTCGGGGTCGGCAGGGGGATTGAATTCTATTGAAATTCAGACCAGTAAATTTAGTGTTCACGGTTTTTTAAGTCAAATAATAAACTTAGTCAAAATTGCATACGCTTATATGTGGTAAGGCCACTTTTTATAGCATTTTTAGTCTATTTTGACTGCATTATGTCGCTTTTAACGATAAAAAATATAGAACCTGATTGATTTGATGAGAAATATTTATTTTTATTCCATTTTGATACAATTTTGGGCACTTTTTATGCAAACATAAAATAATTAATCCGAGCGAAGCGTCGGAAACATTTTGACACAACTGCTTTTCGTCCTCAAAAATGATGTAAAAAGTGTTCCGTAACTTAAAAATCGCCGAACAGTAGGTACTTGAGTGTCTAACGCGCTCACCTGCTTCCTATGCGGATGTTTGAATGGAACGCACAAATCGTCGCATAATAGTAATAGTGATAGTAATATTTTAAATTAAACTGATATTAACTAATAATAAAATAGCAATCGTTACGCATTTGATAACTCAATACCATACATATAACGGCTCGAAATTTTGGTTGGGTGATTCGCAGCCATGATCGGGTGGGGGTGGGGTAAATGACCTTCAATTTTTGGGCAAACACGGCCGAAAACGCCTAAAAACAGCCAAAAAATTATATTTTTTCAAAAATGGGGGGGGGGTTCAAAAATTTTCTGGCTTAACGAGAGATAGGGGCTGACCGACTTTGCGTGGGAGGATCCCCATCCCTCTTTAGAACGTATGCTTAACATGATATTTTTCCTGTCAAGTGCCTGCAAAATTTCTATGACCATATATGCACGCTCTCAAGGCCAAAAGTAATTTGAAGGGTTAAACCGAGTCTTCTAGGGGGAGGGCGTTTATGATTACTTTCGTTATTTTAATGTCAAATTTTAGTTTTAGCGATTTTCATTACACGTTGTTTTCCCAGGGAGAGGTCTGAAATATTTAGCGACTGCTTTAAATCTTTTTTTAAATAATGCTTCTCAAAAATTAAGAGGTAAATTTTCATTTCAAATGCGTAAATGGCGTCAAAGCAACGAGCTTGTGTCAATTGATTTTTCAGGTATTTTTGTCGTTCCTTATCATTCAAAGCTGTGGATAACCGGTAAAAGCATTTAGAAATAAATTGCCGAAATTTATCTTCAATTCTTCGTGAATATCTGTGATGAACTTAATATGAAAGCAAATAACAGTAAGGATGATAGAATGACATGTTTGTGACTTAATTTGTACGGAATAATGGAATAAAATCCTCTGGATGAATGATATGAATAGTAAATGTACTCACAAATAAGTAAATGCACTTGAAATCATACAATTAGACATCTTTTGGCGTTTTTTCATGCTTTGAGCAATCAGTTTTGGTCCGGAAATAGCCTGAGGGGCATACATGTAATGGCTTGAAAGTTTGGGTGGGGTTGTCCCCGGCCATTTTTAGGCCGAAAAGGGCCGAAAATTCAAGTTTTCTAAAAACCAGGGGCGTCAAAAATTTTCAGGCTTCAGGGGGATGGGGGACGACCATTTTTGGGAGGTATCTCCCATTCCCCCTCTTATAACTATGCTGCGGGGTATGCTTTTCAAAATTCCTGGTACTGGGAATACACCCATATAATCCCAGTGACTGCAGCGATTAATTTAAACTATCAGATTCCTGTGTTTTCGATTATGTTTGAAAGTGTAGAGGCATCGTCAATTAACTAATCAATATTCAATTAATGCAGGTTGATGGGCCAACATTTATGCCTGCCATAAATTGCCCGAGCAAGGATTGTCAGGAAAACCGGGCGGGTGGCAAATTATTGATGCAAGTACGAGGATCAAAGTTTGTCAAGTTCCAAGAATTGAAAATTCAAGAGCATGTAAGCCAAACAATATGGGCATTTATATGCAATTTCAACTAATTTACTCATTTTATGAAGCCAATAAATTATAACAGTGGAATTTGTTTTTTAAATCATTGAACGTCCTTAGTTTAAGACGGGTAGCATTCGTTAAATTAGATCAAAGTCTTAAAATACTTCTATATTAAAAGAATTTTTATCCATTCCTTATTATAAGAGATCTATAAAAGTAGAGCTGTACCGGGGCCGCCTTTTTCACCGGGGCCGGGGTCAGGGTCTAGGCCCCGGCAGGCCTGGCGGGCCGTGGCCGGGGCCTAGAAACAACATATACTATGGTCGTATCACGTCCCATGCTGGCATTTCTTATGTAGCATATGTACCCGGCTCTTATTCGTGATATATGTCGTAATATTAGTGTTGAAAAATAACAAAAGAATAAAATATTAATAATACGAGTAATAATAATAATATAATAAATAAAAACAATTGAAATTACTAAGATATCATCTTTAATCAATTTAAGACCATATTAAGTTGAAGAATTTTATCTGTCTTATGGTGAATATTTGTAAGTTGTTTGTGATTTCATTGTAACTTTCTTCACTTAGTTTTTTGGCTTTCTAACTAAGCAAAGGATGAAATTAAGAATTTCATGTGGCGTTGTATGAAAACAATTTAATTTTGTAACAAAGGATGTCTGGTGTGGGTCATATAACATAATATAATATAGCCTCCATTTCTAGGAGTTAATAATCGATATTCAATTCAATAATACTTGACCCACTAAACCAGGGGTGTAGATTCGGGTAGTCACTAGCTCGAAGTGAGCTGTCTAGTGAGAACAAAACCTGTGCTGTTGGGCGAACCTAACAGCCTTTATCAGCGCTGACTCCTCAACTGAGCGCATAAGCCACTGAGCGAGGACCGGTTCGTTGCTGGTAATTCGTCTCTTCCTTATAAGAGAACGGAACAATTACTGTGGCAATCAGCGACAGCTGTTGCTTAAGTTAGCAGCTGTCATGTATACGTGACACTAAGCAAGTGATTGTTGAAATTGAACGGATGAAATTAAGAATTTCATGAGACGTTGTATGAAAAACAATTTAATTTTCAACTACGATTTTATGCAGCGGAAATAAAGTGAATTGCTCCGCATTTACTAGAGCCGCAGCAAGCAAACGCACGCTTGAGGGTTGGGAAAAGAGGGAATTTATGATGAGATTAAGGCCAGAAACGGACAAGAGTCAACACTTTTCCGTGAAAATGATCAAAATCGACCAGTATATGAGAACTACATAATGTAGTTGCTACACTTTTAAACCTTTCTAGCAGTGATCGTACGGGGTCAGATTTTCACCCCGATCGGGGTCGGGGTCGGGGATGAAAAACCCCGGTTTTTGGGGTCGGGGTCGGGGTTGAAGATTAACAATTAACATTGCATGATTATGTACATACCAATTTGAAAAGGATAAAAACGATACCTTCACTTGTTTGTAGAGCATACTAATAAAGCTGGTTATGTTCAACATTTTATTTTCATTCCAAGTTCAAGCATGGTTTTAGCAATTTAGCATTACTTTCAATTTTAATCACTAATCGCTCTCGCTTTTTCGTATTCTTCCACAGTTTTTTCATAACGGTTTTCTATGGCGCACTGATTGTAGAGGAGCCAATGGCGCGAAGCGCCGAAAATTTTCGAAATTTTTACCGTTTTCGTGTAGAATTTACGCCTTTTTATAGACAAACAGTTCGGAAATCATAAGTGGCGCAAAGCATCAAGAAATTCAGTCATATTTTACCGCCCTAAGACAATAATCGGCGGTGCTAAGCGCAGGAAAATTTTGACGTTTTTACTCTTTAAACTCAATTTATACCGCTTAAATAATACAGAACAGATAAACTAATTGCGGCGCGGAGCGCCGAAAATTTTTAAAAATTCCTAATCCTTTTACCTTTTCTGTCCTCCTAAAAATCTCTTTCAACATGTAGAACGAGATTGTACGGCTGGGGTCTGGGGTGGCGCGCTCAAGCGCCACCAGCGAGGTCCAGAGCAGAACCCCGAAAATTTTGTAAAAAAGCACTCTAATTTTTAATTAGTAAAGTTAAAATTTTCGCAAATTGGCAAAATCTCGGTTCTGAATTAAGTCCAAAAAAACTTAAAATTGATGAACACCTACACTCAGGGACGTAGCTGTGGGGGGAACGGGGGGGTCCGGACCCCCCAAAATTCAGAAAAAACGGAAAAATAGGTTTTTTCACACGTTATTTTGTGCTATTTCTGGCTTAGACCCCCCAAAATTGGTGTTGGTCCCCCCCAAAATAGGAGGGCCAGCTACGTGCCTGCCTACACTGCACAAAACTTCTGAGCTGGAATGCGTTTTTCGACCTTTGCTAAGTACATATGTAGCGCAGCAACGGGTCGCAACCAATAAGTCATTGAAAGATGTATCAATGAGAATTTTGTTCTTACCATTTTCAGGCCCATTTGTGGCCTTCTTATTAACTAGTTCAGAAAACAGAAAATGCGCAAAAACACAAGAAAATTTGGCCTTTCCTTCCATTTAAAATAGAATTATGTGTCCTTGTAAAGAAAGATAAACAAAGCAGAGAATAGATAAATTGGTACGCAAACATTTCCGCATTTTTACTATTAGGTTCAACAAGCATGTGCAGTTTCATTCAATGAACTAATAGTGCATTAAATCACTAAAGTGCTGCGAAGTGCTGGATTATTTTAACAGATTCAAGCTTTTAAATTCATTGGATCTGCATAACAATAAATAATAATGACTCGGCGCGAAGCGCCGAAAATTTTGACGTTTGTGCCTTTTTAAACTCAATGTTCTGGACACATTGCGCCAGAGAAATCAACATAATTTCTGAAAAATTCCGGGGGGCATGTGCCTCCATTCCCCCCCGGCTACGCCTGTGATTCCGCAGTAATTTCGGCGCACTTTATAATGGAAAATATGCGAACATGTATGTACGTCTTAACAACATGGCGACCAGGCGTACTTTTTATGAAATATCGCGAGTGTCGAGTTTAACATATTAATTTTGCTGGTGAATGAATCGTCCTTGTTCCGACTTTATTTGCTATTTATACAATTCTTCTATGTACCAACAAATAAAATGCTATATTTCACCCCCGAAAAAAGGTTCAACCCCGACTCGAAAAATCATGCCCCCGGTCGGGGGTCGGGGTCGGGGTTTAGGCCGGGGTTTTTCGGGGTCGGGGTCCCCGTACGATCACTGCTTTCTAGCCATTTTTAGAGTCATTTTAGCTCGAAAAGACTCGATGAAACCGTGACAGAATGACCCTAGACCGTAAATTCTAAGCAAATGCTGTGACTGAAATTGTAACTCGACACCATTCAACAATGTTAGTTGTTACGTACATACAGTGCAAACTTGTTGGCTTCATTGATTGAACTAAGCATCAATTCCATCAGTTTTACTGTCTCAAAAGAATAAAATGCCCTAGTTGGTTGACATTTATAACTAAATAAAAGTGTGACTGAACTAGTGTTTTTTTGTTCAAGGTCCGTTTGTACATGTACAAAGATGGTCCCCAAAAATCTTTGTACATTTTGTACACACAAATTTTTGGGTACTAAAGTATGGTATAGTAGCGATTTTAGTGTTGTAAAAACAGAGTTGTTTGACTTTTGGTAGTGTATTTTAGCTAATTTATGGGTCTCTAGAGACAAAACTCACTAAGAATCGTCTTAAAACGGCGCGAAGCGTCGAAAAATTTGACGTTTTTCCTTTTGAGATGCAATTTTTGCCATTATAAAGATATATAGAACACACAAGTACTCATTTTGGCGCGAAGTGCCGAAAATTTTGCGAATTTTAGACCTTTTTTGCAATTTTTGTCTTCCCAAAAATCTTTGTACATATACAAAGGCGGTCCCGAAAAGTCTTTGCACATCGGAAAAAATCTTTGCCGAATACGAAAAAAACACTGGACTGAAATGCATAAGTTTCAATCACTTTCGCAATCAATCAATGCAACAATTTATATCTAACAACAATATTACAATTTTCAGGCCCTGGTGCCGGGGACGGGGCAAGGCCCTGTTTCAGCTCTATTTAAAAGTATAATTTACAGGCATCGTAGAAGGCACTAATATGAAAGGCATATACATATAATATATACTTATTTTATTATATTTTATTATTTTTTTCGAGTTTTCCTACATTGCGTTTGCTAAATATTTTTGACTTCATGAAAGGTCACCTTTTTCTCCTGTTAAGATGGCTCTGGTAATAATGCAGGCTATGCATTGTAGTTTTTACTGTAGTAGTCTCTTACTTACTTTTGCAATCATTTCCTTCTTTTAATTGTTTTAAGGGAGGGAGGTGAAAACATTTCTGGGGGCGGGGGTGGTGAAGACTTTTCTGGGGTTGAAACATTGAAATTCTTCAAACCTCCCCTGAGATCATGTATGACTATTGCAGGACTAAAATTCTATAATAAGACAACTATTAAGTTAAAATGTATATCAGCGCCTAAAACTTGCTGAGCTACCAACCAATCAGCCCTGTCCTTGTTTTTCATACAAAGTTCATAAAAGTTTATTGACGATATTTTGGCATTTTGCCAGAGCGATCAAATGCCCACGGGTAGCATACCGCGTTCGGTTACCGTTTACGTCAAGGGTGAAAATACCCGGCTGGCTAACGCAGGCGATCACGTGCACATATCGGGCGTATTTTTGCCTCAGGTAAAACAGGGATTTCGACAGATGATTCAAGGTTTGACGGCCGAAACTTTTCTCGAGGCTCACCACGTCGCTCAGGTGAACTCGTCGGACGAAGATGCTGGCGAAGAGGGATTGACCGACGAAGAAATCAATATTATTGCGCGTATGGTATTATTACATCAAATTATATAATGCTACTTAATAGTGATGTCCCAGGCACCGGCACCGGCACCGGTGCTCCAGCACCGGCACCGGGCCGGTGCCTGCCTGGCACCGGCGCCGGTGCCGGTGCTGCAATAAATACAGGTTCGAAGTTAACTAAATATAATTCAAGTGAAGAATTGAAGAAAGCAATAAACAGCAGTTCTTTTTTATGCAAGTTTATTCAAGAAAAGCATGTAAATCAGACTAGAAAGCGCAATTCGGAATGCATTGTTTAAAAAATCATCGAATATACGCATTTTATAGCATGCTAATTATGATGCTTCGGAGAATTAGGTACTCGCACGTACATTAATGATGCAACTTAATAATCTCATCAGTTAAAGTTTATTTCCAGCAAAAGCACATCATACAAAACCAATAAAACGATACAGTAGGGCCTTAGAACTTGAGTCAAAATCTCATAGCACAAAGATTCTAGAAGACTCTTGTAACAAATTTTCTTCCTCAAAGCATACATTCATTAAACAAGCTAAGATTATTTTATCGACGCATTATTTAATTAAATTATGATTTGTCAGAATTTTAGAATCACAAAGATTGACAACCTTTGAACTGATTATAAATTTATTAACAAAATCGCTAGATGAAGAAAATAACCAAAGGCTAAAGCACGAGTAATGTTTTAAATCTGCGAAATACTAATGTATACTGTATTATATTAAATAAACCTAGCACTGGCACCGGCACCGGCACCGGCAAAAAACGCGGCACCGGGACATCACTACTACTTAACTATCCAAATCCAACGTATTCTTTGATAACGCCACTAATTCTTAATATTTTTTAACGATTTTTTGGATATCGTTGGAAATTGACTGACAACGTTTGGTCGCCTTTGCTGGCTGCTGGCATCAACTGCATAACTTATTGTAAACTCTGGTTTTTGATAGTCCTTCCTTGTTAAAAAATGCGTATTTTGCATCAACGCATAGCCCATTAGAAATGGCTGTGATAAGTTAGTGCGACATCGCTTTTGTGTTGATAAGGGCAAAAAGAAAGAGTTTTGTGGAAATGCTGTAGTTTGAATAATGTGTTACCAGATGACTCCAAACTTTGTCAGGAAATAGCCTACCTGACTGGCTATAATCGCCCGAAAACTTTCTTTAAAATATTGAGAATAAACTTGCATTATATTATTAAATTATATTATGCAACTATGTGTAATGCATGTATTGTACATATTCTTATATCATTATATCCTAGTCGTGCATCTATGCATATTTAATGTTATTATTCTACCTGTACATATTTATTCAGTCTTACATCGTTTTGCAAAAGAATTCTTATTAGTACTTATGTATTTACTACTCGTTATTAGCTTTATTGTGCAATGATATGCATGCTTGTTTACGTTTTTTCGTAGACACTGCCAGTAAAATAATTTGTGGTTTTTTGAATGGTAAAATTTAATATTTTTTGAATAGATGCTATATACCTAATTACATAGATACAGGCCCGTATCCAGGATTTTATTTCGGAAGGGGCGCAAAAATTTTGAGGTCAAATATTTCGAGAACCATTAGGAGATGGGGCAAAATAAAGGCATTTTTGAGCATATCTCAACGAGCTCTATGCAATAGTTTAAAAAAATTTCAAGAAAAATTTTTAATAAAATTTTTCACTTTATTCCATACTCTTATTACACAAATCTATCGTTTAAGCAATCTACATAACTGATTACTCATCATTCAATCGACGCATAATTTCCTAACTTCTGTCTTTGTAATTAATCTTTGTCGTCATTTACAAAGGAAAACAATACAGAAAATGAATAATTCGGCGCCAAGCGCCGAAAAAATTTGACATGTTCTACATGTCCAATTCGAATTTGAGCGGTTTTGGGCGGGCTAGAAGACAAAAACTATACATAAACGATAAATTCGGCGCGAAGCGCCGAAAAATTCTGAGTTAGCTCGAAAGTACGCTGAAAACCTGTTTTGGTGGTGTATTAGACCTACTTTGAGAATTTTCCATTTTTTCCTTTGGGGGACTGGGGGAACCTTGTGTGTTTCAAAAATTATTTTGCGTTTCCGGGGGCCGGCCCCCCGCCGCCCCCCCCCTTACAACGGCCCCGCAAACACATGTACATTATGTAGTTTAAATTGCTTAAAGGTCTTCGAGTTTGCCGAAAAAAGGTTTATTTATTGCTTAGCGACTACAACTTACATTTGTATCTTTTACTCTCTGTGTGTGACTGGGTTAAAGCTGCAGTAACACTTACTTATGTATATTTTACTTGATTTGTGATTTTATCGAATTGTTTTGATTGGTCTAATGGACAAAGGCAAACTTTGCAAACAATTCAATATGTTTAGTTATTTTATCGACTATTGTATATTTATATTATTTATTATTTACGTAATTTATTTATAATGAAGTTTAGAAAACAAGAAAACATATTCTCTTATGATTGACTACAAATTTTAGTTTAATTCCATCACACGATTTTATTCAACGCTGCTTAGCATACCTATTTATATTTTCAGAGGACGACTTTTACGAAACGCTGGCCTACAGCATCGCGCCAGAAATATATGGTCACGAGGATGTCAAAAAAGCATTGCTCTTGATGTTGGTGGGAGGGGTCGACCGCAACCCTCGCGGAATGAAGATAAGAGGTGAAATATCTTAATTAACTAAATAATTAATTAATAATTAATCGAATAATCTCGGTCGTTGAAAATCAAGTTTCGATTGAATCGTGATAAGTTTCATTTTTGATTAAAATTGTGTGTTGAAGTAAATTCCGAAACTAGGTTTTTGTCGCATATTTGTAATTGATAAGGAAAATCTAAATCATACAGTGGTCTTATTCATCAACCTTGTACTGCATATCACTTATGTATATCTTCTAGGTTCGATCAATATTTGCCTGATGGGCGACCCTGGAGTAGCGAAAAGTCAGCTGCTTTCTTACGTAGACCGTTTGGCGACAAGAAGTGAGTTGTCTGTTTTAAAAAGTTTATTTTCTATCTTTTACAAGGGGCGGTACCGCAAGAAGTGACCCAATAATTTAAAAAATATTTCAATATACAGGGTGCCCCACCTAACTATCCAAGCAACATCCTTTTCGTACAGCAAAAAAGCTATTTTTGGAAAGACGCTTCGCGTAATATACACAGTATGTAACGGAATCATACAAAAGTTTGTCAGTCGATGGTCTATTGGACACCTTAAGCTCAGCCTTCAGAGTTCCTAATCGTGATGTACGTAGTATGTGTTTCGGAATTTATATAGTTTAGTATTGTTGAGATAAATTCATAATTCTAAATTTTATTTGGAAGAATTAATTTCTATGTTTTTAAGTTTGCATTGTATCGTATTACAAACTGTTTGCTAGGCCAATACACCACTGGCCGAGGTAGTTCTGGCGTTGGTCTAACGGCAGCTATAATGAAAGATCCAGTGACAGGCGAATTCGTGCTAGAAGGAGGAGCGCTGGTCCTGGCCGATCAGGGAATTTGCTGCATTGACGAATTTGACAAAATGATGGACGCCGACCGCACTGCAATACACGAGGTTTTGATACGTATGCATGTAGCTGTAGTAGTCAAGAGAACTTGGAAAAAGCCTCGTTTTTGGATTTTGCTTACTTTGCGCAAAAATTTGCCGATTCCTTACCACACTTGGGCATGAGGAACTCATCTTTCAAATTTTCCCCAGTTTTTTTCGCGATTTTCTGATGCCAGTGATTGAGTTTGATGAGAAACGTCGAAAAATGATGTTTCTCATTCCATCGAATTTTCGGCATTTTTTGACATTTAAATTTATTTAACCTATTTCAAATCACACATGGGCGTAGGGGAAGTTCGGGACGTTTGAACCCTTGAGATCCCAGAACAACTCCGCAGATAAAGGTACATAGACCGGAAAAATTGAATTTTGGCATATTTTTAGCGATTTTTTGGACTTCTGCCCCATCCAGACCCATCCAGAACTTGGCCGCTGCTCTCGTATTTAGAAGACCCTATAATTTTGCTTTGTTCATGTATGCCCCCGACCCGACTGTTTAAGGCTTGTTTTAAAAGCAATTAACTGAATATTTCTTGTTTCTGACGAAGCGGTTGCACTAATTGGACCTGCGACCGCTTTGGTTCAGAGGCGGATCCAGGTTTTCTGGACAAGGGGTGGTGGTATAACCTCAAGTTTTCCTAATAAAATCAAAAAATGCTGTTAAGAATCCGTTCAATGTACGCAAAATAGCGGTCCTTTTTTGAGATCAAAAATGGTGGATGCGCGTCAAAAACATCGTTTTTCGGCGTTTCTAACGATGCTCTGTCTTTCTAGAGCATAAAAACAAAGAAATTTTGGAGGAAAATCAGAAAATTCGAATAAATTGAATAAAATGTGGTCAAAAAATGAATATATGGCGCGAAACACCAAAAATTGACACTTTTGAGCAAATAGATATAGATAAAAATGCTCAAAACATAACCTTTTCTACAAATTTTTCGAGAAACATTTGGATCTATTGGCGTGGGTGACCTTTGAATATTTAATGAGCTCCGACCTCGTCCCCCTTTGATGTTGCTGGCCATTTAGCAACCGCGAACATCAGCCACCGACAACATCAAAGGCTAACGAGGTCGGAGCTCACTGAATATTCATAGGTTGCACCAGTGTTTTTGTATTCGGCAAAGATTATTCCCGATGTACAAAGACTTTTCGGGACCGTCTTTGTACATGTACAAAGATTTTTGGGAAGAGAAAAGTTGCAAAAAAAGGTCTAAAATTCGCAAAAATTTTAGGCGCTCCGCGCCTAAATGAGTAATCGTGTGTTCTATCTTTATATTGGCAGAAATTGCATTTGGGAAGGAAAAATGCCAAATTTTTGGGCGCTTCGCGCCGTTTTAAGACGATTCTTAGTGATTTTTGCCCTCAGAAACCCAGAATTAGCTAAAATACACTACCAAAGGTCGAACAACTCTGTTTTTACCACACTAAAATTGCTACCGTACTATATTATAGTACCCGAAAATTTGTGTGTACAAAATGTACAAACACTTTAAGGATCATCGTTGTACATGTACAAACGGACCTTGTACAAAAAAACACTGGGTTGCTCACGGCAATAATTGCTAGCTCTGATTGACGCGACAACATTCGTGGCGAGAATTGTATGGATTGTTTTGCATACTTTATCTTACTCGACGCAAAGCTCTGGAAAATTTCGAAAAAATTTAAGCGTGGACAAAGACATTTAGAATTAAAGCAGCCCCTTCCGTACACGTCTCACTCCTATAGTGAAATACGAGCGCGATTTTTTCTATAATTTTTGCTTTAAAATGACAGCAAGCGTTTAGGTTAATGTTGCTATGTATATTTTTATTCCGAAAATCATTCCGAAAGCCACGAAATAGCAGAAGATGTGTACACTACTCGCCACGAATGTTTACGCTTAAATAAGCTTCTAGAGCTTGTCAGGGTTACATCTTTAACACGTCGGTCCTATTTCCGCACACGCACGACCGACGTGTTAAACATATAAACCTTAACAAGCTCTATCATCCTACATATGGAGCATATTAAAACGTAAACATTCGTGGCGAGCACCATATGACGGAACAAAATCAAGCTTTTTGGTCTGATAACAAAGTGAAAAAATGTCATTTAAAAAACTTGACAAATCTTATTACTCGCCCGAATGTTAACGCTTCAATAATTATTGTATGACTGCACCCTAAGCCAGAAAAATTTTGAATTTCCGATTTTAGGGGAAATTGAATTTTTGGCCGTTTTTAGACATTTTTCGACGTTTTTGGCCAAATATTAAAGGTAATTCCCATACATGATCTTGGGGAAGAGGGGCTTGAGGGTCTCACCAGAAAAATTTTCACCCCCCCTGCAAAAATTTTTTCACCCCCTAGAATAAGCGATTTTTTAAATGTTCCCAAAAATTTTCTAGAAATTTGTAGAAAAGGTGCTTTTTTATGCGTTCCTAGCTATCTATTTGTTCAAAAGTGCCAAATTTTCGGCGCTTAGTGCCATTATACTCATGTTTTGACTATATTTTGTTCAATTTGTTCGACTTTTTCGATTTTTTCGAAATTTTTTAAAATGTTTTTATGCTCTAGAAAGGTAGAGCATCGTCAGAAACGCTGAAAAAACGATGTTATTGATGCGTACCTACAATTTTTGTTTAAAAAGGCACTCTTCAATTCCCCAGAATTCCCATGCTGTTGCACGTATTTGTCATTTTCCCGTACAAATGGTCAGGGACCCCACCTTAGGAATTTCGAGCCGCTAAATGTATGAGCACGACCGTCCGCGTATGACCGGAATACGGAATCCGGACCAATTGGTAGGAAAACAATTCGTAGGAGGACAACTGGTAGGATGACAATTCGTAGGAAGACAATTTGTTGCATAGGTCAATTGGTAGGATACCAACTGGTAGGTATCGTATGTACACAATCGAAGGTAGCAATTACGCAAAGAGAGTGCAGTAAAGTAAACAAGAGGTAAAAAATGGGTTAATTTCGGTCAACATGTCACAGTGGTCAAAATCATTTACGGTTAAATGTCAGGAGAGTTGTGGTCGCTATTTTTCATGATTTCGTTGACTTCTTGCTAAATGACCGAATTTTACTTGACTGAGCGTGGAAAAGAAAGCTATTTTTTGACGGATATGCTTGACAAAAATCAGTTCTTTAAAAACCAAAGTAAGTTGCTCTGAAAAAAACGCATTTAAAGTAAACAGCACAACATTGTTTTTAAGTAGCGAAAGCTTGAACCACTTTGAAATCAATTAGCCACACATGTAACAGGGGGATGGGGGCATCGCCCCACTTAAGATAGGTCCGTCTTCCCCCATCCCAACTGTCCGAACTCGCGAAGAAACATGAAAATGTTAGCGATTTTTCGCCATTTTGGACCGAAATCGCACAATAATAAAAATATCCCCCAGAAGACCATTGCCCTGGTCGCATTAACCCTCTCCTTCATCTGAGCATGATTTTTGTGCTGTTCGTGTATGATTAAGCTTCATATAATTTGATTTCATTTATCGTGGTACTGCATCCTACGAATTGTCCTCCGACCAATTGTCCTATCCTACAAATTGTCATCCTACCAATTGTCCTCCTACCAGTTGTCGTTCTACGAATTGTCTTCGCTACGAATTGTCCTGAGTACGCCCGGAATACATATTAAAGACAAATTTTCCAGCATTCTACAACGAATATTGAAGTGTCAACATTCGTTGTTAATGATGGCATCAGTGAATGCATATCCGTTCTTTATCTCGCCAAAAGCGTGGGATAGCGGGGATACATGGACAGCAACCAGATTCTCGGGTCGTCTGATAGAGAAACATCGCAAAAACACCAAAAGCACGTAATCCGCGGGGTATTTTGGATTCTGGGAGTCTAACTCCCCTCCCACGCCCACGCATGGCGCCATCCCGTTCCTCTAATCCACGCTTGTTAACTTTCTCCTAACCCGGGTTGATCCTGGAAGTTCCTTTTCGATCTGCTAGATACTGAAAGGTATGCAATTAAGCTATTAATATGGAAACGACAATTTTTGTACCACACACGGGCATAGGGGGTGGAGAGGGGATATTACCCCTACCTAAGGTTTTGGAAAACCAGGTGCTGTCAGATGATTTGGAGAAGACGGTAAAAATTCTGCAAGACTATTTTTGAGCTTAATATGTGCAAAGAGACTGTACAAAAAACAATGACCATATTTACTATGCGACCATATCTAGATTTCACCCCCTCTGGGCACCTCTACCTTTTCCATGTATGTTTTGTACGCACAACCTGAGATCTTTTATGTATTGCAAAATACGATTAATGGTATGATGTTACATATTTTACAGCAGTATTATTTTGCTATAGTGAAGAATTCGTTTGAATGATTGATTTATAACGCACAGTTATTTCATTGTTTAATCACGATTATTTCATCGTTTTGCTTTTCATGCGATCGATATCGTAATTTAGTGTGTTGAAGAAGATCAGGCTTTCGTCACCTGCTCTCATTCGTTTACTGCAGTGTTTTTTTGTACAAGGTCCGTTTATACATGTACAAGGATTTTCCCCAAAAGTCTTTGTACATTTTGAACATGCAAATTTTTGTGTACTGTAATATGGTACAGTAGCGATTTTAGTGTGGTGAAACAAGAGTTTTCGATCTTTGATAGTATAGTCTAGCTGATTTCTGGGTTTCTGACGCCAGAAATTACTAAAAATTGTCTTAAAACGGCGCGAAGCGCCGAAAAATTCGACATTTTTTCATTCTAAATGCAAACTCTACCATTTTAAAGAGATAAAGGACAAACAATTAATCATTTCGGAAATTTTTTTGGAATTTTAACCTTTTTACAGTTTTTGTCTTCCCAAAAATCTTTGTAGGTACATGTACAACGACGGTCCTGAAAAGTCTTTGTACACCGGGAAAAATCTTAGCCGAATACAAAAAACTGGTTTACCGTATATTTGTTTTAAGGTAATGGAGCAGCAAACGATATCGATAGCGAAGGCTGGCATAATGACGTCACTTAACGCGCGCACTTCCATTTTAGCGGCTGCCAACCCAGCGTACGGTAGATACAATCCGCGGAAAACGATCGAACAAAATATTCAATTACCAGCCGCTCTTTTATCTCGTTTTGATCTTTTGTGGCTTATTCAAGATAAGCCTGACCACGATAATGATCTCAGGTACATAAAACTAAAGAGTATTTCGGTCATGCATCTAATGTTTTACCTTGGGGATCCTCCACTCCGAATTAGGTTTTTACCTACCCCTCACCCGAAATTTAGGATGTTTTTACCCCCACCGCAATTTTGAAAACAAATGTGCACTTTTAGCAATTTTAGCCATTTTAACCAAACATCGGAGACCACTTATATGCTATTCTCCCCGGAAAATAGCCAGATTACCCGCATACAACATTTTTAGCTATTAAATGTTAATGGGAATTAGATTCCGACTATACGTGTAACGGAGGATTGGGGATTCCCACCCAAAGTTGGACGTCCCCTATCAACCCGAAGAAAATTTTTGATCCACCCCGGATTTTTGGAGAAAATCCCGTGTTTTGTTATTTTCACTTGTGTTTTGGCCAAAAATTGGAGATCATTAACCCCCTTTCTTAAAATAGCTGGGGACTTCGAATTTTAAGCCGTTACATGTATGATTTCGATCTGGAATGGGTTTAACTGATTCGGTCTGCGGACCTACAATTTACGTTCAAAACAAAACTGACCTTTCCTACATAGCATCAACGGATGTTGAATTGATGTAAATAAACACCGAAATGCCTTTGTCGTTATTTTCACAAAGCGTATTTCATCATTTTTTAACTGCGCTTTAAACACCACTTATGCATACGGACTCGGCTTCATTTAGTCACGATGAGTTGGCATAAAGTATAGTTTTTTAATTCATGTACATATGTTCCATTTCTTCTTGTGCTTAAAACGAAAGCTGTTGATCATTAAGCTATTTAAATGCGGTCCACACAAAGCAATAGGGTTTTTATCTTGATTATAGATATATACATATAATAGGCTAATTCGACTCTGTACAAAAACAAGTTCACAAGATGTGAGTCGAAACTATGTATGCGTGCTTGCTTATACGTGCTCTATAATATGAAATGTTTACAAAGCATGAAAGGACTAGAATTTGACGAAAACAGATTCAAAATACAAGCGTACTTTTGAGATATGTACATACTTATCATTCTTAGATTGTTATTGTTAAAAAATGGGTAATAAAAATTTTAATTCAGACGCGTTTAGCATAAGTTATAGTCTGTTGCCACGTTGGCAGTTCTTCTTCCATTTCGGCAGTTTTTCGAGTTTTTGGAAGTTTTTCACTCCTACGCTTAACCACAGAGTGGCAGTGATTGTGGCAGTTTTTAAAATGTTGATCTGACAACACTGGTTACAGCGTGATCCATGATTTGCAGATCGGAATTCCTTTCTTTAGCAAGATAATAATACTAAAATCGAGCTTTATATTATCAGTAACTTCATTTTCAGCTTTATTCTTTTAATTTTTGTAGAATTGAGTAGTCATAATCAACTATTTTTGACTTTCGATTCTTTAAAATGTACAACAATTTACGAAATTATATTATTTTATTTTATATTTTATTTAATTTAATATTTTACACCGTTAGACTAGCCGAGCATATCACATACGTGCATACGCATAGCCGCGAACCGCCTAACAAATTCAAACCGTTGAATGCTCGGCTGATCAGGCGCTATTTGGCGCTGTGTAAACGGAAACAGCCCTCGATCCCCGAACAATTGACTGATCATATCGTTAACACGTACGTGGAGTTGAGAAAAGAGGCCAGAAATAACAAAGATACTACGTTCACCTCTGCACGCACTTTGTTGGCTATTTTGCGTCTCAGTTCAGCCTTGGTAGGTCTAAGTGCATGTTTGAATACCAAAGTAATTCTGAGAATGCAAATTACTCGTATATGTACCATCAGACAAGCATAGCTTGGGAATTCTAGGGAGGTGTGAACTTAAAATTTTTTCCAAAGTGCCTTTTTTGTGTTCAATAATGGTGAACACGTGTCAAAAAGATTATTTTTCGGCGTGAGCGTAAAAAGATAAAAATTTCGAGGACACCGTAGAAACATTCGAGTAAATTGAACAGAACGTAGTCAAAAAACGAGTGCCTGGCGCTTAAAATTTGACACGTTTGAGTAAACAGATAGATAAAAAAAGACTAAAAACGTTGCCTTTTCTCCCAATTTTCCCCAGAAAATTGCGAATTCTGGGGATGAATCCCTCAAAACCCCATACAAATCTGTACCATGCATACAGAATCTCTTCGTGACTATACATGTAGCAGGGGCGATGGAGATCCCCACCCAAAATTGGTCGTTCCCTATCCCCCAAAGCGAGAAAAATTTTGACCTCCCCTATTTTTGTAAAAATTGAAATTTTTGGCCGTTTTTAAGTGTTTATGGCTTTTTTGGCTATTTTTTGGCCTTAAATTGGAGGTCATCCTCGCGTAAAAGTGGTCGGGGACTCTCCGCTCAAAATTTTGGGCCGCTACATGTATGTTCATACACACATTGACACGGGGGTTTATACCTCTCAGAATCCAGTAGATATTCACAATTGAATTTTTGGCACCATTTCGCGATTTCGCTCCATCAGACCCTAGATTTTGGTTGATGCCCTTGTGTGATTGTCATATGCTTTGCATTGCTGTGTTACAACATGATTGATGACGTCCAATGTTATAAAATAGACCTAACAAGTTCTTCAAAAAAGCTTGGGACTGCTTAGTATTAAAATATCGTGGCGAAAGCTGGGCATATTCTAATTCATTTAAAGCTCATGAATGCGCTCAAAATATTTAAACAGCATGCGTGCGGTATTTTCTTGTAATGCGCTTGTTTTTAAGGTTGGACATTCACTGGGAGATCAGTCAACTGCGGTTATCTGTATTACTTTGGGCTGGATTCGCATTATTTTCTAGCTATTATTTTTATTCAATATGTATTTATTATTTATTTTTATTATTTTTAGAATGAAGAAGTGTATTCAGCTCTTCTTTAATTTAACGTTTGCGCTTGTTTTTTAATAAATACATATATCGGCCTACATCTTTTCAATACCTACATACGCGTTTCTGCCCAACAGTCTTTATGAGCCATTATTTGGATCATTGATAAAAACTGAAAAATGCCGAATCTACGATTTGATGTCAAAAAAGATAAGATTTTCTCAGTTTCAAAAGTGCGAAATGTATTAATTTTGTACTATATTATACTGACTAATGCAAGAAAAAGAAAATTTTTTTCTCTGCAAATTCGTAGAGATTCTCGCGACGAATCCTAACGTCGCATTATCATTTGAATAATAATAGAGAGCGCGTCTGCGGTCGGCCGAAATCGTCCATTATTGTGTATTAAATTGTTTTTTATGTCAAAGAATATAATCTTTTATGATACAGCTATCAAGACGGAACAATTATGGACACGTGCCATGAATCCGCCGTCAACGCGCACAACCGTGCACGTGAATGCTACGTTCTATTCTTGCAATAATAACGTTGCATTCACGTGCACGGGCCGTGCGCGATGTTAAGAAGAATCATGGCACATGCCCGTTATTCGTCCGTCCTAAAAGTGGTATAATAAACGATGATATTCTGTAATAGAAAAAAAACAATTTAATGCACAATAATGGACGATTCCATCGGAGCCGCAGACGCACTCTCCGTTATTATTCTAGCAACAGTGCGACGTCAGGATTCGTAGCCAGTACTGAAGACAGATGGAATGCAGCCAAATTCTGGGGTCTATCGATTGGAAGAAGTCCGCCAGATTCTCGGGGGGGGAGTCTAGACTGCCCCATGCCTGTGTGTGGTACTGTAGCGTTTCGAAAAAATATATTATGAGTTAAGGCTCGGCTGCGCTTATCGGACACGGTCGAACACGAAGACGTGATGGAGGCGTGTCGTTTGACCGAGGCGTCGAAAGAGTCGCTCAGACACGACGTTGAGGCGCGCGCCAAGGTTCAAAAGCCGATCGATCGGGCTTTCGCCTTTCTGCGAGACTTGTTGCAGCAATCGACTGGCTCCGATTTGTCGTCGCAGCAAGCGGACCAGCGTCTCGAAATCTCAATGGCGGACGCCATCAAAAAATGTCGCTCAAAGGGTAAAACTTATTCGAAAGTTTAATAAGTTTTTGTTAAGTTGTGCTCTTTTTCTTTTTTATAAACACGTATAAAAGATATGAAAAAAAACAATGAAGAATATAAAAACGTTAGAATCGATAAGACCCTCAGAATTTATTTTTGACGATTTTTTCAGCGACTTTGCCCCATCAGACCCCTAGAATTTCGTTTCTACCCATTAAGTATACAATCATCATCACTAGACATGCACGTGGGGGTGGGGTCCTCTAGACCCACCAGAATGGAGAAATGGAAAATTTCCTGGGGAGAATGTGGCAAAATGAAGGCTGAAAATGGAGTAAAATTTAAGATTTCAGAAGTTCTTTATTTGATCAGAAAATGTAAAAGCTTAGTTTTAAAGCTATTCTAGCGCTTATACCAGTTTTCGAGCTCATTTTGGCCTCAAAAAAGCTCAATTTTTGATCCCCTACTATCCCCCAGACCGGCTGACCCCCTCGGCTATGCTGTGCATCTATGGTTAAGCATACGTGGGTGTGGGGGTCGATGATAGACATGTAACAGCTCAACATTTCAGGATAGGTAGTCGGCGACGTCGAAAATATACTTTTCGCTCCTTATCGTCAATTTCGGGCTCTTATGGTCACTGCCATAGGTGGGCGGCACCAAAATTCTTGGGGAGGGTGCAAGATGTTTTAAAGGTCGAAAATGACTTTAAAAATGGTGGTATGGCGAAAAAAAACCATTTTTAAACGTTCCTCATCGAGCACTATCCATTGGCATCAAAAAATTGCGAAAAAAACGGAAAAAATTTCAAAAATTGAATTCTGGGGGGTATTTTGGTTTTGGGGGTACAGTGGTCGCCATGAAAGATGACGCGCCATCACCCTCAGAATTATAATGGATGGTGCGTCGCGAGCGCCGCGTACGTCCATCATGCGCCATCATCTCTTTTTTTCTATTCAGCGCCATTAACCTCCATCATCCCGTTAATCTGGCGATGCGGACGGCGCAATTATGCTATTAATAGCGCCAACAAGGAAGCGCGCACGTGAATGCTGGCGCGCTTCCTTCTTGTTGGTGCTATTAATAGCTGAATTGCGCCGTCTCATCGCCAGATTAAAGGGATGATGGAGGACGCATAAAAAGAGATGATGGCGCATGATAGACGTAACGCGCGCTCGCGGCCACCTCCTCCGACTTCTGAGCGGGCGTCATCTCATGGCGACCACTGTATTTTGGTTCCTCGGGGGGTGCATACGTCCAAACGCCCCCACGCCTAGGTGTGGTCACTGCGCCTCAGTTTTTATATTGAAATGTATTTTTTACAGCAGACAGACACCTATCCTTAACTAAATATCATGACTGGTTGGCAGGTTATCTTAGTGTATTAATTGGTAAAATTTTTACTTTCAGTCTTGTCGAGACGCTTTTGCCTTGAAACGATGGTGTGAAGATTGAAAAAGCGAAAAATCAAATGAACTTTTGTGAATGATTTCAAGGGCATTTTTCCGAAAATTTAAATTTCCATTTTCAGTTATTTTCGTTCTTAATCTTGTCATATTTTCCTCTTGTGCATGCACATATTCGTGTATGTAAATACGTATATTGTCTCTATTCTTGTATCCTTAGGTGCATAGACCCCAAAGCCACTTACTACACGATCTCGATATGTTCATTTGTAAATATGAGGGGCAGGGCAGCCATGGGGTTTGGCGGCTGCAGGAAACACTTGGGCATGGGGGGTTTGGGGGGTATGCACCCCCTCATGAAAAACCAAAATACCCCCCTTCCCAGAAACCAAAATACCCCCAGAATTCAATTTTAAAATTTTTTTCTCGCAATTTTTGACGTTAACGGATAGTGCTCGATGAGAAACGTTGAAAAATGGTGTTTTTCGCCATACCACCATTTTAGGGGCCATTCGTTGACCTTCGAAACATCTTGCACCCCCTCCTCCCAGAATTTCAGTGCTGCCCACGTATGCTGCAGGGGGAAGGTAGGCTTTGCTGCGCTAATGACCTAGGCAGGAATCCGCGCCGGACATAATGGAAATTCAGGCATAGCCCGTTCAGGGGTTTCCGGCCGTAAGTATGTATTTAAAACAACGGGACATCAGCCTCTGTGGCTGGCAGGGAAATAGTACTTAATCAGTACTTACTCTAAACATATGATTCCAGACCTACAGTTATTCAGCTTGATTGTTTAGAAATTATTGTGTAAGCTTGAGCATTCTGAAATAAAAGATGAATTAGTTGATGGATTTTGAATTCAACAAGAGGAGAGCGTAAGCTATAGCCAGATTCTCAAATGTATTTTAGGCTAATTTTTCAGTCCCATTTTGAATTTCTAAATGGTGTTAAGAATGGTTACAAATAATAAAGACTTTCTCGCAGCTTTAATTCCAGAAAGACCAGAAACTTCTGGCAATGTCGACACGCCCATATAAACTGAGCTCAGCGAAAAGGAAGCCAAGAGGGGGGGGGCGAAACGAGGCAACAAAAACCGGATGCGCCACTAGCTGAGCACGTCAAAATCGATTATCATAAGCTAAGCTAGCTACAGTAAACGCGATTAAACACGGCCTGCTGCTTTTGGCGGCTATCTAGTGTCAATAATCAGGATCCACGTGGGCGTGGGAGGAGGGTATGCTCCCCAGAAACCAAAATATCCTCCCAGAAACTAAAATCCCCCAGAATTCAATTTTTGATTTTTGTTGTTGTTTTTCGCAATTTTTGATGCCAAGTTATAGTGCTCGATGAGTAACGTTGAAAATATGTTTTTTGCCATACCACCACTTTAAGGCCATGTTTTGACCTTCAAAAAATCTTGCACACCCCCCCCTTCATAATTTTGGTGCTGCCCACCTACCGAATATCGTTCAAGCTTTCACATTTCTGAATTAAACAGAAATCTTATATGCAGGTATCGATGCCAGGGTGCTTGATGAATGTTTAAGCGTTTATGGCAACCAGGGTGTTCTGTTGGTCAGTCAGAATCGGACAAAGATTATCTTCACGATGTCGTAATGCTCAAATGCCTGCTGCCGTACGATTCTCTGCTTTTTCGCGCACTTGTCACTTTATGCTTGGATTCTCTTGCTTCGTTTTGTAAATGCAATGCACTTGACTGATGTAAAAATAAAACTACACGTTTGACATAGCCAGATATTATAGCCTGTTCCACAATCCCTAGCGGTTTTCTCATAGTCTGTTTCACACAAGTTTGGGCATAAAGTTTAAAAACTGTCCGACAATAAGCCGACAGATTGCGATTAGAGCATTGCTTCGATATATTATCATCGTTGTCCGTCGACTTTCAAAAAATTTCTTAAAATTTATGCCCAAACTTATGTGAGAGACTAGAATTTTCTGACAGTTTCCAGCACACGAATCGATTTAACGTAATTACAGGATTTCGCTTTACAAAATCTGAAAAGTGTTATGAATGGCTCAAGCTTATGTTGATCAGACTAATGTATAACAAAAACCGACAAATCCTAGCAGCGTTGCTACTACGCCTGGGGGTTTGGGGGTATGCACCCCAGAAACCAAAATACCCCCCCAGAATTCAATTTTTGGAAATTTTTTCGCAATTTTCTGATGCCAATGATTAGTGCTTAATGAGAAACGTCGAAAAATGGAGTTTTTATCGCCATACCACCATTTTTAAGACCAGTTGTTGACCTTTAAAAAATCTTGCACCCCCTCCCCCCAAAATTTTCTTGCTGCGCACGTATGGTTGCTACTGTTCAAAACTTGGGCAGGACAGTATGAGCGTGGATGGTTTTGTATAGACCCCGAGGATCCAAAATGCCCTACGCAGATTACATTTAGACTCAGGATTAAACTTTTGCCCCCATCCAATCCCCAAAATTCGACTGCTGCCCATGTACGGACAGAATTCAAAGTTACGCGGGTCGCGAACGCTGTCAGCCTGCCTGGTTTGGGTCACTATTATCCAGCTTTGTTCAACAAACGGAAGGATCATCCTACAAATCAATATACTGTAGAATATCACTCCTTTCCTTAAAAAAACAGAATAAATCAAGCATGTGTGCACTACTCATTTCATAGACGTTTATTTCGCGAAACCTTGCGCATGGATCGTGTCTTGCGTCAATGTTACAAAAACAGCTTTAACTGAAGCAGTAATCACGATACGGTGCGTTTGCAATCGATAAGTTTTGCTATGCAAAATTTTCCTGCAACCTAATTGATTCTGATGCAGAAAGTTCCGTGAAATAAAGTTTAGTCTGTTCCTTCCAAACGGCCTATTTTCGCGTTGCGACGTATTACTGTAGCTGAATATTTTACAGGCTAGGTTGCTGTGACAGTCTGTTAGCTGCATAACATGTTAAACAAAGCACACTAAACACCAATCATGAGAGTTTAAAGCAACCAGCCGTTGTGAGAGCGTAACTGAAGATGCCATTTGTGCAGTAAAAATCTGTTACAGTAATAAGAATTTAGCTTAAAATGGGCCATTTGGAATGGAACAGACTAGAAGCATTGACAGCAAAAAATCGTGAAAGGAACGAAAACTTTTACAAGAATTGAATTTTGAATGACGCATGTGCCTGTACGTCTTACTTTACATTGAGCTGCATTCACCATATTTAAAATAGCATTCGTACGAGGCGTTAAGATGACATGAAATTCGCGAAATAACGTTGCCGAACAAGTAAGTAATGCAGCTGAGTTATATACCAAAGAGAAACAGCATTTACAAAAAGTCGAACTCAATTTTAACCAAATATCGAATTAAAATCTGCTTCGTATTGTAGACGATATATTCGTTGTAGTTGAGAGCATATGATTGAGTCTTATTGGCCGGCGTAGCGCTAATTAATTCACCCAAAGGCACCACTACTCCATCTTTCCTGTAGAAATTATTAACGAGTAAGTACGTAGAAAGTTATTAGATAAGGTGGTACCTAAGCACGTATTAATAAGTCAGCCCTTAAGATTTTAATTCAAAGCAATAAGTAAAAATTCCGGGAATAAAGCATTGCTTTTCGACTTCATATAAACTATACACATACGTATTAAAATACCCATGTACATACATAGGATAAAGTCATAGTGTAAGAGTTTCACAAAACTGGGCAGACCCGAAGGCCCGCCACTGATCAGTGTTCGGTCGCTTTCGTGAGCCGAACCAGTGCTCAAACAAAAACGAAATCGGCTGAGTTTTATGCCCACCTGAAAGCATAAACTCACGGGTTGACACCCGACTGCAGCGCCGTTGAAAAGGCGGCGTGCAATACCGATCGAATGCAACACCAAGAGAGCACTTTAGACTCGATCGATTGGTGAGCATAATGCAACCAAGAGAGCAACACATGGGGCTCTATCGATTGGTGCATAATTGCCTGGTGAGCGTGGTAGGCATACCGCTAAAGACCGTCTTAGCTCGTCATCGGCTTTAATGCCTGTTGGGGTATTACCTTCCCGTCATAGGCGTTTGAACCGGAGTTCAATAGGCGTGTAACTACTGACAGCAATTACAATATCTCCAAAAATGTAGGCTTAAACTGAATACTAAAGCCTAAAGCACGTGCAAAAATATTTCATGTTGGAAAATTACATTGCGTAACTTCTTGACAATTAGTAGAAATCGGTACCTAATTGTCGCAGAAAAACTTTAATCGCAGTATATTAGATACACGCTATCGAACATTTCACATTTTCGACTTCATAACCCATAAAGGCATGTGAAATTTGATTTCGAAAAGGTCTAGAATCTTTAGCGGTTTTCAGAATCATAATTTTTCTCCTTGCAATTGAACCACATTTTTACCAAACTTCAATTTTTTTAATATAGCTAACAGCAAAATACTCAGAAAAGTTCAACTCGGAAATTAAGGATCTAGGACATAACACAATGGTAAGAGTGAGCTTATAGAGCAGAACATAAATATATAACTAATTTTCAAAGAATTAAAATTTTGAAACATTGCATATTGTTACATATCAAAATATAATAAGACATACATATGTACATACATAGTTAGAGCAGCTTTTGGATTAGGCACAACACGGCCAAGGCCTTTCGTGCTGTGGTAACCAGGCGGCAGTTTATCAGCGTTATAGTCGGCTTGTAGCAATTCGTTGCATTTCCCTAAGGCAACCTAACATAAAGATAATGATAGTTAATCATTATTTTTATTACTATTTATTATTAAATTATCTATTAATTATTCATTCTTACAGCCTGACAAAAAGATCTCAAACGTGTAAAGCGGCATTGTCGACTTCATAAGAAAGAAAAGGATAATTATTGCACTTTTTATTTAAGCTGAACGTTTTACTAATTGCCTCACATGACGACAACACATTTTTAGTGGTCAAAAGAGGATCGAGAAAACAGTTAAGGCTAATAGATATTTTTTGAGCTCTAAACATTATTGTTTAGACTGTTTCATGAAAACATAATTCAAATTTTAAATATTCAGCTAGAAATTTAAGTTAACTTGAATCAATATTATTTAAATGAACAAACATGATATGGTTGGCAATAACTCAATTAAAATGTGGCTTTTTTCTTGAACTGCAATTGATATTTTACGTTATACATATATTTACATCCAGTATAGCCTGAAAATGAGAACCAAATAAACTAATTATCGCAGCAACAATCAAAACAATGTACGAGTAAATCTATTTTTAAATAAAACGCGTCATATATTCCAATTAGCGCAGGACGGCGAACTTTACATTTATTTATTTGGCTACTCATTAGAAGAATAACCTCGCACAAAACGGCAAAGCCAACGTTTTTGCTCCTTGTAGCAAAGCAATAATTGGTCGATTTGCTAGCACAGTCAGCGAAGTAGACACCCTTGCCAAACATGTAACCCGTGCAAGGCGCCTCAGGAGGCGCCACTCGCAGTCCTTGACTCAAAATCCCGAACCAGTTGCTCAGGCGTGATCCATGCCAAAGAAGCATTCTACATATTTAGTGGCATGCAAATACGCACAGCATGGGAATTCTGAGGGGGAAGTGAAATTTTAAAGTGCCTTTTTTGGATCAAAAATGGAGGGTACGCGTCAGAAACACAGGCACGTAGCTGGCCGTCCTATTTTGGGGGACCAACACCAATTTTTGGGGGGACTAAGCCCAAAAAGGCCAAAAACGGCACAAAATAACGTTTAAAAAGTCATTTTTTCCCGATTTTCCTGAATTGGGGGTACGAAGACCTCCCCCATTCCCCCCAGAGATACCTGCCTGCATAAACATCGTTGTTCGACGTTTCTGATAATGCTCTATCTTACTAAAGCACAAAAAGAAAAAATTCGAAGAAAATCGAATTGAACAAAATAAAGTAAAAACACGAATTTGACACTTTTGAGCAAAAATATGGTTGAAAACGCTCAAAAAGTACTTTTCCTACAAAGTTTTAGGAAATTTTTGAAAAATCGAGATTTCTGGGGGAGCGAAAATTTTTCAGAGGGGGGACCCACCAAAATCATGTATGGTGTTGACATATAATACGAGTTTGATTTTGCGCATCATATAAAATAGATAAACAGCACTTCTGCAATGTACAGGCTCAAAAATTCGGGTATCCATGCATTATGAATATGCAGGCACGTAGCTCTGGGGGAATGGGGGTCCGGACCCCCCAAAATTCAGAAAAAGCGGAAAAATAGGACTTTTAAAACGTTATTTTGCGCATTTTTTGGCCTTTTTGGACCCCGGACCCCCGAAATTGGCGTTGGTCCCCCCAAAATAGGACGGCCAGCTACGTGCCTGTGAATATGAAAGAATACTCATATTTTACTATGAACGATCCTTAAGAATTTTCTCGGTCAATGTTATGTGTAAAGGCGCAGTCATACTTCGTCCGACTCCGTCCGATTTGGTGTCGGAATGCGAAAATTGTCAAATCCGCTCCGACACGCACCGACATGAGTCCGACATCATGCGACACGCGTCCGACTTTTCTTTGCTCATGACGTCATAATCTGTTTTACAATGCGACTTTTTTGTCGGAACGGACAAGTTGAGTTGGTTTCAACTGTCGTCCGTCCGACACACATGAAATTTAAACTACAGCGTGTAGGAAGATTGGCGCGACATGTAGTGCATTGCACGCCTTGTTTATTTTGTACTTTTTCATTTTTCAAGCTTTAAATTTTTAATTAATTTATTGCTCTGTACTAGTCGTATAAAAGCGCTGTGGCATATCGTGTCTCGTTTATTTTGTACTATTTATTGTTGCAGTCAGTTCATTTTATTGTATTTTTCAGGTTTAAAATTTACTTAATTGCAAATGGCCAATGGCGATTTTGACGACGTTACTACGGAGTTTTTAATCATAGCTGTTAAAGAACATCAATATTTGTGGGAAATAAGTTTAAATAAATTAATAAGTTTAAATTAATTGGCGCATGAAACGAACTTCGATTCTTTCAGCATTTAATTTTTATTTCTGGACGAAGGGGTGAAAAAATTTTTAAACGTCAAAAAATGGTCTTAAAAGTGGTGGCGAAAAAACACCATTTTTCGACGTTTCTCATCGAGCACTATCCAATGGCATCAAAATATTGAGGAAAAAACAAAAATAATTTTTAAAAATTGAATTCTGGGGGAGTATTTGGTTTCTGAAGGGTATTCTAGTTTCTGGGGGTTACATACCCCCAACCATACCTGGGCGTGGGGATATGGGGGGTATGCGCCCCCTAGAAACCAAAATATCCCCAGAAACCAAAGTAACCCCCAGAAATCAAAATACCCCCCAGAATTCAATTTTTGAAAATTTTTTCGTTTTTTTCGCAATTTTTTGTTGCCAATGGATAATGCTCGATGAGAAACGTCGACCACCATTTTTAAGGCCATTTTTTGACCATCAAAAAATCTTGCTCCCCCTAGAATTTTCTTGCTGCCCACGTATGCCCCCAACCCCCCACGCCCACTTATGGTACAAACGCTGTTCGACAGAGAGACAATAGAAAAACATCAATGTTTGTTGCGCTGAAAATATTGATTTTTAGTCGGAAGAAGTCGGATGAAGTATGAATCAAAGTCGGATCCGATGTCCGATCCGACATAGGACGACACCATATGTCGCATCCTGTCGGACGCGTGTCGGACAGAGTCGCATCCGACTCTCTCCGACACGCGCCCGACAGGATGCAACATGCGGTGTCGTCCGATGTCGGATCGGACGAAGTATAAATGAGCCTTAACACAGAACGTCATCATATGCTTTGCATTGCTGCGTTAAAAAATACATACATATGTCGAAGTCTTTTGTTAAAATATACACCGAACAGTCGTTAGTAAAAGGTAATGACTGTTGAGTGCTCAAATTCCGCTGCATGTTTCTTTACAAGCTCAAAATTTTGAGAGAGGCATGGGAAGCAGCCAGCCGATTTATGGGGGTCTGGGTGAAGCCAAACTAGCAAAAATCTAAAAAAAATACCAAAAATACAATTCTGGGGGTCTATCGTTTTATGGAGCTGCCGGATTCTCGGAAGTGTTAAAAACCCCCATGCCCATGATTGATTGTATCCTAAGAATTCAGAGGTGTCAAAAACGACAAAAAAATGTCAGAAGGCTTGAAAAAGCTCCTGCCTAAATCGAAAATCCAGTGGGTAAGTTGTTGGAGATCCCTATCCTTCTTCTTACATACATTAATGATTTTATGTACGTATGTACACGCACATTGAGAGTGAACAATTATAAGCATTAGTGTTATTGGGGGTACTGCTTTTTAGTACAAAAACTTCGATTTTTTGCACAATATCGGCCAAAAACTACCCATACTTGTGCAGACAGTTGTACAAAGATCGCTCTAAAAAAGTTTATAAGAGTCTCAAAATCTTTATTCCGTACAAAAAAACAGTGGGTATTGGGGATTTGACCTCCCAGAATGGGTACTTATGTACTATCCAAAAGGCTGTGACCATAAATGGGCAGCGACCAAATTCTGGGGTGTACGATGGGGCAAATTGCCAAAAAATCACTAAAAATTCAATTGTGGAGGTCAATCGATTTTTCGAAGAAGGAGGGTGCGCCGGGTTTCAGGGGGTCCAGTCCAGACCCCCACTCCCATTGGGGCTGCGACCCTCAGAATTGCCGATTTTCCTAAGAAGCCTTAGGAAGTGAGCTTTTTAAGACGTTTTTACATAACTAACTTTTAACAAAAAAGGTCAATTTTTCGCACCGTATACTTATTTTTTGACTATATGTATTTCGCTCAAGTTATTCGATTTTTTCAAGTTGTTCAAAGTTTTCATGTGCTAGAAAGAACAAGCATTGTCCGAAACGTAAAAAAACAGTGTTTCTGAGGTGTAATAGTCTTTAACCCAGAAAGTCACTTTTCTAAAATTTTTTAGGGCTGACCCTAAAAATTCCCATGCTGTATTTGCATGGTCATATGCCCAAATGGGCGTGGGAATGGGGGCGGGGTCTGGAACCCCGAGAATCAGATGGACCCCCAAAAATCGACAGACCCCAAAAATTGAATTTTTGGCGCGTTTTTCGATAATTTTGCCCCATCGGACCCCCAGAAATCGGATGCTTCCCATATATGGTCATAAATGATTTTTAGTGGATAAAAGTGATTCAATGTGCTCAGCATCTGACTGAAAATTTGAAAACATTGAAAAATCGAAGCTCTTATGTCAATGCGTTTATTTTCGATATCAGAAATTAGTAGAGGTCCATTCACCTGATTACCTTATATGATTAGCAATGCAAATATCTCTATACAAATCAAACCGGTTGAATGAAAAAGTGAATTCCCCTTCAAGCTATGCTTTCGTAGTAAAATTATGCGCTATAAAATAAGAGAACCAACATGTTTTAAGCACAATAATGCAGGTAATACAAATATAATATTCATAATAATATAAATATAATATAATACAAATTGACTTATTTCTCTACCTAGTTTCAAGCTAAATTAACAAATTTAACGTAAAAATCATCCGATTTACTACGAATGTATCTTCGAGCACTTTAACCGCTCGTATAAAAGATGAGGTTACGAACTGCTACCTGTTTCCGACATCTTTCATGAACTGATCTTGTTCTTCCTCTCTTGAGCAAGCAAACACATCGAGTAATTTGAGCTTATAGAGATTGTGGGTTTTCGCGTGAGTGTTAGTAATATACGTTCCTATCATCTAAAAATTAGAAAGACACTAAACACTGAATTCAGACACAATCAGCTGAAGCAGATTGATTCAACTTAAAAAAATATACCTAAAAATTAAAAGAGCTTATGCGTGCAGACATGCACAGCATGGGAATTCTGGGGGAAGGGGTGTGATGGGATTAAGGGTTGGGTGAAAGTTAATAGTGTCTCTTCTAGGCCCAAAAATGGTTGGTGAACGCGTCAAAAGCATCGTTTTTCGGCGTTTTTGACGATGCTTTATCTTAATAAAGCATAAAAACATTTCAAAAAACTCCAATAAAATCGAACAGATTGAACAACAAAATATGGTCAAAATATGAGTATATAAGGCGAAGCGCCGAAATTTTGACACTTTTGAGCAAATGGCTAGCTAAAAACGCTTAAAAAAGTACTTGTCGTACGAATTTTTGAGAAAGTTTCGGAAACTTTAAGAAAAATTGCGAATTTCGGGAGGAGGGGGTGAAAAAATTCCTTGGGGGGGATAGCAGCGAAAATTTTTCTGACGGGGGGGAGTTGAAACCCATCCAAGATCATGTATGTATGCGTGTACATTAAGAACGTAGAAAGTATAATAAGAGATCCAGCATCCATAAAATTAGTTAAGTACGGTACGTTGCCATGCATGCACATGGGGGGAACCCCAAGAAGGTCAGCCGGACAGGTACTGTCCGGCGATTTTGAGCTGATGGAACATCTTTTGCATCATTTTTGAGGTCAAAAGCAGTAAAAACGTCAAAAGTTTTACGGTGCTTCGCGCCAGATTAGTACTTTTTACTCAAAAAGCGCCCGAAATTGATAAATGTAGTGCATTTTTAGTGTTAAAAGTGATAATATTAAGTCAATATGGACTAAAAATGCTTTTAAAATGCGATATTACCACGAAAAAAGAGGCTATTTCGACCAATTTGATGGTTGAATCAGCAAAAAAATTGTGAACGTTAAATTTACTGTTTTGGATTTTCGGGATTTCACCCCTTGCCGACCCTGACCTTGTGCACCTATATGTACGTTGCCCGTCTGAGAAGTGTAAGAATGCACAAAACATTTTGTTGATTAGAGAGAAGAAACTATAGCCCACGTGAAGATTTCATTGAATTATGTCGTCTTTTAACAAGAATCAGAAAAAAATCGCCACATATATGCATCATGTAAATGTTAAGACAAAAAGAGGAAGGTTAACATTGGCGATTTGAGCTAACACAAGTTAGAAAGTGAAATATGCTCTAAAACTAAAGAGATTTCAAACCGGAACTTGAACTACATTGGTGTTAACTTTCTATAGTCTGTTTCATTGCGCTAATGGCTTCTTCAATTATGAAGTATTATGCTATAGTAATGCAAAAATGGCTCGTTTGGAATGGAACAAACTATATTTAAATGAACTGATTAGTAAAGATAATGAAACAAAGTTTTACTCGTACATACTTAAAAGCAAGAATGATACAGGAACTAAGTTTAAGAGCAAGGAAAATTTCAGGAGAACGGAGCAGTCCTTCACGTACATATCGGTCGTGGAATCAAGAATGAAAATGCATTTACTAATGATTTTCGGCCATGATTTAGCATAATTTACCAGATTTTCTTCCGAGACTTGATGCCGGATAATATTCAATCATTAATGGCTGTGGCATTCATTGACTTTTTGTATGTTTCGAAACCGTAATTTTGTGTCAGAAATGTAGATTAGCAGCAGAGAATACTTAGTAGCTCTTAATATTTATGACAGTAGTTTTGAAAAATGAGCTTGCTTAGCGAGAGTTGTAAACTGAGAGGAGCTTAAAGTTTAAACCTACCATTAAATTATAAAGATAATAATAAAAGATTTAAAGCTTTAAGAAAAAGAAAAATGTGGTAAATTAAAACAAATTTAGAGGATATGATGAAACATTATTGTTGAGAATGGGACGATCACGTGCTATGTATAATGACTCCTTGATTAAAAGATCAAAAGAGTTGTATGCTCGACTGATAACCTTGAAGCAATCTGATGTAACTGGATGATTGTGTCAGAAATGTAGATTAGCAGCAGAGAATACTTAGTAGCTTTTACAAATAAATATATTTATGACAATAGTTTTGAAAAATGAGCTTGCTAAGCGAGAGTTGTAAAGTAAGAGGAGCTTAAAGCTTAAACCTACCATTAAATTATAAAGATAATAATAAAAGATTTAAATTCTCAACAATAATGTTTCATCATATCCTCTAAATTTGTTTTAATTTACCACATTTTTCTTTTTCTTAAAGCTTTAAATCTTTTATTATTATCTTATTAATTTAATGATAGGTTTAAACTTTAAGCTCCTCTTAGTTTACAACTCCCGCTTAGCAAGCTCATTTTTCAAAAATATTTATGACACGTAGAAATTTAAACAAACTAAATCCATTATTCAACAAAAATTCTACAACAGCCGGTTTTCGAATCAATTCCTTTACACCATGGCACCATGTTTTGTTCCAAACGTAAGGATATAAAGAATTCCGCATAAAATTAAACGATACCGTAGTTTGTCAACAAAAAACTATTGACTTTTTTTCGGGAAAAGATAGGGTGTCGCCTTCACACTTGGGCGTAGGGGAGGGGGCTGGGGGATTAAGGGGTTAATAGTGTCTTTATTTGTACAAGGTCCATTTGTACATGTACAAAGATGGTCCAAAAGTCTTTGTACATTTTTACATGCAAATTTTTGGGTACTATTATGCGGCACAATAGCACTTTCAGCGTGGTAAAAGTGGGTTTTTCGATCTTTAGTTGTAAATTTTAGCCAATTTTCGGGATTATGACGACAAAAAAAGACTACAAATTGTGACAACATTTTTTCCTTTTTAATGTAAATTCTGCCGTTAAAGAGATATGTATAGAACAGATAATTACTCATTTCGGCGCGGAGCGCCGAAAATTTTTAGGAATTTCGGACATTTTTACAGTTTTTATCTTGCCAAAAATCTTTGTACATGTACGAAAACGGTCCCAACAAGTCTTTGTACACTGGGAAAAATCTTTACCGAATACGAAAAACCGTGAGGGTTTACAGCCCCCAGAATCTGAAATCCCTGAATCAATATACCCCACCCAAAGTTGAATTTTTGAAATGGATTTTGGGATTCTTGCTGGTTGACCACTCAGAATTCGGCTGCTGCCCATGTGGTCGATTCCATATATGTAGGGAAGTTCTGAATAAGATACTTTCAAATCGGCGTGGAATAAAATGATGCCATTTTCCAGCAAGTGCATGTGGATTTGTTGCAGATAACGTAAAAAAATGCGCATAAGAAGTACAGCGGCGTCCGCCATACACTGCAGCCTATCGTACAACAATTTTGCAGCCAAACTATAGTTTTTCACACAAAATGGATGATGCCACACATCGCAGTTAATAATCCAAAAAAATCGTCGAAACATGACAAAATAGGGTGAAGAAAAACAAACTTTAAATTCATCGGAAGTATGGTCCAACGGTATAACTTCCCTTTTTATTGAACTGTAGTGCTTGTCAAGCGGATGCATATCCTGGCCAGCTGACTCTTCCTTTAATATACGGACGGCAACTTCAATATCGGACAACGTCTCGAGCAAATCCAATTTCTGCTTTAGCATTATTTTGTCGCGAATCAACGGAGGCACTTTCATACTGTTGAAATCATGTTAGCGTCATCAGAAAAAATGTTGAGAAAAACAGAAGTAGCGCAGTCAATGTGAACACAGTAAGACATATGCGGCTTAGAAAATGAAACCAAACTATACATTTGCAAAATGCATATTCTATGCGCTGAGAATCGATCAATTGCACAGGAAAAGGCCCAAGGAGACTTTAATAAAAAGATCAATTATGCCGGGTGTCCTACCTTACTGTCCCACCAGTTTTTTACGAGAACTCTGCGAATTCTTTATATTTTCAGTGATTTTTTGGACATAGTTGGAAGCATACGTGGGCAGCAAGAAAATTCTGAGGGGGGGTGCAAGATTTTTTGAAGATCGAAAAATGGCCTTAAAAATGGTGGTATGGCGATAAAAACACCATTTTTCGACGTTTCTCATCAAGCACTATCCATTGGCATCAAAAAATTGCGAAAAAACGAAAAAATTTTCAAAAATTGAATTCTGGGGGGTATTTTGATTTCTGGGGGGGGTATTTTGGTTTCTGGGGGTGCATACCCACCAAACCCCCCACGCCCAGGTGTGGTTGGGAGGTCCAATAGCAAACAAACTGGATCTTACGATTTGGTTGTTTTTGCTTGTTCATGGTATAAGCTACGGCAGTTTGTGTAAACCATACTTCTTGCAGGTTGTCCCACCTAACTATTTAAACTGTTATCTCGTGTTAAGAGAATCAATTCTTAATCTTTTTAAATTATTTTTGGGAGGACATAGAATGTACAACGGGCCACCGACTAACAAAGTTTGGCATGATTTACATAGTTGCACATAGCCTTCAATGTAAAGCATTTTTACAGAACTAACTTTTCTTTGCTATGCAAAAATTGTCGTACTAACCTTTGACAACAATTTCTAATGAACTTGCGTAAGAATATTCGACAATTTTTTTATTAATTCACAAGCATTCAGATACTTGAAATTCATTAAAATTAATTAGGTATCCTTTATTGCTTGATTGGCTTGAATCGTGGGAAATGAATTGATCGCAAAATACATGAGTTTTAAAAGGGAAGACTATCTAAAACATATGGTTTACACTAACTTCTGCAGCTTACATCGAGAGCAAGCAAAACCGAAAAAAACCTTGTCAGTTTGTTTCTTAATGGAACTTCGAACAATATCCAGAAAATTATTAAAGAAGAATAAGAGTTGAGATAGTTATTAAGAAAAACATGTTGGATAGTTAGGTGGGACACCCTGTATATCAAAACTGACGAAATTTAATTAAACGTTAGCTTAGCAGTAATAATTGACCGACTTTGGTCATGCGCCATGTGCTTTAATAGTCTTCGGAAATATTTTTCCCGAAAAGATAGGTGTTATGATATATTTAAGTTTGATGAAAACCAAGACCGATGTCATTTAAAGCATGCGAGCAAGAAAGTTATATAAATAGTCAAATGTAAAATTAATAGCTATGTATAATTTCACGCAAAGTTAGCCGGCATATTTCGCAAAATTAATATACCCAAATTAGGATAAAAATATCATTCTTCTGTCTTTCATCGGAGTCTGGCTATAGTTTTTCATTATAAACATCCGAAATTCAATCTAAAGTTTGGCAACTATTCCTACCACAGATTGAGAACTATGATTTCAGACAAAAGTCCGATCCTTATTATTATCTGATATTCTCGAGCAATCAAAAAACGAACTAGCAAGTAAAAAGCAGCAATTTTTGCTCACATTTTTGCTTAATTTATTTCCAAGCAAGTTAACTTTCAGACATTTTGTATTCATAGAAGCTTTAACTTTTCAAAACTCTAATGGAAATTGAAATGTCAATGTTTTGTAGAATAAGCATTCCACAAAATATTTAAACTGAAGTATTCTCCGGCGCAAGAAAAACTAATAAATAGTAATATTTGAAAAAATTGAACGACAAACAACAACCACTAGAATTCAATCATAGAATGATAGAAGTTTATAGAGATGTAGCAGAGGAATCATGCCATGCAAAAAGCAAAGCAAAATTAAATACAGTTATTGCATTGAAATACGAAAATCGATGAAAAAAGCAAATCAACAAAACGTGCGGTTATGACATGCATATCCAATTTCCTGTGCATTCGATATATGTAAGATCATATGGAGCATCAGTATAGTCATTTACGAGCGTAGGCAGACATATGCACACAACATGGGAATTCTGGGGGGAATAAAACCGAACAAATTTTTTAAAGTACCTTTCTTGGATGAAAAACGGTTAACACGCTGGCTTTTCTGACATTGCTCTATCATTCTAAAACGTAAAAACATAAGGGAATTTTACAAAAATACCAAAAATTCGAATGTATTGAAAAAATATAGTCAAAAAATGAGTATATGGCGCGAAGCGCCAAAAATTAGACTCATTTAAGTAAACAGATAGCTAAAAGCGCTTTAGAAAAAGCACTCCTTCAATGAATTTTTCGGAAAATCGCGGATTCTGGGGGGGTTTGGAAAAAATTTCTAGGGGGAGAGTGAAAACTGAAAACCATCAAATCCTCAAGATCGTGTATGTGCATAAAGGAACACGCGTTTGACGTCTTCAGCAATTACTGTAATTATATGAAATGTTTAATGTTTGTATTTATAATTCTTAGATTCGTATTCTTGTCAGTATAAAGGACAATCTAAAAACTTTAAAGATAAATTAGGAATACCCGAACGCATGTGGAATGCGAGTATAAAATTCGCTACAAGCCTTAGCCAAAGCCGACGACGTATTTGTGCTTTTATCGAGCAAAGCTTCAATCTGCTTCAAAGCTTCGTAACCCGCTTTGATTTGCAATTTGGTCAACTTGCCCAGAGGAAGTTTATTTGAATCGTATTCCATTTCTCGCACCGTTTGCTCCATAAGCTTTACGTCGCATATAAGTTTCAGTAAATCTTGCAGTCTGATATCGAGCTTAGATTCGACTATTTCCTTCGACTCAGTATCTCCCTTGGATTTGCTATTGAAATAACAAAGTAAAGTATAAAAACTCAAAAATAAATTGGAAAAATAAAAACAAAGTGCTTCTAAACAATAAAAAAGGATAACAAAACAATTCAAAGAAAATTATCAGAAAAGCGACTTCACATAACATCATTCAAAGGTTATTCAGGAAATTTTAATACACATTCCAATCTTAGCATCTAATCGACGCACAATACTAAACGAGCTCAGCTATAGAGACACAACGTTATACATGGGCAGTGGGTACATATTCGCATTTCGATACCGATTAATTAACCTTGATTAACTGAGTCTCTGATTGATGTAATGACTGCAAATATTATCACGTTACAAATAGAGAACAACATTGTCAATTCTTAACGACGAAATCATATGGAATACAGTTTGCTATGATAAAAAGCCTTCCATCCGTACATCAAGACTTTAAACAGATAAAAATAATATTATTACCTTACTCAAACGCAATGAAAATTGTTTTAAACTCTGTAGCTCAACAGTACTCTACCACAGTTGAATGCAACTTCTTTTCTTCTATAGCCCCTTTACTTAGCTTTCAGTGCTTAATCTGTTTTATGGCGTTTTAGGTTACTGCAAAATAATCAAACTTTATTTAAGGTTGCACGTTTTGCCAAATGCTTGCAAATTAAAAACGCTGATTACCAATGTAATAGGACCACCTTTTTCAAGATGAGGCAGTCTAGCCGTCTACACTGGTGCCGATAGGTTTCAGTGATAGTCACATGATTAAAGGCACGTTCCTCTCTGATGACCAGTGTTTTTTTTTGTACAAGGTCCGTTTGTACATGTACAAAGATGGTCCCTAAAAGTCTTTGTACATTGCGTACACACAAATTTTTGGGTACTATAATATGGTACAGTAGCGATTTTAGTGTGGCAAAAACAGAGTTGTTCGACTTTTGTTACGTATTTTAGCAATTTCTAGGTTTCTGAGGGCAAAAATCAGTAATAATCGTCTCAAAACGGCGCGAAGCGTCAAAAATTTGGCATTTTTCCTTTCAAAATGCAATTTCTGAAATTATAAAGATATATAGAACACACGATTGCTCATTTCGGCGCGGAGCGCCCAGAATTTTTGCGAATTTCGAACCTTTTTTGCAGTTTTTGTCTTCCAAAAAATCTTTGTACATGTACAAAGACGGTCCCCAAAAATCTTTGTACATCGCGAAAAATCTTTGCCGAATACAAAAAAACCTTGCTGATGACCCCGTCTACTTTGTATGATTTTTCTCTCATTCGATGTTTTTCCTGATTTATTCCTAGTTTACTCCATCGCGTTTCATTTAGACTCTTGCGCCTTGTAAAACCTGCAATTTTTCATAACTTTATTCTTTTTAGGTATATGTATCTGTGCTATTTCTGGCGTCTTTTTGTTTCTTTTATACTAGCAGAATGCTTCGCCTTCACCCTTTTCTTTTTGTTCTTTTTTAGTTCCTTTTTTCTTTTTTATTCATTCAATCTATCACTTTTTCTATTCACCCTTGGCTTTCTTTCTTGTCATTTTTATCGTATTGAAGACTTCCTAAATTATATTAATACAGTACTGCCCATAGGTGGGCAGCACCGAAATTCTGGGGGGGGGTGAAAAAATTTCTGGGGGGAGGGGTGAAAAAATTTTTAAAGGTCAAAAAATGGTCTTAAAAATGGTCGTATGGCGAAAAACACCATTTTTCGACGTTTCTCATCAAGCTCTATCCAATGGCATCAAAAAATTGCTAAAAAAGCAAAAAAAATTTTTCTGGGGGGGAGTATTTTGATTTCTGGGGGGGTATTTCAACTTGGGGGGGGGGTGCATACCCCCCACGCCCATGTGTGGTACTGCCGCGCAGACTTAACTAATCAATGTAAAAATGAAACGAAGTATTAAAAAATAATTTTGATTTAATATAAAACAAACCACGTTCAATTATCTTCTTCTGTCGAAAAGATACATATACGTTGTAAAAATGGCTTATTTTATGCACTGCAAAGTGCTGGGAAAAATGATTTCTGCTTCCTCTGGTATAAACCAATAACAGCTCATTCAGCTTAACTGAAGCTTCCCTACATTTCTGCAGATATACAAAACTGCAAACCACATTTAATTAGTTCAAGTACCTGAAATGTTGAAAGAACGAATTGTATGATTTGTTTTTTGACCCACCCTATACAAAGCCAAATGCAAAATAAATTTATATAACTTATTTCATACTTTAGAAGAATAACAATTTCCTAATTAATAATTTATATATTATTGAATCTCATCAATCGGATGAGCAATATAAAATATAGAAAAACTTGAAAAATATAAAGTTAACATTAATGAAGACACGAAATAGAAAAATGGATTGTCGCAACTTCGTAATGAATGCGAGCGAAGTCTTCAGAAAAAATTGACCTTTACAAAACAGCCAGTCGCATCAGCATGCAACATTATGTAATTTAGGTCCAGCTGGATTTGTGGGAAGAAATAATATTGCAAAAACGTAAAATCCTTCGTTTCACATTGCTTTTTGGAACGATCTCGAATAAACAGGCCTTTAGTCTTATTCTCCTTATTTCCGTCTTATTTTAAATGATCGATTCACACTTTCACAGCTACCCAGTGAACTGTTTCAAAGGATTACTACAAAGATGTTGTCTTAAAGTCTTTCGATTGGCAATATATAATGGGTGTCGGTCGACCATAGCTGCACATAATGGCCGATGGAGGGAGGGTCAGCCGGTCTGGGGGGTCAATAATTGAGCTTTTTGGGCCAAAATGACCTCAAAAACTGGTATAAGCTTTAAGATAGCGTTAAAACTACATTATTACGCAGTTTCCGATAAATTCAAAGCGATTCTGAAGGAAAATTTTCAAATTTTATCCGTTTTCGGTCTTCATTTTGCCTCATTTCCCCGAGAAACAGTCCTATTTTTTCATTCTGAGGAGTGGGGAGTCTACTTAGATTCCAAACCGCCCCCACGTGCATGTCTGGTGTCGACGTCACGAAAGTTTAAACTACCATCGTAGCTTATTTACATTTATACATGAGAATAGTTGGTTATTGTTTAAGGAACTTGTTTACACGTATGTACATGTAAGTTTACCTGTCAGCAGAACCCTCGTCTTGGTCGTTAATCTGCTGATTGCTGTAGTCCAATTCGATCATGTCATACTTGCCATGCACCTTCTCGAAATGCTTTCTGTCACCCCACTGATTTTTGGTCTTGTCATAGAACTTTTTACAAAAGACATCCTTGGCAGCTTGCAGATTAGTGCCACAATTGACCAAATTACTTTGACCCTTAACAGTTGCATCATAGCACATTGAATTATAGCAACAGGATATTCGCTAATTTTCAAAAAGCAAAAACGCATACGATAATCATTAGAATAAGCGTAAAAAACATGGTTTACACACCCTAGATTCATCTAATGATCAAGAATCATTTAGCATTATACCTACATTTATTGTACCGAAATGATTTCAGTTGTTTTCAAACAGTGTCATCCCCAGACATGCACGTGGAGGGTTTGGGGTCTGTTTAAACCCCCGAATAAAAAAATAGGAAATTTTGTGGGGAAAATGAGGCAAAATGAAGGCCGAAAATCGATGGAAACTTAAAATTTCCTTCACAAGTGTCTTAAATTGACAAGAAAATGCGTAACACTATTTTAGCGCTTACACCAGTTTCTAAGGTCATTTTGGCCCAAAAACGCTCAAATGTTGACCCTGCCCCAGATCGACCATGCTGTGCGTGCATTTATGGTCGTCACCATAGGTGGGCAGCACCAAAATTCTGGGGGAGGTGCAAGATTTTTTAAAGGTCAACAAATGGTCTTAAAAATAGTAGTATGGCGAAAAAACATAATTTTTCAACGTTTCTCATTGAGCACTATCCATTGGCATCAAAAAATTGCGAAAAAACAGAAAATTTCAAAAATTGAATTCTGGGGGGATATTTTAGTTTCTGGGGAGTATGTATTCGGCCTTCTGGAGGGGGGTGCATGCTCCTCTCCAACCCCCCCCACACCCATGTGTGGTCGTCACTGGGGAAAATAGAAGAAAATCGATGAATAAATGCTATTTAACGAGGGTATGAAAAAGAACTATTAAGATACTTAATGAAAAATGATATAACCTCTGGAAGTCAACTATGTCTCCCAAAATGTAACTGGTGGCGGAGCTAGGATTTCCCTAAGGGGGGCGGTACCTCAACTTTCCCAAAAACAGTCAAAAATAGGTCCGAAAATCTGCCCGTCACGCGTAAAATAGCGTTTTCAGCGTTTTACATTGTATACTTTAACTTAAAATCACTTTTAACCCAATATTTGTGCGGAAAATTTTGAAATTTTAGACAATTTTGTGCGAAAAAATAATTAAATTTCTTTTACTTCAGCGAAAATCTGACGCGAAGCGCCGGAACATTTGTAAAATTTAGGCGAATCGACGTTTAGAAGCTTGATTTACTGCCTGATTTCCTGTATTTGTAGCATTTACTGCGAAACGTCGAAAATTTTTAATTGAAAATAAAGGGATACTAAGCCAAAATAGCTGCTTCTGCTGTTGAAGTTGTTTTGAACCTCATTCCATGAGCGAAAAATAACTTCCATGTCGCCAAGAAAGTAAATAAATGTCAGCAATAGGCAGTGTTTTTTTGTACAAGGTCCCTTTGTACAAGTACAAAGAGGGTCCCCAAAAGTCTTTGTACATTTTGTACATGCTAATTTTTGTGTACTATTATATGGTACAGTAGCGATTTTAGTGTGGTAAAACAGGGTTTTCCGACCTTTTGATAGTGTATTTTAGCTAATTTCTGGGTTTTTGACGCCAAAAATTACCGAAATTAACGCAAAACGGCGCGAAGCGCCGAAAAATTTGACATTTTTCCATTCTCAATGCAAATTCTGCCATTTAAAGAAATATAGAACAACCAATAACTCATTTCGGCGCGGAGCGCCAGAAATTTTCGGGCATTTAACACCTTTTTAAGTTTTTGTCTTCCCAAAAATCTTTGTACATGCACAAAGACGGTCCTAAAAAGTCTTTGTACATCGGGAAAAATCTTTGCCGAATAAAAAAACCGTGTCAGTAGGTATTATCCGGCGCGCAGAGCCGGAAAAATTTGAGAAATTATGGTCACTGACGGCCAAAAATCATTACAAATCACAAATCCATTCTTCATCTCGTCAAATATTTTTGGCCAACACCTGAATTTAACTGATATTAATTAAAAGTAAATAAAGATAAAACTTGAACTTGGATATTTTTGAAAGTTCATTTGTTATTCAGAACGATCTTGAATGATCAAAGGAAACATATTATACAAGAAAAGCGAAACAAACAACGAACCAAGAGCGACGATATTTTGCGGAAAGTAGTTCAATAAATAATATCGTAGATTACGTAAGGAAACAATTAACAGAAAAAGGAACCATGCTAAAGCAACTGAGCTCTGAATGTTTGTGACTGAGTTTATAATTAGTCTATAGATTATTTGGCTTTTACAGTCACATAAAAGACGGATACCTTAATTAGCAATCAGTACAATGACTAAGACATGCAACGTTTCGGCAGTTTCCCTGCTTCCTTCGTCAGGCGAAAAAA